>JALPQD010000019.1:11712611-12320981 GCA_023101885.1 Typhlomys cinereus
AAAAAAGGGAATTACAAAAAAAGATGTGAGAGAGACCTGATTAGTCACCCAAGGAAACCTAGAATCACCTGCCTCCATTACATCAGAATAAAGCCTGACCGACCACTCTCAGGGTCACTACTAAACACTCAGGAGCAGCCAAAATCATCCTTACAAATACGTATGATTTTGTTTTCATTATCTGAAAACAAAAGATGGAGAACCTGACATTCATTTTCTTTCTAGCTTCATTGCTTGATTATGGGAGAGGGAATAGCTTTATGGACAAAAATCAGCTTCTCTGCATTGTAGTCATTGTGGCCTGTGAGACTTTCAGAGGCCTCCCTGAGCCTTGGGCAAACAGAAAGCTGGAAAACACCATTTTCTAATTCAGCACTTCTTGGCTGAACTTAGTGAGATCCTTTCTTTAAGTTACTCTTTACTATTGCTGTGAGAGAGCACCCAAAGTCAACCAACTTAAGGGAGAAAGAGAGGTTTAATCAGCTTACGGGTTCCAGAGGGAAGGGACAGTCTCTCAAAGCAGAGGCGGCAAGCGCCCGCGCGCGGTCCAGCCGGGCCTCACCCCGCGCCCTAGGTGGTAAGTCTCCGCCCCGCACACCGCCCTCCAGGACCCCAGGTCAGCCCACAGGGACCCGGCTCCGACTCCCACCATCCAGCCGGAGCCGCGTGCGCGGGGCCGAGGGACGAGGAGGACTTCCCCCTGTGCCCGGGCCCCCTCCCAGCTGCCCTCCGGTTAAATAGCTCCACGCCAACGCCCTCATCCTCCCTTTACACCACACCTCGCTCCGACCGGTCGGGACGCGCGAGGTCCAGCCGGGCCTCACCCCACGACCTAGGTAAGTCTCCGCCCGCGCCCGCCCACCAGGACCCCAGGCCAAATAATTCAGTTTAGTGAAATTGAGAGATCTTAAGAGTTAAAATGACAATGCCAAAGTCAAAGTGCAAATCCATGAGAAGCAACAATCAAGTAAACAAATTTCCCACATAAGAAATTAATCCCGGGGCTGGAGAGGTGGCTCAGGGGTTAAGCCTCCGCCTTGCAGGCGGAAGGTCCCGAGTTCGGATCCCAGATCCCACGTATAGACGCCAGACGGAAGCGGGGGCGGCCTGCGCTTCTGGTCCTGGTAGGGCGGAGCCTGTGAATCCCGGGGCAGAAGGAGGTGGAGGCGTCCATGGTGGTTCGCGAATTCGTCCGTGGTTCTACACACACATACACACACACACAGACACGCGCGCGCACATACACACAGTTGAATAAATAATAATAATAAAAAAAATTTAAAAAAAAAAAAAGAAAGAAATTAATCCCATAATGTTAGACCCCAACCACAACAAACCCATGGAAAAAGGCCAAGAAAGCCTCACCCAGGATAAAGACTTTCAATATATGATCATTACCATGTTCAATACTATGAAAGAGGAAATCAGGGAGGAATTACATAATCGAATCAATCGCTTTGAAGAGGAACACAACAGACATCTGGAGGAGTTGAGAAAAACAGTGCAAGAAACAAAAAGTGGCATAGAGCAGTTAAAACAAACTCAAGCAGAGTTTAAAACTGAGCTAAAAGACAAGTTATCTTCAACCCAGAATGCCACAGAGAGTCTTATCAACAGAACTAACGAAGCAGAAAACAGAATTTCAGACCTTGAAGATAAAGTGGGAGTACTAACCAGCTCAAAGGAAGAGGTTGTTAAAGCCAAAAAGATACTTGAGAGAAATATCCAAGACATATGGGACACCCTGAAAAAGCCTAACATGTATATTCATGGAATACCAGAGCAAGAATCTCAAAATCCCACCCCTGAGAAAATTTTTCAAATGATCATCAAGGAAAACTTTCCTCATCTAAAAAAAGAGAGGCCCATCCATATACAAGAGGCATTCCGCACCCCAAACAGATACGACCAAAATAGAAGCACGCCGCGGCAAATAATAGTTAAAACACTCCACATTCAAGATAAAGAACTGGTGCTGAGAGCTTCAAGGGAGAAAAAACAAGTCACTTTTAAAGGTAAACCTATTAAAATAACAAATGACTTCTCAGTCGAAACAGTAAAAGCAAGAAGAGCTTGGAGTGACATACTTCAAGTATTGAATGAGCAAAAATGTCAACCCAGGCTGATTTACCCTGCTAAACTATCAGTCATGATCGAGGAAGAAAGAAAAATTTTCCAGCACAAAGACAACTTTAAGGGATACATGTCCACCAAACCAGGCCTTCAAAAAATGCTAGAAATGATACTCAAGCGTGAAGACAAAAACAGGCATATCTAGGAGAACAGAAGGCAAATATAACACCATTAAAAGCGAAGCAATATACTTATAAAAGCTACTAAACATAATAAATGTCTGGAATTAACAATAGTTTCTCCATTATAACACTAAATGTTAATGGAATTAATTCACCAATCAAGAGACACAGGTTACAAACTTGGATTAAAAATCACAATCCATCAATCTGCTGCCTGCAGAAAACCCATCTCACCACAAAAGATAGGCACGCTCTAAAAATAAAAAGCTGGTCAACAATTCTACAAGCAAATGGAAGCAGAAAACAGGCAGGGGTAGCCATTATGCTATCAGACAAAGTGGACTTCAAACCAAAGAAAATTATAAGAGACATGGATGGATACTACATTTTAGTCACAGGTACAATTCACCAGGAAGACTTCACAATACTGAACATACATGCACCCAATACGGGCCCCTCCACATTCATTAAGAAAACCCTAAAGCGTCTAAAGCAAGAAATCAACCCCCAAATGATAATTCTTGGGGACTTCAACACCACCCTCTCAACATGGGATAGATCAACAGGTCAAAAGTTGAACAGAGACACTTTGGAACTTAATCAAACCCTGAAAGAAATGGACCTTACAGATCTCTATCGAACTTTTCACCCACGCACCAAAGAATACACATTTTTCTCAGCAGCACACGGAACTTTCTCCAAAATAGATCACATATTGGGCCACAAAATGAATCTACACATATACAAGAAAGTTGAAATTCTAACCTGTGCCCTATCAGACCACCACGGCCTAAAGCTGGACATCCACAACACATCAAACAAGAGAAAATACACTAACTCCTGGAAATTTAACACTATGATGCTGAATGAGAACTGGATTCAGGAAGAAATTAAAAAGGAAATTCAAGATTTCCTGAAAGTGAATGATAACGAAAATACAGCTTACCAAAATCTCTGGGACACAATGAAAGCTGTTGTAAAAGGTAAGTTCATAGCTCTTAATGCCTACATCAAAAAAAATGGAAACATCAGAAATAAACAACTTAACAATGCAGCTTAAAGCTTTAGAGAAACTAGAGCAATCTGATCCCAAAAGTAGTAGAAGAGAGGATATTAGCAAAATAAGGGGAGAAATATCTGAAATCGAGATTAAGAAAACGATAGAAAAAATCAACCAGTCAAAAAGCTGGTTCTTTGAAAAAAATCAATAAGATTGATACACCTCTAGCTAAATTAACCAAAAGCAAGAGAGAGAAAACCCAAATTAATAAAATTAGAAATGAACATGGAGTTATCACTACTGATACCCAAGAAATCCAGAGAATTATAACATCATATTTCAAAAACTTATACTCTGTGAAGTTTGACAACACAAAAGAGATGGATGAATTTCTAAGTAAACACAACTTATCCAAATTGAATCAGGAAGTTGTGAATTATTTAAATAGTCTTATAACATATAAGGAAATTGAGGAAGTAATCTCGAATCTTCCCACCAAAAATGTCCTGGACCAGATGGATTCAGCACAGAGTTCTACCAGACATTTAAGGAGTTAATAGCACCAATACTCCTTAAACTGTTCCATCAAATAGCAAAGGAAGGAACACTACCAAATTCCTTCTATGAAGCTAATATCGTTTTAATCCCAAAACCTAATAAAGATTCACTTAAAAAAGAAAACTATAGGCCGATCTCCCTGATGAACACAGACGCAAAGATTCTCAACAAAGTCTTAGCAAATCGGATTCAAAAACATATTAAAAAGATCATTCACGGGGACCAAGTAGGCTTCATCCCCGGCACACAAGGTTGGTTCAACATAAGCAAATCAATAAATGTAATTCATCATATAAACCAGTCCAAAGTCCAAGACCACATGATACTCTCGATAGATGCAGAAAAAGCATTTGACAAGATCCAACAGCCTTTTATGATCAAAACGCTAGAGACAGTAGGAATGGAAGGAACCTTTATCAATATAATAAAAGCTATATACAACAAGCCCACAGCAAGGATTATGCTCAATGGGGAACAATTGGAATCATTCCCACTTCGATCAGGAACTAGACAAGGCTGTCCACTCTCACCACTTCTATTCAATATTGTACTTGAAGTCTTAGCTGAAGCCATAAGACAAGAAAGGGACATAAGAGGGATTCAAATCGCAAGGAAGAAGTCAAGCTATCCCTATTTGCAGATGACATGATCTTATACCTGAGGGATCCCAAAAACTCCACAGGATGCTCCTGGAACTAATTGAGAAGTTCAGCAGGGTGGCAGGATACAAAATAAATGTGCAAAATCAGAGGCCTTCCTATATGCCCAGAATGAAAGAAGTGAAAAGCCTTGAGAGAAACAATCCCATTTACTATAGCCCCTAAAAAAATGAAATACCTTGGTATAAAACCTAACTAAGGAGGTAAAAGACCTTTACAATGAAAACTTTAAAACCTAAAGAAAGAAATAGCAGAAGACACCAGAAGGTGGAAAGACTTCCCTTGTTCCTGGATTGGCAGAATCAACATCGTAAAAATGACCATCCTACCAAAGGCAATATACAGATTCAATGCTATACCAATCAAAATCCCAAAGCAATTCTTCAAAGAAGTTGACCAAACAATCTCAAAGTTTCATATGGAGGCACAAAAGACCCAGGATAGCAAAAACAATCCTGAGTAACAAAAACACTGCTGGGGGTATTACCATACCAAACCTTAGTCTATACTACAATCCATAGTTATAAAGACAGCCTGGTACTGGCTCCAAAATAGACACACAGATCAATGGATAAGGATTGAAGACCCAGATATAAGCCCACAAAGTTACAGCCATTTGGTCTTTGACAAAGGGGCCCAGAGAATCCAATGGAAAAAGAACAGCATCTTCAACAAATGGTGCTGGCAAAACTGGATCTCCACATGCAGAAGATTAAAGCTGGACCCGTACTTGTCACCATGTACAAGACTTAATTCCAAATGGATCAAGGACCTTGATTTCAGGCCAGAGAGTATAAAAACCATAGTTGAAAGGATAGGGAACTCCCTCGAGCTGATTGGGCTAGGCCAACACTTCCTAAACAGACATCCAATGGCACAGTCACTGCTACCAACTCTCAACAGTTGGGATCTTGTGAAATTAAAGAGCTTCTGTTCAGATAAAGAGATTATAACGCGAGCTCAAAGGCAACCCACAGAATGGGAGAAAATCTTCACTAACCACACATCTGATAGAACTCTGCTGTCCAGAGTGCACAAAGAACTTAGAAAACTAAACACCAAGGAAACCAATGGCCCAATTAAAAAATGGGCCCTGGAACTTAAAAGAAACTTTACCAGGGATGAAATTAAAATGTCTAACAAATATCTTAAAAAATGCTCCACTTCTTTAGCCATCAGGGAAATGCAAATCAAAACTTCCCTGAGATATCATCTCACCCCGGTCAGGATGGCAAAAATCCACAATACTAACAACGACAAATGCTGGAGAGGATGTGGAGAGAGGGGAACTCTCCTACATTGTTGGTGGGAATGCAGGCTCATACAGCCACTCTGGCGAGCCGTCTGGAGATTCTTAAAGAAATTGAAGATTGAAATGCCATTATGACCCTGCTATTCCACTTTTGGGAATAACCCCCCATACAGCAGAGGTTCACCTCGATAGCACAAGCACCACCATGTTCATAGCAGCACTGTTTACAATAGCAAAGTCATGGAATCAGCCCAAATGTCCAACAGTTGACAAGTGGATAAGGAAACCGTGGTACATCTATACAATAGAGTACTACTTAGCCATCAAAAATGATGAATTACTGGAATTTGCCGGGAAATGGATGTCATTAGAAACAATTATATTAAGTGAAGTTTCCCAGACCCAGAAAATTAAGCGCCGTATGTACTCCCTAATAGGTGGCTCCTAGTACCAAACCCACCCAGCCCACCTAGAGACAGTAATTCCAAGGATTATGAACAGGAAGGATGGGGTAGGAGGGCCACACCAGAAACAAGGAGAGAAGAGACCATGTTACAACAGGGAAAATAGGCCTCCACCAAGGACCCAAATAAGTAATGAGACATCTGATTAAGTTCACAGACTTTTGTTCCTGATCATTTACTACTGAGGGGGTGTGATCTCACCAGAAGAGGAGGGCATATAGTCTGGCAGATAAAAAGTAACCATTTTGCAAATGGGTGATAGACCCCTCCCTCACTGTGGTTTCCCACTTTTATTACATCTACCTTTGAATGTGCTTTTATCACAAGACTCTAACAGCTTTTTGTCTCTGGCCAGGGGGTAACATACAATGCCCACCAGGATGGAGTGAAGGGCATTGCAGGAGCAGCAAAACTGCAAAAGAAAATCAACAAACCACAATCCAGAACTTCAGAGACTCTATATCAACCACCTAGAACTAGGCCAGCTTAGTCTCTCCCCATCTTGAAGCTCAGGGAAATTTGCAGAAGAGGGGGCGGTAAGAGTGTAAGAGCAAAAGGATGGGAGGAGCAATGATATGTAAGATACTCTATACTAGTTGGGGCTGAAGCAATCATAATTGGACTTTGCATGCCCTGCACATTGTCCAACACACTGTTGACCTCACAAAGTCTAGCATCTGCTAAAGGCACCAAGAGCCTTGGAGGCAAAGGATTGGCAGCCACAGCAGTGTTCCTATTCCTAAGGGGAACACGGGAAAGGGTTCAGGGAAAGGCCACTGGGTCCTTGTACGTCATCGGAGAGGAGGGCCCAGAGGAAAATCAGACATGCAGAAGAAAGGACTCTCTGGGAATTGGGGTGGGAGGCACTGGGGGATGGGGAGGGAGAGGAGTGGGGAGGGGGAGCAGGGGGTACGGGGGGAGGAGGAGGGAGGGAGGGAACTGGTGTACCTAATAAGTTTGTATGAGCTGAAATAAAAAAAAAAAATTCCTAACAAAAAAAAAAAAAAGCAGAGGTGGCATGGCTGGCTGGCCAAAGCTGGAGGAGGCTAAGTCACCGCAGACATCTTGGAAGCTGAGAGCTGCAGACTGCTTACAGCAAAGACAGACTTCTGGAGGTAGGGTGGGACTCATCCACCTCAAGGCCCACCTCTTGTGACTGCCTTCCTCCAGCAAGGCTCCACCTCTCAAGGTGCCATGACCTTGCCAAACACATGAGACTGTGGGGGACACATTTCAAACCATGACATTCTACCCCTGGCCCCCACAGGCTCATTGCCATCTCATTATGCAAACCATACTCAGTCCAACATTAAAAATCTTCATAGACTACAATGGTAGTCCCAACAGTCCAAAAGTCCAAAGTCCAAAGTCTCCTGTAAAATCAAAATACAAGTTACATGCTTCCAACATACAATGGCACAGAATAAACATCCCCATTCCAAAAGGAAGAAATGTGGGCATATCCAGGAAAGATTGGTCCATAACAAGACCGAAAACCAGCAGGACAAACTCCAAATCTTGTAACTCCAAGTCCAGCAGGTGAGCCTCTTGTTCAAATCATCTCAGTTCCAAAGGGCTTTGGTTCCACCCCTCCAATGCACCTGCCCATAGAATATGTTGCTCTCTTGAGCTGACTCTTCCCAGGGTATACAGCTCTCCTTGGCAGGTGTCCCACATTGTCTCTGGAATCTCTAACATCTTTTACTTCTCAATGGCAAACCAGGCTTTAACTCCACAGCACAAACTGCCCTTCTTGGGCCTCTAAACTGCAAGCTTCTTGCCTCATGATACCTGGAATCTGTCAATTTTTGAAATCTTGGAGGAGGACTCCATGATCTCCTCCCTCTTGCATCACTGATGCCTCTAAAACCAGAACCACGTGGACGACTTTGCCAAGACTGGCCCCTTTGAATCACAGCTGATTCTGCTTCTCTATGTTGACCATCTCTTTCACTCCTGAGCAGTTGCTTGGTAAGAGAAACCAACTCTTGCTTTGGAACTCCACCCTTTAGCTCCAGTCTTCTGAGAGGATTTGCATTCTTATGAGTGGGAGCCTTCCCTGAGGATCTTGCCCTCAAGCTAGGGCCTCTCCTATTATTCAGATTTCAAATGGATCTAATCTCTTCAATAGCCATTTTGTTCTCTGCTTCTTCTTGGTTCAACTCTTTAAGTTTGCCATTGTATTTTTCATCATTGGATCTTACAGTTTTTGCTTCTTCCTGCCTGATTCTTTGCTCTTTTTCATAACTCTGAAGATAACTAAAAAGTAGCCATATCACATTATCAAGACTACATTGCTTTGAAATTTCCTCCGCAAGCACTCCAGCTTAATTTCAGGCAAACTTTCAGGACAAGGGCAAAACTTCACTAAACTCTCGGCCAACACATGGCTCCACGTGTCACTCATCCAGTTGCAAACACAATCTCTGTTCCCCTCTGGACCATCACAAGCTGGGCTTCCACTGTCTGCGTCTCTCACAGCATTGCTCTCCTCTGAGCTCTCACGAGAAAGGCCCCTTTGGCCCAACCGCCAAGACGCAAAGACTTTCCCAGCACAAAGTCCCAAAGTTCTCCGTATTTCTCCCAACAAACAGTTCCAAAGGCACACTAGCCATATCACAGCATTGGCCATGCTTCTGGGTACCAACTTCCCTCAGCTTCAAAACAACTTCACGTTGTGGTACCAGCTGTTCTTAATATCACAGCAATACCCCACTCCTGGTACCAATTTCTTTAAGTAACTCTTTACTATTGCTGTGAGAGAACACCCAAAGTCAACCAACTTAAGGGAGAAAGGGAGGTTTAATCAGCTTACGGTTCCAGAGGGAAGGGACAGTCTCTCAAAGCAGAGGCGGCATGGCTGGCTGGCCAAAGCTGGAGGAGGCTAAGTCACCGCAGACATCTTGGAAGCTGAGAGCTGCAGACTGCTTACAGCAAAGGCAGACTTCTGGAGGTAGGGTGGGACTCATCCACCTCAAGGCCCACCCCTTGTGACTGCCTTCCTCCAGCAAGGCTCCACCTTTCAAGGTGCCATGACCTTGCCAAACACATGAGACTGTGGGGGACACATTTCAAACCATGACACCCTTGAACTAGAAAGTCAGCCTGGAAAGCCAATAGTCTTTGGAATAAGTGATGGAACTATTTGAGAATAAGCAGGTCAAATAGCTATTGGCTGGGATGATTTAGCTTGGAGTCACAGATGTTTCAGATGTCAGTTGTCTTCTTGCAGTCTAGTGACAATGAAGGAACGTCTTTCCAGCGCACTGTGAGATTCAGATGCTAACACATTTGACCATACAGAGCTCATCCAGAACACTTGCATGTTTGTCCATTTCTCATGTCATTGGTTGATTTGATCAACAGCTATAATTTGAGAAAGATATGGTTGTATCAGTCTGGGTACCAACAGGAAATATGTGGCAGCTTCAATCAGACAATTAAATGAAGGAACTCTGCAGAGACATGGAGATCATTAAGGGAAGCTGGCCAAGAGGCAATGAAGTATGGGAGCTGACAGCAAGGATCACCTTGAATCTGGAAGATATTTGTACTATAGGAAGGGCCTCTCAACAGCATCTGTAGCTTGTGTAGAACATAGTGGCTATCAAACCACAACTTTGCTCAGAGTCATGGTAAAATGCTATAATATTCTCTTTGCTTTCCTGTGTCCTGTTGCGAATGCATCTCATAGACCTAACCTGAAGTCAGCAAGCAAGGAGTCTTGGTTGGGGCAATGTGTGAAGGTCACCCTTCATGCTACAGAGTCAGGTAGAGAAGGATGGAGAGTGGATCTGGAAGAGCAAGTGGAGACGGTCCATTTGAAAGTAGCATCTTCCTTGTCAATGACTTTAGAGTCAGTTAGTGGGTGGACAGGTCTAAATCTATTCTTAGGATGTAGGATAAGGTCTGTGTTAACAGTTCTCCAAACACCACAATTTAAACAAGCAAGGTGTTTATGTCTCTATCTAGATACCTTACTGCACAAGAGTCCCAGGCTATGGCATAGTCTTGATGATGATGTTGATTTCTTATTGAAAAATGTATTTTCAGTTCTTCCTCTGGAAGTAGGAGAGGACTGTACTTCTCTGTCTTCTTGGGGTTTACATATGGTCATGCAACTCGCTGGGCCAATGGGGTCCGAATCTAGGGTGTCACAGAAATGACTAGTTGGCAGTGTGAGGCTCATTTTGCCTTGCAGTGAACTCTGTAGAAGCACATAACTACAGAGGCCAGCTAGTCTCAAAACTGCCCAAAGCTGATGAGACAGGAGTGAGAAACATCCCACTTCTTTTAAATGATTGAGAATGGAGGCAAACTGATGGTCGGGCTATCTCCGGGTACATCTAGTCTTCCTGTACATTTAAGCTCTTCCTGTACATCTAGCCTGCAGCGCCAAGGTGTTACCACCACTCACATGATCTAAGATGACTCACTCTGACCTAAGAGGGTTCCATGCTAGCTCAGAATGTGGGGAAGAAAAACAAGATCATAACTTTAGCTGAGCACAGTAATGTATAATGTCAGCACTCAGGGAGGCCAAGGCAAGAGGATGACCACCTTGGTGGCCAGCCCAGGATACCTAGCAAGAACCTGTCTCAAAACATTTATTTTTTATAAAAATTGTGCGTGTGTGTGTGCGCGTGCGTGGGTGCATCGTGTGTGTGTGTGTGTGTGTGTGTGTGTGTGTGTGTGTGTGTGTGTGTGTGTCAGATGGCATTGTGTGTCCCTGTGGAGGATCAAGGGTGACTTTGGAAATCATCCTGGATTGCTTCTACCTCCTTTTTGCTTTGCTTTGGGATTTCCCAGGCTCTGCTCACCAGAGCCGGAAGTGAAGACTGCTGCCATTTCAGCCTGGTGTTTTTATGTGGGATCTGGGATCTAAACTCAGAACCTTCTGCTCGTGAGGCAGAGTCTTAACTCCTGAGCCATCTCTCCAGCCCCTCAAGACATTTTTTAAAAAATGTTTTCCCTTTTCTTTTTAGGAGTATGAGCAGATGTGGCACATATCACTTCCTAACTCAACTATTGTTTGGTTATCTGTCAACACAGCACATGATTCTAGCAACCTAGGGAGATGCAGAAAGGTCGCCCCTCCAAATGTATAGAAGACCTTGGCTCCTCTAGGCTGCTGCTAGTGGTCTTACTGCCTTGATAATTGGACCCCTTCTCAGAACTGCTCACTCTGGCTTCTCCCAGAGCAAGCTGAGAGAGAGAGAGGAAAGGCCAAGCGTCTTTTAGAACTCAATCAAAAATGACTCTTTCCATAATTTCTACTTCATGAGTCACACAAACTCCCACATTGTTTTCTCTAAATTTGATTGCTACTGTGGTGATGCTGGAAGGTAAAGTTCTTAAGAGGAAGTTGGGTTGATAGAGAGAGAAAGGAGCACCTTTCTGGCAGGAGTAGGCTAGTGGTCATAGGAGTGAATGTGAGTGTAACAGCATGTTGTTATGAAAGAGATCCTCCCCTTTCCCCCCTTCTCCATGTATCCACCTGGCCTTTTCTGAATCCCTCTTAAGATGTAGCTTCCCAACCTTAGGCTTCCCCAAACAGTGAGTCTAAATACACTTTTTTCCTTTATGTTACTTAGTCTCAGCCATTCCATAGAGCAACAGAAACTGGACTAGGACACAGAGCAAGTCTGGTGTGGGTGAGGAGAGACTCAGTAAACACGGGAATATCAGGAGCAGGGATCAGGCGGGGCCATCTTGGGACAGCTAAAAGGCTTAGCACAAGAGATCACAAGGACATAGTCTCCCGCTAGACACCCATCCCCCAGAAAAACTCAAGATGGGGAGAAGGGACAAAGAGATAACCAGAATCCTCTGCCTCCACCCTCCTCCTTGTACATTCTGTGTTCCAAACAAACCTATGATTCTGGCTCGTAGGTCCCATGTCCCCAAGGATTCTAATTCTTAGAGATAGTGCTAAGTGCCCACACAGAAAGCTCTTCCCAGCAGAAGGGGGAAGACAATTCTTCTGTGAAGCTAATCTGGAACCCTAGGAATGACTCGCATGAGCCGTGAGTCAATGCATTGCTCTTCTGAAGTAGTAGATGAGTTACATGAAGCTGAGAGTCAAATCGGTGTCTCTTATGTTTTTCCAAGTTCGGGAAGCAAACTCTTACAAGAAACCCCAGAGATGAGTGTTTACAAGAGCAAATTCTTAGGCAGCAGCACTCTGTTTGATGGTTCTGGGGATAGCGGAGGGGAAGAGAGGGATCACTAGGAACTTGGCTTCTCTATTGCTGTCGATGTTTATAAACAGCACCCCATCGCACAGTGCCATGTGTCACAACACCAATTTCACACTCCGTTTGACCAGTATAAGCAGCAGCTGCCAGCCTAGATCTCTGCCTGACATGTGCGCAGGTCACTACCTCTTAGCACTTCCATCAGGGGAAAAGAATGCAAAGTTTCAGTTCGTTTTTATTACTACCATAATTGCTAGGCACTTCGACATTGAGTTTTGGCAGGAACCATTTGAAACCACTGGTCTGAGGTTTTTAAATGATCTTGTTAGAGGACAATGAAATCTGTGGGTTGTGATTCACATGTGTAACAGGCATGAATTGAGAGAGAGGAGGAAGAGAAAAATGCCCTCAGAAGCTAATGAAATCCATCCACCAAACATTTACCCAAAAGCATGTAACCTTAATGTTTACCAATTTTCTATTTGTCATCTATCTTCTGCTCCGACAATTTGCAAAAAAAAAAAAAAAAAAAAAAAAAAATTTCCTTAGGTCCTCAGGGATTAAGAAAAGTCTGGTCTTCTGCTCTTGACTTTGAAGTGTGTGGGTTGCTTCTCTGGGTTTTTAGCTTCCCTGGTGGTGGTGCAGCTTCCTCCATATGCTTCTCTCTTCCTTTCTTCATCCTGTGCCAATTAGTCAGGCAGGACTCCTTTTAGTATACATGGGCAGATACACACCATGAGGGAATAGACTTCCCTGGCTCCCAGAGTTAAGTCAAGCAACAGGGAGCACGGGGCCCTGCCACCTCTCCCACCTGCCTTCATTCTCTGTCATTGCAGAGTGACTGAGACATGACTGCCTCCAACCTCACCGCTCTCTATGCCGGAGACAATGAAGAATTATCTCTTCAGGTCAACTGGAAAAATCCTGTCAAAGGCTTTTGATTGACCGGGCTTGGGTGAGCAGCTCATTCATTGCTAGGTCCCTGGCATTATGCTTGGTCCATCCTGTCACGTGACCATCACAGCGTGGGTGATCTGGAGCATTGGGATAAGCCGTTCAACCAGGGCCTCACGACAAAGGAGCAGCTTCTGAAATCCAATGGGTGCTGTGAGGATGGGCAATACTGGTTACCAGCTGGATCTGACAGACAAGCTTCCAGGCCCATCTTTGCAGGATCATGTGGGTTAGGTTGGCCTTTGGGCATCCTTATAAGGGATGAGTTTGGTTATGTTCGTTGATGCGGGAAGACCCACCCACTGTGGGTGGTACGGTTTCCCTGAGCTGGGATAAATGGGGAAAGTACACTGAGCACATTCATTGCTCTCTGCCTCTTGACTGTGAATGTAATGCAACTGCCTGCTTCAAGTTTCTTAGATTGCTTCTGCCAAGGAGTGTGTGTGTGTGTGTGTGTGTGTGTGTGTGTGTGTGTGGTGTAAGAAGACACTGTGTGTCTTCCCAAGCTCTGCCCACCAGGGCCAGAAATGCAGGCAGCCACCATTTCCACCAGGCGTTTCTTCGTGGATCCAAACTCAGGACCTTCTGCTTACAGATAGAGACTTAATCCCTGAGCCATCTCTCCAGCTCCTGTCAAGAAATTTTTAAAAAATATTTTATTTACTTGAGAAACAGGTGGGAAAGACAGACAAAGAGGGAGAGAGAGAGAGAGGGAGAGAGAGTGTGCTAGTCAGGTATGTGCAGCCACGGTGCACCAAGAACAGCTTCCAGAACTTGTTTCTATTCTTCCTCCATGTGCACTCCAGGAATTAAACTCATGTTGCCAGGTTTATGCACAGATGCCTTTGTTCAACGAGCCATCTCATCAGCCTTTGTCAGAGTATTTTGTCACTATAACACACACACACACACACACACACACACACACACACACACACACACGGAGATGCTAATGGCAATAGAATGAAGACAGTTCATCAGCTTGTCACTACTCCATTTCTGGGTCAGCTGACAGGCTGGAGGCTCTGCCTTAGTTAGACTCTGTCTCTTCCTTTTTCAAATGCTCAAATAGTCTCCTATCTGAGCTTCCCTGGACAGAGCACTGGATTCATGCGGTAGCCACTGAATCTCTCCTCCACCCCTTCTTCATTCTCATCTTCCTCTTCCACCTATGTTCCTTAAGCACATCAAAACAGCTTTCCAAACAAGAACAATTTTTTTCATTTTCTTCTATTCTCTCAGGACAAGGCTTGAAACTGTATCTAGTTTGTAAAAAAAATGACTTCTCTCTCTGTTCCATGGAGATTACCCACAGAAAGCATGCCTCTTCCCAGTAAGGTATACCTAGACTAATATTGCAAATTTCTTGCCTTTTTCTTTTTTGCAACCTCCCTTTCTACAGTTCACGAATGAGAATAGTTCAAGGCAAAGAGCCTGCCGTGGGTGGACCCTTTAATGCAACACTGTTGCCTCAAGCCCCCAGCAAGGCTTCAGAGCTCTGGCTTCTCCCGCCTTGCCCAATCTGCTCTGGTGCTTTGTAGCAATGGTGATTGTTTCTTATTTATAAAACCTCTCTTTTAAAATGTTGCTGCCATTGTCTCCAGCTTAAAAAGAAAACTCAGGGATCGAAAAGGACATATAGGCTCCCCTGAAACAGTTTAAGGACTCTGGGTGCTCCTCCTTCTGCCTGAGAAGAAAGACACGCTGCCCACTGGTTAGCCCTTCATGTCCTGAACTGTTCTTGAGTCACAACTCAGATATGCATGAAAGATTTCTGACCAGGGGCAAATCTGGGCTGTGTCTGCTTTCCCCCACCTAAGCAGCACTTCCTTCCCACCCACACAGCCAGTATTTCAGAGTGTTTGGTGAAAAATTAAAAATGATTCCCTTGATTCAGGTATTAGCTATACATCCCTGTTCCCATGTCACCCCGCCTTCTGTTTTCCAGAAAGAAGACAGCGTCCGGCCTCGGATGTTGAATTAGATTGCAGGGAAACGTGCCGCAGACACTAAGCTATTCTCTTCAGACCCTGGTTCATAGTGTATTTGTTTATGGAAGAAATTTTTAAGGTAGAGGAAGAGGAAGCTGGCCAAGGATGTTTAATGGGATCTTATAAACATTTGCATTGGGGAAGTTTCTCAATGTTTCTACTTGTAGATTATTTTAAGGAACTGCAAAGACTGAGCCAGCATGCTAAGAGTTCTGAAGTATAACCAATATCACTTCTGGATGGATTGCCATGTTTTACTAGTGGCCTTTCCAATCTCCATTCTCTCCTTCTTTCTTACTTCCAGAACCCTGATTTTGCTTAAGAAAGCAATCTGTCCAATTACAAATGCTCACTTTCCCAGACTCCCTTGCAGTCAGGGATGTCCTCATGACAGCCACACTAGCCAATGAGATAAAGGTGGAAGTTGTTAGGTGGGAAATACCCAGGGAACTTTTTTCCTGGAAGGCAGGAAACCTTTTTAAACTTAGTTGTGTTTGCTTTTGCTTGGACCCTTGATCTAGCTATCGTCCTATCTCTCTGTGAAGCACAGACTTAGTGTCTCAGCATCCAGAAACACAGGAAACAGGTGCTAAGGAGAGTGAAGAGGAAGGGCTTGTAAGGGCTGCATACCTGTAAATTCAGCAATGGGAGACTGAATCAGGAGGATCTCAGTTCAAGGCCACCCTGGGTCACACAGTGAGACTGTCTCAAAGATAGATAGATAGATAGATAGATAGATAGATAGATAGATAGATAGATAGATAGAGCAATAAGGCAATCAAGCAACAAAGTGGGAAGATAAAATGACCTTAACTCCTAAATGACATTAGGGATTTACTCCAACAGTTTGAGATTACCTGCTGATGTCTCATGTAATGTGACTCTCCTCCCATGATGAACGGAAATCTGGAATTATGAATTACAATAAAGCTCCATTTTCCCCTAAATTGTTGGGTCATGTTTTTATTACAGCAATGGGTTATGAAGCTAAAACACATGCCCATTTATTTAGCCCATTGTAACTAAGTTACTAGTCTATATAACTGGTTAGGCTCTCAGTTGAGAGGCTATTAAAACGTGTCAAGTGCTGTGATAGCAAAAGGATGCAAAGGGCTGCAGAATCATTTAAATTAGTGCTGCTCATGTTCTAAACATTTTAGCCATTTGAGGACCTAGGGAAACTGTAAATTCTGATTCCAAAGTCTGCATTTAGGTCTGAGATTTGCTGTTTCACAGACTTGAGGCTAACGCTGATGGGGTAGATATTGGACCACAGTTTGAGTAACAAAGATTTAGAAAATAATGGCTCTTCCGGTCAGCTGCTAAGAGGAGCTTTGTCATTTCCCTTGATAGACTTCACATTCCGCTGAAAAACTCTAAATGACTCGGTGCATTTTCAATAAGTTTTTTTTTTATTTAGAATATCATTTTTGAGACAAAAGCAGTTCATTTTATTTAGCAAAATAAATTTGACAAATACATTTAAATAAGGTAAATTCCAGACTCTTTGTAGATTTTTGCTTTCATAGTAGTAACTTGCTTTCCTGCTATAGCCTAGGTTTCTTCCCAAGTTAGTGCGGTTGTAAGCCAAAGACCTATCTGTTCCACATAAAATTTGAATGACTAGTGCATCTGAACCAACAGTGTAGAAAATGAAGCCAAAGGCCAGAGAGGGGAAGTGTTGGCTTCTAGGACTGCTCTTCCCTGCAGGCACGAGGAGCCAGCAGCTCTGGGCAGTTGTGGAGCATGAACTGTCACTAGAAGGTGATGGTCAAAAGCAAACTCAGAGTTGGGTTCCACACCAGCTTTTTCTAAAACCTAAAGGCAAATAAATGCAAGCCACACCCTTCCCAGCCAAGCCTTTGCTTTACACAGAACTGCAGCCTAGCCTTCTGTTATCTTTTTTAGTTATATACATTACAAAAAGAAAACGTGCTGTATTTAATAGCATGACAGCAAATATTGGCATGTATGACCCTTCCCTGAAAGGTCAGAACGGCCTGGCTAAACTGAGGAGAGAAGAGCAGGGAGCGTCCAAGAAGCTGCAGCCAGAGCCTGACTCCCTAGTCCGTGACGGATCTGCATTCTGAGGGCAAACCTTCCGACCGCCGCCACTGCGCCAGGCGCTGCTTAAACCATTTCTGGAAGAGAGAGACATGCAAAATTATTTGTTGCATAGTAGAAAACTGAAACATTGGTCCCATTTCCAAAGCGTGGCCTCTGTGGTCCAATGGAGAGTCAAGGAATGTGTCCCTAGGGATGACTCTGCGTGTGGCAACCATCTTTCCTGCCTCTGAGGCTTTGGGTATGCCATTTTCCATGCCAATATGGTCTGTGAATATGGTCTGTATTCTTCACCAGATGATCTCTCTCTCTCTCTCTCCTTCTGTGTGTGTGTGTGTGTGTGTGTGTGTGCACACGTGCACTCACGTGTGTGCAAGTATTTACTCACCTCAACCCTTTAGGTTTTACTCCTCACTTTTCCACCTCATTTTGAGACCCAGGTCTTACGCCTTCTGCTGTGTGATTCCTGCCATAGTTAACTGTATCCCCTCTGGAACCTCAAGCCAAATAAATCTCCCTTTCTCCTGAAGTTATGTATGAGAATTGTCTCATAGCAATGACAGAAGAGTGACAATGTCTTTACCTTTTTTTGCTTGTATATTCACTTGTTTTTAATCTTTTTAGTATGTAAGACCCACAAATCTCCAGACTGTTTCATTTTTCATCCTTACACTTCCATACTTAACACATGGAGTTAAGAGATTAACTGATATTTGTTGAATGAAGACAAGAAAAAGAAATAGCTCCTTGATGCCTAGAAATACATTTCGATTCTGTGACTTCTGTATCTCATGACGGATGCTCATATCACCATAGGCTTTGCACACTAGTGAGTAACAATTTGTTACTTAGTGGTTAAGCCAACACCTTGCAAACATAAGGTCCTGAGTTTGGATCCCAAATCCCACATAAAAGTTCCAGGCTGAAATGTCAGCGGCCTGTACTTCTGGTTCTAGAAGCCAGGTAACCCCAGAGCCTGGGTAACCCCAGAGCAAAGCAAATAGGAAGTAGCAATCCAGGGTGATTCCCAAAGTCAGCCTTGGGCCTCCATAGGGATGCAGAGTGCCTTCTCTCTCTCTCTCTCTTTCTCTCTCTCTCTCTCACACACACACACACACACACATGCATGCACACATACACACACACAAATAAAAGAGACGGTGGAAGACCTGCCAGTGACTCTGAACTGTTCAGCTCTGTTTCATAACATCTTCACACCTCACTGATGTGAACATGGATTTGGGAAAAAGGCCCGGCTAGATGCTTCTGGAATGGTACCTTGGGAGGTCTAAGACATTTTCATACACTGTGGTATTCCCTTAGCAAAGCAGCGCCTGCCTTTACTTTTCCACTGAGTACTTCCTCAATATGGAGATTTAGGAGAACCACTCTGGGAACAGCCTGAACTGAACCAGGCTGATCAGAAGGAAACCAAATAAATAGCTTTGAGGAGAAGCTGGTGAAGAAGAAAGAGAAGCAGTGAGTGTGATTCACCAGGAGAGGATGAGGCCAAAAGCACTACCGGAAGACAGGACCCACAAGCTCTTTCTTCTCTGAGCCTGCCCCTACATTGAAAATGGTGATGCTGAACATGGCCCTGGTTCATCAGGAGAGCTGCTAGTAAATGGCACTAAGGGCCCTGCCAACAGTCAGCCCAACCGGGACTCACTGACTGGGAGAACCACAAGAAGTCCCTGAGAGTAGAACCGACGATCAGCTCATCTGTAAATGGAGCGGCAAGTTCTAGACGCTTCTATTGTCTCTTCTGGGTTTCTGAAAGTTCAGGGCAGGGAGATGGAAGAGCAGAGAAGGAGCAGAGCTGGAAGTCTCCAGCCCTGGGGGAGCGGGGGGGGGTGGCAACAGAAGTGGTCTGATGAGAAATATTATGCAACAAGCACTTTTGGTCTCTAAACAAGTAGGCCTGGTGCTGCTCCGGGAGGAAAACTGGTCTCTACCCGTATTTCGGGAGCTGAAAGGAAGCTGGGAATAAGCTCAAGATCAGAAGAAGGATGCAAGCCACAGAGAAGCAATGCCTTTGTGGGGCAAGTGCTAAAGAGTGGGCTGCGTCCATAGCTCACCTTGCCGACCTGAGTCTAGTACTGAACCTCTTTGCCCTGCGCCAAGGGCAGTGGTCTATTCACACTTACACTGGGGGTGACAACACAGGAAAAAAAAAAAAAAGCAATGCAAAACCAGTGGGAGAGAAGCCTTCTCTATGGGAGCATTCTAGAATCTTATTTCACTCTTATGTATCATTCCTGTATATATTGTCTGTCTTTCAGGCAGGGTCTGAGTGTAGCATAGCCTGGATTCCCAATCACTATGTAGCAGAGGAAGACCTTGAACTTTTCTGATCCTCCCGTCTCTACCTCCCAAGTGCTAAGGGGACAGGTATGCATTATCACAGGTATGCATAAGGGTTGGAACCCAGGACTTTGTGTGTGCTATTCAAGAATCCTATCAATTGAGCTACATCAAAGCCCCAGAGGGTCACTTAAGGAGAAAAATTTCATTTAACATTGGTGACTTCAACCTAAGATTTTGACATATGGGTACATCTTCCTCAATAATCCATGAGTGCATTCAGTCAACCCTGAGTCTGGTTTGGGAGCTGCAGTATGGCGCCATCTTCATTAATGAGGTTGCTCTGTGGGGGTGGCAAGGCTGCGAGCACTGATTAAACAGGATTTCTAGTGACTGGAGCTGAATAAATGGCTGAATTTTAAAGACTAATTAAAAACCTAGAGGAGTAAAAAAAAAATCTCACTATCAGGTCTAATTTAAGACAAAATCGTTATGTTGGCCCCATTCAAAAAAGCCACCCATATCTTTACAGGCAGAATACTGATGGATCATTACCAAAAATAGCCTCTGCCTGGAACAGATCTGTGAATTTGCAAGCAACCCTTAGAACGTTTAACAAATTGAGTCCTGGCACAGAAGATGGGAGAAGGTACCGGAAAAGGCTCAAATGGTTTCTGAAGATAGGTATTTGTAAATGAAGTCTATGTGTCATAATTTAGCAAGCCGGCCTCCTTGCAACAAAAATCACTGCCATCTCTTCCTGACTTTTATCCTGTCCTGAGCTGAATCTTGTAGCATCTCATGCACATCGATCCTAATTTTCCACCTGGCTTTGCCCTTCTCTCCTTTGTTCAGCCATCCCCTGGGAAAGACACTCCTCCCCCTCTGGCTTATGAATGAGCACCCTCATTACCCTTGCTCATCCATGGGAGATTTATTTACTCTGAGTGAACAGATGATAATTAGACACTGGAGTGGGGAGGAGTTGGGGCAAAATAACATTGTTCCTGTCCTTTTCTCTAGCAACTAGCATTTCATTCTTTTCATGGGGGAGACCTTTGGAGGTCTTTATCCCACTGATAAAACAGCCAATGACTAAAACCACTGGGTTCTGGGAACAAGCCCAGAACATCGAAAGAGATAAAAGCGCTGGAAGTCTCTCCAAGAACCAATGCCAACTACACTGCCCTTGTGAGAGAGAGAGAGAGATACACCAGATCATCCCACCCTCCCAGGGGGCTGATGAAAGAGCTTTCCCAGCCCCTTCTAACACTGACCTGTGAAAAGAAAAAAAGAAAAAAAAAAAAACAAAAACAAGACACAGGAGGTAGTAGGATTCTGTAAGATTTCCCCTAACTTAAATGTAAGAGATAATCAGAATACTGTCATAAGAAAGACCTCCCCATCCTAAGATCCTGGCAAATACAATTTTAAAAGTTTATTTCTATTAAAGTTCCCTCATTGCACCATGTTACCCACAGATCTCGTCCTATAGCAAAGAATTTGGTCCCAGAACAGAGCTGTTATCTCCGGAGGTCTGCAGATCCTTTTGTGACTCATAAGTGTGATGGTTGAGTTTTCACACCACTGTGCAAGATGTGTCGCCCTCAAGCCTTATTAGGATGTTGGTAGATTACCCATCTGATGGAAGGGGAGATAAAAAACAAGAAAAAGCACACACCAAAAAAGGCATGATTCTGTCTCTGAAGATGGCTGATATCAGAATGAGATGCTGATTCAGGCATCTGTGATGAATATTATTTGGCTTGCTGATGCTTCCATATGGAAAGGGGCTACAGAACAGGAATTGTGTGTCATCTGTAAGGCCCAGCAGACAGGCGGTGATGGCTTAGAAGTTAAAGCACTTGCCACCCAAGCAAAAGGACCAGAGTATGGTTCCTCAGGTTCCACATAAAATGCCAGGTGGTGTAATGACCCATCTGTAATTCCAGGTAGAGTCTAGGAATCCCCAGAACAAGATGCCTAACCTGACTTGTGAGCTCTGGACTTAAAGAAGCAGCTTCAGAAGAATAAGGTGGGAGAGGAATGTAGAATGACTTGTGATATCAATCTTCTGCCGCCACATGCAGGGTCTATGCTCACACACCCACACATATGTAAGCACATGCACACGCATACACATAAGAATAGAAATAGAAATAGAAAAATAATAAAGGGACCTTAAATCTGTTAAAAGTAATTGTAGTACTGTCTGAATTAGGCTTTGTAACTCCAGAAGACACTTTTTTTTTGTAGAAGTTCCAAGGGTAGATGTTCAAATTACAAAAACCCCTCCACCCATCAATGCCCGTGAGTCTCCTTCTGAAAATTAGCACTAATCCTTGTAGTCATAAAGGAGGGGGAGATGGGACAGAAGCAATGAGAAGTTGCCAGACAGGCAGATGAGGTACCTAGGAAGCCTCATTCCCGGAACTTCCTAAACTGTGCCTGTCTCTGAGCTCTTGGGGCCAGGTGCTTCCCTGCAGGCCTAGGCAGGAAGGCAGAGGGGCAAGTCGAACTGCAGCAGCCCATTGGGAGGAAGAGGAAGACAGCTCCTCCCATGGGGCTGACTCACCCACACCCACTGTTGTCTGGCTGGCCCCAACATTTGTTCATCTGAGGATGGCAGAAGAGGGAAAATACAACAGCCGCCTACCAGGGGCAGTTGCTTCTGCCCTGCAGATGCCTGCATTGATTGACCTCTACCATGAAGAGGCAGGTGCCCCTTCTTTGAGCCCCCCACTACAATGCATTTCAATTTTCCTATGCAGGCAAATCCAGACAAAAGACTATATTTTGGAGTAACCGTTGCTTCATACATGGATTTTTTTTTCCAGGAAGAACTACATTATAAATCAAGTTTTCAGGTTTTCCTCCCATCTGTTAATGTTGTTTCCATCCTTCTCTACGAGGATAGCATAGGATGGAGGCCAATAGTCTGGAACAGAGAGGCCCCGCCAGGGTTCAAGTCTCAGGTGGACTGGCTGTTCTTTAGTTGTAGTCTTAAGTAATTCGTCTTTCTGCACCTCAATTCTCTTATACACTGGGCTAACAGGATGTGTTTCAGGATTGTTGTGGCAAAAAAATGGTTTTATGCCTAGAGGGTACCTGGAACAATACACGGTCATTCCAAAGGTCAGCGGCACCAGAGATGTAGCTCAGCGAGACAGTGTATGGTCTCAGCAGCATGCATGCACACACGAAAATACTTATACACACACACACACACACATACGTGAATGAAGAAGATAAATATGCCTGGTGTGCTTACAGCTACAAGAGTTAATGTTAACTTTCAGAAGGAGACTCAGAAGCTGAGAAGGGTTAGTTCCCTAATTGGTCCTGTGCCCACAATATTCCTCAGCCTCACTCATAACGTAAGCTGTCTCTGTGATCTCTTCCCTAAATATAGCATGGGGTTTTTAATGATAAAACTTCAAACTGCTTGTCTTCTCCGGAGTTCCAAGAAATATGAACTGTTAAGTTAGTCTTGGGTTTTGACAAATCACCCTCCATCAGCTTCCAGTTTTGGTTAAGACAGCTGTGTGCTAGAAACAGATATGCTTGTCTTTCCACCCATCCTGACCAGAATAATTATCTATGGGTAAGTTCTCCTAGTGGCTTCTGATTTGGAGATTGGTCCCAGGATCCCACGCAGCACCCATGACAAGTGTTAAGCTTCAACTGAGAGTACAAAGAGCACAAAGTCCCTTCCACTTTACCCTGTAAAATAGGAGGAATAAGAATATTTTCTGTGCTCTAGAGCTAAGATGGGAGGTGTGACGTGCTTTTGGTTCCCCAGAGAAAGCAGCAGGACGGTTCCCAAGCAGTTTATCGTGCATAACAAATCGTCTTTCCAGGACCAAAGGGAACGAAGAAGTCAGAGTGGGGGGCACGGGGTGGGGGGAGTAGAGGCACCAATGCTGAGCAGCGTTCGGAACCTAAGCGAGTTTCAGGATAATATAATTTTAAAAAAAAGACAGATAATTAGATGGATGTATCAAAGGAACATCTGCTGCCATTATAACGGCAGGAGTCTACCTTCTTGGAAAACTACAGAAAAGGCCTCTAAACTTTAGAACTAGACAATTTAAAACGACGACGACAAAACGTTAACCAAACCCCAGTGGTTTGGGTTCTGAAGCTAAGGGGACACGCGCGGCGTGGTGCGGTGGGAACTGCTACCCTAGGGACCGCGGCAGGTCTTTCTGGGTCTATCACAGCTGATCGCCAAGGTTCTAACCGGGACACTCTTGCTGGCACCCGGGGGGCTACTGAGCGGAGAAACCGAAACAAGAACCGATGTCAGTCCGGGGCTCCGGGACAGTGGGAAGCCAGAGGAGAGGTGGCCAAGGATAACCCTGGGCTGTCCATGCCGTTTGCAGAGGCGGAAGGGGACCCGGTTGCACGCGACCACGGCTGCCGGAGGCGCCGAGACCCGCCGGCCCGAGCGGGGGGCGCACGAGTGGCGCGCGCTGGCGCGGGGACTCACCTGCGTCTCCTCCTCCGAGAGGCCGGCCTCGGCCGCGATGAGGCACAGCGTGGTGGGATCGGGGTGCTTGTTGACCTTGTTGAAGTTGTACTCCAGGATCTCCAACTGATCCTCCGTGGGGCCGTTCGCGGTCTCCGCTGACATGGTCACGCCGCGGCTGTGGGGGAGGCAGAAGCGCGGCGGTGAGCGAAGGCTAGCGGTCCCCAGTCCCGCGGTCCCACCACCACGCGGGGGCCTCCCAGGGGCCGCGCTTCCCGGCTCGGCGCACTCCCTGGCCCCCCGGGAGTCTGGATAACGTTCTCCCGGACCTGGACAGGAACAGTGGGAACCGAAAAGACGCCGCGCCCTCCCGATCTCCGTTCCACTCGGAAAAGACAGGAGGAAGAGACTTATGAACGGTCTCCGATGAGAGGGAGTTCCCCAAGGGCCAGATGACAGATGCGGGGGTGGGGTCCCCGGCCTCCCTGGGCACGCCTTTCCAGCCCTCCGCCCTGCTCTGCCGCGGGTTAGCACGTGGGGGGCTGGCCGGGCAGAACTGCGCATTGCACCCTAAAGCAAAGAGATAACCCACCGAATTACCTTGCCAAGTTGGGGTTTCGAAGTGGGGACTTTTTTTTTTTAAATAGAGAATGATACCAATAGGTATTTGCGTTGCTTTTTTTTCTATTACAAAATAATGCACACTGTAGAAAATTTGATGTACATAGACAAAGTCATAGAAGGAAAAATCAGATATAATATTCATAAACAACAGCTATAAAGTTTCTGACACATTGGTAAAATCTTTTCCAATTTATGGAGCTCAGGAGAGGGCTACAGGGACATGCCAAAGGATTTAATGGAGTGAGGACCGAGCAGGACTTGTGTAGAAACACTTAGAAATCAGTCTCTGTGTCCCCTCCCCCACTCACCCATCCCTCGCCTCTTCCTGCAACTTTTCAACCAAAGCCAAGAATTGAGAATTGGAGGCCTGTTGTTACCAGGCCAGCATCGTCTAATAAGCCATCACACTGTGTCCGTGTCTCCCTTTCCAGATGCTGCAAAATGACCTCTCTAATCAAGCAAGATCAAAGTCAGCTGTCCTTTAAAACTTCTTGGGAGACTGCAGGCAAATTCACTATAGATCCATCACAAGCTTCCAGGTCTTTGTATGTCGTCACTTAAAAACCAACCTTGCCAGCACACCCAGGGAAACCTCCTTCCTGCTGTGTCTCTCAGGCAACTTTAGAATTGGGGCAAAGAAAATTTACCAGGTACCCCCTTCTTCCTCCCCCTCCCTCCCTTAAGATATGGAGGTATAGAAAGTAGGTCTTCAAGATCTTCTGATGTGGTACAAACTTGTCAGGCTTGGCCGGTGCTGACAGTAAAAGACAAACAAAAGTGTGGGAATCATGCTGGTTTGTTGTGTTAACAAACAATTGCAAAATCCACCAGTGCAGACTGGAACAGGTTTTGATGTGGTTTGTGCTTGGGGATGAGCCACGGCTCCACAGAGCTGCCAGGGTAATGCACCCAACCCTCCAACCTTTTCACCTGTGGCCTGCACCTTGTCCTCCCTAAATGAACATATTTCCTCTCCTCCTCTAGGTTCCTCTAAAGGAACTTTGGGCAGGAAAAGAAGCTATTCTATTGTGAGGGGCTGGGGCTCAATCATTTACCAAGTCACTGTGAAATTGTTCTTAGGGAGCAGCAAAGGATTCCTGTCTGGGGAGGGAGGGGAGAAAAAGAAGGGGGAGAAGAGGAAAGTATGTCAGAATCACCTTCTCTTCTTTATGGTTGCCCACCCTCTCCTTCTGGACATTTCTGAGCTGGGGTCTTTAGAATTGGGGCTGGAATCTTCAAGTGGCCATGGTGATCACAGTCCCGGAGAATGGACCAGAAAACCGGGTGCCGCTGATTTCCAGCACTACCCAGTCAGTGAGCAGCGCCCTAGAACGGAAATACTGAGCTCTGGTTGGAAGAGTGGGTTGCGTTTTAGGGGAAAGACTTCACTATTATTCTTTTTGGGATATGTAAAGTGGGAGCCGTAGACTCATCTTTCCTTTATGCTTTCAGAAATGTTTTTATGGGTTGGAGAGATGGCTCAGGGGTTAAGACTCTGCCCCAAAAGCAGAGGGTCCTGAGTTCCCATGTAGAAAATGATAGCGACCTGCACTTCCAACTCTGGTGGGCGGAGTCTGGGAAATCCCAGAGGGAAACAAAAAAGAGGTAGAAATGACTCTCGAAGTCACAATTGGGTCTCTACAGGGACACACAGTGCCCTCTCTCTCTCTCTCTCTCTCTCTCTCTGTTTCTCTCAACACACACACACACACACACACACACACACACATGCACGCACGAGCACGCGCGTGAAGAAAAAAAAAAAGAAAATGAACACAGCAGGGTAGACTTTAATTTTATTTCTTGCCCTGGAAAGGTTTCGTGTGACTTCACTGAACATGGTTTTGCTGGCTCTTCCCCGGCAATCTTTGCTGCTGGTTTGCAGAATGCTCAGCTCTTCAGAAAGATCACATAGCTGAACCAGATTCAGACGTGAATACTAATGTAGACAGACTCTCCCCCGTGCTTTCGCAGCTGCCATTACATGGAATTGGGTTCATTTTATTTTACTAGATGTTTGTGGCTTCCTGTTACTAAACTTGGTGTGAGGTTATACAGGGAGGTCCTGGTTGACTTCAAAGTTAGCTAGGGTTGGTTGGCAGAAGCCCATTGGCCTTGGTTGGCTCCTAGAGAGGCTTGTGGGAAGCCTTTTGACAATACCTATTTCTCCAAGCTATACCAAATAAATGTACTTGGCTTCTAACAATGATGATGAAAGGTCTTGACCATCTGATATATTTATTATTACTCTACAAAGCTCAGTCTCGGAACTATGTTTGCCTTTGCTCTATTTCTTTCTTTCCTTTACTGTATAAAATCAAGCTGCCCCAGTGATTTCAGCCTTACAAAGCTTTCAGCTGCTTCCAATAGGGAAATAAGGAAACAGTTGAGAAGTTTCTCTGCAGACAGTTTAAACCATTTCAGAGGAGGCAAAGAACTAAAAATATTTTGCAGCTACCTCAATTTTAATCTTAACACAAATTTACAAATGTTACTGTTGTGGTTATTCATATCTTATGAAATATTCTGAAGAGTAATTTGTCCTGTCATCGTATTTTTTCGGTGGTTGGGGAAGTCATTGCATAAGCCTCTGTAAGTGGTGAAATGAAAACAGATGGCTTTTTAAAATTTTGTTTCTAGATCAGTTCCAAAGCCTAAACTGATGTGTCAATTTGACTTTATTTTGCAAGTCAGTGTAAACTAGCACCCAGAAAGTGTTAGGAACCGGTGAACTGTGGTTGCCTCTTAAATGTCTTCTCTCTCCCCTGGCATTCTGACCTCTTTATAATAACACTAGCATCAAACCAAATTTCCATAAACAGAGTGCTGTGGTGAGTTGGCCAACAGGGGTGAAAAGCAGGTGGGTCATTCTTTAGGAACTGCCCCCCCTTCCCAATATTTTTGCCTGAATTTCTCTTCTGTTCACTGTTATCTTCCTGAAAGCAATGGACTATTGAAACATTTTGTCTTTTCCTACAAGAAAAAGATGTGTCTCTAACAGAAGTGGTGGATCTGCAGGAGGGTGGGAGTCTTCCTGCTCTGCACAAGGCAGATCATCCAAAATATCAACTTCTCCTAGAAATTGACAAAGAGGAGGGCTGGGTGTGTAGCCCAGGGATAGAGCACTTGCCTGGTATGTCCAAGGCTCTAGGTTCCATAAACAGAAAAACAAAAACATTGATCTGCCTGTCTGTGCTAACACACAGCCAGAGAAGTTGGTAGTTAGTGGCCTTGAGTTAAGAGTAGTGATTGTCAAAGCTTAAAGGGTAAATCTCAGGATCATCTGTGGATATGCCCAGTCCCACCACAGCTGTACTGAATGAGAATAGAAACTGAGCCCAGGAGAGATATAGAAAGCATTTCACCTCTTCTAAGATCTTATAATTTAGTCTTGTCATGGTTTGAAATGTGTCCCCCACAGTCTCATGTGTTTGGCAAGGTCATGGCACCTTGAGAGGTGGAGCCTTGCTGGAGGAAGGCAGTCACAAGGGGTGGGCCCTGAGGTGGATTAGTCCCACTCTCCTTCCAGGAGAAGTCAGCCTTTGCTGCAAGCAGTCTGCAGCTCTCAGCTTCCAAGATGTCTGCGGTGACTTAGCCTCCTCCAGCTTTGGCCAGCCAGCCATGCCGCCTCTGCTTTGAGAAACCTCCCCTCTGGAACCGTAAGCTGAATAAACCTCCCTTTTCCCCTTAAGTTGATTGACTTTGAGTATTCTCTCACAGCAATGGTTAAGAGTAACTGATACAAGTCTTTAAATTAACTACAGGTGCTCAGAAATTGCTATGACATATCTGTTCTAGGGTTGACTATTATATCAACATGAGTACATAGTATGTTGAGATAGCTTTAAATGAATACTTTTTAAAAGTACATATTGGAATGAACAACGTAAACGTATACATGATCAGGAATGAGTAAAATGCCTTTTAAAACTCCATTAGAGCTAGGCATAGTGGCACCTATAATCCCAATTCTTGGGAGACTGAGGCAGGAGGGTCACTGTGAGTTTGAAGCCAGCCCAGGCTACCTGGCAAGAATGTCTACAAAACCAAACCAAATAAACATTTTGTTATAAAAATGTTGTGATTTCAAAAATTTAATAAAGCTCATTCAAAAAACTCTCTCAGGAAAATACATTCTTGCATTAAAATGAGAGCTTTCAAAAGCAGAGTGTCAAAAGAAAAAGTATACCTCCTCACACATGAATTCAATACCTAACTGCAGCTAAAAATTGGTAGAAAAGATTTAGCAACACTGAGTTTGAGCGTCTCTTTTTAAATTTCTTTAAATATCCAAGTTAAGAAATGCTCAAATTTAAGCTCTCATTTTTGTCGATAATACATTTACACTCTCAGGACATAACTGAATATTACACTCTAATTGCATCACATACGTGTAAGTATCATTGCTGCCTTTAGAGAAACAAGATTCTAAAGCTAAACAAGAAACTTTTGTTTATTTAAGAGAGAGGAGAGAAGAAAGGGGTACACATACACTGGCACACATAAATGGAGGTCAGAAGACAACTTTGAGAAGTTAGTTCTCTCCTTCCACCACGTGGATTCTTCCTGGAATCGAACTCAGATAACCAGGTCTGTAAACAGGCGCCTTACCTGCTGAGCTATCTTGCTATCCCAGAAAAAAAAAATTTTCTAAAGCTATATTGATTTCAACCTAGGCCTGCCTCCTTAGCGCAGTAGGCAGCACGTCAGTCTCATAATCTGATTTCAACTTTATATGTTAAAAAAGTTGGGAAAAATACAACAAAAGGCTAACGAAGACTATATCGGGATTGTGTAACTATGAGTGACCTAAAAAAACTTCCTGTTCTATATTTTTACTCTGGAAAAATCATTATTGTAAGCATGAACTATCTTCAATTTAAAAAAAAAAAAAAAAAAAAAAAACTTGAAAAGCCTATTCCTGGTCAGATCAGTGGTTCACTTGCCCTGAGGTTGGTCATTATTGGCACTGAATAACACTTCCAGGAAAAAATGTAAAAGTGGCTTTTTCAAACCATATCGTAAGTTAGGCTTGTGGGCATTTTTATTTTCCACTTACATACACTCAGTGTCAAAAGGATAGGTGAGGTGGCTGGAGATATAGCTCAGGGATTAAGCCTCTGTCTCATAAGTAGAAGATCCTGAGTTCAGATTCCAGGTCCCACATAAAAACACCAAGCAGAAACTCCATGTGGAAATGGTATAACCCTGCACTTCTACCCCGTCTAGAGTGGAGCGTGAGAAGTCTCAGAGCCACGCAAAAAGGAGATAGAAGCAATCCAGGATGATTCCCAGAGTCATCCTTGGTCCTCCACTGAGACAAACAATGACCTTCCTCTCTCTGTGTTTTTCTCTTTCTCTCTCTCTCTCTCTTTCTCTCTCTCACACACACACACATACACACACACACACAAACATGAAAGAAAAGGACAGGTGAAATATACATGCAAGTTATGACATATAAATTGAGCATGCGTCTTGTCAATACAAATCAACTTCAGAATTCAGGCATCACCAAGACTGTGGAAGCTATGTGTATTTCTCTTCCAAGAACCCTTCTTACAGATTCACCCCCAAGAGGAAATCACAATTCTGAATTTTATATTAATCATTCTTTTGCTTATTAGGTTAGGCTAGGGCAGCTGGATGGCTTAGTTTGCCCAGGCACCTGCTCATGAACTTGGATATCTGAGTGTAATATCTGTAGCCCACATAGTGGAAGAAGAGAACTAACTGACCAACAGGCTTTCTGAACATTGTCCTCTATACATGAACACATAGCACATGAACAATAAAATATTAAAAACAAAAATATTTCCATTCTACATGTATGGATGTATTTTAAAATGGCATTTTCCAGCTCTGTGTGTTCATCATTGTGTTGAATAAGCCTGATGTCTTGCTTGCTGGGTGACATTCTTTTCTCTTGCATAATTTGATCCTATCGTGGACTTTGCACCTGTTCTCTAACCTAAGGATGTTGTTGTGTAGTGATATGAAATATTCCACCCTGGAGGCGGGCTCTTGAGACTCTGAAATAAGCAGCTTGTTCTTCTTAGGAAGATCTCAAAACTAGCAAGATTCACAGGTCCCTGACTGAGGTAAAAAAGCAAGCGAACAACGGTGGGGGGAGCAGTTCGAACCAGCCGATCTGGTTACAGCTTCCTTGAGTCTCACCCATGCAGGAGTGGGATTTTTGGCAATGCAATGTTCCTGCTCCCGTAAGTAACCCTCATCCAGTCTCCTGTAAGTAATCCAGTAGACCTATTGCTTTACCAAGTTGGACTTTGGTGTAATTGTTACTTTGATCTGTCCCTCTTCTCTGGAATGAACAGATATCAGGAAAAGCATCACACACACCATGTATATTCCTGTGGGGACAACACCTTTCACTCATTACTTATCATCCCTCTCTGCATTAGAGACCTCACTGACATTCACTGCTGATTCCATTTTATGAGTGAATCATGACTGATGTCTTTTCATACCAATGCATACTGCTGGTGTTTTGTGGGTCACACTGCTGCCTTGAACATTCCCATTCCTGCTTTCTGAAGACCCTCTAGGAAGAGTTTGCTACCATAGCTACTGAGACTGAAACTGCTGGCTTACAGGATGCGTGACTGCTTAGCTTTGCAGGACAACATCAGCACGTTTTCCAGACTAGTGGGACAAAATTACCTTTAACAGCAGCACGTGGCATTTCTCTCTTTGCATTCTCATCAGGCTTATTTCTGCCAAACTTTTATCCAAGAATATCTAAGCCTCTTTATGGCTACTTACATTCCCAGCTGGGGTGACTTCTTGGGGTTAAAAGGTCCCATCTGTTTATTATTTACTGTGTGAAAATATTTCCTGTTACAGCCCAGAAGGGGATTTGAGTATTTTGGGCTTTTTTATTTTGAGAGTTTGGACACTGTTTCCATGCTAACTCAGTTATTTGCATTGGTCACTAGGAGCCATAATTTAAAAAAATGTATGGAGAACTCATTACAAACTTTTGTATCATGCTGAAAGTATTACTATTTCAGTTCTCCGGAGCCCTTGGGAATCAGAACTTGATTTTACACTTAAAAATGTGTTAGTCTATCAATGTCCCCCACTACTGCTCCCAACAATGATTAGTCCAAGATTTTTTTAATGTGTGTGTGTGTGTGTGTGTGTGTGTGTGTGTGTGTGTGTGTGCACACGTGCACGTGTGTATCAGAAAGCACTGTGTGTCCCTGTGGAGGACCAAAGGTGACTTCCAGAATCATCCTGGACTGCTTTTACATCCTTTCTGCTTTGCTCTGGGATTCCCCAGGCTCCAACCACGAGGGTGCGAAGTGCAACCTGCCACCATTTCCACCTGGCAGTTTTTTTACGTGGGACCTGGGATCTGAACTCAGGAACTTCTGCTTGCAAGACAGAGTCTTAACCCCCGAACCATCTCTCCAGCACAGCACCAAGATTTGAAGAGAAGGAAGCAGGAATGGAAAGAGATGAAGATGAAGAAATTCAAGTGCAGGTCACTTGTGAAGCTTGTTCAAGTTCATCCTGCTAAGATCTGAGGTCTACTACCTCTGACCAGTGTAACAACTACAAGTACAGGCAGAACCCCTAATTCACGATGACAGGGATGCATGCGTGCTATTCTAGAACATGCTGCACTTGATTTGATGGGACTGGAGGCATGAAATGCCAGCAGTCCTTGGCGCTGTTGCATCTGGCTGCTGGTGGTCATCCCATCAACCTCACTCCTGCAAGGCTTGTCAGACAGCAGTGACATCAGGTTTGGGTTCTGGTGTTCTAGCCCCGCCGTGGACTTGCACATCTCTACAGAGTGGCCCAAGTCCGAAGGCCGTGAGGAACAGCCTGTGATTTATATATCTGTAACCTTTACATGTATCCTGTTTGCTAGTTTCTAGTATTCCTCCTCTTTAGGTTGGCTTTCTTTATGCCTTAGAAGTCTGCAGTTCTAAGACACATCGCAGAACTTCTGAAACAAAACGAAAATTGAGCTACTATAGTAAAGGTGAAATCCTTAGAAGAGCTGAGTTCTAATCATTCAAAACCTCACTCTGCTGGACCCCATCGTACCCATAGCAGTGCACGCCTTCACCCAGCTCCCTCTTCACCTGTTTCCTCCACTTGTGATTCAGCAAAACGATGCTCAATGCTCAGTGCTCAGGACAGTGAAAGACAGCACGCGTGCTTCCACAAGTGTCATAATCGTTCGGTAACCCAGAAAAACAAGGTGTAGGGCCATATGACCCTGAGAAAATTTCTCTTCTGAAATCCTGGTGATCAGAGCACCCAGGTTTTAAGCAACAATGGTCTTCTTCATTAACAGTTAGTTTACTGATGTCCCTGAGCCAAAAGGGGGGAGTGCAGAGCCCACTCTGAGCTCTGTCCTCCATTTGCTGGATAGCTTAATGCAGGGAATGCGTAAGGAGCCCATGAAACATTCTGGACCACGGTGCTTATTCCAGTTTCTCTTCAGCTACTGCAAAAACACTCCGACCAAAGCCACTTGAGGGAGGAAGGGATTGTGTGGGCTTATGTTCCAGAAGGACTAGAGTCCATCGTGGTAGGAAAGGCATGGGGGGGGCATGGACACTCACATTGCAACAGCAGTCAGGAGAGAGAGAGAGAGGAAGTGGGGTCAGGCTATTAATCCCAAGGCCTGACCGGTAGCATCCTTCCTCCAGCAGCCTCTGCTTCCTGAAAGTTCCACAACTTTCCCTAATAGCGCTATCAGCTAGGGACACAGCATTCAAACACACGAGCTTGCAGGGGCTATTTCTCATTCAAACCACAACTGTGGGGCTGGAAAGGTGGCTCCGGGGCTAAGACTCTGCCTTGCAAACAGAAGGATCCCATGTAAGAAAGCGCCAGGCAGAAATAGCGGCCTGCACTTCCCACCCTGGAAGCTGGAAACTCGGAAATCCCAGAGTAAAGCAAAAAAGAGGTAGAAGCAATCCAAGATGACTCCCAAAGTCACACTTGGGTCTCCACAGGTACATACAGTGCTATCTGATATACACACACACTCACACACAAATTAACAAAATACATCTGTGCTCACCTGTTAACTTAGAGTAGCCCTGTAATGTGACATCTAAACTTCAATGTATACACGTAAAAGGGATGCTCTTATTAAGTACACCTCTACAACAGGCACACATTAGAAGCAGAAAAACTGGGGCTCCAGTCTCCTCATTATCTGTTAAACTGCCTTATTTAGGTATGGGACAGTATGTGTACTCGCATGGGACCTGTCTGTCTTTGCTACTGTTTGGATTACCAAGATGTAGACCTCTTTGACCCTGAGAGGACAAAATAGCATATACTTACTTAACTTCGGTAAGGGAGGAAGCTATGATTTACTCTAAAGGAAGCCTAACATTGCAGCTCTGTGGTTAAAGGTAAGAGGATAAAGGACAGCTTCACCTCTCACCTTTGTTTTTACTGCAGTTAGAACTTGTAGGGTAGAATTTGTCTAAAAGGTTCAATAGCTTGGGCCTGTCTGCAATGAGACTGTTAGTGTTAATGCTTAGTAAGTGCAGATATCCATTACATCACAGACAGAGCTTGGTCCTTGAATTCTATGGGCCCAGCAACCATTTGAAAGTGTCTAATGACTTAACACATCAAAATATTAATTAGATAAATAGATTTCTGCCATGAGAGGAAGTTCTTGATGAAGAGAATCATGAAAGCTAAAAGAAATGATTACACTTGGAAGCAAATAACCAAAAAAGCAACCCTACACCTTGTAGACAGGTAAACTGTCCTAAATAAGCAAATTAATATTCATTCATGTTCTAGAGTAGGTTACCAACTTTTGGTTGCTCACTTAATTTTTCTAATTATGCTTTCTTTAGAAAAGCACTAATCAGTTAAATCACATAAACAGTCTACAGGGTAAGGAAACTATGAGCATTGCACAGAAGTGCAAGGATTTGTAATCATTTAAATATTGACTATAGGACTCAGTCTGGCATTTTTAAAAAAATCTCATAAAAATAAGTTTTATGTGATGGCTCAATGGGTAAAAGTGCTTGTTACCAAGCCTAACATGACCTCCAGAGCCCGCATGGTGGAAGGAGAGAACTGACTCCTATAAACTCTGTCCTCTGATCTCCATGTGTGTTCAGCAAAGCACACACCCAACCTCCCAAAATAAACAAGATGTTATATACAAATAATAGAAAATGAAGTAAATAAACTTGTCTGACTCTTGTAGTACCCAGTCCTTTCAAATATTAAAAATTAGAGTTCCCGTCTGAGTGTTCCAGTTCCTACTAGTCAACACAATAAATGACTATGTATTGGTAATTCTTGGTATCACCACATGTGAGACTTAGTCACAGTGGTCAACCTGATACTTGGGCAGTGACTTCTGCGCACACCTGTGAGGGACTATCTAGCTAGGACAGACCTCTGCTGGGCCTGTTGCCTTGACTGCCCAATTGAATGGAGACCTACCCACTGTGGGCAGCACCATCTCTAAGCAGATAACATGTATAACAATATGACTTGCATAAAGATTGTGGGGTTTGTTCTTCTCCCTCTTGCCCTCTGCTCCTGACTTGGACTATGATGTGACCAGTTCCCTCCTGGTGGACTGTAACCTGGAGTTGTGAGCCATTACAATCCCTTAGTCTCCTAAATTGTTTAGGTGAGGTGTTTATTAAAGCAACAGTTATGAAACTGAAATATCATGGGGGTTTTTGTTTTTGTTTGTTTTTTGTTTTTGTTTTTAGAATCTAACCTGAGTTCTACAGTACCTTTGCCCAAGTCCAAATTACATAGTAAGAAACAGTAGTTAGGGGCCGTGGTATTGCACGTGGACGATCACCAGGGGGTCAGGCCTTCTGGCTGCCTGCCCTCCCTCAGGTCATTGCATCCTCCCCCGTCCCGCCTAAAGCAAGCAGGCACAACTCTCTCTGATGACCTACGCATTTTGCAAAAATCCGGGGCAGATTCTGAGTAAATGGAATTACCATTTTACCCAAGCATACTTCAAATATGTTTTCTGTATGTGAATGTACATGGTGCGTGCGTGCGCATGCGCTTGAGAAGGCACTTGAGAGTGCATGCCTGTAGAAGCCCAAGGGGAATCAGGAATTACCTTGTATTGCTCTCCCTCCCTATTGCTTTTGCTCTGGGTTTCCTGGCACCTCATTCCAGGGCTGAAATGAAAGACTGCTGCCATTTCCCCCCAGCATTTTTACAAGGGATCTGGAGGTCAACACAGGCACTTCTGCTTGCACAGCAAAGGTTTTAACCACTAAGCCATCTCTCCAGCACACCAGGTATTATTTTTTATGATTCAGCTACCATTATTACTTTATGACGGTAATTAGGTAATAAATAAAGTAGCACTCTGCTGGTACCTCTTACAGCTCCAAGTTGTGCCAAAGTCCAGCCACCCATGCTTCAGTTACCAGGATACTCAGTTATATGACCCTCTTCCCCACAACCCCCCAAGGTTGAGCTGCTTTTCTGAACATCTGTTCAGAAAAGCAGCTAGAGGGACAAGCAGCAAATCTAAGCTTTAGTCTACCTACTGGTGAACACCACAAAAACATTGAGGGAGACAGATAGGCAAGAAAGTTCTGCTAGCAGGAGCAACCATTTCCCTAGGCATTAGACAGGCTGTAGAAAGAGATTGGACAGAGCTTTGGAGACCTGCACTTACAGTTCTGTGGCTTCCTTTCCATGTGACTTTGGACAATTCGCTGTTTGGACTTCCATTTCTTTACCTTCCATTACTGTCATCCTATGCTCCCTATCTCATAGTTATGTTGTAACATTCAATGAGATGGATTATGTCTGTGAACTACAAACACTGTATAAATACAAGGCAGTAATTCGGCTTTTCCAGTGACTTGAGATAGTGTTGGGCAATCAAACGGTATTGGGTTTTGCAATCATTACACGGCAAATGGTCTAAAGTTTTCATCAGCCTCAAGTAATATGCGCTCTTGGAACGTTTCAATTGCTTTGTCCAGGTACTCAATGACCAATATGAGTGCATGAAATGCTTCTAGAACTGACTCATCCAAGGTGAAAGAAATGCTATTGAAGGGAGATCACTGATCACAATCCTTGGGTTTCTGAAAATTATTTGCCAGTCTCTTATTAAAGAACTAAGAGGGGTCTGGAGAGGTGGCTCAGGGGTTAAGCATCTGCCTTGCAGGCGGAAGGTCCTGAGCTCGGATCTAGACCCCACGTATGACACCAGGCGGAAGCGGGGGCGGCCTGCATTTCTGGTCCTGGTAGGGCGGAGCCTGTGAATCCCAGGGCACAGTAAACAAGGAGGAGGTGGAGGCGGTCCATAGTGGTTCCTGAATTCGTCCATGGTTCTATGCACACACACACACACACACACACACACACACACACACACACGCGCGCGCACATACATGCACAATTGAATAAATAATAAATAATTTTTTAAAAAAAGAACTAAGATTTAGAACAACTCCCAAGTGTTTGAATTCTCAGACCTGCTCTTATGATATCATGTTTCCATGAAGGAAAAATGACAAGACAATCATCAGCAATATGTACAGATTTCAGAATACAATTCTGAATCTAAAAAGAGAGAAAAAGAACATGAGCTAGCAAGAGAAACAGGATTAAGTATAAAACCTAAGTTTATATTGTGAACTATGCTAGAATAGAACTATAGAACTATACTAAATAGAACTAATAGAACTTTAGAACTATACTAAAGATACTAGAGTAATAATGACTATCTTAATGTGAGATCAAAATAGACAAATAAATGAGTAAATGTGTAACAACTGACAGTCCATCTTCCAGAACCCGCCTGTGTAAGTCTCTCCCAGGTGTCCAAAGTGCCGGGATCCTCAGGGCACATAGTGTCCATTGTGTTGCAGCCCACAGCTATGTCTGGGCTTGGGTTTTCTTTAAGGCCCAGGTGAATACTGGCCATGGACCCGCCATGCTTTTTCAATACCATCATTAAGTGAGCTTCTGGTCAAATCAAATGGCACCAGATGCTCCTACTGCTTCCTGTAGATCTAGCCTGGGGCCGTCTAGTCCTCTCAGAGCTGCTCAACTGGCTCCAAGGACTCTTTTCTCATTTCACTTGAAGATCCTGGACTGTGAGCTTGTGAAAGTAGGGGAAGCCTCCTGCCTGCTTCATGAATCCAATTCCAGCTACTTTTATGGGACCAAAGGACTTACCAAAGCTGCTTCTGACATTCATTATTTAACTGAAGATTTTTAATAAAAACTGACTTTTACCCCAGGGCATTTATAGACCTCACATCCGCTGAGGGAATGAACTCCGTAGGAACATATCGCTTGTGTAAATTTCCTCAGGGAGAAGCCACCCAGGAAGGAAATGGAAATATATCAACAAGGTCTACACTATGTAAGCAGATCTGTGATGACCTTAAGAATTCCAGGAAATTTCCATCTAGATCTGTCAAGATCCACCAGCTAAAATGATTGTTATTAACTGGCTGCTTAGTGTCCTCTAAGATTGCAACTGACCAGTTGCCTGCCTTGGCTCTTTTGTTTGCTTGCTTACTTACTTTTAGCATCCAAGGCAGATCAGCTCACTTGTAAACTTGACAGGGTTTCAGGTTTTTTTTGCATTTTATAAAATCCTCAGGAGGGCTAACAAGATGGTTTAGCAGGTGCAAGTGCTTGCGGAACCAGCCAGACCACCTGAGTTTGGTGACTGGAACCGGCATAAAGGTGGTAGGAAAGAACCAGTTCTTAAAAGTTATCCTCTGACATTCGCACATACTATGGCATGTGTGTGCCCATAAACACACATCACAGAGAGAGGGGGGGGGAGAACCTGGGCTATATTCCGCCTCAGTTACCCTGTGCTGGAAATTATGAAGATTGTTAGCATCTTGCTGAGGATAGATATAGATATTTTCCCAGCAAGTAAAAGAGACATCCTGAGCTTCGTATGCTTGGTGTTGCAGTTCACCTGCATGGTTGCTGATAAATCACCATCAAATGGCTTAAGGGAACAAGGGGTTTCTTTTCTTTTTTTTTTTTTTTTAAACATTTCCAGTTTCTTTTTTTTAAAATTTTTTTATTATTATTTATTCAACTGTGCGCATGTGTGTGTGTATGTGCGCGTGCGTGTGTGTCTGTGTGTGTGTGTGTGTGTGTGTAGAACCACGGACGAATTCACGAACCACCATGGACGCCTCCACCTCCTTCTGCCCCGGGATTCACAGGCTCCGCCCTACCAGGACCAGAAGCGCAGGCCACCCCCGCTTCCACACGGTGTCTATACGTGGGGTCTAGATCCGAGCTCAGGACCTTCCGCCTGCAAGGCAGAGGCTTAACCCCTGAGCCACCTCTCCAGACCCCTCTTAGTTCTTTAATAAGAGACTGGGATCTGAACTCGGGACCTTCCGCCTGCAAGGTGGAGGCTTAACCCCTGAGCCACCTCTCCAGCCCCGGGTTTATTTTCTTATAATAGTCTGGTTACAGTTCGTAGTCCAGCTTGACAGGAGAGCATGCACCAACACCAGGGCTGAGGGAACTGACCACGCCATCTCTACACGACAGCTGAGAGAGGGACGATCCTTACTTTCCAGACCAGCATGTCTGGCCACATGTACACAAGGATGCCAACTTCTTCAACCAACTCTCTGTATTTTATTCACCTGTTCAGTACCTAGTCTCACCCACCATGGCTGGGCCTCCCCCATCAGCTAGACAATCTCCTGCAGGTTTGCTCTGGGCTTAATTCAATGACTAATTCTCTACAAATGTGCCCAGAGCTCAAACCCTCACTGTCAAGTTGACACCTGTGCCCAACCATGATGCTTGGTCATGCCTCACTCACCCCAAACACATCTGCTGGAACTGCAAGCCCTCATGAGGGCCACTGAAAGCCAGAGACCACCTTATGAGCAGGGCCGGGAAGAGAGCGGGTACGCGCACCCCCGCTCTAGGACACAGCACAGTGCAGATTGAGCGGCTCCACATCCCCATCAGGCCTGTTCCCCACCAGCAAGGCCTGAGTGAGCAGGTGTGTGGTCCAAAGAAGGCCAAAGAAAGGCTGTCTGGAATCTCAAGTGTTGGCTTGGGCCCCTTTCTGCTGTGACTGTCTCCGCTTGAATTCAGTGGTGTTCATAACTTAGCCCAGGTTCAGCAGCACAGCCTTGGAAACAAAAGCTTGGGACCAGCAAAAGCAGCTCAGCGGTAAAAACACCTGACAACCTGAGTTCGATTCCGGAACCCACAAGGTAGAAGCAGACAGCCAGTTCCCAAACATTATCCGCTGACCTCCATATGTGTGCTTGCACGCGTGTACACACATACACATACACACACACACACACACACACACACACACACACACACACACACGAAAGCACTTAAGAAAAAAAGTCTGGGTGATTTTCGAACCAAAGTATTCTACACAGAGAATTTAAAAATAAAGGTGGAAGAGGAATGTTTAAAGAAAAGTCATCTCGGGGCTGGAGAAGTGGCTCAAGGGTTAAGCCTCTGCCTTGCAGGCAGAAGGTCCTGAGTTCGGATCCTAGACCCCATGTATAGACGCCAGGTGGAAGGGGGGGGGCGGCCTGCGTTTCTGGTCCTGGTAGGGTGGAGCTTGTGAATCCCAGGGCAGAGTAAACAAGGAGGAGATGGAGTCGTCTGTGGTGGTTCCCGAATTCGTCCATGGGTCTACACACACACACATACATACACACACGCACACACACACATACATGCACAAATGAATAAATAATAAATTTTTAAAAAATTTAAAAAAAAGAAAGAAAGAAAGGAAAGTTATCTCCGTGTGGCCAGAGAATTGGGAGAAAATATGAGTGATGAAGAGCTTCGGGCCATGATAGAAGAATTTGATAAAGACGGTGATGGAGAAATAAATCAAGAGGAATTCATTGCTATTATGACTGGTGATATATAAAGAAAGATTTGTAAGGATAAACATCAGAACTGTTGCAGCTCCTCTCTTTGGTCTGTATTTGTTCCTGGAATCACTTAAAAAAGAAGCCATCCTAGGTCTATTTTCCAGAAGCATCATCTATTTGTATTTTACTATTGCTAAATTTCTTTGTGTGAGCAGTGTTGTTAGTGTTAATAGTTTACTTTGCATTTTTAAAACCAGTTCTATATAAAGTTTAAAATAATCAAGTAATATGATTCATATTCTTTGTAGGCTTTTGATTTTTTTTATTTCAGCTCATACAAACTTATTAGGTACACCAATTCCCTCCCTCCCTCCTCCTCCCCCCGTACCCCCTGCTCCCCCTCCCCACTCCTCTCCCTCCCCATCCCCCAGTGCCTCCGGCCCCAATTCCCAGAGATTCCTTTCTTGTGCATGTCTGATTTTCCTCTGGGCCCTCCTCTCCGATAACGTACAAGGACCCAGTGGCCTTTCCCTGAACCCTTTCCTGTGTTCCCCTTAGGTATAGGAACACTGCTGTGGCTGCCAATCCTTTGCCTCCAAGGATCTTGGTGCCTTTAGCAGATGCTAGACTTTGTGAGGTCAACAGTGTGTTGGACAATGCGCAGGGCATGCAAAGTCCAATTATGATTGCTTCAGCCCTAACTAGTATAGAGTGTAGGCTTTTGATTTAATGTTACTTTTTTGGTGCACATGGTGTTAAGACTTTCATTAATAAAATGTTTATTTTAGTAAAAAAAAAAAAAAGTCATCTCAGGAAAAAATTCTGCCACTTCTATTTACACTCCTACTTTATCTGCGTATAGACCTCTCATTTGTCTAAAAGTTGTTTGATGAAATGCTGAATGCAGAAAGCAGCTTTGGCTTAGGAACGGCAGTGGTCCCCAGTGTTAGTGCTGCCCTGATGCCCACAGCCTGGTCCTTCCTGGAACTCCAGCTCCAGCTCCTGGGCTTGGGGTGGAGCAAAGCTGCCATTCTTCCATCCATCCAAAGCTTCACTTCCATCCCCGCTCTCTGTCCCCGCTGCTGCTCTCCCCCCACCCACCACTGTGCCCGCCTGCTGCTGGGGCTCTCTGGCTTCCCCAGGAGGAGGGTGATCACACACTCCATGCTGTCCTGGGGTGGGGAGCACTCAATGATGGAGCAGGGAGCACCCAGCGACGGAGCAGGGAGCACTCAATGATGGAGCAGGGAGCACCCAGCGATGGAGCAGGGAGCACCCAGCGATGGAGCAGGGAGCACCCAGAGATGGAGCAGGGAGCACCTAGCGATGGAGCAGGGAGCACCTAGCGATGGAGCAGGGAGCACCCAGAGATGGAGCAGGGAGCACCCAGCGATGGAGCAGGGAGCACCCAGCGATGGAGTGCATCCAGTGGGATGAACGAGCTGTGGACACCATGTCATGAGACAGCAGGCAGAGGAGGTTTTGCTGGGTTTGCAGAACTGCGTCTTTAAGGAGAGGCTCCATGTCACTGAAATGGGACTAAATCTGTCCTCTGCTCTGGAGAAGAAACCAGTAATATGTCAAACACTCCATGAATAGAATGTTTGGACATTTTCACCTTCACCAGAAACCTTAGCTTCTTCATTTCTAGAATAATAAATGACACTCGACTTCTCTGGTGTGTACAGGTGCACTTAACAAGCTTGGGGGTGGGGGGAGGCCCATGCCTGTAGGCTCAGCCTTTTGCTTACGAGGCAAGAGGACTGCCAAGAGTTTGAGGCCAGCTTGTTCTACATAGCAAGAGCCTGTCTCAAAAAATAAAATAAGGGCTGGAGAGGTGGCTCAGGGGTTAAGGATCCTGAGTTCGGATCCTAGACTCCATGTATAGACGCTGGGCGGAAGCGGGGGGGGGGGGGGGGGGGAACGGCCTGCGTTTCTGGTCCTGGGAGGGCGGAGCCTGTGAATCCCGGGACAGAATAAACAAGGAGGAGGTGGAGACGGTCCATGGTGGCTCCTGAATTCGTCTATGGTTCTACACACACACACACACATACATATATACACATGCACACATGCACAATTGAATAAATAATAAAAATAAAATAAAATAAAACATTCGTTTAATTCAGAAAAAGAATTTTTCGGGTCCCAATCCTTAATGGAAGCCTACGGGATGAGATTTGAAGGATTCTGCTGAAAAATGCAATCTTGGTGTGTTCCCTCTCAGCAAGTTGTTTGGAATTCTCAGTAAAGATGATATACTTTTACCTAAATCTGATTCTAATTGCGGGTTTTGAAATTGGAGTGGTAATTACATTTGCGTAATATCTCAAAGCCTTCATGATGGCACATGCCCACGACCCCAGCTCTCGGGAGGCAGAGCAGGAGCAGCAGGAAGCAGTTCAAGGCTGGCCCGGGCTTGGTAGGAATGGATTTGAGGCCAGCCTGGACTCTGTGAGACCCCATCTCAGAATTATTTATAAACAATGTGCTGGGGAGATGGCGCATGGGGAGATCCCATGTAAAGATGCCAGACTAAAATGACTGACTCTAGAAAGTGGAACCTGGAAAACACCAGAGCAAAGCAATAAGATGGAGAGCAATTCAGGATGATTCCCAGTGTACCCTTGAACATCCCCAGGTACACACACTCAATACTTTTCACACACACACACACACAGAATACATACTACAATTTCAAAGAACTCCAGATTCGTTATCTTGCTGGAACCTATTGAATAACGCAGGGAAAGACATAACTCGTTAAACAATTGCTGTCTGTTACCATCGTAACTTTAATTAGTTATCCAAACATAGATAAGCAAAGCCAGGAGAGCATGAGCTCTTGGATGGAAGGAGCAATGGGAAACCATGTAAACTGTAGCCAGCTGGCCAGGTAGGGCCAGACCCCTGTGGTCCCATCCCCACGCTAGGTGGGTGCAAACAGGAACAGGCGAGTCACAAAAACACTACAGTCACTCAATCACGCCTTTGTCCAGGGCTACCCTGAGATCGTGATTGAAAGTCCTCTTGCTGACAGACTCAGCCCTGGAAGGACCTGGCTGTGCCCCTGGGCGCTCCTGACAAGATTCTCTTCAGTAACCATAAACCTCTTGCTTAGACCAGACAGTGGGCAGGGACCAAAAGCAAGCTTTAGTTTTGAAATGCCCCTTCACGCCCTCTTTTTCCACCGGTTAGCACAACCTTAGATGACGCACCTTCAGGTTGGGCGCAAACCCCGCGGCTTCCAAGAATTCTCTGGGGCATTTTATCCTCCTCGGAGTATCTGGTGAAGTCTCCAGTCACCTGAGTGCTACTGCTGCATGACCTGGTTTCCTGGGTCTCACCCTGCCCCTCCAGGTGTTGGTCCCACACTCTGGGCCCGACTATCCTCTTCTTATCTAAGGAAGGGTTTGGGTTTCACTGTGCCCTGGGAACACGTTAAAGTTGACCGGGCCCAGAACTTTGAAGACCAAAACCTCGGTCATCCACCCAGGAATTCTGATTCAGCCAACCTCAGGTGGGACCAAGTCCTGGGGATTTAAGTTCTTCAGATCTAGCAACCCCTGGATTAGAAGGGCCCCTCCCAGTCCTAAAAGGTCTGTGATCCTGCCTCGTCCCTTGAGCTTCGTGCCTTGAGTTTAATTGCTTATCTTTTATTGTTCATGCTTCATTGGCTGCTTTCATTATAAAAAGTTGTAATGTTAAAATACTGTTTGTTTGGGGATATACTTGACATGTAATATTGTACATATTCAAAGAATACGATCTGGTGTGCTTTCATTGTGAGAAATAACTACCACAACTGGTATTGGCACATGCCTGGAATCCCAGTGAGCGGGAAGGTTATCGTGAGCTTGAGGCCAGCCTTGGTTACAAAGCGAGTTACGAGACTAGACAGGACTATATAAAACCTTGTCTTTAAAAGCAGAGAAAGATGGCCAACAAGATAGTTCAGCAAGAAATACCTCTATTTGCAAACCTAGTGACCCAAGTTGGATCCCTGGAAGGAGAGAACTAATTCTGAAAGTTGTCCTCTGACTTCCACCAATGCAACCCCCTCCAAACAAATAAATCATTTTTAAAAGCCGAGAGGGAATGACAGAGACACACAGAGAGAGAACCTGATTTTCACATGTTCACCCCTGTGACCCAGCATGAAGGAGGTCGGATGCAGGACAATCACAGTGAGCTCGAAGCCAGCCTGGGCTACATAGTGAAACTGTCTTTAAAATACTCAAAGAAAAGAAACGGTCACCACAATCACATGACTAAAACTGTCCATCGCTCTCTAAATTTCCTCTGCCTCTTGATTACTCCCCACCCGCTCCTTTCCTCCCCCTCCCGCTTCTGTCTGATGTAGATGAGTTTCCTTCTGCGAAGGGAATGCTGCCTCCCACCTGCCTTCTTGTTATCACTCCGCTGGACTTTAGATTCCAAGCTCCTGGACACCAGGGCCTCCGTTTTCGTTTCTCTTCTCTTGCTTCAAGTCACCAACTGATCTCTATTCTGAGAAAGCCCTTAGATTTCACTTGCTGAAATAACATCTTTAGGAGCATGCAACTGAGTGTCATCCCGTGACCTAGGAGAGCCCACTGCGTGAAGGGATTATCTCCATGCCCTTGCCTCTGTGGGCTCCTCAGGTAATGTAACAAACTTGAGAAATAAAAAGATGACCTTAAACCTGGGTAGACTTCCAGGGGTTCAGAAAATGCATTTTCAAGGTGTGGGTTGGGATAAGGGGTTTAGAGGTGAACATCTGGGAAAGGTCCTGGCTTTCACTAGGCTCTGAAGCTTAATCCCTAGGTAATGTTTTCTTTTCCTTTTCCTCCTCTTCCTCTTTCCTCTACCTTCCCTATTTTCCAGACTAGGTCTCACTTTGTAACCCAAGGTTGGCCTCAAATTCACAACAATCCTTCATCTCGCCTCCTAAGAACTGGGATTAGAGGCATGAACCACCATACTTGTCTTAATCACCAGATTTCTGACCCATGAACTACGGAACAGTGCCACGCTCTCTTCCTCTAACATCCTAAGTGCACTTTATCAGCATGCTGTGTAGTCCTGTGCATTGCCCTCCCTCCCTCCCTCCTTGCCTCTCTCCTCTCCTTGGTGTGATTTGCTCCATGCAGGGCGGGAACACTTACCACCCCTGCAGAAATACACTGCAGGGCGCTCTGGCATTCCCCTTGACGACCTTCCTGCCTAAGCTCCCTAGAATGTTGTCCCTTTTTACTCAACAATTCTCCTTCCACTGACCAACTGACCTTTACCTGAATATCTGACTCAAAAAAAAAAAAATCGGAACATTCTGCTTCCTCAAAGGACTGCCGGAGCTCATCTCATTTAAACATGACCAGTATCTTTTATATGTACCTCGAGAACGAGCAGTAAGTTCAAGGTCCATCACCTCTATTCAGTCAACATACTTCCCCAACATGAAGCACAAGATGTATTTTTCAACCACACTGTATCTGATTTTACATAAAAAGCTGAGATTGTTGAACGGCAGTTATCGGTTTTGCAATGATAAATGACAGTTACACAAAGTACTGAAGGTAGAGGCAGAACAACAAACCGAAGAGCAAAACATTAGCAATTGCAAACGCTCGCTCTCTGGTCAGGCCAGCGGGGTTCCCCCCCCCCCCATTTTCCAATTCACCACATCCCAGTGTGAGTCTTTGGCCTGGGGTCTGGTTTCTTGCCCCCCCCCCAACTTTCTGACTCCCTGCTCAGGATACTGTGCTTTTTGTTTCTCCTCCAGTTTTGCCCGCACACGGCAAATACCGAACCAAGGCATTCCGGTGTGGTCTCTGCCCTGGTTCATGCTCTGCGTTCAAAGCATCCTACTTACGTGGAAGCGAGAAAGCGAGGGCGCGCGCTGCGGGGTCTGGAAACGGCGGGGCCGATGCCCAGCTGCTTAAATAGCCGCTGGCTGACGCTGCGCCCAGCGCGGTTTATTTAAGCCTGGGCAGCGCTCGCCCGAGCGCGGACCTGAAAAACCTGCCGCGTGGGCAGGAGCCGAAGACTGAAAGTCTGCCGAGCTGCCACCCCTCCCGGTTATTCAGGTTGGTGCGGCGACTTCTGAGAGTCCCGTGGAACTGTCTGGCGTCATCGCCTTCTCAGCCCGAAGTCCTTGGTCACGTGAGACTCTTCGCCGGGATTGGATGGAAGATGCACCTGCAAGGGGAAGAGATGGGACTCCGGATCTCCCCCCAGCTGGGCGGTAACCCCCCCCCCATCCCTCCAATCCCCCATCCTCCCACCCCTCCCTGGGTCTGGGTAGCTGCAGCCGCCTCTGAGGGCTCCGCAAAGATTGTGGCTGTGGCCTGCGACGCCTAGCCATGCGCCTGGACCATTGCCCAGTTCATGAAAAGCTGTTTCTCTGGGACGCAGAAAGCACAACTCCCGAACAACCAAGCATAGCGCCAGGCCAGTGAAACAGCCTTGGGTCCTCTTCAAATACTCTTTTCGTGTTTCCTTCTGCATCTGCATTTTTCCTTCACTTCGTAAATAAAGTTCCTGTCTAAAGATTGAAGAAAAAAAAAAAAAAAACAACCACGGGAGGTTAAAAGGCAGTGAGCCAGCGAGGCTGCGGGATGATCAAGCACGAGGGTGTACCAAGACCCGTGTGAGCGATGCTGGAAACGCTTCCCATCATGGGGGGGGGAGTGAGGCCCCCACTGATCTTTGCTTATCTTTCTTGTTAGTCGGTTGCGCACTGAACACATTCCCATGGGAATGGTTTGGAAAGGGGGAAGGACCGGACATGGTTTGCTGAGATCATTTAGAGGTGTATCTGTGTACTTAGCACACACTAGTATCACTCTGACACATACACACACACACACACACACACTATATATATATATATATGTATATATATATATATATATATATATATATATATATATGTCATTTGATGACGAGACAAGGCCCACTTGGTTCTCTTGGAAAAGGAGCCCCACAAGAAGGAAGAGCCTCCATCATTCGGAAACTTCCTTCCTTCTTAGAAAAGGGGGCAATGTCTATAAAATACATATGGAAGAAAGTACAGACAAATTGGGGCTGCCCTGGGCTGTTTACAGAGGAATTCTTGTTGCCTGCTTAGTCTTCGCTTAGCTTCCATCTCTTCTATGGTTAAATCTGGATTCTTGCCGTCCAGATTTGTTGACCACAGGGACTGCTTCTCTTTCATCTTCTGACACCCACCCAGAATGACGATGATGATGGTGATCTAGGGCTACAGTTGTAGCTCCCTGGTGGAACCTTTGCCAGCATGTATGAGAGACCAAGTTTGATCCCCAGTGCTGCATGTAAACAGCAAACAGAAAACCTTAGGTTTTTTATCCATTCTTTTTTTTTTAACATTTATTTAGTGTATGTGTATGTTATGTGTGTGTATCAGAGGGCACTGTGTGTCCCTATAGAGGATCAAAGGTGACTTTGGGAATTATCCTGGATTGCTTCTACCTCGTTTTCACTTTGCTCTAGAATTTCCTAGGCTCTGCCCACTAGGGCTGGAAGTGCAGGTTACCACTGTTTTCCACTTGGCAATTTTTTTACATGGGACCTGAGACCAGAACTCAGGAACTCCTGCTTTCCAGGCAGAGTCTTAACCCCTGAGCCATCTCTTCAGCCACTCTTTTATTATTTTTATGTTGCATACATGAATATAGTGAATTTATCATTTTCTATTTCACCCCTTAGTCCCATGTCCCATTCCTGTTCCTTTACCCCTTACAATTCTTCATCTCCCCTGCCAGACTCTCTCCTAAATCTTTTTGCTTGTGGACACACTGTGCTTCATCTAGTTTGTCTTTGATGACACAGGCCTGACATGCTTCATGCTCCAGCAAGTATCATAGATCAGGGGGTACACCATCGAGGAAAGCATCCTCCTTTTCTTCCCTAGCAGCATTAGTCCTCCGCAGCCTCTCAGAGGTGTAGATCTGCATCAGATCTTTCTGATTTCATGGTGAGGTGCTGAGACAGATCCCATGCAATTCTTGTGTGAGTATACTTATCTACCATGAAATTCTATATATCATCACATTGTCATGTCCAAGAAATAATATCTGGCCCACCACCGTCTCACTTCAGGCTCTTACAATCTTACTGCCCTTTGTGGAATGATGAGCACAGACTCTAGAGAGACTGAATATGTTCCACCCTCCAAGTGAAACACTTTACAGGAGCGTTTCCTTGTTTGTCCAACACAACACAGCGCTATGAATCGAATTCTTTTATGATTATCTGGCAGATTAGGGAACTGATACCCAGGAAGAAGTAGTTTTCCCAAGGCCACGGGAAGTGGAGGAGGTGGAATTCAAATCCAGATCTGATTTCAGAAGCTATGTTTGCTGAGTGCCTGGAAGGATGGTGGAAGAAAAAGAATGTGGCCTATTGAATTGTGCAAGTTTGAGTTCAAGTCCCTCCATTTCTGTTCACAAACTGTGTGATCAGGGCAATCTGTGAAACTTCTCTCAGCCCGTTTCTTTGTATGCAAAAAAAAGTGTGATGACGTTTACAATCTAGATTTGTTTAAGGACTAGTGATAATCTCTGTATTGAGCGCTTAGCAATGACGCTAGCACACAGCACAAGCTCAGGAAATGTTAGCTACTGTGAACAAGTGTGCAGAGCTCATGAAAAATAGTCAGCCCTCTTTGGCTGCCTGACAAGGTGTTGCTAGTCCACCTAGCAGACAGAGGGAAGGAAGTAGAGACTACTATCTTTCTGCCAGAAGCTAGAGCTCACAGCCGGAGGACGGTACATCTTCCCCAGAGTTCTTGGGTGGAGACTTGGATCTCTCCTGACGCTGTGGAAGATCTGACTGGAGGGAGCTCCTCACCTGATACCGCCAGGACTGGAGCAGATGGGAGGCAGAGGAAGAGCCCGTGGTGTACAGAATACCTGGACAAACAGCTTGGAGACGGGCGAAGGTGGCATTTTCCTGGTTGAATTGTCCTGGTGAGAAGTGAGGGGAAGTTCTAACATGACCCCATAATTCCTGACGGTTTGTTGCAGACACAGGAATGCTGGTCTCAGCCTAAGTGTGAGCTACACCTTTCATTCCCAGCTTGGGGGGCCTTCATCTTGTCCCCATGTGTGACCTGTGTGTTGTCCTGAGTTAGCTGATATTGGAAGTTAGACACAAGCCCACAGCTGCCCACGGCAGAAGACGCAGGGCACATGGTCTGTGTTCATTCTCCAAACGCTCTTCCCATCCTTCCCCGGGGTCTGAAGTATGAAAAAGTCTCAAATCTCACTTTCCTTTCTCATCCCAACATGTGATGGGTCAGAGGAAGGAATCCTTGGCATCACCCCATCTGGGAAGGAGGGCTCAGGGAGAACTTTTTCTTCACCCAGAAAAGTCTTTCCTCCCTGCCAGGGTAGGAGCTACCCCAAAAGTAGCGTGGTGACATTCTCAGGAGGGGTGGGGGTGGCATTTCACCTGGGAGCCCGCCTTCTTCATGAATGATGGGAGGATGGAGCCGGTTAGTTCACCCAGCCCCACTGTAATCTCTGAATGCTAGGTTGGGCCAGGAGCGAGTCCCCCACCCATGGGGATGGGTCCCATGCTTTCTGAAAGCTGCATGGTGAGGAGTTCACCGGGGATCCCATCTACCCTCTGGTTGCACGGCTGGCACCCCGACCCTCCAGCACAGCCACAGTCACTTCTGTGTCTCACAGAGTGCACGCCAGAGAGGGAAGCTCCCAGTGTGCCCCTGGCCCCTCGTTCCATCTAAGGCACTTGATGTCCGTGAATGGTTTTATTTGGTGACAGGGAAGAAGGGAACTGAGCTCACACAAATAAAAAGCTTGGCAAGAAAGCCCAAACAAAACAAAGATGTGTGTTCGTCACAACTGAGAAAGGCTGACAATTACTAGACCTAAAACAGTGGGGCTAGGAAGGGGGGGTGATTTCTGACCGAAAGCCACAGAGCCGTTTCCTCCTCCTCCCTCCTCCACCCCAGAGGCACCAAAGTGGACGTCAGTCATTCTATTCATGCCTGGGCCCCTCCTAGTGAAGCCCAGATGGTGTCTGTAGACCTTTGTTTTAAATTCCTGTCCTCTCAGGGGAGCCTGTCAGGGGCAGGGGAGTGAGAAGTGGCCCCAGAACGAGCACAGAGGGAGGACTGATTCTTGCTACAGTTGCCCTGCATGGTACTGATAAACCCATGGCCTTAGGGAACAAGGAGTCTTATTCTTCGCTTCTGCTTGTGTTGGCAGAAGAGTCCACATCCATACCAGGGGCCCAGGGAGCTGACCATACATCCCCACAGGACTGCTGAGAAAGGGGCAAATGTCACTTGTCAGACAGCATGTCTGCTCAAGTATGCCAACTTCCTTGAGCAGCTCCCTCCATCTTATCTCCCTACCCGGGGACAGTCCCACGTACTAGGGGCTGGGCTCCCCTCAATCAATCTCCTACAGACCTGCTCAGGTTTAACTCAACTACCAATTCTTTACAAATGTGCCCAGAACTCAAATTGTCGATGTCGGGTTGACACCTGTATCTCTTAACACTCCCCAATTCAGAGATGGAATGATGGAAGCCTTAACACTTAGGGACAGCTTTGCCACCTGACTATGTTCTTCTTCTAGACTGGTGGGGGAGGATTCATTGACAACCTCTCAGTTCTCCTCCCACAACCCTCCTCTGAGACTCCCCACACCTTCCAGCATTCAAGAATAGAAAACATTCCCAGGCAGGGGAGTGATCAGCGAGCCCTCCATCCCAGCTACACGCTCAACCACAGATGACGTTAGTGACTTGCTTGCCACTAGGGTGAGGGACAGATGGTTGAAAAAGAAAAACCTAGGAGCGGGAAGAGGGGAAGGAAGGAAGCAGGGAGTTATCACTGGGAAATGTCTAAAGGTTCTGATTCTGCTTTGGGCAAAAAATAAATTATGGTCAGATTTTGTTTACTAATTTGATAATCTTCCCTGTGCATTTCAATGGGAACCTACCCCCTTCCATACTATATATCCACTCTTGCAAGTCTCTGGGCGTGGCAGGCTGCAGGTGAAGCCTTAGGGTCTCTCTAGAATGTCTTCTGATGTGGCATGTTGCATAGATGATGGAGCATGCTAGAGAACCTGGCTTTACCTCTTTGAGAGTCAGCTCTGGAACTAGTCTTTCCAGTGAGTTCTGCAAGGAGGGACTGTTGTCCTGGGTTGACCCTGCAAAGCTGACGCATCTGGCTATGCCCCTCTGACTCAGAGGCAACAGACTCTGCACTCCCCACAGCACTGCCATTAGATGCTACATCTTTCCCCGAGCCAAGTCTCAGAGTGAGAGCAATTCAGGGTGATGCCGGGGTTCCAGAAAAGGCTTTGGAAATAATCTTGGTGTAACCCAGGGTAACCACCTTCTGGTTTTTCCCATGATGGTCCTTATTAGAAAAAGAAGAAAGAGGAGTGGGCCAGAAGGGAGACAGAACACGAACCCAAGCTTCATCCATGAAGACTGAAGTTTATTCAGAAGCTCCTCCAAAACTCCAGCGAGGAAGGAAGCAGCAGTTTCCCCGTGAGATGGAAATTACAACTACTTTGGAGTTAGGAGTACAAGCTTTTAACAGTTGGAGCTCAGAGGGAAGGAATTTCCATTTGACCAGTTGGTTCAGTCCCAGAATAACTAGGAGTCTGTCCAGTTGTCTGTTTTTCTTTATCGGATCCTATTAACATTCTTGGTGGGCTCTCCCGGGTGTTTCTGATCTCAGATCTATCAAATAGGGTCTCTGTTTTGAGGTCTGGTTCCAGATCCATCAGTCCTGAGAAGTCCTTGCCTAGTGAGTAACTCATTCTCTTTGAGCCTTGGTTCATTTATATGCAAAGTAAGAATGAGAATTTTAATGTTGGAGGGCCGTGACTGGTGTGCCTCCAAAGATTGTTCAGGAAAAAAAAAAAAAAAATAGAAGATTGTATTGAAAAAAAATAAAGGTCTTTCTAGTCTCTGTTGGAGGGACTGCATGTCTCCTCCTGTCAATGTGTTTTGACTTTTCCAAGTGGAGTTGTGAGGACAGCGCTGGACACTTCTGGGAAACCTTACGAAAGCCTCGAAGTCCCAGGCTAATGAGGAAGAGTGGATCCAGGGCTCTCGAAGCCCCTTGATTATCTGATTAGGTAGCCCCCGGCTTGCAGAAGTCACTTTCAGTAGCTTCCATTTAGCAGTCATCAGTAAGGGACTGTGAAGTCTTTTTCTAGCGGCTGCCCCTCGCTATTGTCTGCAGAGATTCTTTGCTAACAACATGTTCTAAATGACCGTTTTCCAGCAACTACTGTTTCGTGGCTGAACAAGGCAAAGAAGTCAATGTTTTCTAAGGACTCCCTCCCAGGGTGTTTAAAGCAGGGGTGGATTTCTCTGGCATCCTAATTCCTGATGACTGTCTTGGAGACCAGAAGCAGCAGGCAAGAACTCCAGAAACAAAAAGAGGGGTGAGGGGTTATTTATTCAAGTCCTGACAGAAGGAGACTGCATCAAAGACACCATAGAAAACAAGCCACAGGCAGCTAGGGGATGTCTGCAACACAAGTGTGGTAAAGGGATCAGACTTTTTTGGGGACAGAAGGAAATGACTGGAGGCGTCTGGTGTTTCATAACTTAGTAGAACTCTAAGTCAATTATTCGAAATGCAAACGCCTTCAGCGTTCTGGCCCGCCTGCCCTATCACAGCGGAAAGAAGGCTCATTGGAATGAAGGCCAGATTCTTCCTGAAAATGGAAGACATTGAAAGTTGGAAAACTCCACAGGCGAGACTGAGTGCGGGTGGTAATGAACTTGTTCATGTCCCTAGTAGTCGAGACACAGATGCGCATAATTTAGAACACCTTTGGAAATGGCTAGAGAAAAGGGAGTCTCCAATCTATGCAAATCTACTGATCTGCATAAACATTAGTGTGCTTTGGGTTTTCACTCCTAAGGCGCCCGCCCCACTGAACATTTACATTTGAAATGAGCTGCGGCCTTATGCCAAGGGGAGTAACACTGACTGCTTTTAGCGGTTGCAGAACTTCCCCCCCCCAGACTCTCTCTGGGGGAATCTGCAAAGTTTCTAGCTAACCGAGTCACTTTTCTTATGCTTCCCACCCTTTATTAATGAAAATTAAATTCTGAAACCACAGTTGATTTAAAAGTCAAGAGATTTCATTATCAGGGTGATACGTAGACATAGCCAGGCCATTTTGTAAAGCCTCCCCCAAGGCTGGAATGTGAGGGTTCCTGGAACCAACCACAGCCCCTGATGGTCCCACACTGTCTTCTACCTGCCATTTCTTCACTCTCCACCTCCACTGTCCTATTCCCTAGCAAGCCCTGAGCAAGGTCTGATGGCCATAAAAGATAGAAGCCCCTGACCGGGGCCTTCTTCAGTCCCTTCTGCCATACTGGCCACAATAGCTCTCTCTGTCCTCTCAGACTCCACTCTCTCTTCTGTTCCAGTGCTCTCCCACTTTAAGGCTACACTGTGATTCCCTTGGCCACTAAACTCGTAGCTTTGACAAAACCTGGACTTCAGAAGTCTCTCCCTTGTCTTAGCTTCTCTTTAAAACAACCCTCTATGATCAACTTTATATATGATTGTCCCTAAAGGCACTTGAGATCCCTCTCCTCCTCCCACTAACACTAAGACATGTCCATTATCACCATGACTTGAATTACATCATTTGTTATTGACGGGTGAGGCATTCTGGTACTCCAAGGAGAAACCTTGGTCTGGTGTGTGTGGGATTAAGGGGGCAAGTAATCCCTGAGTGTCTGTTAAAAGACAGAAAAGCCTAGAAGCCTAAGAAGCTATGGTTCTGCTAGGCCTCTCTCTCTCTCTCTCTCTCTCTCTCTCTTCATAATTCCAGGGCTTCCGTGCGGCTCCTCTTCACTCTGTAAATGTAACCCAAGTCAGCTCCTGCATCACCTTACATGGCCTTCATATCACTAGGTAACGTGACTTCTACAACATTCTGTTGGTTACCAATCAGAGCCCTAAATTCACAGGGCAGATGATAGAATTCCTGGTCCTCCATCCCTCATACTCAGAGAAGAGCTTCTACTCGGGGGGTCACCACCCCTAAAGGTCAGTTGGCACTTGAGAAGCCTGTGCTTAGTCACCTACCTCATGGGGATGGGGGATGATAACTCTCTCCCCTTTCTCTTTCTCTCTCCCCACATTCCATGGAATAAAAACTCCCCTCTACCTTCAGATCCCATTTTTTTTCTCCCTCCAAGAGAAATTAGTCCGATCTCTGAGTAATCATGTAAACAATAAACTTTTTCCATTCCTTATCCGTGGTGTGGCATGTCTGGTCTTTCTTTTTTGTAAAACCTTATAACAGGAAATCAGGCATTCATTACCTCTCAAGAGAGAGATGGTAAGGTTCTAGAAGGGCAAGGTGGAATGAGAACTATCATGGTCATCCTAGATAATACAATATGTTGTCAGGTACAAATAACCAATGATCAGAAACTTTCGGGGAAATATCTGAATTTCAGATACTCGGTGGCCTTTGGTCCTTTCTGAGTGTTACCTCTGACGCTTCTGGAATTCCTCAATTGTATGCTGCATTACTTTGCTAAGGTTACACAACAGAGGGCTGCATGCAGGGTCCTACCTAGCAGTCTGGCAGCTGGAAGGCTGAAATGACCACAATGTCTCTAATGTCTAAGGTCTGAGTGGCTGTTGCATTCCTCTGCCGTACCTTCCGGAGGCTGGCGTATAGTTGTCAGTGCTCCTTGGTTGTAGGTGAATTATTCTACTTTGGCCTTCATCTGCATGAGCACGTGTGCTCCAGTATGTGTATGTTCTGCGTCCAGTTCCTGTTTCGATAAGGGCCACAGCTGTATTGGGCTAGGAACCTAGCCTACATATCTTGACTCATTATATCTGTGATATATATATTATATCACTTCCAAATAAGCTCACATTCTAAGGTACTGAGAATTCAGGATATGACTGGGATGGGGGAGACACCTAATAAGATTGTTGCAGTTGGGGCTGGAGAGGTGGCTCAGGGGTTAAGCCTCTGCCTTGCAGGCAGAAGGTCCTGAGTTCGGATCCTAGACCCCACGTATAGACGCCAGGCAGAAGCAGGGGACAGCCTGCGTTTCTGGTCCTGGTAGGGCGGAGCCTGTGAATCCCAGGGCAGAAAGAACAAGGAGGAGGTGGAGGCGGTCCATGGTGGTTCCCGAATTCATCCGTGGTTCTACACACACACACAATTGAATAAATAAGAATAACAAAAAAATTTAAAAAAAAGATTGTTGCAGTCTGCCTGCATGGTTGCTGATAAATGACCATCAAACAGGTTAAGGGAACAAGGGTTTATTCTGTCTTACAATTCCTGGTTACAGTTCTCGGTCCAGCTTGACGGGAGAGTACCAACACTAGGGCGGAGGGAACTGGCCACACTATCACCACATAATGGCTGAGAGACGGACAATCCTTACTTGTCCGACCAGCATGTCTGGCCAAGTATACAGAAGGATGTCCACTCTCTCAACTAGCTCTGTGTGATTTATCCAGAGCCTAATCCCACCCACCATGGGCTGGGTCTTCCCCATCAGCTAGACAACGTCCTTCAGGTTCGCTCTGAGCTCAACTCAAACACTAATTCTCTACAAATGTACCCAGAGCTCAAACCCTCAACTGTCAAGTTGACACTGTGCCTAACCATGACAAAGGTCCATGCTGTGTCTGTTATTTCCTGGTATAACTTCTAAAAATATGAATGGCAGAGGAGGCTCCTGTCTTAATGGAAACATTTAATATTTTTTGCTTTCTTCTTCCCGTGGTCCTTGTCCCTCTCTCCGACCTCCTAAGTAAAAGTTTTCATTAAGGTTGTAGGATGGCCTCGCAGTTACTTCTCTTTTTACTGTAAGACAATTATACTCTGACACAACTTAGGAGAGAAAGGGAGATTTACTTGTTTATAGTTCCAGTGGGGATGCATATAGCTCATTGTGGTAGGAATTGCACAACAGAAGGCATGGCTAGAAATGGAAGTAGGAGGCTGGTTCAGGCCACCTCGGTCATCAGGAGCCAGAGAGAGAGAGAGAGACAGAGACAGACAGAGAGAGAGAGCAAACTGAAAGGAAGTAGGGCTATACTACTAAACTCAAGGCCTGCCCTTTGTGATGTGCCTTTTTCTAGCCAGGCTCCACTTCCTAAAGGTGCAACCAGCTTCTCAAAGATGGACACCAGCAAACACATGAACCAGTTGGGGGCAACTCATATTCAAACCATGACAGATGGTAACCCATCCTTACCAGTTTGACTGCATTTAGAATCACCCAGAGACATACCTCTAGGCGTGTTATCAGAAAGGTTTAACTGAAGAGGAAACACCTACCTCGAATGTGGGTGTCACTATTCTGTGGTCGGTGTCCTGGACTGAATCAGAAGGAGAAAATGAGTATCGGCTTGTTCATCATTGTGACTCAATGTGACCCAGCTGCCACGAGCTTCTGCCACTTGTCAAGCCTTTTCTGTCATGATGGACCGTGAGCCAACAGAAACCCTCCCTTCCTAAGTTGATTTTGTCAGGCATTTTGTCCTAACGATGAGAAAAGTAATCAATGCAGGCTATTCATCCATTGACGTATTTAGGATTACTGTCTTCATAAATGAAATTATAATCCTCAGAGATATGGACACAACCCAGGGATACTGCACGTGCTTAGCATATGTGAAACCCTGGGTTTATTCCTTGGCATCGTCAAATAAATAAACAAATATAAATTATCAAGTGTTGATTGTGGAGCCTCTTTCCCCACTAATGTTTCCACAGCCACAATGTCTCTAGTTTCACAGTATAAGTTCCATACCATTTTCAAGACTTCCCTGTATCTTGTGACTCTGCCATGAAGAAATCTCTCTGGTGAAAGAAAGATTTTGAGGGTCAGTTTGTTGATATGGGGGATTTTTCTCTCAATAATATGCAAACATTTTATCATTTTACATTTTGATGCAAGGTTGGAATTTTACTAAGAAAAGGTTCTAAGGTAGATTAAGATCTAGGTGAGAGAAAAAGGAACTTAAGAAAAAAACAGCTGTACACACCTAAGAGTGGGCCTGAACGTCTCAAAAGAGATTCACAACATTTTAAGGATGGTGCATTTGGATGATGCAAGCGAAAAGGAGAAAGGACCTCTAACTGCCTCCTTAAGGAAGCCACAGACCTTTGGTTTTCATGTCCAGCATTTATCTTGAGCTTGGTGTTTTCAAATTACCATTAAACCGCCTGTTGCTGCTACATCCTTGTGAGACGTGAGGATTCTTGCCATTTTTAGCAGAGGAAAATGAAGCACAGAGCACCAAGGTGACCCGTGCAAGGTGACGCTGGGAAGCAGGAGCAATCAGTCCGGGGGACAGATGTGCCACAGCCTCTTCCTTTCCCAGGAGCCTGGTTGCCCACATCCTTCCTTGAACCAGGGTCCTGAAGTGTCCCGCAGACAATCCTGAACAGGCTGTGTGTCAGTGTTGTGAAACATCCTTGGAGAATTCAGAAACCTTAAGGGGAGCCTCAGATATGGAACCGTGAGTCAGTGGATGGACGTTCTGGTCTACATAGGGTATTGAAAGCTGAGCAAGTTAGGACCAAGGAAGAAAATGACCTGGAAGTCATTCCTTCTAGGCCTAAGACACTTGGGCTTCTTAAGCCCAAGTTCTGTTAGTGGGGGCAGGGTGGTGAGACGTGCTATGGGGGAAAAGGCACTTGCCACTAAACTTGATTATCTGAGTTCAAGTCCACACACTTATATGGTGGAAAGAGAGAAAACAACTCCCCAAAATTGTCCTCTGACCTCCACAAGTATGCTTGTGCACGCCCACACACGCACACACACGGATGCACACACACACACACACACACACACACACTAAATGTTAAAAGAAAGAAGAGAGGAAAGAAGGAAGGAAGGAAGGAAGGAAGGAAGGAAGGAAGGAAGGAAGGAAGGAAGGAAGGAAGGAAGGAAGGAAGGAAGGAAGGAAGGAAGGAAGGAAGGAAGGAAGGAAGGAAGGAAGGAAGGTTGGTTTCTGGAATTTTCTGGTTTGGTGTTAATAAATGCTAATAGCAGATGTTCAGGGCTGTCCTCAATCTAAGATGGTGCTGCAGGAAAGAATGCAAGACAATCTTTACCTTTCCAGAAAACTTGAGGGATACCACAACCCCCTCTAGTAGCGCATGAGGTAGGCCGATCTCTTGCTGAACACGAATGAATGTTGGTCTCACATCAAAATGCCATTTTGAGACTCACACTTAAATTAAAGCACCTGTGAACGCAAGCCTGACGACCTAAATTCAATCGTGGGCACCCACATGGTGGAAGGAAAGAACAATTTTTCAAAAGTTGTCCTCTGACTTCCACGACACAGAGCCACAGACACGCTGTGGCATGCGTGCACTGCTCCCTCTCGCTCTTTCTCTCTCTCAAATGAAGTGAGGGGGAAGACACATGCTTGTCGCCTCAGCCTGTGGTGTACAGAAATTTATCTGATTTCTTACTTTCTCTTGGCCTCTAGGTATGAGTCTCAGAACAAATTCAGAACTGTATTTCACTGTATATTCTTAGTTTCGGTTTCTGGGCATAAAACTGTTTTAATTGGTTCATATAACAGAATTCCATAGACTGAGGGCTTAAATGACATGCAGTTATTTTTCTGTCTTTTTTTTTTTTGGAGGATTAAGGTAAAGTTTATTAGATGAGAGAAATAACAGAATTCACAAACTCCAGAGACATGGAGTGCGGTGAAGGGCAGGCACCCTGGAGAACTCGTGGACTCCAGGCATGGAATCCAAGAGGGGCACGGAGATAGAAACGAACCCACAGACTCCACATGCAGGTGGCCTTCCTCAGTCTTCAGGTAGGAAGTGTGAGATCAAGGAGCTGGGAGGGATCCAGCAATGGCGACTTCCTGTTCGCGGACGACATTCTGCTTGCTCTCTCATGGTAAAAAGCAGTGGTGAGAGCTCTCTGAGGATCTGTTATTAAGACACCAATTCCATTTATAACTTCTCTACTCCTGCAACTTCATTACCTCCCAAAGACCCTGTCTTGGTTTCTTTTCTTGTTTGCTGAGATACAATACCCTGACAAAAGCAACTTAAGGCAGAAAGGGTTTATTTCAATTCACAGTTCAAGGTATCGTTCATCATGGTGGGCAAGTCAAGACAGCAAGAGGGGGAAGCTGCTGCTAATCACATCTAATCCACAGTTAGGAGCCCGGCGCATGCAAACTAGCTAGTGCTCTGCTCTCGTCCCCTATTTTATGTCCTGGACAGACACACACACACACACACACACACACACACACACACACGCACGCACGCACACACACACACACGCACACACACACACATGCACGCATGCACGCACGCGCGCGCGCAGCACATGGTGCTGCCAGGTTAAGCTAGGTATCTAACATCAGTTAAGGCAATGAGGACAATTCTCCCACTGACATGTCCAGGGGGCCTTCTTCCAGGTGTTTCTAGCTTATGTCAATTGACATTGAGAGAAACTCATCACCACCCATCTCCCAATACCATTGCATTAGAGGTGAGAATTTCAGCACAGGAACTCTGAGTACACACAGATATTTACTCCATAACCCAAACCTGATCAAGTATGATTTCTATTACCTAGCCACAGTGTTTTGGTGGCACTGGGGATCAAACCCAGGGCCTCATACGTGACAGGCAAACACTCCATCAACAGTATCCCAGTCTCACTTAACCTTGGTGACTTTATTTTTAAGTTTTTTTTTTGTTTAAAACTCTATTTGTTCATTTTGTGTGTGTGTGTGTGTGTGTGTGTGTGTGTGTGTGTGTGTGTGTGTGCATCAGAAGGCTCTGTGTGTCCCTGTGGAGGCCCAAGGGTGACTTTGGGACTCATCCTGGGTTGCTTCTACCTCCTTCTTGATTCTCTCTGGGATTTCCCAGGCTCTACCCACCAGGGTTAGAAGTGCAGGCTAACAACATTTCTGCCTGGTGTTTTTTACGTAGTACCTGGGATCCAAACTTAGGACCGTCTGCTTTGGGAGACAGAATTTTAACCCCTGAGCCATAGCTCCAGCCCATTTAAAAAAAAATTATCGTTAGCTATCTCAAATGTTTAAAAAAAATAGTTTAAGTATGGTACTTATAATGAAATATACCTGAAAATCAAATCATATGCAACCCTGAGAATGTCCTTAAAAATCATAGTTCATTTTGTTCACAGTCTGATCAGAGAATAGAATTCTGGTATTCAATTCTAGTCTTTGAGTTCTTTCTTTATTTGATGTTTCATTTCCAGACTGTTCTCTCGAGATTCTGCAAGCACCCTGTGGTTTGACTAGAATGTTCTAGGATTTAGGCATTTACATACCTCACTACCGCCCAGGAAGTTAAGATAATAAAGTCCTTCTGGATGAATTATTGAAAGCCACTGAGCCTCCCGGGAACTCTCCATAACCACTTAACACCACCTCAGCATTCGCATACAGCATAGCAACTATCAGCACAACATTTCCATTATATTAGGTATTATAAGTGGGCTAGAGATGACTTACAGTGTTCAGGAGGATGAGCTCAGTTTGCATGCAGGTACAATGCCATTTTATGTAAGAGATTTGAACAGTACTGACTTTGGCACCTGTGAGAATACTGCAGCCAACCCCCTCCCCCTGCCCATGGATGGAGAGTATATGTAAACCACTTAGAAAGTGCACATGGCAAATGCAGTGTTGTTAGCTATTATTACTGAGCATCTATGTGCCACACAGGATACTAAATGTCCTGCTAAGTAGGCTGTGTTAAAGGGAAATAAGAAATGCGCCTGTGGTTACACTGCTCATGACGGACAGAGCAGTTTTTAATAATTATCGCTTTCACTAGAACTCATGCCGTCCCCTGCACCTGAGTCTTTGCAGCAGAGAAGAAAGAGTGGCCGAGCAGGTGTTTGCAGATGCCTCCAGTGAGTGCTGAGTGAGGAGAGGGAGTCAGGACACAGAGACCTGGCAGGGTACAGGCCGCAGGGGTCCCCTCCCATCACCCAGGCTTACTTCCTGGCAGTCATCCCTGAAGGCTCCTGGGTGACGTCACATCCCTGTCCTTCCACCGCCCCTCTGTGTTCCACTTCAAGTTCTCGTTACCTCACGTCTAGATTATGTCAAGCATCTTTCAGCTACTCTCTCAGCCTCTGTCACACCTCCCGCAGCCATGGTATGTCTAAAGAAACTACTCATGATTTCAAAACCTGTTGCTGACCACCCACTGTCCACCGAGTGAGTGAAGCTTTGTACAGCCACAGTCAAGTTCCTACTTCATTGCAAAACTGCTCTCTGGGGGCTGCTCTGTGAACATCCTGTGACTTCTCTGGAATGGTTGGGTTATTAGGTAGCTGTTTCTTCTTCTGCCTCCTCAATCCTGTGTCTCTGTCTTCATCCAGGTTGGCCCCCTCCCTGCTAGTCCCAGGACTAAATGGTCCTTATCTGTGACACCATTTGCTTGTTGCTCACCCTGCTGCCTTGTACTGTCTGTCAATGAATCTTTCATGTGCATTGGCTTTGCTTTCCCCTTACATTCTGCATGTCTCCCAACCAGAACAGTGGAAGGCAGATGGCGGAGGGCTGTGAGACTGGGAGACGGCCTGGTGGCGAAGCTCTTGGGTTCAGAATCAGACAGGCTGGATCTGGTCAGCTCTGGAATAACTGACTAAGCTACTCTTGACCTTGGTCCCTCATCTTTTCATGTTCCTTATCTGACAATGGGGGTAGAAACCATTGTCACCTTGAAGAACAGTCCTGAGGACAACTAATTAGCGCACAGAAAGTCGGTGAGAGCCCTTGACAAGGGGCTGACACACGGATGAAGTTCAGTACTATCATAATCAATATCAACAATTTGAGAGGATTTGTCATATGTCAGGAACTATGGGAACAACCTTGGTTAACTCATATAACAACTGTCTCTTATTCATTGTAAAGGTGAGAAAACAGTAGCTCTTAATCCAATCACCTGTCTGAAAATTAGTCTAAACTCAGTCCCTGAGTCCAACAACATTGTATCCCACTAATCTGGCTGCAGGATGCTCCTGGAAACAGAGAAAATGACTTGTGTTCCCTATATTCTTTCAGGTCCTTATGCAGTGCTCAAAGCCAATGTGGTGCTAAACAACTGGGAGATGTCTAGAAGACCCGAATAGCACATTCTTTATGCTGCTGTGTGTCGGGGCTGCTATTTGCCTACCACAATTTCCTCCCTCCCTCCTCTTCCCAGATTCAGACCTTCAGTATTTACCTGGGTCTATGTCAGGGGTCACAGATGGGCATGGTAGAGCAAGCATGGAATCCCAGGATTTAGGAGGGGGAAGCAGGAGGATCCCGCATTCAGGGCCAGTCTGGAATACATAGCAAGACTCTGTCTTAAACAAAAGCAGAGGTCGGCCAACAGCTCCTACGAAGATCCAGATGCGGTGTTGTCATAAGTTCAGCTCTGCCGTAGCAGTAAAATGGCAGCCAAGGACGACATAGATGACTGAGGATGCCTGTGTCTCCGAAGCAAGATGCCAGCCAGGTTTGTCCCATGGATCGCAGTTTGTGCCACTTGGCGTAAAGTGAACATGCTGCTGGCTGCCTTGAATAAGGAAGCTACGGGTGGGTCATTTTATGTGTCAACTTGACTAACCCATAATGAGTCCAGACTTTGGCCAAACGTGATTGTGAGTGCTTTCCAATGAGATTAGCATGTAGCTCTGTGGGCCCTGGGAAAAGCATATTGCCTCCTTATGTGGGTGAGCCCTACCCAATCAGCTGAAAGAAGACAAGGACTGCGTCTGCACTAGAACTGACTTCTGGTTTGCCTGTTCAGTCTGGTTCAGACTCACCAGCTCCTGTACTCGTGTACACTAACATCTGTGCACACGCACACCATGCTTTTGACTCTCTAGAGCACTGTGTCTAGACCAGTCCTATTTCCCAGCTTCCCTGGGACAGGGCTGTGCAACCACACGCTGGCTGGCACAATGTAAGCAGAAGCGCTCTGTGGCCACTTCCAGGAAATTTTCTTGAATGACAAGTGGCCTTTGCACTTTGGCCTGTCATTTTCCTTTTATTCATCCTGCTCTTTGGAAGGCAGATGTCAAGGCTGAAGGACCTCTGTGGATTGCAATGGAGCAGTGAAGCCGCCTGGGGTCAAGGGATGAGGAGCCCACAAGCCAATCCTGAGTTGTTCATGCCAGCTTTGGTTTGGGGGTGTTTTGTTTTGTTTGTTGTTTGTCTTGTTTGGTGGCAGGATCTCATGTAGTTCAAGAAAGACCTTGAGCTCCTTCCTGGTCCTCTTGCCTCTAAGTCCCATGTGCTGGCATTACAGGTGTGGAATGCCGCCCCATCTTTATACCAGGATTTTTATTCAGGAGAAAAATACGGTCCAATATTGCGTGAGCCACATTTACCGTCCCTGTCCAACTGACATGAATCTTCACAGGCGCACTGCTGTTTTGCTGAGGCTGGAAATAGTGACCCTTTTCCCTGGTGACCATGTAGAACTTCACTTCTAGAAATCCCCAAAGCCTCTGCTTGTGATGGAATGGCCCGATTTCAGTCTTTCCCATATTGGGAAATCTTTTGAGAAGCAGCAGGAAGGAATGAAGCACAGCAGAGAGGAGGTGAGTGGAGAAGGGCAGACTCAGGCTTGGGAGTCTCAGCTGATAGCACTGGAACCACCTGGGGATGCCAGGGCGGGTGGAGTGTCATGTCCCCATGATCTCTCCAAGGAATTGTGCGTCTCACACCAGGATGTTTCCAACAGTGCAAATCCGAAGCACAGCCATCTGGAGTTGCCTGGGCATATTTTTGCCTTGGTTCAGCATTAAATCACTGTTTTGCTCCTCCCACGGCGCACCTCCACTTTAGAGGTAAAGGAAAGGGAAGAGGGTAAGAAGCGGATCATCTGTAAGCAGATTGTCAAATCATCGTCAGACCACAGCACCCTCAATCCCCTCCCCCTTCTTGCTTGCTGGAGAAGCTTGTCTTCTCAGAAAGCTGGGAATTCCAGCTATTCACATTTTGAGCAACCTAGTTGAAGTGCGAAGTCTGAGCATCTGATGGGAAATTCCTTCACTGGTTATAATATCCTTGACATGTAATATCTGGAACTGCTGCAGCCATCTTGCTCATGTGAGAGAGACATGGGAAATACAAGGAGGAAGGCAGAGTCAAAAGATTGTATCCAGACCTATTGCTATGGAAAATAGTAAGTATTCTCATTGTCAACTACTCTTGATTGCTACTACACTTCCAGTCCAAAGCATCCGTCCTAGTGCAGTGTACCTTGAGCCAGAATGCTCTATCATTACAAGTACTCCAGTCAAAACAAATACACCTCACCTTAGCAGGTTTTCCATCCATTTCCAACTTAGAAAGGCTTGGGGAACAGTATTTCCAACTTAGAAAGATTTGGGTGACAGAAACCTGGTTTGGTCTCTATGACCTTGGGCAATTACTTAATTTCTTTGTGCATCAACTTCTTCATATATTATGTAGGAAAATTATCATTCTATCAGATAGGATTGCATGAATCAAAACATAGAAAATGCGTAGGACAGTGTCCACACATAACAATTGCCATCGCATTTAGCATCCACATTTTCCTTCACCAGGCACTGCTGGATATGAGCACCTGAAATATTGCTCAGTTTGGACCTCTTGCTGGCATGCAGATACCATGAGATCAGAAAAAGACATTCGATAGCAGAATGTGTGTGTGAGTATGGTGTGTGTGTGTGTGTGTGAGAGAGAGAGAGAGAGAGAGAGAGAGAGCACTTGAGTGTATGTGCCTTGGGAGGCCCAAGGGCGACTTCAGGAACCATCCTGGATCTCTCTACCTCCTTATTACTTTGCTCTGGGGTTTCCCAGGCTGTGCCTTCCAGGACCAGAATTGCAGCCTGTTGCCATTTCCAGTCAGCATTTTTTGCATCAGATCTGGCCAGCTGAGCTTTGGTCCTTTTGCTTGAGAGGCAAAGGCTTTAACCTCTGAGCCATCACCCCAGTTTCAGAATGTAACATTTTTTTAAACTGGACATACCCTCTTATTAATGAGGAATCCAAGAACCCCAAAAGGTGACAGAAACTGAGGAAGGTGACATACCTTACATATGCTATATGTTTCCCTATATATTCATACTGAACATAAAGTTCAGTTCATAGATTAGACACAGTTAGGGATCAACAACATAAACTGAATGTGTGATTCTTCACCGTGTGATTCTTTGAAGCCAAAAACTTTCATCTTTTTGCTTAAAAAGAAGTAATTACAGCTTCTCTTTGGTGTATCCGAATTACCATTCTTATTACACTTATGTTCTGAAATACTAGTAAATAAAGTAAGGGTTTGATGAAGCTAGCAAGATGGCTCAGTGGATAAAGATGCTCATTACACAAGCATGGGAACCTGAGTTCAAATCACAGATCCCATATGAAGGTGAAAGGAGAGAACTGACTGACACACATACACACTATATGCACAACAATAATAATTTTTAAAACTACTGTAAAATAAAGGTTACCAAAACACAAGCACTGTTATAATAGTAGACTTGAACCAAGAACATTACCAAATGGTGAATGGGTAACAGATTCAGAGTAGGTACCCTGAACAAAAGAATAATTCATATCCTGGATGGGATGGAGCTGGATGGTACAAGACTTGATCACACTAGTCAACGTGGCCTGAATTTGAAGTTTATGAATTCTTTATTTCTGGAAATTTCCATTTACTATGTTTAGACTGTGGTATCAAAAATCAAGAATGATGAAATTGCGGATAAGGTAGGTCAGCTGCCTAGAAACCAAAATTCTTCAGAGCCCTCAAATCTACACTTCTAGATGTCCTTCTTTTCATGTCAGAGATGCAGGTGGCAAGGACCTGAGTGAGTTGGTTAGCTCATAAGGCTCAGGAGTGTGCTCTCAAATGAGACCTTAACGGAGCCCGTGTCTCATGAATCTACAGAAAGTGAACAACCCTTCTGAATGCTGATGCTTGTATCAACACCGCTGCTGCCATTTCTCCCCCTGCCCCTCCTTTCAGGAGATTTGCAGTTATGCACTGCCCAACCGAGCCATCCTCCTCCCTGGACTACAGAGGCTGCTCCTGCCTCTTCTACCTGCCAGGTGCTTTTTGGTGTTGCGATAGTTAATCCTGGGTGTCAACTTGACACACCTGGCATTAACTAAGATCAGCTGAGACCACCGGAAGAGATTATCCAGATCAGGACATTTACAATACAAAGATCAGCCCTAGATCCAATCAGAATCTCCCTAGATCTCATTGGAACCTCCCAGTAGTGGCCCAGATAAAAGGAACCACAGAACAGAAGACTGGGAAGAAGAAAGACTCTCCAGGAATCCTCCAGCCTTCAGCCACGTGGAGTGACATAACCTGCCAGCTTCAGACACCAGCCGTGTCTCCTCCACCATGAAAGTATGTTTCTCCCCTCTAGAACTGTAAATTGAATAAATCTCCCTTTCTCCTTTAAGTTATTTGACTTTGAATGCTCTCTTGCAGCAATAGTTAAGAGTAACCATTACAAGTGTAGACAGGTTCACAGTGATATGTCTGTCCTTTTCAGCTGAAGCAGCAGAAACATTTGGCCGAAGTTATTTAATGTTTCCCGAAAATGCTTGAGCGATACATGTTTTTATTTCAAACCTGACTCCTGGGGCTTTTTCTTTTCTGTAGGACAGTCAAAGGCAGGGAAGGGTGGGGAGACAAAAACCTTCTTTCTCAGTCTTTGCAGTTCCTAAGATGCTAAGGGAGTGATGTGCAGTTACCTTGGTGGTGCATGTTCCCATGGAGAGAAAACAAACCCCTGCAGAAACTATTTACTGTCCCACTAATGCTTGAGGACTTGTCTTTTGAAAGAAGGATCTGTGGCTATAACTTAGTGCTAAGAGCACTGAGTGGTAGAACATTGCCTAGCGTGCACGGAGCCCTGATTCAAACCCAGCACTGAAAACAGACAGACAAAAAACTGAGCCACATGTTTGTCTGGAGAGAAGGGTGTAATTCTGACCGTTAATTAGTGCTCCCGTCTAGAATCAAATTCAGGGGAAGAAGACTCTAGGAATCTGCTAGTTTGTCTTTTTAAGACAAACACACTCTCTGGCTCTCTCCTGATTGAAGATGGGGCACTGGTTTGCCCCTTGGTAAGCCTCGCACATGGTATTGGCAATGAGTAGGCTGCAACAGAAGTGCCGCCCTGTCAGCTTCAGGGCTCCAGGTACCACATGTTGGGGGAGGGGGGTGGCCAGGATAAAGGTTTCCTTGTCAGCACTGCAGCTGTGAGGCTCCTGCTTGCTGTGGCGGGAGAGTGGGCAATGTGACGGTCCCTCAACTCTGTCCCCTCGGAGTCGGCTGGAGTGGAAGTTCTTCCATTGCTTGAATACTGCTCACAAACTAGGTTGAGAATCCTGGAAAGGGGTGGGGTCCCGGCAACTATTCCGACCAGAATAGTGCAAGTGGTAAATGCTGTTCTCGCCTTCTTCTCGGCCTTCCAGGAAGATTAGGCAAGAACAAAGAGAACCCCTCACTCTCTGCTTGCAGGCACATCCTGTTCCCTCGCAAGGGGAAGGCAGTGCGCCCCACCGTTTACAAGGTCTCTATTCAGCCCTGCTTGCCTGTCCTTGGCCCAGAGTTCAGCTAACTGATTCCCACAAAGCCCAGGCCAGCAGGGGAGGCAGAGTTCTTGGGAGGAAAAACAAAAACAAAAACAAAAAAGGTCCGTTCCAGCTTTCCTGTGGATTCCACGATGAGGTGGAAAGCCACAGAGCTCGGGAGGATAGTCATGGACAGCAGCAGGGACGGTTCACTGTTCCCCTGGGCTGGGGTTGGCCAGGCATACCCCAGCTGAAAGGGGCCCAAAGGGGGAAGCAGGTTCACACTCACACACCTCTCTGAAATAGACTGTCAGTGGAAATCATTAGAATGGCTTCAAGAAGGAGGTGTGCGAGCCATCCCTCTGGACACAGATGAGATTCTCCCAGGGGGGTCTACCCTCACGATCTTTTAACTGATTGGACTAAACCCACTTTGATCTAGGCCGCTCTCTTTACCAGAATACAGCCGATTAGAGCTCCAGTCACCAACATGAAACACCTTCACCGCAATCCCCATGTTGTTGTTTGATTGAATAACTGAAGTTCATACAAGCAACTTCTGTCACGTTAATCAGTTTGACTCCGTCCTCCCCTCCTGCGGCCCAAGACTCTTTACTGCTGCCTTTCGTGATACAGGCACTTGGCAGATGTGTTTGCAGGCAGTTAGAGACTAAATCATTATGCCGCTTTAACTGGATAACCCAGTCTAATCACAGAAGGGGGTTGCTAGAGATGGCTCAGCAGGTAGAAGTACTTGCCACGCAAGCCTCAGCCCCTGAGTTTGATCCTTGGAACTCACACAAAAGTGGGAGAGGAGAGCCAACCCCACACAGTTGTCCTCTGACCGCCACACGTGTGCCAAAATGTTTGCACTTAGGCAGGTTTAGAGCAGCCGTGCTGAGAGGGTTTCTGAAGGTCTTGGAAAGTCACCTTCTACTGCTGGGATTACCCTGGAGGAGCATTCCCTTGTTGATCAGGGACTCTAATCATCCACAGAGATAAAGTGGTCAACTTCTCACAAACCTTTGTTTATGAAAGGATATGGAGATAAGTTCCACAGTAGATAAGCTAAATCCCTCAAAAGAAATAGTTTGACTATGAGCCCCAACACAAGATCAACTAGTTGAGTCCCAATGTGAATAGACCAATGAAAAGTCGGAGGGAACCAAAGTCCCAATCAGGTTTGCAGAAACTGGAGCTAATCGATAAGGAAAAGCCATCCTCCCGCCCTTACCTAAATGCATAGATATATCTGACCCTGCCAGCCATTAAACAGCACCCTTGACCCTCCTGGTACTACGCTTTCTGGAGTCTCTGAGTTCTGTTCTTTTTCTCCTCTGATAAACTCTGCCTTAATTCTCTAGTCCTGTTTTAGTTTCAATCTTCAACTCTCGAACACAAGAACCTGGATACATACAGACCCCAGAAGGACCCTGCAACACCACCCCATCATTCTCTCTCTCTCTCTCACACACACACACACACACACGGATGTGCACAGAAAGACCTGGCATTCTACACTGACTTTGGAGATGGAGGAAGAGGACCACGTACCAGCAGGAAGGCAGCCTCATGCCTAGAACCTCTACCCGCCAGACTCTTGCAATTTGTCCAAATGCTTTGAGGTAGTCTGCAACCTTGTATTTAGCAATTCCTAGAGATTCTTTGCTTGTTTAAGTTCCCTCTAGACAATTAGGAATTCAATCTTGATAATCCTCTTCCTTCTTTTTTCTTTTTCTCTTGGAAGGGATTCTAACGAAACCGCTGGAGGAAAGCCAATGATGGCTGACAGAAAAAGAGAGTTTTCTGTCACAGTAACAAGAAACATTGTAGCTGGGGCTACTTCGCTGTCGGTTGAAATGCTTCCAGTAAGGATGGTCGTCCTGCCAACAGCTTCGTGTGATCCAGTGAGATGTCGTGCTGATCTACAGAGAGATGTACACAGAGATAGCAAGTGGGTGTGTGTTGGCCACGACCCTGGTGGGGATTTGTCGTGGCTGCTACGTAAATGAAAACATATATCTCTCTCCAATGGTCATAGAGAAATCCCTGATTCCTATGTTTCTGGAGTATTTAACATATCTATACATCTATCACAGGATCTTATTTATCCTCTGCTTTTTATTCCTGCTGAGTGATTAGAACCTAAACGTATTTGACTTGCGACAGGAGTTCAATAAGCATGTGGGGTGGGAGGGAGCTGGCAGAAAAGGGAGGAAAGTGAGGTGGGTGGGTTTGTGGAAGGATTTTCCCATTGGCTTGCCGAAGTCCCTGGGGAACCGCAGTAAAGTTTTGTATGTCTCCTTAAGGAAATGTTAACTTATAAGTGGAGGTTTTTTTTTTTTTTTTTTTTCCCTCTCCCTAAGGCAGAGAAGGCCCCGGGAGACAGTGTGTTCTGTTAGATTAATTCTCAGATGTAGACCAGCTTTTCTAGGAATTAGCTGAATGCAACTTCCACTGAAGTTCTGGGAAAAGTTTGAATCCTTTGCCACTGGTCCCAGAACCTTTTCAGCCAGCTGTACTTAATGATTCCTAAAGACTTTATTCTCTTTGAGTTTCCCCTCAACAAGTGAACATTCGACTTTGATTCTCTTTGATTTTTTTTCAACGAGGGAATTCTAACAAAGATGTTTAAAGTCATGTTATAGAAAAAAATGCATATTTCTGCCCCTCGTTTCCAAAAGGCCTGACAAGACAATGTATTCCTGAGACAGGTTAATGAAGAAAGAAAAAATTCTCCCCACAGGTTCAGGCGACCATAGTCAGAATTTTGTAGTGCTTCCCACTGGTGTGAAAGTTTGGGTTTTCAAGTCTTTGGTTATGTAGAAGAGAAATGGGTTCCAACAGTGAGTGCCTTGGATTAGATCCTGGAATAAAAAAATGATGTTGACATAAAAGCAGTAAAATATGAACTGTTGCAGTTTGGAGAATAGTAGTGTTATAGTTTGCCTCCAGTGGTACCCATAAATTAATAGCCAAACAACTTAGGGGAGCAAAGGAATTTATTCTCCATTACAGTGCATAGGTCAGCTTGTCAGGAGAACCCATACTGACACCAAGAACTGGGGGAACCGGCTACACCATACCCACAGAGATTGCTGAGACAGGGACGTACCTCGAGTGTCAGGGTGAGAGTCGGCAAAGTATGCTGAAATGTGCCACTCTATTGAAGTAGTCTCCTCCTTCTTACACCTGGCCTGGGAATGGTCCATCACGGGCTAAGCCTTCCTGCATCGATCAGACAAATCTCCTACAGGCTTGCTGAGGGCTGAACTTAACTGCCAATTCTTCACAAATGTACCAGAGTGCAGCCTTCAATTGTCAAGTTGACACCTATCTAACTAGCACGAGTAGGAATAGTAACTTCTTAGTTTTGACTGATATGCTGTGGTTACAAAAGATGTTAACACTGAAAGAAAGCAAGTGGAAGAGACCCAGAATTCTTATATTATCTGCCATTTTTTGCGTAGATTCCCACTTATTCTAGAATAAAAAAGTAAAAGTAAAAAAAAAAAAAAAAAAGATTTCAATTCCTGGGTGGAAAGGAAAGTAGAAACCATGACTGTAAATCAGAGTCAGAAAAACTGGGGTCACACTGGAAAATCTGGGGTTTGAGTCCATGTTTATACAGGCCAAATCCAGGAAAGGAACATGGTACTGATGGATACTACACATGGAAGGGACTCAGGTGAGACCCTCAGCTGACAATACCCCCAAGAAGCTAAAGGAAATGAACAGGGGTCCCAATCCCCAAGGCCAGGAGCTGGGTAACCTCCACAACGCTCACCATCCGAGCTTCTTGGTGCCCTGGCCACCAACTCTTTTCATTCCTCAGTCCACAGAATCTTTATCTAGTCTGGAAGAGTTGCTACTGTCTTTCATATTCCTCCCAACTTTTTTTTTACAGGTCCAGTTTTAATCTTTTTTTGGTAGATTTTTTATTAATATTTTTATACAAATTTGATAGTACCTCATTCCCCTCTCTCCCTCCACCCCTCCTTGTATCCCCTTGCTCCCTCCCTCCTATTCCCCTTCCTTTCTCCCCTACCCCCCATTCCTGGAGCATCCTTTAGTGTGCATGTCAAACTTCCCTCTGGGTCCTCCTCTCTGATGAGGTGTAAGGATTCAGTAGCATTGCCTAGAGCTCTTTTTGTGTTCCCTTTTAGTATAGGAACACTATTGTGGCTGTTAATCCCTTGCCTCTAAGGATCTTAAAGCCTGTGATCCATGTTAGATTTTGGGGGGGTCAATGCTATGTCGGTCATTGCGCAACGCAGGTCATGCAAAGTCCTATTATGATTACTTCAGCCCTAACTTGTATGGAGTATCTTGCATATCATTGCTCCTCCCCATCTTTAGGCTCTTACAATCTTACCGCCCCTTCTTCCACAAATTCCCCTGAGCTTTAGGATGGGGAGAGATTCGTCTGGCCTGGTTCCTGGTGATTAATATATCCTCCCAATTCTTTATCTTTGTCCCAAGACCTGTGATTTAGAAGTTCCAAAACTGAAAATAATACTTTGTTATCTACATTTTTCTGTTAGCCCTTCCCTGAAGGGCTAATGCCTAACTGCCTGAACATGGGTCAGAGAAGGGTTAGCAGGAAACACAAGAAGAAAAGTCCCATGTTTTACTGGTATCATCCTGTGTCTTAGTTTCTTTTCTTGTTGCCGTGATAAAATATCTGACAAAGGCAACTTAAGGGAGGAAGGGTTTATTTCAGCTGAAGATTCAAGGATAAGGTCCATGGTGTTGGGAAAATCAGAACAGGAGAAGCTTGAAGCAGCCAGCGTTGTGAGGTATTCTTCCTCCAGGTATAATAAGACTCCATCTTGGACTTTGCCCCTGATCTAACCTAAGGAGGTTGCTGTGTAGCAGTTTGAAACTATCCTGCAGGAAAAAGAGTGAGACTCAGAAGGTAAATAAATAGTTCATTGCTCTCAGGGGGGCTGTGACACTAACAAGAGACAGAGGGGGTGGGGGACCCCTCCAAGATGAAGAAAACAGTAAGCAGCTGGTAGTATAAGAGACTCCTGGAGGTACCCCAGCCTCTGGAGGAGATGCTATGCCGCAAAACAGCCTGGAAGAGAATGTGACAGCCCATCGTGCACCAGACTTCAGGAATGGCCATTCGGCTATTGATGTTTCTACATGTACAAGCTGAAGCCCAGAAACATCTAGGTCCAGTCAGGTGTGGTCTGCATTGCTTGTGATGATGCATGCTTCTGTTAGGTAATGTGAAAGGAGATCAACTTCAAACATGTCTACCAGATTCCCATAGGCGAGGGCTGCAATGAGGGTGCAATCCCATGTAAAGCTCAAAGCCACACAATCATTCCATCTCACCACCAAGCACAGAGCACAGAATTGAGGCACAGTTGTAATCCCAGCACTTGAGAAGCTAGCCTGGGCTTACATAGTGAGGCCAGACTGGGGTGCATGCAAGAAATTGTTTCCAGAAAGGAAAAAAAAAGTCAGAAGAATTGCAACATTAGCTCCCTCATTTTATTTAGTGTGTGTGTGTGTGTGTGTGTGTGTGTGTGTGTGTGCACATGCCATAGCATGTGTGGTGGTCAAAGGACTACTTCTTTTCAAATTACACCCTGCATTTCATTCAGTTCCATGTAACAAAAATAATGACATAGACTAAGACATCTATTTCTGTCAGTTGTGTCAAACTATAAAATTTAATTATAAAGTATAGCGGATCTGGACTTGACCCAGCCTGACTTAATTCTTGCTGATCCCACTCAGATACCTATCAGGACTGCGAGCTTTAAAGATTGGCTGACTGCCGGAGCAGGCGCTGCTCCAGCAGGGAGAGGACCCCTGGGCCACACCCCAGCTCCCCAAGTCAATTGTGCCCGCCCCTGCCACCTCCTCCCTTTCCCCACCTGCCCGGGACGCTGCAACCAGCCAGGACACACTGCGACCTAGGGGGTGACATCCTATACCCATCAGGATGGAGCCAAGGGCATTGCAGGAGCAGTAAAACTGAAAAAAAAAATCAACAAACCATAATTCAGAACATCAGAGACTCTATATCAACCACCTGGAACTGGGCCAGCCTAATCTCTCTCCATCTTCAAGCTCAGGGAAATTTGCGGAAGAGCGGGCAGTAAGATTGTAAGAGCACAAGGATGTGAGGAGCAACGATATGCAAGAACTCCACACACGTTAGGGCCGAAGTAATCATAATAGGACTTTGCATGACCTGTGCTATGTCCAACACATTATTGACCTCTCAAAGTCTAGCATGGACTAAAGGCACTAGGATCTTTGGAGGCTAGGGATTGACAGCCACTGTAGTGTTTCTATGCTTAAGGGGAACACAGGAAAGGTTCTGGGAAATGCCCCTGGGTCCTTGCACCTCATCGAAGAGGAGGACCCAGAGGAGAGTTTGGCATGCACAGCAAAGGATGCTCTGGGGAAGGGGGGGAGGCACTGAGGGATGGGGAGGAAGGAGGAGTGAAGGGGGGGAAGCAGAGGGGTAGGGGAGTGGAGGAAGGGAGGGGACAAGTGCACATGTTAAGTTTGCATGATCAGAAATGAGAAAAGGAGGGGCTGGAGAGGTGGCTCAGGGGTTAAGCCTCTGCCTTGCAGGCAGAAGGTCCTGAGTTCGGATCCCAGATCCCACGTATAGACGCCAGGCGGAAGCGGGGGCGGCCTGTGCTTCTGGTCCTGGTAGGGCAGAGCCTGTGAATCCCGGGGCAGAAGGAGGTGGAGGCGTCTATGGTGGTTCCCGATTCGTTCGTGGTTCTACACACACACATACACACATGCGCGCACACATACATATGCACACACACACAATTGAATAATAATAAAAAAAATAAAAAAATAAAGAAAAGCTATAATTTAAAAAAAAAAAGAAATGAGAAAGGAAAAACTAAAATATATATATATATATATATATATATATATATATATGTATATAATAATGGATTAAGAAACACCCCCATTTCCCAGAGAGAAGGAAGAAGGAGGTAGATGCAGTCCAGGATGATCCTCCACAGGGACACATGTGCCCTCTGATACATACATACACTAAATGAATAAAGTTTTTTTAAGTGTCTCTCTCTTCACCGTGCAGTGGGACAGCCAGCTCTGAAGTGGTCTCAATGTATCTTCATGAGCCATCTTATTTATAACACTTTGCATTTCAGAGGAAAATTTTGATCATTGGCTCTCTCCTTCCATCCTGCAGGTTCTGGGACTTGAACTCAGGCTATAAGATCAACAAGGTAGCCAGCCCCTTTGCATTATTTCTCCTTATTTTGTCAACAACACCCTCTGTTACCTTTATTTAAAGATAATTTAATGGCTCTAGGGCTATCCAAGTAAATAACTATACTGTAGATAACAGAAGGACTGTATTAGTGAAAGTCTAGAAAAGTGAACAAATCATAAGCATAAAGCTTGGAAAGGTTTTATGTGTATGTTTGAATAATCCTTACTCTAAACAGTATTTAAATGCTGTCAAAACCCTCAAAAGTTCCCTAGGTCCCTCTGAATCATAACACCCCAGTGATGACGCCCCCTGTTCTGGCCTCTAACGCCACTTATTATTAATTTGCCCTTGTAACAGTTACTCTTAACCATTGCTCTGAGAGAGCACCCAAGGTCAATGAACTTAAGGGAGAAAGAGATTTATTCAGCTTATGATTCCACAGGGGAGATACAGTGTTTCTAAGTGGAGGTGGCATGGCTGGCTGGCCAAAGCTGGAGGAGGCTACATCACTGCAGACATCCTGGAAGCTGAGAGCTGCAGACTGCTTGCTGCAAAGGCAGACTTCTCCTGGAGGTAGGGTGGGACTAATCCACCTCAAGACCCACCCCTCGTGACTGCCTTCCTCCAGCAAGGCTCCACCTCTCAAGGTGCCATGATGACCTTGCCAAACACATGAGACTGTGGGGGACACATTTCAAACCATGATAGTCTGTAATCTTGAATTTCATGAAATGGAACCATACATTATTTTCCATTTTGTATTTAGATTTTCCTCATTAGTCATCATGGGGTGTGTGTGTGTGTGTGTGTGTGTGTGTGTGTGTGTGTACTTGTATGTGTATGTTGGCAGCTTCTTCATTTCTTTTCATTATTGTATAACATTCCATTGTACCAAATATCCAACCCACAATTCGAATAATGAGCATTCGAATTGTTTACAATTTCTTTTTTTTTTATTTATTCAATTGTGCGCATGTATGTGTGTGCGTGTATGTGTGTATGTGTGTGTAGAACCACGGACGAACTCGGGAACCACCATGGACACCTCCACCTCCTCCTTGTTTACTCTGCCCCGGGATTCACAGGCTCCGCTCTACCAGGACCAGAAATGCAGGCCGCCCCCGCTTCCGCCCGGCGTCTATACATGGGGTCTAGGATCCGAACTCAAGACCTTCCGCCTGCAAGGCAGAGGCTTAACCCCTGAGCCACCTCTCCAGCCTCTGAATTGTTTACAATTTCTGACGTTATGGACTTTGAGAGTTTGTTGGGAGGTTCTAGCAAAGGGACACAAATACTGACATACTCTTGACCAAAGGCCAGTATTGGGAAAAGTTGCCTCCGCCCCCACAGAGATGCGCATGGAGCAATGAGGGAAGGAGACACTTGTTTAGTAAGTTAGATTAGCCAAATCAACCCTGGCGATCAGTAGCGTGGCAGATGTTGCAGTCTGAAACTCACTGTGTAACCAAGAACGATACTGAGTTCCTGATTCTCCTGCCTTTCCTCTCTTGAGTGCTGGGATTACAGGCACAGGTCTCCACATCATTACGTAGTGTTGGGAATGGAATTCAGGGTGTCGTGCATGCTGGGCAAACACTCCACCATCTATCTGAGCTACGCCCTCAGCCCGCAACACCTTGTACATGAAGCATAAATGAGTTTCACATGTGGATTTGAGTTTCATACTCAAGATAGCTCTTTGGCTATGCAAATACTCCTAAGAATCTGTAGAGATCCAAAATACTTCTGGACCCAAGCATTTCTAACAGGCAACACTCAGCATATCCACAGGGACGTGCCCGGCTCTCAGTGGTCACAGGAATGCATAAACAGAAACTGGTATTGCAAAGATAAGCAGGCGTTTCCAAAAGGCACACCACACATGTTCTGGGAAGGCCAGAGATGCAGGAGGAGAACGGAGCGTTCCCAGACTGACCTGTACTAGGAACAGGAAGGGCTGGAACAGTCTCCACTGTCTAGAGGGCTCAGTCTGAGTCATCCTGCTCCTCTCTTGGACCCAGGGTTTCTCCGTTGCTGACTAGGGAATGTCTCTTCCACAGTGATGGTCACCCACCACCCTCCCCGCTTCCACCCTTCCCTCAGTTCCCACATTCCCATTGGCTGCAAGGGTTGTAAAGTTATCTATGTCTCTGTAACAAAGTGCTTCTGAACAGAGCTTTGACATCTTGCAGGTTTATTAATCCCATGGTTTCTCAGATCAGGAATCCCGGATGTGGCTCAGCAGGAATCTCTGCTTCGTGGTCTCTCACAAAGTTAAGATCAGGTTTTGGCTGCGGTCAGATCCATTTCCACTTGGTGGAGACACTTAGTTCCTCCGTGAGGGTTACACAGTGCTTTGTGAGCTGCTGGATACAGACCACTCTCAATTCCTTGACATGTGACCTTTGCAAAGTAGCCAGCAAGGGTCTGCTAGCAAGACTGAAGTCACAGCCTTTTGTCACCTAATCATGGAAGTGACATGCTGTCATCATAGCCATAAAACAGACGAGTTACCATGTAAAAGCCATGTTTGATGGAAGAAGATCATGTACGAATGAGTGTCCATCATTTGGGCCACTTTAGGAGTGAGTTTGAAATTTCCCATTCCTTCTTCAAACCTGTGATCTGCTTTGCTGAACATAAGTTTTCTCTGACAGTAGTCTTCAGCATTTGATTGAACCACAGTAGAAAAATCTCTTGATCTTCAGTTTTCCTGTGCATGTAATGGCAAATGTTTGTAAAGTGCTAACTGCATGCAGGGTTTGAATGAGCTCTGGGGTGAGCATTCCAAAAACTCATTTAATCCTCACAGCATCACGTTCAGACAGAGCAACCAAGTCCCAGCAACACAGCTTTTAAAAGGTAGAGTGGGGGGACTGGAGAGATGACTCAGAGGTTAAAACTCTGTCTCAAAAGCAGAAGGTTCTGAGTTCAGATCTCATCCCAGGTCCCCCATAAAAAACACCAGGCAGAAATGGCAGTGGCCTGCACTTCTGGCCCTGATGAGTGGAGCCTGGGATATCCCAGAGGGAAGCAAAAAGGAGATAGAAGCAATCTGGGATGATTCCCGAAGCCATCCTTGGTCCTCCACAGGACACATAGTACCCTCTGATACACACACACACACACACACACACACACACACACACACACATGAAAAATAAATTAACTTTTAAAAAAAGGTAGAGTGGAGATTGGGAACTTGGAGTCTGTTACAAAGGTCCTGCTGTTGGCCCTAGTCTATAATCCAAGCATAAACTGGTCTTCCCAGCAACTCAACTTGAGATGAGAGCAGATGAGAGGATCGTTTGAGCCTGGGGAGGGGAGCTATGCTGAACAGCATCTCGAGACTTCTTCTACATGAAACGACAAAAACAAAACACAGCTGAGGAAGTCCATCCTTTACCTAGTGCTGAGTCTGTACACTGCAGCACCACAGTGTAGCTCCTAGAGCCCTTCATCTGCTAGCTCTCCCAGGCCCGTGTTCTCTGACATCTAGCCCAGGTTAGTTTTTCTTTTCTTCGATCATACTTGTCTTCTGATCTCATTCAGTGTCCTACTATTTATCCCATTGCCTGAGAGATTTTTTTTTAACATTCATTCTGTGTGTGTGTGTGTGTGTGTGTGTGTGTGTGTGTGTATCCCACGGCTCACATGCGAAGCTCAGAGAACAATCAACTTATAAAAGTCAGTTCCTTCCTGCTACAACGTGGGTTCCAGGAATTGAACTCAGGTCATCAGGCTGCACAGCGAGAGCCTTTACCTCTGAGCTGTCCTTCTGACCCCCACGGCCTGAGTTCTGCACATGAGTATAAAATTGGATAATTGTAAAATTAACCCAAGCAATCAAGAGTTTTACCCTTTTTGTTTCTACTACTCTATTAGTAAAAAACAAAACCAAAAAACATAGAAGCTACAAAGCCAGCTCTTTAAAGAGCTGGGGAAAGGGAGAAGCTGAGCAAATGAAGCTCTTAGTTGGTGGCGGAGGAGGTGTGGAGGAGAGAAAGGAGGCCTGGTTGAGGACGGGTAAACTCATGATCTTTGCCACATTCCAAGAGCTGTGTGACAGTGGTGTTATGTCCCATCTCCACGGACATGTAGAGCGCAGCTGTCCCCGCAGAGCCAAGGACCTGGGCATGAGCAGACAGCTTTCTTCCCCATCTCTCTCATCCATTAGATCATTCTTCTAAAGCAGTGAATTAGGCTGAAGCATTGAGAATCAGGAGGAAGAGATGCTCCTTCACCAAAGTAGTCCCAGGGGCCCCTTTGTCTCCCAGCCTGGAGCCATCCGCAAAGTCCTATAGTAGTTACCCAGCGAAGATATTAAAAGGCCTCTTAAACTTCCTACTTCCACACTATTTCATGAATCCTGCCCTGAGCCACCTCAGCCAACCCCTACACTTTCTCCCAGTTTTGCTTTCTTTTCCACCTCAGCCCATTTCACACGCACTGCCATTTGGACCGTCTAACTATTTCCATAGCTTTGAGGGTTAATCCTGGGAGCCCTAAGAAGCTAGCCCTGACACATCCTCAATATGCCACCTAAAGAGACAAATAAAAGTGAAGAACAGAAAAGAGAATTGTTCAGTGTGGCTACATTAGGAAGAGAACCCCTGAGTCTATCTTTGGGGTACTCACATGAAATTTAGGTCTAATCAAGGGCGGAATGCAAGCAATCCTGGTGGAGATCCGGCCCCACCCATCACTGATCCTGAAAGGTAGTGTAATAAATTGTCAGAAACTGTGAAATCTCTTCCCAGGAGACAAGCTCCCTCTCTGGCTGGCACCAGGGTCCCAGATTTTTCCTGTCACCACTATGAGACCCTTGGGGAAATTCCAGTTCCTCAGGTTCCATCATCTCGACACTTGTCCAGCACAAGTGTATCTCCTTAAATATTTTTGCCCCTGCCAGGATGGTTACACAAGGAACAATCTAATCGTAGTGTTTCCCTAATCAGAATTTCTCAGTATTTTCATTCTTCATATAAATTCCTCATCTGGCCCTCAAGACCTCAAAGTGTGCTTCCGTGACATTCCTCTCCAAGCACAGCATGATCCTCCCCTCCCCTCCTTCTGACAAGTGCTGAGACACTTCTCTGGATGAAGACAGCCAAATATGGCCGCTCCCTTCTTTCATTCTCCATATCATTCATTCAGCCATCTGGATACAGTGTTTTCTCTGCTCTCTTGCATCCATATTCTACCCATTTATTGGAACATACGGGGCTGCAGAGATGGTTCAGGGGTTAAGACTCTGCCTCCCAAGCAGAAGGTCCTGAGTTCAGATGCCAGGTCCCATATAAAAATGCCAAGTGGAAAAAATAGTGGCCTGCACTTCCAGTCCTGGTGGGCAGAGCCTGGGAAATCCCAGAGGGAAGCAAAAGGGAAGTGGAAGCAATCCAGGATGATTCCCGAAGTCACCCTTGCTCCCCCACAGGGACACACAGTGCCCTGTAATATACACGTACACACACACACACACACACACACACACACACACACACGCATACACACAAAAAAAGAACATACAATCTCGAGGCCCATGAGGCAGCCTAGCTGATAGGAGAAGAGGTCTGCTTGAAACCCTGGAAGCCCACATGGCGAAGGGAAAGAACTGACTTCTGAAAGTCGTCCTCTGACCTCCATTCATGCACCATGGCCAGCATGTATTCTCCATTCTCTCAAATAAACAAAAAATTTTATAAAAGAGGGAATACAATCTTTGGGCCAGTGAGAGAACTCAGCAGATAAAGTCACTCGCTGCCAAAACAGGTAACCTAATCTTGATTCCACATGTAACAGAGAACCAACTCCTGCAAGCTGACCTCTGACCTCCACATCTGCACCCACACCCACACAGAAAATAAACAGTAAATGAAAAAAAAATTAAAAAGAAAATACGATCTTTGAGAAAAGCGATACCTTCTTGCTTAATTTTGAATTTCCTGCTGTGCCCGGCAAAGAGCCTTGACCAGTGCATAGAAACTGTCAATAAATAACTGATTTGGAATAAACTCTTCAAAGATGTTATCTCTCTTGTTCTGAATGATCACTTTATATTCTTTTCTTTTCAAATTTTCCCTTAACTTTATCAATATGGTATACTATCCTAATTATTTAACTTCTTTTTTTTAAATTTTGAACTGACATAAACATACAAGGGCCATTTGTATGATTGGATGCCATGTAATGTTCAATATGTATTATAAATATAATGGTTAAATCAAATTAAACTTATTTATCATTCTAAGAATTTGAATTCTTTTTGTTTGTTTTATTTATTTGTGTGTATGTGTGTGTGTGTGTGTGTGTGTGTGTGTGTGTGTGTCAGAGGGCACTAGGTGTATGTGTGTGTATCCGAGGGACCAAGAGTGACTTGGGGAATCATCCTGGATTGCTTCTACCTCCTTTTTACTTAGCTCTGGGATTTCCCAGGCTCTGGCCCCCAGGATCGCCTCTTGCTGTTTCTGCCTGACATTTTTACATGGGACCTGGGATCCGAACTCAGGTCCTTCTGCTTTCAAGGCAGTCTTAACCCCTGAGCCATTTCTCTAGCCCAATTAAACTTATTTATGACCTCAAACCTTTGTCCTTTCTTTGCGGCCAAGTGTGCTAAAATCCTGCCAGCTAAATTGTACAAGCCGTGCTTGTAACCCAGAATCTCCATGCTGGGCAGCAGCGCTTCGCAACTCCTTGCTCCCGTCTAACGTTGACTTAGGCCCCATTGACCAATCTCTCCACTCCTCCCCTTCATTTCACATACTCCACTAGAGTAAGTGGCGATGCTGTGAGACACGTTCCTTTGCAAGAGAAGGTGTGGGGAAAGAAGCATGGGAGGGGCCCTTGACCTAGGCATTCGTGGTGGAGCACATTCCACAGCTGGCATTTCACCAGGCTCAGGAGCAAGTCGTTCTGGGTGTTTCCTAGTGAGTGATACTTCAGCCAGCCTGACCTCATGTTCCTCAGCCTTGTCACCATGAGAGAGTGTGTGGCATAAGGCACGTCTAACAGGAAAGACAGCTGCATCAATTCAAGTTGAAAAGATACTCAACACCTACCACAGCCAAGCGCTGTGCTGGGGGTCGGGGATACCAGCGATGATGTGGTGCAGATGCCTCCAGAATATAATCCCAGGAAGAGCAGCTGCCAATTATTCACGTTCTGGGCCAGGCCCTGGACTAAGCCTCTTAGATTCATCACCCTATTTCACTCTCCCTACAATTTCTACATTGTCCTCACCTTCCAGATGGGGAAACAGAAGCTCAAAGAGGTTAAGTGTTTTTTCCCCCAGCTTAGCAGGTGGGTGAAACTAGGGTTTAAACATAGGGTTTGTGAACTTGAGTCCATCTTAACACTGACTCGGTCTCCACAACATGCTCCTGAATGGACTGACTACCTTTCTTCTTCGAGCCCCACAAAGTGGCAGGAGGTGACGGTATGTATGGCATGAGCAATTCTGCCTTCCTTTGGCCTTGGGGTTGCACCTATGCATGGAGTCACCGCTCCCTGCCCTTCTCCCCCAGTCCTCCACCTGCAGCGCTCACAGACTGAAAGAGCCCGTGGGCAGAGGCCCTGTTGCTTTGCTCAGTGTCTTACAGTCACCCCTGGTCTCTTCCTCTGCCTGATACCGTGACCCTATGCATCATCCTCTCCAGCATCTTCAATGCATGCAGAAACGGAACCTATCTGGATGCTGCAGGTGCTGCGTGGGGCTCATGGATGTAGAACAGCAGAAGTTTGACTTGTGCATCACACTTAGAGATTTCCAGTTTCTGTTTTTGTTTTTGTTCTTTTCCACAGAGAAGCTTATCGGGCATATCGAGTCCTTGCATGCTAGGGGGGCTTCTATGCTAATTTCTCTTAAAAAAAAAATTCAGGTGTTTCAGGAGATTTCCTGTGCAGAATAGATTCTCAGGCAACAGAAGTTCAGTTTCTCTTTGGAATCCATGAGTGTTGGTGGCCGAATGTGACCACTACACAGACTGGGCAAGAAATTAAACATAGCCTGGCAAGATGGCCAGAGGCGCCCTCTACCTCCACGCGCCATGGCATTCACGTGTTCTCGCTCTCTCTCTCTCTCTCTCTCTCTCTCTCTCTCTCTCTCTCCATTCTTTCTCAAACAAATAAAAATAAAATGTTTTTAAAAATGTAAACAGAAAGCCATGCTTGGTGGTATGTACCTATAATCTCAGCATTTAAGAGATTGAACAGGAGGATTTCAAGTTTGATTCCAGTCTGGGCTACATAAGAAAACTCTCTCATATTTTTAAGAATTAAGATCTTGAGTTTCAAAGTGGCTTGTCTAAGGTCACACAGCAAAATGAGTACATTCATGAAACAAAGGCCCAGGGCTCTCGCCCCCGCCCCCATTCCCCAGGATGTGACTCTCCTCATTAAAAGACTATCCCTTCTCCCCCAGGAACTCTGAGATCACCCTCCTGAAGCAGGGGTAAGCCACATTGTCCTTGTCACTTGTCTGAGGCCTTTCTACCGCCAGTTTACCTTTATCTCCCTGACCTGAACACTCTCTTGCTTCGTTTTGTTCTTTAGAAACAGGACCCTGTTCTGCAGCCCAGGCTGGCCTTGAAGTCCCTACCAAGCTGTCTGCCTCTGTGGGAGAGCTGGACGGATGCAGCAGCGCCTGGGGCCCCAGCCTCTATCTGAATGCTTTGGGTGGTCAAAGCAGGCAAGGTCTGCCTGCCAAGACCCCAGAGAAGCTAACCCAGGTGGAGTGGTTTCTAGTGGAAAATGCACTTCCCTCGAGAGTGGATGGACATTTTTCTATCTCCTCCAGCTCTCGTGACTCTTAAGCTACTAGGATTTCATTCAAAGTGGAATTTCCAGCCATCGGTCAGCTGCTCTCCTGGACTTGCTTGTTTGCTTCTGACTGCGCTCCACCTGAGCTCTTGCCTTCCGGCTTGAACAGCGCCTCCACTGTTAGAGGAGCGTGTCTCGGCACGTTCAGAAGGCCTGTCCTGACCCACCTGAGGGACGTCACGTCCCTGGGACACAGGTGGTTTCGCCAGCTGCAGAAACATCTTCCTCAGCATGTTCAGTCCAGAGAGCTCTTTCCCTCCTGCTGGACAGAGCTTAGCCAAGAAAGGTTTCTGAGCCTTTGGATACCATTCTGACAGCTGAGAGGAAGCTCCCAGAAGTGCTCTTCGGACGATCTTAAACTTTTGAAATTATGCTGTGTTTCAGATAGTTCTGAACTACAGTAAAAGGTTCACTCCCAGAACATCACTTTCATGGTCAGCAGGAGTGAGGGGGAGGGGATGAGGGAGCAATGGGGTGAATATGATCCACATGTACATGCATGAAAAGCTCATAATGAAACCCGATGTTATATATAATTGACATATGCTTGTTTAAAGCTTAAAAATTAGGGCTGGAAAGATGGCTCAGGGTTTAAGACTTTACCCTGCAAGCAGAAGGTCCTGAGTTGGGATTCCAGGTTCCATGTTAAAATAAGCAGCCTGTACGGCTGGTCCTGGTGGGCAGAGCTGAGAAATCCCAGAGCCAAGCAAGAAGGCAGTAGAAACAATCCAGGATGATTCCTGAAGTCACCCATGGGCCTCCACAGGGACACACAATGTGCATGCACACACGCGCGCACACACGCACATATACACACACACACAAATAAGTAAATGAATAAATAAAGTTTAAAAAATAAATCAGAGCCTTAAAACAAGACAAATTCTAAAAATATTAATTTTATGCCAGTCTTCTTTCTTCTCCTATTGTTTACTTATGTTTAAATTATATGACTTTTTTTTTAGACATTTTCACAATGTAGCCCACACTAGCATCAGATTCTAGACCTCCTGTTTTAACCTCTTAGGTTCTGGGATTATACGTACCACTGAGCCCAGCATTCACTCTCTCTCCCCGCCCAAGATTTCATGTAGTCTAGGCTGGCTTCGAATACTCTATGCAGCTGAGGATGACCTTGAACTGCCTTAGCCTCCTGCCTCCACCTCCCAAGTAGTGTGAAGGTGTGCAAATGTATATTTGTATTCATATTTCTAACCTTTATAGAGTGGCAGAAAGCAAATCTGAGACCTGAAGATCAAGAGACAGCAAATCAATGGAGGTCAGGAACTAGTACAAGGAAAAGTTTAAAGACAGAAAGGATTTGACATGTCTGAGGATCAGGCTAGAACACGGGAAGCAAAGGACAGAGAGGGAAGAAGCCAAGATGCTTGGGGCTTGGTGGGCTGCCGTGAGCCTGATGTTTATCCTGTGAGCAACAGGAATCCATCCACAGAAGATTTCCACGTAAGCTGGAATGGTCTGAACAGATGTCATCTCCCATCTCCTGACCGAGACTCATTTCATTGACCAGTCAGCTCTCCAAGTAACTGACATCAGTTATAAATAAGTACCTTCTTGGGGACTATTTGCAAAGCAAACCAGAAGGAGGGGAAGGAGGAAGAGAAAGTAATGAGGAGTGGTATGATCTAAGTACACGATATATATGTGGAAATTTCACAATAAAACCCATTATTTTATACAATGAATATTCTAATAAAGATACCTTATTTACTTGATAAATAAAATAATAATAAAACCTTCTCTCTCTATCTGCAGCAGCGCAGAAACCAGGCTGTCAGACATTCCAGAGACCTCTTCCCAAGTTTCCATGCCTTTTGCTGCTCTACAGAGTTAGAGCTCACCTTACACCTCCTCCTGTCTCAGCCTGACAAAGCAGAAGAAACCAGACCCTGTTCCACCACATCTGCAGCAAACATCAGGCCAGGGGTCTCTAAGCTGAAATCCAGCCTTCCTTTCCTGCCTCCATCGGGCGTTCAACCTGGAGATGACCACTCATCAAAAACCTACCAGGTGTATTTTCTTCATCTGTCAAAGTCTCCATTAACCTAATGAAGGCCTATCCATCTGCTCCCTGTTGCCTCCACAACTCACCCATAGATGAAAACCAGATTTATTACCCAATTGTAACCCAGAAAAAAAATTAGACTTTTATGAGAGCACAAGGAACCTCAACATTCCACGAAGACAGCATCTCTGTTCTGTTCCCTTTATGCTATTAGACCACTGGCAGAGAAAATACGTCGACCTCTGGAAGAGGCACAGGGAACGCGTGCCAGCAGGAAGGGTGGGAGGCTGGCCCTTTTCCTTCACTGAAGGATCCTCTTTCCTTTGCCGTTTAAAGGATTCCTGGCTCCTGCTCCATTCTTTTCCTTTCCTTTGTTCCACGCATATATCATAACTTAATATGGTGACGTAAACACTTCTCGTATGATTCTTCTCTGATGAAGTAGGGTGGAGACAGCATGAAACGTGAAGTCAGACTGGCTGATTTTAGTCCAAGAAATTTCTCTTGCATGGAACAAATTGTTTTACTTACCCCGAACTTTAATATCTGTTTTGGCAACCTATAGGCTGCTCTGAGGCTCAAGTATGATAATGACGATGGAAGTTCTGAGAACTGGAAAGTTTTCTGAAATGATGCCTGGTGCTTTGAGGGTGTTGTATTGGTTTCTAGAAGGTTCTGTGGGGGTTATTCACAAACGAGAGCCAGGAGAAACTAATGAAGATTGGTCTTCACTTGTACATGCCTCATCCCACGCCCATCTAGTAACCCTATCAATGTGTTCCAAGTAGCCTAATGCATTAATAGCAGGGGGTAAGGATCTTCCTCTGACTCACCATTGGTCCAGCAGCCATGAGTTGGTGACGGGCATTTGTGCCATTTGGTTGAGGAGAAGCCTGTGGTAGACACATTTCAATTGGATCATATGGCATCAACGAATGGTTCACAGTCACTTCCACATCTAGCGAGGTTAGCGTCAGGCCTCTTGAAGTACTCCCGACCCTATAGCCAACTCATTTGGTACCATACCAGGAAGATACAGGCCCAAATTGTGATATGAACATGGTCCACAGGACCCAGCAGCACAAAAACATGGGGACAGTGGGGGGATAGATACACTCGAAATACGAGGCCCCAACAGAAAATTACAAAAAATTCCAGTTATCATTGTGTTCAGTTATAACAGACTAATCAGATTGTAACATAATAATCAGTTCTCAGTGACCTCTATCTCCCTGGAGAGTGATGTGCTATATCAGAAATATCTTTGGTGCTATTGTGTATGCAACTATACATTGCAGCAATATCATGTGATGATAATGTAGTTTTCTAGAAGAGCCATGCGACAGAGTTGATTACAAATCCCACTCTTCTACAGGTGCTGCGACCATGTTTCAACGGTAAGCACAGCTGTGGGAGGAGTTCCAAGTTCCGTGCCTCAGACCACATGATGAGCTGTTAGCATATCCAATGCTCTCCTGCAAACAGACTGTTGGTCTATCAAAGACACATGACATGACCCCAGCCCTAGCACCAGGGTTTGAAGAAGTACTCCTGGGTCAAAATATCCAGAAATAAATCTATGTAATATGATAGTGCTTTGATTGCAAAATCATGTCATTCAACATAGGAAGCAACTTTTTAAAAATTTTTTTATTTATTCAATTGTGCGTGTGTATGTGTGTATAGAACCATGGGCAAATTCAGGAACCACCATGGACGCCTCTACCTCCTCCTTGTTTACTCTGCCCCTGAATTCACAGGCTCTGCCCTACCAGGACCAGAAACGCAGGCCGCCCCCGCTTCCGCCCGGCGTCTATACATGGGATCTGGGATCCGAACTCAGGACCTTCTGCCTGCAAGGCAGAGGCCTAACCCCTGAGCCACCTCTCCAGCTCCCATAGGAAGCAACTTTTATTGAAATTTAAAATTTTTATTTTATTACTGTTGGGGAAGAGAGCGCCACAAGGACAACTCTGTGGAGTCCATGCTCCTTTATGTGAGCTCTGGGAATGCAACTCAGGTCAGTAGTAAGTGCTATTAACCATTGAACTTCTCATCTATCCACAAGAAGCAATTTAAAGTTGCTTTTTTGTACATCTTAACTTCAGATTTTGTATTTTTTTTAGAATTATAATCACAAAATTTATCAGAAATAATTATTGAGGCATACTGAACAGTTAAGATAAAAATATTATTCATATAATTTGGTGGTCTTTACAATATTTGTAAGCATTTTCACTTGAACATTATTATAATTTACTTATTTCAAGCAATTATTTTGATTTTAAGCAAATATCTTAATTTTAGATTCATGATTTTGTACTAATTATCTTCATCTCCTTCCTCCTCCTTCTCGCCTTACTCTTCTTTTTGAGATAGGGTCACACTGGGAATGTAGTTCAGCGTAGAGTGCTTGTCTACTGTGCATAAGGCCCCAAGCTTAATCCTTGGCCAGGAGTAAACTCCACAGAGAGCTTTACTATGTGGGTGAGACTGGTCTTGAGCCTGCAGTCCTCTCCAGCACTGAGACTACAGGGCATGTGCTACCACACTTGGCTCTGTTTCTTAAACAATTACATAAACTTTGGGTCCTGGGCAATCCCTGCCTGATTGGTGCATGACTGTGTTATTCTGCTCCGCCTGGCTATTAATACGGGCCCAATGCTTTGATCACTACTCGTCATCAAGAACCCCCAGGTACACACTGCAGATCCCAGCACCTGCCCTCCAAGGCAGAAAACTGAGCATCAAAGTTGACTGATGATCAGATTCTCAATACTGGGTTCCTCATGGTCAGGATCAGTGAGAAGAAGCAAGGGATGAAGGGAGGGAGGGAGAGGGAGGAGATAGGAAAGGAGGGAAGAAAGGAGGGAGGAAAATGCATTGCTTTAAGCATTTATATCAGGTATTTGTGATGGGAGTCTCCTCTCTTCTAGTTCTTTATAAATACACAATACGTTATTTTGCCTATAGCTATCACAGGGTGCTATTTAAAAGAGCAATAACTAAGCCATGGGGAAATTATGGCTCTGTGGAGAATGACAGTGGACCACCAAAGACCACGTCCTCAGCTCCCATCCATTCTAAGCATTGGCAGGGAGAGTCTGGAGGATATTGGTCCTTGCTCCCAGGAGCAGCTGGTGTGAATACGACACACTCCTAAGCATGCAAGTAAACCCAATACTCCCCCATCTACTTCCCCACTGGGTATCTTTCCGAGTTCCTGCAAGGCTCCTGCCTTTGCAACCTAGACCACCTTACTGGGGCTGAAGCTGAACTTGTCTTCTCTACTGTGGCCTCCTCTTGCTTGCTACCCACCAGGGGCCACTGTCTTTCCTCCTTTGTCCCAGCATCAGGGACACTAAGAGCCAAACACCAGCTGACCATCAGGCATTTGCACATCAAGTCAATCCCGTCCCTTCTTACATCCAATTCCCCTGATTCCATTAGGAGCATGACTTGGAACCAGTATTTAAGCAAGCATTGACTAAGTACTTGGTAAGCACTGAGTCTCTGTGAATATGCACTGATCCAGCAGCTGCATATTACATCCTGTTTTACAGACGATGGAGCTGAGACATAGCAGTAAAGGAATTTGCTCAATCAGATGCTGCAAAATAGTTAAACTGTGTTCTTAACTTAGGTGCTCTTGAAACCAAAATTAGATGCCATGACTTAAACCACTAACCATGATCTCTGCACACGTTGCCAAAAGAAAAGAAAAATCTATCCGTCCAATACAGTAAAAGTAATGTATGAAGCCCATATCATAAAAGGGAAGATTCAAAACTGTCCCTCTATGATCTGTTGTAGCCAAGGAAACCCTCTTTTGCCACCTGCCACTTCTTTACAAATGAGTAAGGGAAGCACTGGGATTGCAAGTATAGTTTATGCCCCACTTATTTTTTTACGTGAATTCTTGGGATTGAACTCAGGACCTCATGCTTTCAAGGTGAACACTTTACCCTTTCCTATTGAGCGATCTTCGCACCCTCCCCACTTTTCTTAAATACCTAAAAAAGGTTTGACCAGTCTGTACCTGTATCCTGTGTTTCCGATGGGGGTCTTGGCTCCTGCCATCTCCTCACCTGAGTCAATGAGGCTGATCCATCGTCAGAATTAGCCTGCAAGTTGCAAATAAATTCACAACAAAATGGCTTAGTTGGGGAACAAAGTGTTTTATTCTGGTTTACAATTGTCTGGTTACAGCTCTTGATCCAGCTTGGCAAGAGAGTCTATACCAACAGCAGGGGCCAAGGGAAATGGCTACACCATAACCACAGGCTGCTGACAGAGGGGCAGATGTCACTGGCTAGACAGCATGACTGTCCAGATATGTTGAAAGATTCCAACTTCCTTAACCAGATCTTTGGTTTTATCCACCTGCCTAGGGACTAGTCCTATTCACTATGGACTAGGCCTTCTCCATCAATCAGACAATCTCCTGCAGGTATGATCAGGACTTAATCCAACTACTAATTCTTTGCAATTGTGCCCAGAGTTGAGAGCCTTCAACTGTCAAGCTGACACCTGTATCTATCACATTCATCTAGTCTGTCTCATGAGGGGCTCAGGGAATCCTCCGGAGAGAATTCCCCTCAAGGAAGACGAACCAGACAGAACACCTTTGCTAAGTTGGAGACATGATCTCAAGTAGTTCTGCAGCTCAGCTCATAGGTGTGACTTGCTGTAAGGTGACAACGCCCACCAAGACTGCAAGAGGCTGAGCTCCTGACCAGGAGGAAAATGCTAGTCCTTTCCTGTGGGTTCTACCCATGACCAGACAGCTCCCACTAATTCTATTTCCCAACATTCCTGCACTGAGGAATGAGGCCTCAACAGGAGTTTGGGCGGGAACAAACTACCTATTCTGTGGGAACAAGAACATTCAACTCCATTAAAAAAACAAACAAGCCAGGCATGGCGGCACAAGCCTATAACCAGCACTCAGGGAGGCTGATAGTTGAAGGATTAAGAGTTTTGCTGGCTAGGGATGTAGTTCATTTGGTGGAGTGTTTGCCTGGCACGAAGGAGACCCAGGGCAATATAAACAGGGAGTGGCAGCTCAGCAGGTAAAAAGTGTTGCATACAACCTGGCAGCTGTCGGCCACAAGCCACATGGTAGAAAAGAAAAACTGACTTCGAAAGTCATCCTCTAACCTCCATACCTTTCTCTCTCTCTCTCTCTCAAATAAATAGATATTTTTAAAAAAGATTGATGATGGGACTGGAGGGAGATGACTCAGGGTTTAAATTAAGCCTTTACCTTTCAAGAAAAAATGATCTTAAGTTTGGATCCCCAGATCCCAAGTGGATATGGCAGCAATCTGCAATTTTAGTCCTGGAAGACAGAACCTGGGAAACTCCAGAGCAAAACAATAGTGAGATAGAGCAATTCAGTATGATTTCCAAAGTCACCCTTGGACCTCCACAGATATATATAGTGCCCTTCTACACACGCACTCGCACACACACACACACACACACACACACACACACACACGCACACACACATACAAGGTTTAATCCCAGCCTTTGCAATCTAACAAGATCCAGAAACCTCAGGTTCAAGCCATTCTTACTTCTTTACCTTTTTTATAGCTATCCTGACTTCTGTTCTTGTGACCGCGTCTTTCCCAACCTGTCTTCACACAGCCTTCTCCTGTGTGTCTGCATCCTCTCCTCTGTGTGTCTATCTGGTAAGGACCCGATGATAATGTAGACTAGACACCTCCTATCCTGGTCCTTACATTCTCACATTGCCAGGCTTTTTCCCATACCCAGATTCTGTGATTTGATGTGGATGTCTTAGGTGGGGCCATTTCCTGGCCCAGCATAGGACTCTTGTATTTTGATAAAAGAGTAAAATCCAAAAAGGGGGACGAGGTGCCCCTCTCTGCTTTGCCTTGCTCTTCAGTCCCTGGTGGCAGAGTCCAGAAACATCACTGTGACTGAGCTGACTTTGCCAGGAACTACTGAGGACGTGGGGAAAGAGTAAAGAGAGGATCACACAGGGTGTGCGCAGGAAGCTAGGGTCCTGTCTATGACTTGACTCTGAGCAGCTTTGCACACTAGACTGGTACCCAAAGCCTATATCTGGCTGGGAGAAAGTAGGTAGACTCCCCAGATCCTCTGGTTATGGCTGTGAACCTCACAATTCAACCTAGTACAAGACATTTGGCTCCAGAATCTTGGGGTGCAGTGTGTTCCACCTCATGGAGAACACCCAACTTAGTGTCTGCCAAGGCTGCATGGCCCAAGCCCAGGCAGCTGTATGGCACAGGAGAGCTTGCTCCTCCCTAACTGGCACCAGTTTCAAAAGTCAACCCAGTGGAATCCCAAACCAACCTAGGCCCTGGGAAATTCAGGACAGAAACGGCTACATAGAGATCCCAGGACTTATGCTACTGTGGAGCCAGAACACCGGTCCTTCAGATTGTATGGATTGCACTGAGCTGTGGCCCAGCAGGCCGCTCTGCCAAGAACCAGTCCTCAGCAGGAGAGGGATGCAAGTAGGATTGGGTGGGGCTTGCGCTTTGTTGAACCAGGTTCAGCATCTGTGGCCTACTACTGAGATCTCTAAGTAGAATCTGAGCTCTGTTTTTTTCCTGGGTTGGTTGGTTGTTTGGCTTCGGGATGGGTTATAGGGGGGAGAGTTCAAGTAGAAATTCTTTTATTGCTTCTTTCCTGACTGGTTGGCCTTACTAATCTGCTGCTGGATAGAACCCATTTTCACTGCCCTTCTTCCCATCCGTCTAGCAGGCAGATCTCCTACAACCGCCCACACTCAGTCCTTGCTGCTCTCCGGACCTGTTAACATCAGCCATGTCGAGGGCAGAGGCTGAGGGAAGCAGGTCTCTGTGGATCTGGCTTAGTAGAAGGAGAGCCTGGGGGGGGAACTTGGGGGTCCAGAGGAAGACAGCGACTTTCCTGCAGAAACCTGGGCTGTCCTTGTTGTGAGCCTGCTTAGCTCTTTAAGCACTGAAACAAACTCTTTCTTTTTTATCAAGGTTATTTATTTTGGGTTTCCAGCTTCCTGCAGTTGCAGTTTCTGTTAGACCAGTTTGTTAAAAAAAAAAAAAAAAAAGTACTTTAAATAAATACAAGAGAACAGGAAGAAAGTAAAATATCGGTGCTTAAGAAAAATGTTTTTACATTACTTGAATGTTAGTCCCAACTCCTAGTTAATCGAAGTCCTCTCTAGAATAAAGAACATCTGTGGGTTAGACAGGGGTTTGAAAGTAGAGGAACCTCAGGTCGGAGTCTGAAAAACCGAATGGAGAAAGCGTTGAACTGATTCTTATGCAAAATTCAGTAGGCAGCTCACCAGAGAACTCTTCCCAGGAAGTGGTGTAGGTCAGAACTCCTGTAGGTTGGGACTGGAGTGAGGGGAGTAAGAGGCTGAGCTGCTGGGATGATTAACATTTAAACACGATATTAAAAAAAAAAAAAAAAAACAGAACTTTTTTTTGCATGAGTGTGTGTGTATGTGTCCACATGTATGTGGGTGCATACTGGGGGAATGCATGTGGACACACATGAATATGCAGAGGCCTGAAGTTGACTTTGGGAATCTTCTTTGAGCCATGTCCACCTTTTATGTCTCTCATTTGAACCTGGAGCTCAGCCAATTTAGCTAATGTAACTAACCAGTTGTGTCCAAGCACTGGGGTTGTAGACAGCATCTACAGGGCACTAGAGATCAAACTCATGTCCTCACACACTTTACCCCCTAAACTGTCACCTCAATCTCATAACACTATTTTTTCCCCAGACTAACTCATTTATTTTTATTTGTTTATCTTTTTGGCATGTGTGTGTGTGTGTGTGTGTGTGTGTGTGTGTATCAAAGGGCATTGCATGTGCCCGTGGAGGAGTCATCCTGGATTTTTCTGCCTCCTCTTTGCTTGGCTCTGGGGTTTCCCAGGCCCCACCTTCCAGAGCCGGAAGTGTAGTAGGCCACCACCATTTCAGTCTGGCATCTTCGTGTAGGATCTGGATCTGAACTCCAGTCCGGCTTCTGAGGCAGACGCTTAACCTTGAGCCATCTCTCTAATTCCATAACACACTATTTCAACAAATGAAAATTAACTTTAAAAAAAAATCCACCATGAACAACTTACCAAAATTCTTAAGTAAGGCAGAATCCATTCCTGCCCATTCTGATCATTCTGCACTTGTTTCGAGATGGGGTGAGAACATTTCTCTGAGTGAGAGAAAGAATTTTCTGAGAGAGAGAGAGAGAGAGAATTTTGCGGGTAAAAATTCCCAGGGGCCCTCCCCAACCACCGTCTTGCTAAAAATGACCTCATCCTCTGCCTCACCATAGGTAAACACTTCAGTGTTTGCTCAGTGCGCCGTGACTGTGCATGAGCACTTGTTGCCTAATTTTACATCTCTACCAGCACCGCTTGCTTCGTTTCAAAGCCTCTGTGACAAGAGTTCTTGTGGACCTGGTGAATAGACTCAGGCCGGAGGGCTGAGCAAGGGCCATCGCTATCCTCTGTACTGCCAGAAACAACTGTTTTCACCCAACCTGATCACAGACCACTGTGTGATGAGGCAGGGAGATTCGGAATGCTCAGGAGCAGAAAGGAACCGGGAGGTCAGTCCATTCTGGCTGTGGACGGGAGCCTCCACTGGCTTTCTCAAAGAGTACCACTGGCGTATTTACTTTCTTCTTTGTTTCCTTCTGCCCAGCGGGAATAGGGAAATCCCCTGAGCAGACGGCACTCCCTGGGGGACCAAGCCAGCCAGGAAGAGCAAATGGATGGTGTGCTGGGGATTGTCTTCTGAGTCACAGCAGATCTATTTTCTGTCTATGAACTGTCCACAACTGTCCCTGGCACCTGTCTTTGGGGTGGGGATGGGGCCGGAGAGATAGCTTGGAGATTAAGACTTTGCCTCACAGGCAGAAGGACCCGACTTCCAGATCCAGAATCCCACATAAAATGCTAGGCCTGAGTCTAGGATCGCAGATCCTGTAAAATGCAGGATGGAAATGCAGAAGCCTGTACTTCCCGCCCAGGGTGGGGTGGCGCAGAACCTGGGAGCGCCCAGGGCAAAGCATTGAGGAGGCAGAGCAATCCAGGAAGATTCCCTGCGTTACCCTTGGGTCTCCATAGGCACACACAGTGCCCGCTGGCATACACATGTGCCCACACACTCATACACACCCACACCTACACATGCAGAAAATGGAAGAGAAAAGAAAATGGAAGATGATGATGGGTGATAAGGGGTAGCAGGAGAGATGGTTCCCCTTGCTCCCGTCCCCTGGCTCCTTCAGACCTAGGGCAAAGCTGGCTCTGATGTGCTTTAGCTTCCTTCAACGCACGCGCGCCTGTGCAAAGCAGCCTTTCTGGAACTTTCCCTATTGCCCTCCACAGGCGTGGCATTTGTCTTTTGTCAGGGCTCTGGCAAAGCACTTGTTTCTAGCATCTAGCGAAGGTGGGCCCCAATCAGGCCAGGTCTCAGGACCCTTGGTGCTGACCATGGTTTTCCCACTGAGTGAATGAAGCGGCCCTGCCCTGCGTTCCCTGGACTCAGTCACGTGCACCTGTGGCCAGTGCAGGAAGGTTCCGTCGATAATCTTCATCTGCATCATCTTTACCTCTTTGGACGTTAAATATTTATTGAAGAACAAGGCGCTTGATCTCATTCCTGAGAACATGTAGTCAGTCACTTTCTGCTGGGGATCAGCATAATAAACACAGCTCAAGCGAGTGCGCTACTGTGTAACTTCTGCCATCTCTGGAAAAGGACTGGGGGTTTGGGGTCCTGCAGGCAGGAGGCCCTGTAGCTCTGCAGCTGGGAGCATGGCTGAGAAAGGCGCAAGTCAACCCAGACGCCAGCGCACTGAGAAGCCCTTCGCATCCATCTGCACCTTGGGATCTTATCCTCACGTGGCCCCTGGAGATAACTAAACAACTTTTCTGCTGGTTTGAGGAACTTCCTGCGCCGGCATAGTGTTCATAAGTGGATAAGTTTAACGAGACACGGGCCAGCATTGGAAAGCAACAGAATCTAACGCTGTGTGAGCTGCTTCATCAGCTGACCCCGCCACCAAGGCAGAGCTTCTGCAGCAGGAAGTAAGGGCACCCTAATATCTAGCGAGAAGAATGACATGAGAAACGCTAGCTTTCCTTCCTCCCTTCCAAAATCAAGACATGGACTTATTCCATCACCACATTACTTGATAGGCTTTTTTTTAACTATTTATTTATTTTTGGAGTGTGTGTGTGTGTGTGTGTGTGTGTGTGTGTGTGTGTGTGTCCATGTGTCTTTGTGTATCAGCGGGCACTGTATGTGTATGTGAAAGCCCAAGGGTGACTTCAGGAATCATCCTGGATTGCTCTACTTCCTTTTTGCTTTGTTCTGGTGTTTCCCAAACTCTGCCTTCCACAGCTGGAAGTGAACGCCACTGCCATTTCTGCCTGACATTTTAATATGGGAGCTGGGATCCAAACTTAGGTCCTTTCTCGAGGGGCAGAGTCTTAACCCCTGAGCCATCTCTCCAGCCCTAGCATTAAACTTTGCAAATAAAATGCCCGTGGTAGATGAGACCATCCCCCCATCTTATTTCATCAGAATAACCCTACATTCCTCTAAGTAAACTTTAAACGATAGACACTGTCATCTCTGATGATGTTGGAAGGCAGTTTATAAGCCCAAGAAAGGCAGACTTAGGATGAAATTGAACCCAGGAAAATGGAGGACTAAAAAGAACTGAGTCTCAAGCTCCTGCCCCCATGACTTACCCCCAACAGTCAAAATCCTCTAAAGACAGAGAGGAGGGACCCCGTCCCTGTTTTTCAATACATTTTACTAAACCATTCAATGGTGTCCCAGCTTCAAGCTTAGAGTCTGGGAAGTAAGAACACAGAACTCCCATAACAAAAAAGACGGACTGTATCCTCAAACTGTAAGTCAGAATGAACTCTGTCTCCCTTACCTCGCTTTCGTCCAAGTATTTTATCACAACAACAGGAAAAGTAACTAAGACAAAGGCTTTCATCAGGTACATACTGGATTTGGTGTCAGCCTGGGCTATTTGAGAACTGCCTCAACAAAACAAACAAAAACACTAGCAAAAAAGAGGATAGGGAAGTCAACAAGATTGCTCAGCGGGTGAAGGTGTCCATTCTCAAAACAGGTGGCCTGAGTTTGAACTCTGGAAACCCGCATGGTGGAAGAAAAGAACCGACTTTCAAAGTTGTTCTCTGGCCCCTACCCTTCCACCATGGGATGTATGTGTATTCCTTTCTTTCCTGTCTGTGTGTGCGTGCGTGCGTGCGTGTGTGTGTGTGTGTGTCAAATTAATTGATTAAATGAATAAATAAAATATACTTCATGAAAAGAAGGCTGAGCTGGGCTGTTGCTGAGTGGTAGAGCACTTGTCTAGCAAGTGCAATGCTCAAGTTCCACCCCTATTAACAGAAAAAAAGAAAAAAGCAAAGACAACATCTGCAAGATGGATGACAATATTTGAAAAGCATATATATGATACAAGTCTTATACAAGAATGTAAAATATTTTTGTAATAATAATTAAAAACCTGTAACTTAAGAAATGCAAATGAGGGGCTGGAAAGGTGGCTCAGGGGTTAAGCCTCTGCCTTGCAGGCGGAAGGTCCTGAGTTCGGATCCTAGACCCCACGTATAGACGCTGGGCGGAAGCGGGGGCGGCCTGCGTTTCTGGTCCTGATAGGGCAGAGCCTGTGAATCCCGGGGCAGAGTAAACAAGGAGGAGGTGGAGGCGTCCATGGTGGTTCCAGAATTCACCCATGGTTCTACACACACACACACACACACACACACACACACACGTGCACACACGCACAATTGAATAAAAATTTTTTAAAAATTTCAATAATGCAAAAAAATCTTTTAAAAAATGCAAATGATTTGAATAGATATTTTCCCCTAGAAGAGATACAGCAGGCAGCAAGGGCCTGAAAAGATGCTCGACATCATTATCTGTCAAGGAAACAGGACCACAGTCCTCTGTGTCAGGGAGCCCATGATCTAAACATGGAAAGCAAGTGCTGGCTAAGACGTGCCTTCTCGAAAACATGTCCAAAAGAAAACTAAAAATTTCATTCTTCCCCAGTAAACTCAGGCTTTATGTAAAGTGAGGGGGCTTGTTTCTTTGAGTGGCTCGCTTGTCTACATTCAATGTATAAAATGTACAGTCTGGGACTAGCAAGGTAGCTCAGCAGTAAAAGTGCTTGTCTGATGGCCTGAGTTCAATCCCTGGATCCACATAGTAGAAAGAGAGAACTGACCCTGAAAGTCGTCTTCTAACCTCCACATGCACACTATGGTACACACACACACACACACACACACACACACACACACACACGAGATAACGATCAACTGTAAAAAAAAATTGAAGAAAGAAAAGTAGAGACCAAAAGGCATATATATATATATTTTTTTTTCCCTGTAAGCTAGGTGTTATACGGCTAGCGATAATGCAGAATACTGGTGATCTAGCAATACTCACCCAGAAAAAGGCCAATCTAATCTCTCCCCATCATAAGACTTAGGGAACCTGGAGGAAGAGAGGGTGATAAGATTGCAAAAACCTAAAGATGGAAAGGTCCACCATTAGACAAGACATTCCATTAAGGCAAGACTGCTGTATCCAGGAACTCACTGCAGTGAGACTTGTCCTTATCAGACTTGCATAACGATTGACATACCAACGTGCCCCCATAGGCTACGAGAAACTCAAGAAAGATGAGAATATGCAGTGGGGCTGGAGAGATGGGGTTAAGACTCCGCCTTGAAAGCAGAACTCCGTTTTGGTTCTCAGGTCCCATGTAGAAAAGCCAGGAGGAAACTGCAGCAACCTGCACTTCTGGCCCTGATGGGAGGAGCCTGGGAAATCCCAGAGTGAAGCAAAAAGGAGATAGAAGTAATCCAGGATGATTCCCGAAGTCACCTTTGGTCCTCCATAGGGATAAACACACACACACACACACACACACACACACACACACACACACACACGCTAAATCAATTAATTAATTATATTTTAGAAAAAAAGAACATACAGTGTAAATCTCAGGGACTAGAGCTGGATGAGAAGGGAAATGCCCCTATCAGTGGGGTGGCCCAAGGAGGGGCAACTCGATATGCTACAGAGGCCTGAACTCCCACAAGAGTAGACAAGCCAGAGGGAACCCTGGGGTCCACAGAAGTGGCCAGGCAGGAAGGTGGGAAGGAGTGGAATAGATTGATGAGGGGAAGGGAGGGAGATAGAATGGAGGGGAATGGAGGGAAGCAGGGAGTAGTATTCACTTTGCAATACTAAAAAAAAAAATTAAAACAGTAAAAAAATAAAAAAGATAGATGTTATGGTCTATTGTGTGTTATGATAAGTGTGTGAAAATGCCCTAGCGAAACCCATCTCTAGTAATGTATTATTTGTCTTGTTCCTGTGACCAAATCTCTAACAAGAGGCAACTTAAAGGAGGAGTGTTTTGTTTTAGCTTACAGTTTGGGAGGTGGGAGGCACACAGCCCACCATGGCTCATAAAGCGTGGTGACAGAGCATATGAGAAGGCTGACGGTCAGGAAGCAAAGAGCAAACAGGAAGTAGGGCTGGCTCCACCCCTCAAGGCCTGCTGCCTGTGGCCTACTTCCTCCGGCAAGGTTCTACCTCCTAAAGATTCCAAACTGTCTACGGCCATAGCATCCTAAACAGGCCCGACCTCGTCTAAAAATTCCAAACATTCCCAAACAGCACAGCCAGCTGGAGACCAAAGACCAGTGGGGGACAGTTCACATGGAAAGCACGGCATGAAGTAAAAAAGAAGGGAAATGAAGCTGACCGTCTTTTGCCAGTTGCCTCCTTCCCATCAGTTGTAGGTCCCGTATCTTGATCTCTATAATGGCTTCTAATGGCCCAGAGTTTATATCATCTATAGAAAGACAATTTGTATTCATTCAATCGTCCATTTATTTATCAAACACTTGATGACTTCCAACGTGGGACAGATACTTTTCACAATGCTCTACCCAGGCTGAAAACTCAGTTCTCGCCTGCCCTGTCCACAATTTTTAGAGAACTTATTCATTTTCTTTTGTTTTTGTTTCATTGCAGAGAATCTTGCAAGTACCCTTGGACACAGCACGTCTTGTGTTGTGCTAATGAAGACCAAGCATCTGACATTCTCAAAGTACATATAAAGCTAGCTCCCCTCCTCCCTCCTTCATCTCAAGATCGCTAGAATTTATTCTCATCAGTCCCATTGAAGTGACCCTGAGTATTCTAAACATAGAGACTAAGGGGACTAAGAGAAACTTCTCATTGATTAACAGCCATAAATATAGGTGATGTTGCCATTGCAAAAGCACCATTTATAAATAATACAATGCACTTGAACACTAAGTGCACCTCTCTGTAATAGAAACCACAAACTGACATAGACAAACAACCAAAGCACTGTCATAACAAGGGCTGTATAAATACCCATTAAAGAATGCTAACTGTGGGTGAGAAATGGGGCAATCAGTGGCATTCACCTGTGCCCCATCAGGTTCCTGAGCGCTTCTCAAAAATGTTCTCATCAGGTTCATCAGAGAGTTTTATGCTCCATGCCTTTGGACAATGTGCAACTTTCCTTAGGTTGACCTCCTGAATTATTGACCAGGGCTGAGCAAATAATAATACTAAATATTTCATCAGTACCAAGGAAACAATCTTTAATACATGACAATATTTTCTTTAAAAAAAAAAAAGCAGGTTAATTCTAGAAGCTACAGACCTCAAAATAAAAAAAAGTATAAATTGTGCATATTTAAAATGTGAGAATTAGCACTGTGTTTGCTAAAATGCCATTGTCCGTTTTGTGTGTGTAAAAACAATGCGAGTGTGCTCGGTGTGTGCATTTGGGATCATGGTCATTTGAAACTTGCTCCTTAGAGCACTGTCTAGATGTCAAGAAACTTAAGATCTAGTTTTGTTTTTCCATCCAGAGGAATTTAAATGTTAAAAGCTATTAATTTTAGAGACGATAGAAAAGTATTGAGAAAGAAAATGAGCATGCCCTTTTTTCCCGTGACTTCAAAGAATCCTATAGACATAACTTCATTTGTCTAAAAAAACAACCCTGTTAATGATATTATGTTATGTTATATATAATTACATTATTACATATAATAAGCTAACTTCTCAGTTGCCTCTTTGATGAGAAGAGAATTCAGACCTTGAAGGAAAGAAAAAAAAAAATTGTGCAAAAGCAGAAAAACCAGAAACTCTGAGATCTTCTAACTCTTTGCCTCAGTTTATACCTTCCTTGGAATTTGAGATACATTTCCCTGTCACTAGAATTGTGAGCTCTTACAGAGTAGAAATGGAGCTCTTTTCTCCTCTCCTATTTTTCACTCTTCTTTTCTCTGGACCTGCTAGAGCTCTCCTGGTTTCATTCCTGTCTTTGCCTGCTAACCATACATACATAGAGGAGCTTTAGCTTCAGGAATCTCCAATACCAACTCCGCTCCTGAACTACAGACCTGTTTCCTAATGGCTGTTTTCAAATGGATGTTATGTGAACCCTTGAGTTCATCATAAAGCTAGGCCCTTTGTCTTGCCCTGAAGACCTATTCCCCCATCCATAAGCAGAGTTTATCCAATGCAGACAAGAACCCTGGCTGGCATAAGGTGGCATTATGTGGGCACAGACAATCTAGCCAGGGCTTCTTAGTTTGTGTTCTGTCAGGAAGATGGTGAGGGCAGTTGGGAGGCAGGCTGTGGAAATGCCAGAAGACCCCTTTGCTTAACTATCACTGGAGATTATAAGATGCATAACCACAGAGAAATTCTTTTAGGACTGGGAAATCAATACAGGATATAATTCCCCACCCCCCAAATAAGACATTTTTGTCCCAGACTTGCAGACAAGGCTGAATTTTCCCTTTGTCTCCGTGGAATGATCTTAGAGACCCATCTGCTCCCTGCAAGTCTTTCCCTGTCTGCTGCTTGTGGAGTTTGCCAGTCTAGTGCTGGGGCAGCCCTCTGTTTCTTTAACCTGGGTTTTCTTCTTTGCTCAAATAGAGATAAATTGGGGAAAAGAAACATGTCGAGTTCTGCCCAGGGCTTTCTGTATCCATGCGAGAACAGGATGTGGGAAGAATTCAAGAGAACAGAAGTGCCTCCCTTCCCCTGTCCACCCCTCACATTAGTCACTGGGCCATGGAAACTCTTCCACCGACTTGGCAGTGGTCTGTCTCGGATGAGCCGGTGCTTTTTGAAAGAAGAAAGTTGAGATGAACAGCAACAGAAGTAAACTCTAGGGCATGCACCAGCTTGCCAACTTGTTTCCTGGGCTTGTGGTGTGGAGAAACTATGCAATTATGAGCCCGTAATTCGTCTGAGTTGGCTAGAAGAAATTGGACACATACACCCAACTGCCAGGAGCAATGAGATAAGACCGATTTGTTGGAGCCAAATGGATTGTGTGGAGGCAAACTACCGGGAAGCCCAGCTGCTGGTGAGAAGATGCCACAAACTAAAGCTAAATTACTGCAGGCAGAGGCTCTTGCTCTCCAAAGCAAAGAAACAGCAACTCCTCTGCCAAGCCCTGCCAGGCAGGACACAAAGGCAAGTCCTGGAATCTTCTGGAAAGATTGACTGCCATTCTTTTCACTTAAGTCGGGTCTTCTCATGCAAGGTGAAGAGGTTTCTCTCCACATTCATCTTGTCTATGCTTCTGTCCAAGTTACCGATCAAGTTAGGTTCGTGTCATTTAGGAGCGAATGCATAGTGACTTCTTACTCTGTTGAGGCAGCTACCACTGAATATAAAAGCAGCTTATAAACAGAAAAATTTCACATATCTGAAAGCAGGAAAGTCCCCCAAATGTTGAAGATCTAGTGTCAGACTCATAGACCATGGAGTCTGGCTACAGCTTCTGAGTCCTCATGAGTGGACACCCTCCTTTATGAGGATGCTAGTCCCCATTGTATCACCTTCAAGAAGCATCAAGTCCTAATAACGCCAAGTCTTCTCAAAAGTTAGGATTTGAACACATGAATTCAGGCAGCGTTGAGGCACAAGCAGTCATGTGGTAGCGGTCATTGATTATGGCCAGGTGGGAAACAGCCGCTCAAATTGGAATGGACTCAGGAAGAAGTGATGTAGCTTCCTGCTTTGCTTCCTCTTTGATGTTCGCCCTTCCTGCCTGTGCCTCTCCACGGGCATGATGAAGTGAGTCTGTGCCAAGAGCCTGTGCCAAGAGCCATGGGAATCGCTAGTTCATCTCATCTGCAGTTAGCAAGAGCTTAGAGCTGGAGCTCGAAAAGTAATAGGTAAAAACACCCGGGAGATCTTTAAATGGGAGGCAGACAGCAGTGAAATATCACACGTGTGTGCGCGCACGCACACACACACACACACACACAATTATACATACACACACCCATTAGTGACAGTTATCCACTGGGCACAAGAGGTGGGCCTTTGTGCACACCTATGAGGGATTATCTAAATAAGGCAGACTTCTGGGGAAAGCCTGTAGAAAATGGTCTTAATTGCTTAACTGATGAGGGAAGACTCAGCTCATGGTGGGGGGACCCTTCCTTGGGCGGTGGACAAAGATAGAACTGGTTGGGTATTTGGCAAACCAGAACACTAGAAAGTGGGTGTGCATCATTGGTCGTTATCCACCCAGCTCCTGCTGTGAGTGTGGGGCGGCCACACTCCTAGGCTCCTTGCATTCCTATAACTTCTCCCACCATGCTGTAACCAATGGGCATATACCGATTCTGCTTCAAAAAATAAAAAAGGTGTGTGTGTGTGTGTGTGTGTGTGTGTGTGTGTGTGTGTGCACTTGTGTGTAAGAGAGGCAGAAAAGGACTGCATGTAGGCGGCTATGAGATGAGAACACGCTCTGATAGTAGTGTTTAGTTCAACTCTCCTTGCTTTGTGTAGTGGACAGAAAGGGTGGGGTTGATTCAGTAAGGAAGAACACGTGCAAAGCTGTGGCCGACAGTCAGCTGGAAGGCTCCCGCATGGGTACAGGAGAACTCACCTGGCCTCAGCTAACGCATGGCACCAGGCAATGCCCCCGCTTCAACCTTCCAGCCTCGCCGTTCTGTCCTTACTCCTAGGAGTTATGAAGTGTCTGGTGGTTCAGCGCCAGTACTCTGGGGTGAGTAAGCTTCTCTGCTTCCAGTTCAGTCCCAGAAGATGTTCTAAGAGCTGCAGGCTGCTCTCCAGGAAGGATCAGAGCTGTTAGCTCTGAATACACTGCCTCCCCTCCCCAGATACTGTTCCCGGCTTTGGACCCCACCCAGCTTCAGGGCTTCAGGACTCTGTAGATGAGCTTCCTACTTAGGCTCTGATTTCCACTGGGGAGGCTGCCAGCACCTGCTTCCTCTATGCGGGTACGTAACTCTCTGAATGCCACTTAGGCTTGGAGAGATGGTTCAAGGGTTACACAAGCAGGGGGCCTCACAAGCCTCACAAGCACAAGGTCCTGAGTTTGGATTCCAGGTCCCACGTAAAAATACCAGGCAGAAATGGCAATGGCCTGCACTTCCGGCTCTGGTGGGCAGAACCTGGGAGAATCCCAGAGCAAAGCAAAGAGGAGGTAGAAGCAATATAGGATAATTCCTGAAATCACCCTTGGGCCCCAAAGGGGACACACGGTGACACTCCCCCCCCCACACACACACACACAAGTTTAAAATCTTGGCTGTGAAATTTTTTGATCAAAAAGCTTTCAGCAGCGGCCTAAAGGAGAAGTGTGGTGGGCTGCTGTGTTGGTGAGCCCCCTCAGCCATACCCCCTCTGTAGTGTGTGCCCTCTCTGAATGTCAATGGCCCCGTGTCCTGCTTCCGTGGATAGATGAGACAGAGGTGGTGCTGTACCAGTTCAACACTAGCACTGAAAAGTTTGGGCACTTTGGCTTTTACACTGGCGATAATCAGAGTTTGTACAGGAAGACAACCACTATGAGGCCCCCAACTGCAGAGAAACCCACACTGGATGTGTGTGTGTGTGTGTGTGTGTGTGTGTGTGTGTGTGTGTGTGTTTCCCTAAATATTTTAAAATAATTTGCTGAGAGAGAGAGAGAGAGAGAGAGAAAGGGATTAGAAGGTAACTTTCAGAAGTTCATTCTCTCCTTCCACCATGTAGATAGACTCAGGGCAGATGAAGTGTTTCCTCACAGGTGAGAGAGTGATTGGCAGACATCTCAGAGCATCTTGGTTATGAGAGTAGATGAGCAGTGTGTGAATACTACCTGGCTGCACTTCTCTCCCTCCACCTACGCTTCTCACCCTTCCTCCTGCGCTTTCCCCTCCCTCCCTGTGCTTCTCTCCCTCCCCCCTGCACTTTTCTTCCTCCTTCCACCTGCACTTCTCATGCATGCTAAACAAGGGCTCTGATACTCAGCTACATCCTGGCCTCTTTTTCTTCTCGTGATATGCCAGACCCTGCACTACTCCCCCCAACTCTGCCCGCTCCCCATCCTATGGTTCTGCCTGCTGCACCATCTCCCACAGCGCACCTCTCCTTGCCTCTGAGTATCAAAAAGCTCCTGTTTTTCTGAACCATTATAAAGTGGAACCATTTTCTAAAGTTTTCTATCACTTCCTCGGTCCTGGAAAGAGTTCTTCCTTTCCTCTGGACACCATTCCCATAGCAATCTCATAGCTGTTTTCTGACATCATTTCCCTTACAGTGTTGAGCTAACGTGTATAAATGTGCCTTGATTTCACTCTACACTGGTTCATTCCTTCTTCCTCCGGTCAGATGGTAGTCCATCAAGGGCAGGAACACATGTGTGAATCCACTAACTAAAAAGTTGGAAAACACTTAGTGAGCCAGGCCTCACTGCAGGAGCCTGTGACCCCATTACCAGCAGGCTGAAGCGGGAGGATTGAAGTTCAAGTGTCAATGCACGCCACAAGCTCTCCCCTCAAAGAGAACAGGATGTCATCGTTGATTCTGGCACCAAAGATGAGTGACCAGACTCCAGGAACACGGACTTCAGTTGCCCAGAATACCATGTTTCCATGTGGTAAGGACTTCTCAAAGCTTTATAGTTACAGAACAAAAGAAAACTATGAATCAAGTCATTGTTAAAATACATTGGAGAAAACATCCCCAGGTTTCAATGCTGTCTGTTGACACTCTTAGCTCTTGCGTTGGTGGAAGCTAGTGGTCTGTGAAAGCAGCCCAGGAGGTTTCATGTGACAGTCTCAAAAGGTGTCAGGTCAGACACAGAGGTGAGCAATGGACAGCTGTGAAGCGGGATAAGGACAGCCCAAGGTAAGGCCGGCTCTGGATCTGGGATAGTCCAACTCTGTCCAAGCTCAAGGTTCTGATCATTCAACGAATCTTACAGAGCCTCTAACATAAGTGTGCTTTTGTAGCTGCACCGGAACTTCTCACCATGATAGGAGAAAAGATCTCATGAAGCAACACGCCTACCTGACAGACTGATAGGACTAACGCTGTTAGGAAAGAAAAGGAGGATGCTTTCCTCAATGGTGTACCCACTAATCTATGACCATACTTGCTGGAGCATGAATCGTGTCAGGCATATGTCATCAAAGTCAAAGCAGATGAAACACAGTGGACCACACAAGTAAAAAGACCTGAAAATTGGAGGCAGTCTGGCAGGGGTGAGGAAGGGCTATAAGGGGAAAAGGAGTGGGACTGGGGATTAAGGGCTGAAAATATCTTAAATTCACTATATTCATGTATACAACACTAAATAAATAAAAATATATTTAAAAATAAATTAAATAAATGTGTCTTTGTTCTGGGGACTTCAATTCACAAAGGCCTGTGTGGACTACAGAGTTAATAAATACCAGTCCAAATACTTCACAAGGCCCTGTCTCAAAACAGAGTCGGAGCTATAGCTCAATGGTAGGGTGCTTATCTAGCTCATATGAGGCCCCAGTTTGAACCTCCAGAGCTGAAAACAACAAGGAAATCATTGATTTCAAATTCTCCGGAAACCAAGCAATTATCTTCCCTTACCAGGTTGCTATCCCCTAGGCAAATGCTCGTAAACATTTTAAACCTTGGCCTAAGGCTGAGAGGATCTCTGGAAGTAGGATCTTCAGTTTTAAAACTCAGAAAGGTACAGCAAGGGGGCGCAGCGGGTAAAGGTCCTGAGTGGGATCCCTGGAACACATAAGGTAGAAGAAGAGAACCAACCCCTGACTTTCACATGATCTCCCCCAACAGACACACAAGATAAATGAATATGTGTAATTTACATGTAACGAAATTATAAAATAAAACTGAGAAAGTCTCAGGCAAACGTTTGCCGCCCAGCATGTGAGTTTATTGCACATGAGACTCACATGGTGCCCCACCCAGAGTTCAAACAGCAGAATGGTTGGTTGCCCAATCCTATTTTCACAGACAATTGCTTCCTGCACCTTATAAAGTTCAAACAGGTGGTCCCCTAAACAAGTTTCACTATCATTTAAATCTGATAGGAAGGCTTTTGAAAACCATCCGTGGTAATTACACTTCGCCTGTAGTAGAGGTTGTTTTTGTAGCAGCAGTTATAATGAGGAAGGGTGAAAACCTTCTGGATTTTCTGCAGCATGGTTCTGGAAGGAAGGTGTCTGTGGTGAGCACACGCTGTCCAGCACGAGTTTGCTGCGCTCCCTCCTGGAGAAAAGAGGGTCCATTATCCATGCACATTTGTTACGGCTTCTCTTACTGCTTACTGCATCGAGGTGTTTTTGTTTGTTTTTGGTTTTGTACATCACTCTCACTTCTCAAAGGCAAGGATTGGTTATGGCATTTACTGTCTATTTCTTTTTTTTTTTCCTTATTTTCCGTTCTTTGCGTGTGTGGGGGGGGGGGATATCAGAGGGCACTGTGTGTGCATGTGGAAGCACAAGAGTGACTTCAGGAATAATCCTGTATTGCTCCACCTCTTATTTAGTTCCCTCTGGGATTTCCCAGGCTCTGCCTTCCAGAGCTAGCTGCTGCCAGCTGCTACCATTTCTGCCTGGCATTTTTACGTGGGGTCTGATTCTGAACTCAGGTCCTTCTACAGAGTCTTAACCCCTGAGCCGTGTCTCTAGCCCCTGACATGACATTTATAAAACACAATGCATAAGAGATCATTTTGCAAATGGGTGACTGATCCCTCCCTCACCGAGGTTTCCTGCTTTTATTATATCTATCCTTGAATGTCTATTATAACAAGACTCCAGTTTAACAGTTTTTTGTCTCTGACCAGGGGGTGACATACAGTGCCCATCAGGATGGAGTGAAGGGCATTGCAGGAGCAGCAAAACTGCAAAAGAAAATCAACAAACCACAATCCAGAACTTCAGAGACTCTATATCATCCACATAGAACTAGGCCAGCCTAATCTCCCCCCATCCTGAAGCTCAGGGACATCTGCGGAAGAGGGGGCGGTAAGATTGTAAGAGCAAAAGGATGAGGGGAGCAATGATTTGAAGAGTCTCCACACTAGATAGGGCTGAAGCAATCATAATAGGACTTTGCATGCCCTGCGCCATGTCCGTCACACTATTGACCTCACAAAGTCTAACATCGGCTAAAAGCACCAAGATCCTTGGAGGCAAGGGATTGATGGCCACAGTAGTGTTCCTGTGCTTAAGGGGAACACGAGAAAGGGTTCAGGGAAATGCCACTGGGTCCTTGTACGTCATCGGAGAGGAGGATCAAGAGGAGATTTAAGCATACACAATAAAGGACTCTCTGGGAATTGGGGGGGGGAGGTACTGGGAGATGGGGAGGGAGGGAGGGGGAGCAGCGGGTTCGGGGGGAGGAGGAGGGGGGAGGGAACTGGTCTACCTATTAAGTTTGTATGAGCGGAAATAATAATAAAAATGTTATAAAAAAAGTATATGAAGACAAAGGACCTGCAAAAAAAAACAAACAAACAAAAAAAAAAACCACAATGCATAACTTTCACCAATATGCGCTCTCCTGTGACCTCTATCTGATAGACGCAATTATTTATTGTTCCCTTTTGTAGATGAAGAAACTGAGGCACAAAGTAATTAAGTGACTTGCCAAGCTAGGAAGTGGCTGAGTTGGAATCTGAAACCAGCCAGTCTGGTTGCAGATATGTTTCAGTCTTTCCATGATATGATCCTGCCTGGTCTTTATCACATCCGCAGTGCCGAACTCATTCCCAGTGTGAGGTAAACGCTGAACGAATAAATGAAGTGTTGCCTTTGGCACAGTTATCACATTCTGGGATATTCGTGGCGAGTTCTAATTTAAAACCTTCTGTTACAGCCGGGCATGTTGGCACACACCTATAATCCTGCTACTCAGGAGGCTGAGGCAGGAGAGTTACCACACATTCTAGGCCAGCCTCTAGTCAGTACAAACCAGCCAGAACTACATAGCAAGACTCATATCAGAGCAACAATAAGAAAAACAGCCAGAAGAAAAGCTGTGTGCCACCCTGGAAACGGTCTTTGTTGATTTGTTCTTGCTACGTGATAGAACGATCTTGACTCCTGATCCTCCTGCCTTACCTCCTGAGAGCTGGCTTATACCAGGCCTTGCTCTTTGAAGAGTCTTTAAAGAGCTTGAAATTAAAATGAGGCCACCAGGACAGGTTCTGTCTAACTCAATGTGACTTAAGTCATTGTAAGAAGAAGACAGGAGACATAGAACAGGTGGAAGGCTTGTGAATATCTAAGGAAAGGCTGTCCAGAAGGTAAGGGGCGCCTCAGAAGAAACCGATGCTGTTAGACACCTTCATCTTGGGACATCTAGGCTCTAGAACTGTGAGAAAATACATTTGTGTTGTTTAAGGCAGTCTGTGGCACTTGGGTATGGAAGCCGTAGTCAGCTAAAACAAGGCCTTGGGAATGCAGCCTGTTAGGATGCTACTTGCTGGAAGGAGCCGCTCACCTCACGCTGTGGTTTTTGTCCTCTCTGCTAACAGCCCCCTGGTCCAGAAAACTTTCCACCACAGTGGTTCTCTTTAAGAGCTTTGTTTCCCGGGAGCTGGAGAGATGGCTCAGGGGTTGTGACTCTGTCTCACAAGCAGAAGGTTCTGAGTTCGGATCCCAGGTCCCACGTTAAAAAAAACAAAAACAAACAAGAGCTTTGTTTCCCACCACCACCACCACCTTGGGGGCTGCTTTCTCCTGGCCATTATCCCTTCTTGAAAGTTCTCTAAGTGTACCATGCCCAAGCATGGCGGCCTGTGAAGCTGTCCTGGGACTGAGAAATATAAAGACAGAAAAGGGAAAACACAGAGACAGAAGAGAGAGAAAGGTAGGACCAAAAAAAAGGTGGGAAAACTCTCCACCCTATCTGTTGCCCAGAGCCTGGCAGACTTTATTTATACACAGGATAATCAGGGGGCTGGAAATGCTATGCAAATCTGGGCATGGGACCTCCGTATAGCTGGACGGAGAGCTATGGGAGGGCTCTCTTGGTTTCTGGTGTGTGCTCAGATGGCCGACCTGACAGAATCAACAATCCTTATAGTCATCGTGGATGTAAGAGAATCTATACATGAGACACTTCCAGCATAAACAGAAATACTTCTAGTATAGACAGAAATCTCTAAGGTCTCAGGCTATGGCCTTATCCCCTGCGGGACTTCAGAAAATACCAGTGGGTTTCTGTAGTTCTGTTTTCCATGGAAAATTCATAATCTTAACTCTCTCAGCCTTCTATGCTTTTAATCCAGGAAGGCGGCATCCTCTACACTACTTTCCACTAGTTGGCACTCTACTGTCCTCAAAGGTTGCTCCCTGACCTGCAGCATCGCCCCTCCCCCCCAAAAAAAATCTCTAACGTACTATCAGAACCTGGGGGTGAGCTCTGCAATGTGTGTTTTAATGAGCCCTCTAGATCAAGGGTGACTTCAGGAATCATCCTGGGTTGCTTCTACCTCCTTCTTGCTTGGGTCTGGGATTTTCCAGGCTCCACCCATCAGGGTCAGAAGTGCAGGCCACTGCCATTTCTGCCTGGTGTTTTTTTATATGGGACCTGGGATTTGAATTCAAGACCTTCTGTTTGGGAGGCAGAGTCTTAACCCCTGAGCCATCTCTTCGGTCCTCACCTTCTTTTCTATCAACTTAGTCTGTAATAAATACATATTTATTTGCAATATATATACACACGCATACATATTTCTGTGACTACATCAGCCGATTTGGGAAGTGACAACTCAACACTTTTATTCTCATCGCTGAAAATTTTCTCTCTCTGAAACAGGTCAGCTATTGGGCCGAGCAGAGAACTGGTTTCCTTTTCGCCCCAGGTGAGGGCACCAGGTCAGGGCTCCCACAGGGGCTCGGGAAAGGGAGAATAAGGTGTCTCCATGGCAACAGCTGCAGCACAATGCAGCAGCTGCGTAGTGACGCAGGAAGGGCTGGGACTGAGATATGCCCTTCACCTGCCGTACAGCCAGCACCTTCCCCAATGGTGGAGCCCCCCGACGTAGTGCGCAGGCATGGTGTCACTACTGACAGCAAAATGCCTGTAAGGCAGGTTTACAGCAGCCATGCTGGGATGGTCTCTGAAGGTCTTTGAACGTCTTTGAAATTCCCGAAGGCCATCCCCACTGCCGAGATCACCCTAAAGAACACCCCTGCTGAGGAGCTGACTCCAATCTTCCCGGCAGAGTAAGCTGGCCAATTTCCCTGTGAAAGGATATGGAGATGAGCTCTCCATATCAAACAAGCTAAGCCCATCAAAGAAACAACTTGATCTCAGCCCCAGGTGGGCCCAAGATCAACCAAGTTGGGCCTCAGTGTGAGATAAACAATGAGGAAAAGCCAGTTTTCCTGGTTTATCATAGTATATAAAAGTATCTGACCTTGGCGGCCATATTTGACATCCGCCCCTCACAGCACTCCACAGTAGAATCCGTGAGTTGGTTTCTAGCTGCCTGCTCTTCATGGATTCTATATTCATGAGTTCTCCGGGGCGCCCTAACCCCTCACGGGGCCCACATCTGGAGTCCGTGAGTTCCATCCTTTCTCTCCTGTAATCAACTCTACCTTCATCATCTACAAGTCTTCTGGTTTCAATCTAGGCACTCCACCCACCAGAAAGATACCATTCCCTCCACCATTCTTCCACTCTGACCGGCGACTGTTGTCTGCATCTCCATCCTCCTACAGGAGGGTGCAGCACAAGTGGATCCAGAATGCACTATTACTTCCCTCTGTGCCTATCCTCCAGAGGAGCCCCAGGAAGGAACTGAGAATCAAGACGGATACACCAGGCTCCATTGTCCTACCGCAGGGCCAAGCAGATCCACGTGTGTTCTACTGCACACGGCTGGTAGCGGAGAGGAGCACCGAGGGATGTTGTCTGAGACTTTCCGCTCGGTCTCATCCGACCAAGCATAAGCCATCCTAGATCTGCCTGGGACTTTGGAGCTCAGACGGAAGAAGAATCCCAGTTGTGCATTGGTACCCTGTCTGTCCCCAGCTGTGTCTTAAGGACCAGTTCTATCTGGTCCTTAGATGCCAGAGAGACTCACTGAATGTCTTTTTCTAAGTGCCTGTTTCCACTCTGGAAAAAAAAGAAAGAAAGTTGTCAGAATCAAAACAGTGTCACTTATGTCGGACTGAACAAAACAAGTAAATAAAGCAGAAAACTTACAAAGGAAGGATTCTCATACATGGATGTCTGATAGCAACTATTGCAAACAGCCACAAAACCACAGGTTTGCACAGAAAATGCCCAACCTTGTACAAACACTTTTGCAAGGTCATCTACCCCGCAACTGTCTGTTCAACTTCAAACTGATGTTATTCTCATGTTTAATCATTGTGGCCAGGAATTACTGTTTCAAAATATCTGATGCAATCTTCTTCATTTTGCCACTAAAATCTTCCATGTGTCCCAGCCCTCCTTAAGATTCCCATTGCAATGACCTGCAAATGAATATCTCAAGTAAATGTCATTATTCTCTGCAGAGTCTTTCTAATTGCAAGTCATATAGCTACACACCGTTTGAAGTCTTCACCTGGCGTAGGCCATGAACCAGAGCTAGAGACAAGGCTGGACGCTTCCTCATGAACTTGCCCCCCCCCACCAAGAGGCTTGAGGAATGTGTTTACGGTGGTCAGCAGAACTTGAACTCTCCTCTAGTGGCGGTGCAGCTCCCAGCTTTTCCAGCCTTTCCCTAAACCCACTCCAGAGGGGCAACGTGTGCGCCCAGGTCCCTGATCGCACATGTTAATCTACAGGATTAGCTGTGAACCACCAACTAAACCATTCTGCTCACTAAAACCGCATCTTCCGAGGAACCGAAACACAAAGCTTTAAGAAGCAGCTTCCAAGTGAAATCTGATTCCCAATTAGACTTACCTTGGGCAGCTGGCGGCTGTCCCGCTGCCGGCTCCAGGTTCCCAGGCAGCCACTGCCCCCTTGTGTCCCAGAGCTGCCTCGGGTTATTCCATGAGTAACTATCTAGGGACTTTCACTATTGTGAAGGAGCTCTGGCAAACATTATCAATCTTTTTTATTTTCCTAAAATAACTTTCTTTATTCCTGAGGGGGGAAAATGTATGCAGACATTTTGCCTTGTCAACACAGAAAAATAAAATTTCTCCAAAAGCTGCCTGGGTGGGGTGAGGGGTGGCATGGGTCCATGGTAGTTAGTTAATAAAATTGAAATGGTCCAGTGATGGGAAATTGCAAATAACCGATATTCTGCATATATCTGAAATCATGCTACATAAGCTTAAACAACTGTATTAGCTACTTTTCTTGTTGCTCTGACAAAATACTTTACAAAAGCAACTTTAGGTGAGAAGGGTTTATTGGTTCCCAGTGTGAGGAACGTTGTTAAAAGATGGAAGCTGATGGAGGTGTGAAGGCACCGTAGCAGACCTGGGAGTCAGCTGATCAAATGCTTTCCACAGTCAAGAAGCAGAGAGACACAAATGCTGGCTTTCCTCTTTGTATTCATTCCACGCCTCTAATTTATGCAATGGTGTCATCCATATTCAGGCGATCCATTCTCTCAACTCCCTCATGGACATACCCAAAGGTGTTTTTAACTAATATCTTAAGTGTTTTATAATATATTCAATTAAAATTATCACAACTTTGCCAGGAAAAAAAAAACTATTGAACAGTTCAGTGATGGAGTGCTTGCCTAGCGTTGGCAAGATGCTGAGTTCAGTCTTAGCACCGAAGGGAAAAAAAAATCCTATTGATCATAAGCTATTAATTATGACCCAAATTACACTGCAACATGCAACATAAATACTCAATTCATGAAATTCTTCCCTTAACCTTCAAAAGTCATGCTTTCCTGACATACAAAATACATTCTTTCCATTCTTGTAGTACTCAAAGCTTAAATTGTTCCATCAGCAACTTTAAGGTGGACGAGCAAGGTCTTCTCTATGTCAGATAGGAGTGAGAAGCCAGATGATTCATCCCAAGGCAAATCCCCCCTCCGGTAAAAGGCCTAAGAAATCAGACAGGTTAGTGCTTTCCAAATATAGCATAGGGCATGTATAGGACAAACATTTTCATCACAGAAAAAGGATAAATGGATAGAAGAAAATAACAGACGTTGGAGATAATAGCCCAAGGGTTAAGACGCTGTCTCATGAACAGAAAGTCCTGAGTTCGAATCCCAGGATAAAAATGCCAGGCTGAAATGACAGCGCTGACAGCAGCTAGTTCTGGAAGGCGGAGCCTAGGAAATCCCAAAGCCAAGCAAGAAGGAGGTAGAAGCAATCCAGGGTGAAAGAATCAGCGGAAAAAGTCATACCAGCAGGAGCCAAGGGAACCGGCACACCACGACTATAGCAAGAGCAGAGGGACGAGAACAAGTGCTGCTTTCCAGCTGGCCAAAATGTCACTTTCTCCATTTTCATCTACCTTCTAGGGAACGGTCCCCCCCACACACACATACACACACATACACACTCTGGGTTGTCTTCTGATATCAATCATCCATCGAGACTCTCCTATAGCTTGCCAGAGCCTACCTTGATTAAATAATTCCCCATAGGTGTGCCTAGAGGCTCACCTAAAATGTCAGCTTGACAGCTGAAATTACCATGGAAAGGCAGAAAGAGAGAACTAACTCCACGAAGTTGTTTTCTGAACTCCGTGTGTGTATGTGTGTGTGTGTGTGTGTGTGTGTGTGTGTGTGTGTGTGTGTGTTAGGGGAAAAGTAAAAAGCTCAAAATGATCTTGAACTTACAATGTAGACAAGGATAAACTTTGAATACCTGATGCTCCTGCTTTATCTCAGTGAGTATCACCATGCCCCGCAGATACAGACCTTTCTCAGGAAAAAAAAAAAAAAAAAACAGTCTCTTGAAACCTTTCTTCTTTCTCTCTCTCTCTCTCTTTCTCTCTTTTTCTTTTTTTCCGAGTCAGAGAGAGTACATGTGGAGGTGTGATAGTTAAGCCTGGGTGACAACTTGACACATCCAGTATTAACTAAGCTGGGCTGAGACCACCATTGGAGAGGATCAACTGAGACCACTTGATAGGATTACATCTGCCCTAGATCCTGTCAAGACCTCCAAAGCTCTCATAGGATCTTCCCAATACTGTATCATATGCATCTGTTATGCCTTCTCGCAGCTGTGCTAGGGAATCGTCCTTCCTTCAGGCCGCCCGGTATCTTCGACCTTCTAGCCTTCAACTAGAGTAATATTCCAGTTCTCCAGCCTTCAGCCATCACCCACTTGACTACCAAACTGAGCAGCGAGCTATTGCCAGCCATCGTTGGACTACCTTCAGCTACTGGCCATATCTGTAAGCCGACTCAACAAATCTGTTATATATGTTTTATATATATTCATTCTGTGAGTTCTGCGTCTCTAGAGAACCTGACTAATATAGCAGGTAAGCTATCAACTCTCAAAAGTTGACTCTTCTTCCACCGTGTGAGCTCTGGGGATCAGTTTGGGTCACCTGCCGAACCACCTGGCCAGCTGTCTCCCAATATTTAAACCTGTTTATCTTCTGACCAAGTAGATTCAATCTTGTGAATTTATCCAATAGAATGTTTATACAAATAAAGAATATTTTTACATTGGGGGTCAACGAGATAGTAAGAAAGTGCCCACAAGCCTGGCGACCTGTTTGATTCCCAGAAGCCCACACGGTGAAAGGAGGGAACTGGCTTCTGACTTCCATCCATGTGCCGTGACATGCATGTGTTCTATTCTCTCCCAAATTAAATAAATAAAAAATGGTATTTGTATAAAGATGACAGCAAAACACTGTGATAAAAAGCAATTTTATTGTCCATTAACACATACTTGAATAAATGTATTATGATATGCCCATATGGTATTACACAGCTTTTAAGAGGAAATAGAGAGTTCTGCGTCTCGGTGGCAGAGTGCTCAGTGAGCATAAAAGGTTCTGTGCTCAATCCCCCATTCAAAGCGGGAGGGGAACTGCATATTTTGACATGAAATGAAACCCAATATTGAAGAGGAAACACAATTTTTGTTTTGTTTTGTTTTGTTTTGTTTTGTTTTGTTGTGGCAGGTTGTCATGAAGCAGGGGCCGGCTTCAGACCCACTATGTAGCTGAGGATGACCTTGAACTATTGATCTTCCTCCCTCACCTGAATGCTGGGGTCGCAGGCATCCAACATCATGCCTGGTCTATAAGGCGCTGGGGATCTTCCCCGGGGCCTCATGCACACTCGGCAAGAACTCTACCAATTGAGCGACATCCCAACCATTCCTTCATACAACTCTTAAGAAAAAAATAATTCCATAGAGTGAATTGTGGTTCATTCGTGTTATGCAACTTCCCACTTGATTGTCTCTGCTCTGTTGAAAAAAAAAATCAGGATTGGGAATTTGAAGATATGGCTTCTAACCCAGACACAATATCAAGTATGTATAATCTGAGGCAAGCATGTTTGCTTTGTGGACTGTTTCTTCTCCTCCAATTGATTTCTGTGTGCCAAGGAATGTTCTAAGCAGTTTCCTGATTTAATATTAAGCCCTTTTCTTTTTTTTTGCCGTGTGTGTGTGTGTGTGTGTGTGTGTGTGTGTGTGTGTGTGCACATGCACATGTGCGCACACACAAGTGCATCTGTGGAAGCCCAAGGGTGACTTCATTGTCCTGCACTGCTCTACCTCCCTTTGCTCTGGGGTTTCCCAGGCCCTGCCTTCCAGGATCAGGAAGTGCAGGCCACTGCCATTTCCTGCCCAACATTTTTACATGGGCTCCGGCATCCAAACTCAGGTCTTTCTGCTTGCAAGGCAGAGGCTGTTAACCCCTGAGCCATCTCTCCAGCCCCCATTTCTTAGATAAAACTGAAGGGCAGGCAATGGAATCAGAATTAACTCAGATTTAGTTGACCCCCAAAAGCCATGTCCTTCCTTTTACTCTTCCAGGCACCCCCACACACCCCACTCCCTCACTCATACCCACGCCCTTGCCTCCCCACCGACCCCCACCCCTGCCTCCTGTCCTTCTATTCCCTTACTGAGACCTGGGACTCAAGACTGGAAATTCTCTACATGAAACAAATGTTATTCTAAATAAACCCATAGCCATGTTTATTATTGTTATATTGTTATATATGCTTATTTTCCATGGGGTCCCAAGCTTTAAAACAGTGTCCAGGCTTGGCACTTGTGACACCAAAATTGCCTCCCGAGAGAGTGGCAAATGTGCCCTGAGCTGGAAACTATCACCAACTGAGAAACACTGCCGTAAAGCAGAAAAAGCCAAATCCCCAACCCAACCCTGAAGGAAAAGTGAACTGAAAGTCTTTGAATATTTTTGTATGATTTTTGACTTTATAAATTAATATCAAGGGGCATAAGTATCAAGGAGACAACCAACAGCTTGCTGATTGGATTCAAGACCCACTTGTCAGAATGATACACATCCCTGTTACTGTAAACTAGAATAAGAATCTGTTAAAAAGGGGAGAGGGTCAATAAGGAAGACAGCCAATAAACTTATAGGTGGGAAGATAGTTAATCTACCTACTGCTTTGTAGGTAGCTGTTATACCCATAGAATGTACACTTACAGTGGAAACCTTTGGATCTAAATCTGGATGAGTGAAGGGAAATGCACATATGAGTGGGGTGGCCTGAAGAGAAGTAACTTGATATACTACAGAGGCCTGAGCACCCACAGGAGTAAACAAGTCAGAGTGAACCCTGAAATCCACAGAAGCATACAGGTGGGAGGGTGGGAGGGAATGGTGAGGGAAGGGAGGGGATAGAGAGGAGGGGGAAGGGAGGGAAACTGTGATGAATACTCAATATGCTTATAAAAGTAGAACAAAACAAAATTAATACCAACTCAATGCATCTCATGATTACCTCCCATGTGCAAAATATTGTATTAAGTACACATTAGTTACCCAATCAGTATCAGGGAGAGGGAGCAGGAACCAGAACGAAGAGGGCAGGCCCTTCCGATCATGACCCCACTTGTCACTTGAAATTCATGTTGGCCCTGGGACCCCCTGCCCTTTCACACTGGCTATTTCAAACTGATGCCCTTGTACGGTAGGCCCAAGGTTTCTTTCCTTCCTTCTGCACTCGAGCGCAGATGAAATCCCCACGAGAGCGTGTCCCTTTGACCCAGCTGGAAACCTGAAGCTGGGAAAGTGCGCAGAGCCCGCCCTTACTGGAGTGAGCCTTGTCTTCCTGCTCACTTCTCCCCACGAACCGAGCCCAAGTCAGCTGCGTGTTCAGCCTATCAGCATCTTGGAAGCCTTAAATGAATACACGTGTGTGTTTTCTCCTCTTAATCTATCTGATGCCCATTTAATTCTCAGGCCCAAGTTGATAACGGCTAAAAGACAAAAACAAAGGAGATTGGGCTTTTTAATTTTTTTTTAATTATACATCACTACTGCTGCACATGGTTGTTTTCCACACCTCTTCTCAGAAAAAGGCGGGTCAACAGAGCTCACGCAACAAAGAAACAGGGAAAGAGAAAAAAGGGAGTGTTTTCTTCTAGCATGGGGATGGGGCTCGTCCATCTCCTCTTCTTGAACTTCCCCTCAGCATGGCTCATTCCGGATGATTTTAATATCATGACCATCCTCCCTGCAAATGGAATAACCACAGAATCACTATTGTACCTCACCGTGATGAAACTGTCTCACCAATTGACTTTTAAAGGTCAGTGTCGGGGCTGGAGAAATGGCTTGGAGGTTAATATGCTGCCTTGCAAGCAGAAGGACCTGAATTCAGATCCCAGATCCCACATAATGCCAAATGGCCTGCACTTAACAATCCTGGAAGGTAGAGCCTGAGAAATCCCAGATCAAAGCAAAAAGGAGATAGAAGCAATCCAGGATGATTCCTGAAGTCACCCTTTGGCCTCCACAGGGACATACAGTGCCCCCCCCTCACACACACACACATTAAAATAAAAAATTAAAACTATAGGTGTGGTGGTAAGGAAGCCCAGACGCCGCCGACCTCTCCTTTTCTCAGGCTATGGGAAGATGGAAGACATTCAGATGGAGCATGCTGACCAAAAGCAGCCTACGGTCTTTCAAAACAAGAAGCGGGTTTTGCTGGGAGAAACTGGCAAAGAGAAGCTCCCTGGTACTACAAGAACATTGCTCTGGGTTTCAAGACGCCCAAAGAGGCCATTGAGGGCACCTGCATTGACAAGAAATGCCCCTTCACTGTAATGTCTCCATCAGAGGGCGCATCTTGTCAGGTGTTGTGACCAGATGAAGATGCAGAGGCCCACTGTCATCCGCCGGGACCACCTCCACTACATTCGCAAGTACAGCCGCTTTGAGAAGCGCCACAAGAACATGTCTGTGCACCTGTCCCCTGTACAGATCGGTGACATTGTCACAGTGGGTGAGTGCAGACCTTTGAGCAAAACTGTGCGCGTCAACATGCTCAAAGTCACCAAGGCTGCTAGCACCAAGAAGCAATTTCAGAAGTTCTGAGAACACACCAGTCAACGCCCCCAAACAAAATAGTTATTTTCTCATTCACACACAAAAAAATTAAAATTATAAAAATAAAAAGCAAAAGGTCCATGTCACAGGACTGGGGATTATGGTATGAAAAATATCACAAATTCACTGTATTTATGGATGAAACTTTGAAAAGAATATTTTCTTAAAAGTTCCTGTCCTTGTTCAGTTCCTTCCAGGGCAATATTTACTTGATTACTTTGCTTTTTATTATTGACAGAGAGAGAGGAGAGGAGGAGGAAGAAGGGAGGGAGTAAGAGAGGAAAGAGAGGAGGGGCAGGCACCATGCAGTGCCACAGAGTGCCTGAGGCCGTCAGAGGAAAACCTTGGAGTCTGTTCTCTCCTTCCGCTGTGTAGGCTCTGGGGTCAAACTCAGGTCACCAAGTTGCAGACAGGCCCTTTACCAGCCATCCCTCAGACCCTATTTAGCCTTTTTAAATTAATCCAGGAAACAGTGAAAGTCCCCGTTACTCTGCTCAGCCATTTTTCCACACTGCAGGGGAGCAGGGCATAAACCCTGGTGATATTCCGAGAAGACAGACTGATTGGTGAAGACCATCAACTGAGAACGGCTGCCGCTATGCAGAGCTGCCAGCCTGGAGGGGGGCTGGCCACCTGGTCAGAGTATTACATGAAAGAACCAAACGCCTCCTGAGTAGGAGAGCTCAGCATTTTACTGAGCACATGGAGTACATCCTACTTCCCAACTGGTAAATACATGGTGGCAGGTCATCTGCAGATTTCTACTATGCTTATAGTCATAGTATTTTAACTTATTATGTGTATGATGTGGGAGGAGAAAACAGCATGAGGCAAAAAGAGGTCAGGGGATGACTTTGTGGAGTTGGTTCTCTCCTACCATTATACAGGTTCCAAGGAGTGAACTCAGATCATTAGGTTTGTGCAGCAAGCGCTTTTACCTCCTAAGCCATCGTGTGTGTGTGTGTGTGTGTGTGTGTGTGTGTGTGTGTGTGTGTGTGTTGCAGAGGATTTAACTCAAGACCTTATGCATGCTATACACATTCTCTAACTGAGCTACATCCTCGGCCCTACATATACAATGTGCTTTTTCGTTTCAGTGGTGGAGACTGAACCCAGGGAAGCATATTAGTGCTAAGCTACACCCCTGTCTCAACAATACTTTTAATTTAGAGTAATGGCTCATAAAGGACACAGCTGATGCTCGGCCGCGAGTGGATTACACACTTCATTCTCTAACTCAGACGGAATTTTTTGTCTTCTTAGACATCCATCCGTCTGAAGACTAGGAGCTGCCATATCACACTTGCTTCCAAGCATCCGAGAAATCTAGCTGCCACCAATCAGCGGCATTGAGGGAAAGGAATGAAGACGGTGAGATCACGCCACCTGATTTTCATGCACAGAGTGCACTCATTGGGATAAGTGGACATGTCGCTTCCACACACGGGGTTGAGGTCTCTCGGGCATCCTGGTAACTGATAACGATCACAATTCGGCTAGAAAAGAGAAATTAGAGAGTGACTTGAGGCACACACTTTGCAAAATACCTAAGAAGAACAATTCCTAACTCTCCCTAGATCTCAGAAACATCCTACACAAATATTTACACTACCACAAAAAAAAATCAGATACATGATGCAATGATTCAAAACACAGTTATGAGGGGGAAAAAAGGACCCCGCAGCTTGGTACGGTGACAAAGCCTGTAAACCTCTCACATGGGAACCGCTGGGAAGGACAGGGGTCACACAGGCACTTCTAAGTCAGCTTGGGGGACCACCAAGATCTTCTCAGGGACCTGAGAGAGCTCAGCTGATAAAGGTGCTTCTTGTAAACCAGGCAATCTGAACTCAATCCCTAGACACCCAGGTGGTAGAGGAAGGGAGAAAGTACACTTTTCTTTCCTCTCTCCCTCTCTCATAAATAAATAGTTTTTTTAAACAAAGAAAGAACCAGGCATGGTAACTACACAGTGATTTTGAGGTCACCCTGCTCTACATGAAAGAAAGAAAGAAAAAGAAAGGAAGGAAGGAAGGAAGGAAGGAAGGAAGGAAGGAAGGAAGGAAGGAAGGAAGGAAGGAAGGAAGGAAGGAAGGAAGGGAGGGAGGGACAAAGAAGGGAGGGAGGGACAAAGAAGGGAGGGAGAGAAGGAGGGAGGGAGAGAAGGAGGGACGGAGGGAGGGGGAAGACAAAACAAAAAGTCAAACACAGTAAAAATTTGACATTTGCAAAGCAAACTGAAGTTGTTTCATCTCCCAATTTAACAGAAAAATTTTAAAATAATTTTTCTTTTAGCAAGCCTCTCTAAACCATTTGAGACAGCTCTCATAACTATATTCTTCGTGTTTCTGTTGTCTTTAAGAGTTCTACCACCCATTCACACCTCCAGCCCCTGAATGAACACAATCTACTCTTTTTCTTTTTTTCCTTCCCTCAATCCTCCAGTGATGTAAACTGAACCCACGGTCCAGTCCACGCTAGGCAACTGTTCACCACTGGGCGACACTCCGTCCTAAATATAGTGTTCTTTTGGAAGAGGGATTGCCTGGGATGCACAAGGATCTGAGTTTAATTCCCAACAAGCCACCCTCCTCCCCCTCTCTCTGTCACATACACACACACACACACACACACACACACACACACACACACACACACACCATGTACACATATACAACTCTGAGCCAGGTGCAGTGGAGTGCATCTGTGATTCCACCACTTAGTCCTTAACATGGGGAAAAAACTTAGCTGATAGGAACTCTCCTGCTATACAAAAGAACACAGGCCATGAGCAATTGCCACACTTGGCAATCTAAGTTTAATCCCCAAGTCCACAGAGTCAAAGGACAGAACCGAATTCTGGAAGTTGTCCTCTGCCCTCCCTCCCCTTCTTGCTCTGTCTCCATCTCAAATTTCATATATATATATACACATATATGTGTATATATGTGTATATGTATATATAAAATATATATATACATAGAGAGAGAGAGAAAGAAAGAGAGAACAGCTGGTGTTGATGAAATGCTCTGAGGACTGGTTACAGGCAAAGGAAAGGGGCTTTATTTACAAGTTGCTTAGGCGAAGGATGGTTGTATTTTTTATGTTAACTACCGGAAGGAGGTCAGCTTGCTTATCTAGCACTAGGGACAGCCCAGGAAGCTAAATAACTGGCATCCCCAAATGGCCTGGATTTCATTAATAACTGATAGCATCCCTAAGTTTTTTCCTTTGTTCCAACTTAGGATCAACCTGGAAAAGCTGAATATGCAGGCTTCACCACGCCTAGCAGATGCTCGCTTCCTGTTAGCCCACCTACTCCTTGCCTTGCCCACAGCCCATATGGGGTCTTGCTTGAAGTCTTCCCTCCTCCCCACACTCCAAGATGCTTTCTCCCACCTGCCAAAGTGGCAGGGACGGGGACAGTGCTGGGCTCTCTGTCACGGCTGCTTTCTCTAAACCATCTGTGTTCTCACTAGACTTTATGTGCACAGAATTTAACATAGAAAAGCACACAAAATATCTAGTACAAGACGTATCACACCCCAGAACTTCTGAATCATCAATGGAAGCATTAAAGCCAAGAAAACCAGGAAACCATCAAAGACAGAGCTATTTGAAATTAAGATTTATACTTTTCACTGGTGGTGACTCACTTGTGTAATTAATTCCAGCACTCGGGACACTGAGGCAGAGGACCTTAAAGGGGCGGGGGAAGGGTGCGTGTATGTGCACACACATATGTGTGTGTGCATACATATACACAAACATGCACATATACAAAGTTTAATCTGTAATGGAAAGGAGTGTGTGGATTCTGATTTCTGAAGTAAGTTTCTAATTGAGGGCTGGAGAGATGGCTCGGGTTAAGACTGTCTCGCAAACAGAAGATCCTGAGTTCGAATAACAGGTCCCACATAAAAACACCAGGAAGCAACTGTGGCGGCTGCACTTCTGCCCTGGTGGGTGAAGCCTGGGAAATCCTAGAGTGAAGCAAGGAGGTAGAGGCAATCCAGAATGATACCCGAAGTCACCCTTGGTCCTCCACAGGGATACACAGAGCTTTACACACATACACACATACACACACACACACACACACACACACACACACACAATTAATAAATAAAAAATAAAAGTGTCTAAGTGGCAGTGCAGAAGTAATTTCCTGCACAAGACACAATACAGGTAGTTTCCAACTTACTGTTCTATATTCCGTGGGCTTAAGGAATGGAGAGTCCAAAGAGGCTGCAAGAAAAGGGATGAAGCTGAACTGTACATAAAGGCTTTTAAAAATTCAGGCGGAGAGCGGGAGAGGAAGACACCCGGAGTTGACCTCAGGCTGCAACACAGTTTATGGACTGGGGAGTGATTCAGTAGGTAAACTGCCAGCTCAGAAAGTAGGAGGACCTGAGTTTGAATCCCCAGCACCTACTTAAAGGTCCAGTATGGTGATATGTGTTTGAACTCCAGCATTGTGGGGGCTGAGACAGGTGGTAGTCTAACTTCAAGTTCACTGAGACCCTGTGTCAGAAAACAAGCTGGAGAGTGAGAGAGGGGGACACCAGATGTCCCCCCCCCCCCGCCTCTGGTCACATACAACACACACATACTTAAAATCTGTCCCTGCCTCCCTTTCTTTATGCCCACTCCATGCCCTCTAAAAAAAATGTTTTTTGCTTTTTCCTGGCACCACTTCTAACAAGCACACAAGGACAGTTGGTTCTGTTCCTTTCCAGTCTATTGAACTATTGAAAATGAACTTTGAGGGTAACTCGAGGGAAGTAACAGTTCAGGACAGTGTGTGTGTGTGTGTGTGTGTGTGTGTGTGTGTGTGTGTGTGTGTACGTGCAGGTGCATCTGCAATTCCAGGTATCTGTGTTACTTATACATGGTTGTGTGTGTTGTTTACACGTGCAAGAGCATTTGCAATTCCAGATATGTGTGTTACTTATATATGATTGTGTGTTGTTTACACCTGCAGGAGCATCTGCAATTCCAGATATGTGTGTTACTTATACATGAGTGTGTTTTGTGTTTGCACGTATGCAACATGCAGCTGGAGATTTTCCCTTCTTCTGAAGTTCAGGAAGAGAGCCTGTACTTGCTGTGGACCGAGGCTGGCCGTGAACCCCTCATCCTCCTTCCCCTCCCAAGGCAGGGACGCTCTTCAGGACCCCGACTCAAGAGTTGCATTTCACCTCTGCCTTACAGCGCGAAGCCCAGCTGGGCGAGCTCGGGGCGGTGCTCGCCCCGCACACGACCGCGCCCGACCCGCGGGGATGCACACGACCCAACCGCCGGTCAGGGAAAGCCCGGAGGAGCGGGCGACGCCAGGGGACCCCGGGGAGGGGCGCGGCGAGGCCCCGCGGGAACCACCGAGGGGCGCCGGCTCCACGCCAGGTCCCGTCCCACGTCCCACGTCCCACCCGCGGGCGGAACCGCCAGTAACGGTGCGCGGAGCCCCGCGGCCCGGCCGCCCACGCCCAGCGCCTCCCGCCGGCTCCCCGGCCCGGCAGCCCCGCACCCCGCGTCACCTGCCAAGTCCGCGGCCAGGAGCAACAGCGCCCAGCGCACCGCCGCCAGCGCCATCCTGCCCGCGCCGCCGCTGGACCGCTCTGGGGCCGGCGACCTGGGCTGCGCTGGGGCGCGACGGCTGCCGCGAGGCTGCGCAGGGGGCGGGACGCGGGCGGGAGCCTGCAGGGAAGGGGGGGGAGGGGGAAGAGGAGGGGGAAGGAAGGGGAAGGAGGAGGGGGAGGGGAGGAGGAGGGAGGGAGAGAGGGGAAGGGAGGGGGAAGGGAAGGGAGGAGGAGGGAGGGGGAGGAGGAGAGAGGGGGAGGGAGGGAAGGGGAGAGGGAAGGGGGAGGAGAAGGGAGGGGGAGGGGAGGGGTAGACTGAGCTCAGGAGGGGGTCTGGGGAAAAGGGGCTCAGGCAGAAGAAGGAGGGAGGAGGGAAATGGGGAGGAGGCCTTTGGAAGGAGAGGGAAGAGGGAGCAGTAAGGGGAGCAAGAAGAGATGCTGGTAGAGAGGAAGATGGAGGGAGTAGAGGAGGAAGAGGAAAATGAGGAGGGAAACAAGGAGGAAGGAGGAGGAGAGATGGAGCAGAAGTAGTGGCGACCCAAGACAGGGACTAGGCACAGGAAGTTCTCAGGAAGTTCCGGGGAGAGACAGTAAAAGGGATAAAGCCCAGGTGAAGGGCCGCTGAAGGGAGGAGGGAAGGAAAGGCTGAGGAGGAGCAGGTACGGATGACCCTCGCTTGCTCATACACCCTGCACAAGCGGCAACACTATCCTCCCCAACATCCCATCCCCACCACACACCATCTCATTCTCCTGCCTCAACCTCCTTCCAGACATACCACCACACATCCATACCACATCCCTCCATGCACCCCCATACTCACACCCTATCCTCCATGCACCCCTATACTCAACCCTGTCCTTCATGCACCCACATACACCCTGTCCTCCGTGCACCCACATACTCACACCCTATCCTTCCATGTACCCACAAACTCACACCCTGTCCTCCACACACTCCACCTCACACCTTGTCCTCCATGCACCCCCATACTCACACCCTGTCCTCCATGCACCCCCATACTCACACCCTGTCCTCCATGCACCCTCATATTCAACACCCTATCCTTCCATGCACCCACATACTCATACCCTATCCTCCACGCACCCTACCACACACCCATACCACAGCTCTCCACACACCCTCCAAACACTCCCCAGAACACCCCCACACCCCACCCTCCACACATTATATACTCCCACCACATTCCTGCCATATACATCAGAAGCCCAACCCAATTCCATTTCCCTGCACACACACCCCACTCTCACCCCACCTCCAATCCTGCATCCCACCCTCACCATACGCACCACATACTTTTCCCCCACTCCCACGCTTCCATTTCCTCCCCCGGCTTTCTCCATCGTATAGCGCCAAGGAAGCCCCAAACCACCTCCACACCCTCACACCTCTACCGCTCCACACATCACCCCATCCTCTCTCCTACCCCTCCATATAACTCATCACACTCTTACCCCAGATACACCATCCCGACTCCCACCCATACCCCTCAACCGTCTCATCCGCCAACACTCTCCATAATCCATTACACACACCATCTCCCACATCCCCCACTGCAGCCTCCTCTGTTCTGCACATGTCCCAATCCCACCCACAGTTCCATCCCCTTTTCCCCCAACCTTCCACACACCAATCACACCCCCCACACTCCGACCCTGCCCTGCCCCCTCCACATACCCCACTATATGCTCCAGACAGCCCCAGCCTCACCGTCCCGTGCCCCTTCGCACTCGTGGGGGCTCTTCAGGCCTCCCGGAGGCCCTTTGAGTGCCAACCAGTCTGAGTCACAAGATCGGCAGTTGAACCTCTTTGTTCCGGCCTCTGTCCCTTTGGGGGATTTTGTTCACACCTGACCAGCCTCGGTGGGAAGTGTTTTTGATCAGCTCACTACGTTCTCACCTTTGATTTATTACTTGGGAAAGGGCCCCGTGTTCCCACAGTCGTGGTTAAAGAGTGTCTACCTCGAAACTGCTCACGGTTTGAGTATTGAGCTAGTCATAATAACTTAGTTTCCTATTAACTGTTCTCTTGCTAGTCGTTCCTCACTTTTTGTTTTTTATAAGATTATGCTACTCTTGCTGTTTTTGGATATTATGAAAGACTTTGAAGTGACTGCCCAATTTTCATGTATAATACCTGAGTAATTTAGAATAAACTCTTGGTTCTTAGTCTCAGTAGGGCTGAGACCCCTTCCAACCCTGGCCTGGTTTAATTCCCACTGATTTCCCCCCCTCCCATGAAACCCTGCGTTGACAGGTGAGCGCTGACCCATACAATGCACATACCCTACCCCTCCATATCTCCTCCCCCACGCTTCCCCATCACATACCCCAAACACAGACCCAACCCCACCTCTACACACTCCTGGCCCATATTTCCTTCCCTACCCCTCCACACATACGCCACCCATATACCCCTCGTAGACTTAAACCCCCTCATAGCCCATCACATACCTTCGCATACCCCACCTACTTCCTTCTCCATTGAAGACTTCCATCCCACCGATAACACACATAACTCCCCATATTTCCTTCCCCATCAGACTCCTATCCCAGCCATTCACACCCCTCCTTACACCCCATCATATACCCCACATACACCTACACCTCACCCACATTACCTTCCCCACCCTTCTGCACCCTCCATCACAGGCTCACACCCCATCGAAACCCACTGCACACCTCATACCCTCCACATACCCACCACACTCATCCTTTCACTCCAAGCATCCCACTCCACACCATCACACCCCACAAATCGCCCATCACATACTCGCACTCCACACACTCTCTACCCCTCTTCACATCCACACCCCCATCACACACTTGGCTCCCTCCTTTCTCCTTGGATGAAGACAGCTAGGGAGGAAGACTCTTTCTCCAGCAAATGAGAGCTCAGTTAGTGTGGTCTGGTGGGAAATGGTCACATTCAGGCTTACTTTGGAGGTGGGGTCAACAGGGTGAAGGGAAGGCCCTGTTCTGGCTTGAGGGAGAGATAGGGAACCATTTCCAGTGTGCTTGCAGAAGATGCTCAGATAGCCAAGGGACATGTGAGGAAGGCCTTTGGAATTAGAAACACGGACTGCTCACAGGCAGAAACCTTCAGTATATCAGACAAGAAGGAGGACAGGACAGGGAAAGGATGGTGACATCTCAGGAAAGAAGAGTCCCTTTATCACGGCATCTGGTTTACATCTCTGCTGCCAGAGTGAGGAAACTTCACCCTGAGAAAGCCGAAACTACCTACTCAGTCATTTTACTAAGTCTCAGGTAAAGATATCAAAAGCAACTTAAGACCCAACGGATCTGAAACTTGGGGTTGGGTCTGTGTTTGGGGTATGTGATGGGGAGTTTTTAGCAGTCCTAAATCTAAAGGCTGTGACTGACAGTATTTTGAGGTTTCTTTACTTGGGGTTCTTGTGCTCTAGAGCTGAAGAATGAAACCAGAACAAGTTGACATGTTAAAGCCTCCATAAGCACGTGGTTAGAAGACAGAACTGCCACCATGTAACTGTGTGGCAGGAGAGCCGGAAGAAGAGAGAGATGATGGTGGATCACCATCTTTTATAGTCTAGCATCGCTAATGAGCGTCCCATAGTTACTAGGGAAGTGAGGGAAAGACTGGAGAGGTGGTAGGCAGAGCTCCTACAGGACCAAACATTCCACACTGCGCTAGCTGTCCAATAGCCATGTAACTGCTTGCATTAGTCTCACATTCTACCTGATGAGGGTACTTGACACTCCAGGGGGCAGAAGCAATGATGGATCTAGCTGTTTCCTGCTGAATGGGGGCAAACAAAGAAAAGGGGAGCTCTTGATATCCTCATTCCAAGTGTCCAGACAGTCCAGGGGTCCACACAGCTGGGATTCTATTGAATCATCTTTGGGGGTCTTATTGAACTTATTCTGGAAGAGACAAAATAAGTAGGAGGGTTAAGTAAGGGGAAGGTCTAAATATAAGGACTGAAAGTATTGTAATCAGAGTCCAGTAAGTGGTATAAACCAATGTACCCAGGAAGGTAGGAAGGAAGCTTGTTAGTTACCTAGTTTAGTTTATCTAATGACATTCTTAGCTTCTGGTTGGTGGAAACCAGGGGTCTGCTTACATATTAAAAAGAATGCAACTAGGGCTGGAGAGGTGGCTCAGGGGTTAAGCCTCCGCCTGCAAGGCGGAAGGTCCTGAGTTAGGATCCCAGATCCCACGTATAGACGCCAGGCGGAAGCGGGGGCGGCCTGCGCTTCTGGTCCTGGTAGGGTGGAGCCTGTGAATCCCGGGGCAGAAGGAGGTGGAGGCGGCCATGGTGGTTCCCGATTCGTCCGTGGTTCTACACATACACAGACACACACACACACAGACACACACACGCATGTGCACATACACACGCACATGCGCACAGTTGAATAAATAATAATAATAATAATAAAAATTTTAAAAAAAGAATGCAACTAATAGTCACCAGCATGTTAGGTCACATACAGAAGAAAGCAGAAAAATGGCTAAAATTAAGGGGCTAAAATGGGCCGAGGACAATTGGCTCTGGACTTGCAATGTTCCAGATCTCTCCACTTCACTAAAGCTCTAAGCAAATCAGTCAGCCTTGCAGGTGCAGCAACTTCTTTTCAGAAACTTACGTTCATAGGTCCCCACTGGCCAAGAATTACAGTTTTATACATAAATACAATGGGGGCCACATATTAAAACCCCATGTTGTGGGAAGGCTCATTCCTAGTGTCTGATGCAGGTGAGACTAAGGAGTAGGCTGGAGAGCAATCTTCAGGATCAAGAAATAGCTAGCTGGCAGAGCAATTAAGATATTAAATCTACTAATCATCATGATTCAGATCTGTTTTGTTTTTCATCCTCTGTATCTGATGTAACATTTATATGTGACCTATGGTTAGAAAAATATATAAAATTAAAGTAACCAATTGCATTATCTGTCCTAGTGAGGTAAAGTTAATAGTAAGGCAAATAAGCATTTACCTTCAGGCCAACTTGACATTACTTAAATAAAGAACTAGGAATTAGTTTTATCTTAGGCTAAAGATTAGGGTTTTCTTTGCAACTGTAATCTACATATTTACAAACTAATTTGGTATCTTATAAATGATAAAAATACATAACTACCTAATCACATGTATATAGAATATATCCACATAGTCATTTATGAATGTGTACTTTAAAATCTAAGATTTACTCACTGTAGTGAGATTTGTCCTTACCAGACCTGCATAATGACTGACATACCAACCCATAGACTGTTGAGGAATTCAAGAGAAATAAGAACATACAGTGGAACTTTGGGCATTAGAGCTGGATGAGTGAAGGAAAATGCCCCTATCAGTGGGGTGCCAGGAAGAGAGGCAATTTAGTATGCCACAAGAGTAGACAAGGCAGAGGGAACCCCGGGGTCCATGGAAGCACACGGGCAGGAAGGCAGAAGGGAGTTGATGGATTGATGAAGGGAAGGAAGGGAAATGAGAAGGAGCGGGGTAGAGGAAAGCAGGGGGATAAGTACTCAATATGCTTGTAAAACTAGAAAAATAAAGTAATAATTTAAAAAAAAATTAAAAGTAAGATTTGTAGCTCTTACCCAGGCTTATTGTTTGTCAATTAAGCTAAGATATTGATTTATTTAGTCTAGCATTAAGCAATCTTTAAAATTTGTACCTTTAAGATACATGACTTTTATAATATATAGAGAGAAGAAAACTTTTTGACCTTTTTGACTTAGGACATAGAGTCTAATGGGACTATTGATAAAGTTAAGCAGAATAAGCTGTTTGTGCCTGCTTATTATTTAAAATGGCCCCTTTTTTCTAGTTTGAATCGGAAAAGGTAAAAACCTTAAATCTGAATGTTATTTGTTAGGATTATATTTTTATATCCCCATTTTGAAAGGAGAATTTTTTAAATTTTTTTATTATTATTATTATTTATTCAACTGTGCGTATGTGTGTGTGTATGTGCGCATGCGTGTGTGTGTCTGTGTGTGTGTGTGTGTGTGTGTGTGTGTCTGTGTCTGTGTATGTGTAGAACCACGGACGAATTCGCAAACCACCATGGACGCCTCCACCTCCTTCTGCCCAGGGATTCACAGGCTCCGCCCTACCAGGACCAGAAGCACAGGCCACCCCCGCTTCCGCCTGGCATCTATACGTGGGATCTGGGATCCGAACTCAGGACCTTCCGCCTGCAAGGCGGAGGCTTAACCCCTGAGCCACCTCTCCAGCCCTGAAAGGAGAATTTAACATAAATCTACCTATCATTTTTTTCTACCTATCATTTTACATTTATAAAACCTTACATTCAATTGTAGTACTTTAAATATTTTCTAGAGTCCAATATACAAATGACTTATAATACAAGTTAGTCAAAAGTTTTTTAACTGCTTTGCTTGGTTTAGAAGGTGCACATTTAAGTAGATACCAAAACGCTACCAAATATTGAATGAGCAGGCAACTTATAGTTATGGGAAAATCTTTTAAGTTTTCTTTAGAGCTTTGTAGGCATGTTATATAAAATAGCATCTAAATTAGGAGAATAGCTCTTTCCCCACCTGCCCAGGACTCAAGGGGACCTAGGTAAGCTCCTCCCTTCCCTCCCTCCACACAACCCCCAATCCCAGGACCCAGCTCCGCCCACTAGCCAGCGCCAGGCCAAATAATTCAGTTCAGTGAAAAATGCACAGAAAGTGAAAGAAGGTCTTAAGAGTTAAAACAACAATGCCCAAGTCAAAGTGCAAATCCATGAGAAACAACACCGAAGAAAACAAATCTCCCACTGAAGTAATTAATCCCATAATAATAGACTCCAACTAGAACAAACCCATGGAAAGTAGCCCAGAAAGCCTGACCCAGGATAATGAATTTCAAAATATGATCATTACTATGTTCAATACTATGAAAGAGGAAATCCAGGAGGAATTAAATAACTGCATCAATCACTTTGAAGAAGAACACAACAGACACTTGGAGGAGTTGAGAAAACAGTATGAGAAACAAAAACAGGCATAGAGCAGTTAAAACAGATTCAAGCAGAGTTTAAAACTGAACTAAAAGACAAGTTATCTTCAACCCAGAACTCAACAGAGAGTCTTATCAGCAGAACTAATGAAGCAGAAAATAGAATTTCAGACCTTGAAGACAAAGTGGGAGTATTAACCAGCTCAATGGAAGAGGTTGCTAAAGCCAAAAAGATACTTGAGAGAAATATTCAAGAGTTATGGGACACCCTGAAGAAGCCGAACATGCATACTCATGGAATACCAGAGCAAGAATACCAAAATACCACACCTGAGGAAATTTTTCAAACTATCATCAAGGAAAACTTTCTTCATCTAAAAAAAGAGAGGGCCATCCATATACAAGAGGCATTCCACACTCCACACAGATATGACCAAAATAGAAACTCGCCACGGCAAATAATAGTCAAAACACTCTACATTCAAGATAAAGAAATGGTGCTGAGAGCTTCAAGGGAAAAAAAACAAATCACTTTTAAAGGTAAACATATTAAAATAACAAATGACTATTCAATGGAAACAGTAAAAGCAAGAAGAGCTTGGAGAGACGTACTTTAAGTATTGAATGAGCAAAAATGTAACCCAGGCTGATATACCCCGCAAAACTATCCATCATGATCGAGGGAGAAAGAAAAATTTTCCAGCACAAAGACAATTTGAAGGGATACATGTCCACCAAACCAGGCCTTCAAAAACTGCTAGAAATGATACTCAAGCTTGAAGAAAAAAACAGGCATATCCAGGAGAACAGAAGGGAAGTATAATATCACCAAAAGGTGAAACAATACACTTACAAAAGCCACGAAACATAATAAATGTCCAGAATTAAAAATAGTTTCTCCATTATAACATTAAATGTTAGTGGAATTAACTCACTGATCAAGAGACACAGATTACAAACTTGGATTAAAAATCACAATCCATCAATCTGCTGCCTACAGGAAACCCATCTCACCACAAAAGATAGGCACATCCTGAAAATAAAAGGCTGGTCAAAAATTCTGCAAGCTAATGGAACCAGGAAACAGGCAGGGGTAGCCATTATGCTATCAGACAAAGTGGACTTCAAACCAAAAAAAAAACAAAAGAGACACAGATGGATACTACATTTTAGTCACAGGTACAATTTACCAGGAAGACTTCGTAATACTGAACATATATGCCAATACAGGCCCCCCCACCTTCATTAAACAAACCCTACAATGTCTAAAGCAAGAAATCAATCCCAAAATGATAATTCTTGGGGATTTCATCACCGCCCTCTCAACGTGGGATAGATCAACAGGTCAAAAACTTAACAGAGACACTTTGGAGCTTAATCAAAACCTTACTGAAATGGACCTTATAGATCTCTATCGAACTTTTCATCCATGCACCAAAGAATATACATTTTTCTCAGCAGCACATGGAACTTTCTCCAAAATAGATCACATTTTGGGCCACAAAACGAATCTCCACATATACAGGAAAGTAGAAATTCTAGCCTGTACCTTATCAGACCACCACGGCCTAAAGCTTGACATCCACAACACAACAAGCAACAGAAAATACACTAACTCCTGGAAACTTAACATATGATGCTGAATGAGAATTGGATTCAGGAAGAAATTACAAAGGAAATTCAAGATTTCCTGAAAGTGAACGATAATGAAAATACAACTTACCAAAATCTCTGGGACACAATGAAAGCTGTCCTAAGAGGTAAGTTCATAGCTCTTAATGCCTACATCAAAAAAATGGAAACATTAGAAATAAATAACTTAACAATGCAGCTTAAAGCTTTAGAGACACTAGAGCAATCTGATCCCAAAAGCAGTAGAAGGGAGGATATTAGCAAAATAAGAGGAGAAATATCCAAAATCGAGATTAGGAAAACGATACAGAAAATCAACCAGTCAAAAAGCTGGTTTTTTGAAAAAATCAATAAGATTGATACACCTCTAGCTAAATTAACCAAAAGCAAGAGAGAGAAAGCCCAAATTAACAAAATTAGAAATGAAAATGGAGGTATCACTATTGATACCCAAGAAATCCAGAGAATTATGATGTCATATTTCAAAAACTTATACTCGGTGAAATTTGAAAACACAAAAGAGATGGATGAATTCCTAAGTAAACACAACTTACCTAAATTGAATCAGGAAGTTGTGAATTATTTAAATAGTCCTATAACATATGAGAAAATCGAGGAAGTAATCTCGAATCTTCCCACCAAAAAATGTCCTGGACCAGATGGATTCTGCACAGAGTTCTACCAGGCATTTAAGGAGCTAATAACACCAATACTCCTTCGATCAGGAACCAGACAAGACTGTCCACAGAGTGGCAGGATACAAAATAAATGTACAAAAATCAGTGGCCTTCCTATATGCCCAGAATGAAAGAAGTGAAAAAGCCCTGAGAGAAACAATCCCATTTACTATAGCCCCTAAAAAAATGAAACACTTAGGTATAAACCTAACCAAGGAAGTAAGAGACCTTTACGATGAAAACTTTAAAACCCTAGAGAAAGAAATTACAGAAGACACCAGAACGTGGAAAGACCTCCCGTGTTCCTGGATTGGCAGAATCAACATCCTAAAAATGACCATCTTACCAAAGGCAATATACAGATTCAATGCTATACCAATCAAAATCCCAAAGCAATTCTTTAAAGAAGTTGACCAAACAATCTCAAAATTCATATGGAGGCACAAAAGACCCAGGATAGCAAAAGAAATCCTGAGTAACAAAAACACTGCTGGAGGTATCACCATACCAAACCTTAGTCTATACTACAAATCCATAGTTGTAAAAACAGCCTGGTATTGGCTCCAAAATAAACACACAGATCAATGGATAAGAGTTGAAGACCCAGATATAAGTCCACACAACTACAGCCATTTGATCTTTGACAAAGGTGTTGGGCCTGCCCAGGAATAACGGTCTGGGAGGGAGTGAGCAGGGCATGGCTTAGCACATGGGATCAAAGATGGTGCTGGGAGCTAGTGTCCTAGGCGTAACCCTGATCACATTACAGAGAGCCCTAATTGGCTTATAGTAGCTCACATAGATATATGTTTAGTTTGACCTATACAGCCTGTGTGCTGTGCTGACCATTAAGGTAATTGGCTGCCTGTTTCGTGTGCTCTGATTCTTTGTCTATATAAGCTGATTTGTTGCCCCCAATAGAGTGAGATCTTGCTCTGACAAATTCTCCATCCGTGGCTGAGTCTCTGGAATGCTGAGGCGGAGGTGTGGGCGGTCAGGCTTTACTTATCTTCGTCATCACAGCCAGCAGCTGTATAATTGAGTGAGTGAATGAGTCTCGCCTTGACAAACTCTCTGCTGTGTCTGAAGTCCCCTGGATTTGGGTGAGGGGGTGAAGGACCTGCAGCACGTTCGCCTTTCTCTGCCCCGATGGCCTGGAGTCGTCACAGTATATGCGTGGGAAAATCAGCCTGGTGCAAAGGGGCCCAAAAAATCCAATGGAAAAAGAACAGCATCTTCAACAAATGGTGCTGGCAAAACTGGATATCCACATGCAGAAGATTAAAACTGGATCTGTACTTGTCACCATGTACAAGAATTTATTCCAGGGGTTGGGGATTTAGCTCAGTGGTAGAGTGCTTGCCTAGCAAGCGCAAGGCCCTGGGTTCAGTCCCCAGCACCAAAAAAAGATAAAATTACAAAAAGAATTTATTCCAAGTGGATCAAGGACCTCAATATAAGGCCAGAGACTATAAAAACCATAGTTGAAAGGGTAGGGAACTCCCTTCAGCTGATTGGGCTAGGCCAACAGTTCCTGAATGGACATCCAATAGCACAGTCACTACAACCAACACTCAACAGATGGGATCTTGTGAAATTAAAGAGCTTCTGTTCAGATAAAGAGATTGTAACTTGAGCACAAAGGCAACCCATAGAATGGGAGAAAATCTTCACTAACCACATATCTGATAGAGCTCTATTATCCAGAGTGCACAAAGAACTTAGAACACTAAACACCAATGAAACAAATAGGCCAATTAACAAATGGGCTTTGGAATTTAAAAGAAACTTTACCAAGGACGAAATTAAAATGTCTAATAAATATCTTTAAAATGCTCCACATCCTTAGCCATCAGGGAAATGCAAATCAAAACTTCCCTGAGATATCATCTCACCCCGGTCAGGATGGCAAAAATCCACAATACAAACAACACCAAGTGCTGGAGAGGATGTGGAGAGAGGGGAATTCTTCTACATTGCTGGTGGGAATGCAGGCTCATACAACCACTCTGGTGAGCCGTCTGGCGATACTTAAAGAAGTTGAAGATTGAAATGCCATATGACCCTGCTATTCCACTTTTGGGAATAACCCCCCATACAGCAAAAATTCACATTGATAGCACAAGCACAACCATGTTCATAGCAGCACTGTTTACAATAGCAAAGTCATGGAATCAGCCCAAATATCCAACAGTTGACGAGTGGATAAGGAAAATGTGGTACATTTATACAATGGAATACTACTCAGCCATCAAAAATGATGAATTAATGCAATTTGCCAGGAAATGGATGGAATTTGAAACAATTATATTGAGTGAAGTATCCCAGACATGGAAAATTAAGCACCGTAAGGACTCCCTAATAGGTAGATCCTAGTACCAAACCCACTTAGAGACACTCAAAAACAAATCTCTGTAATACCTACAGTAATTGTAAAGATTATAAACAGGAGGGATGGGGAAGGAGGGCCCCACCAGAAATAAGGAGAGAGGGGACCATGTTACAGCAGAGAAAATTGGCCACCATCAAGGACTGCAAGGGGTGACATCCAATACCCATCAGGATGGAGCCAAGAGCATTGCAGGAGCAACAAAACCGAAAAAGAAAAAAGAAAAAAAAATCAACAAACCATAATTCAGAACATCAGAGACTCTATCTATATCAACCACCTGGAACTGGGCCAGCCTAATCTCTCCCCATCCTGAAGCTCAGGGAAATTTGTGGAAGAGGGGACGGTAAGATTGTAAAAGCACAAGGATGGGAAGAATAATGATATGCAAGATACTCCACACAAGGTAAGACTGAAGCAATCATAACAGGACTTTGCATGACCTGTGCTATGTCCAATACATTATTAACCCCACAAAGTCTAGCATGACTAAAGGCACTAGGATCCTGGAGGCTAGGGACTGACAGTCACAGTAGTGTTCCTAAGCTTAAGGGGAACACAGAAACACAGGGGGTTCTGGGAAATGCCCCTGGGTCCTTGCACTTCATTGGAGAAGAGGACCTAGAGGAGAGTTTGGCATGCACAGTAAAGGATGCTCCGGGGATTGGGGGGGGGGGAGGCACTGGGGAATGGGGAGGGAGGGGAAAGGGGAGGGGGAGCAGGAGGGTCGGGGGGAGGGGCAGGGAGGGGAGGGGACCGGTGTACCCGTTAAGTTTGTATGAGCGGAAATAATAATAATTATTATTATTTAAAAAATTAGGACAATAAGCTTATCACATAGCAGTAAAAACACTGAGAAATCCTTGCATCTGAATTAGGCTAGCATGCTTACAACAGAAGGCAGGAGTGCACATGGAGGACATGTAGTTATGGAAGCAAAGAATTTGATGGTCTCTTTCCAAGGAAGGGGAGCCTATGTATCTTATCACAAAGAGGATGAAGAAATTCCAGTGAAATCATCAGAAGACATTGCATTTTTCTTGGTTGCTAGATCCTGCTGGGGCAAGGTTTCATAAGAGAAATTAGAGGAATGTACAGTTTAATTACACTAATAATTACACTAATATTCATAGTGACTTTACTAGTTTAGGAATACATGGGAAACCTTCAAAGAAATTATAGAAGTGACGTTAGAAACCTGGCAGAGGGGCACTGTCCTGGAAGGGCACTGGAGCCCTCCCAGCTGGACAAAAATCTGGGGGGTGGGGAATCATGAGATAACCAAATAAGTCAAAATATCTTCAAAGATCACAGCAAAACTCAAAACACATTGAGCAGAAAACAAATGCTTCTAAGGTAAACAAAATGAACTTTACATCTGAGGTGGGATTCAAGTTCATTCCTTTTATGTTTGCCAGCAGTGGGCACGGGTCTGACTTGAGTCTGAAACAGGAGACTTTGAAGCCAATAATCCTGTTTCTCCTGAGGCATTTTTATCCTAATTTCCTCCGATGCCTGAAGAATCCCTTTAGGCCTTTGGGAACCCCTGCAAAATATGCTGAAAGACCATCTATCATATTTTGGGACAGAGTCTTATTTATTAAATTACTCTTTCATAAATAAGAGAGCTAAAATCTAAACTATACATAATTTGTTTCCAATCAGTGAATTATTTTGATTGATGTCACTTGATAGAGGTCTCCTGCAGACAAGGTCTCATTCATTAGCAACAGTTTTTAAATTATCATTAATTTATAATACAACACAATGAGACTACATAATTGCCAATTTTGGAAATAGACTTTTGAAAACACTACCAAAAGTAGATTAATATTTGGAAACCTTGTTATTGAAAACAGAATCTGGTATTAGTTATTTAACAAAGCAGAATTTTGATCCTAGGAATTTGAATTCAAATAACCTTTATTATTAATACTTGTTGAAATACCACTCAATGAACAAATGAGGATTCAGAGAATTAGGATATATCACAGAAATCCGGTGTACTGAAAAGAAAAGTCCAGCTGTGGGACTTTTCCAGTCTTCTTTGTTGGAAAAGAAACAGGAAGAGAATCCATGCAGCCATCTTTAAAAACTTAAACAAGCTGGAGAGATGGTTCAGGGGTTAAGACTTTGCCTCACAAGCAGAAGGTCCTGAGTTTGGGTCCCAGGCCCCATGTAAAAAAAAAAAAAAAAAAAAAAAAACAGGCAGAAAAGGCTGCATTTCTGGATGTGGTGGGTGGAGCCTGGGAAATCCCAGAGTGAAGCAAAAAGAAGGTAGAAGCAATCCAGGATGATTCTGAAGTCACACTTGATCCTCCACAGGGACACACAGTGCCCTCTGATACGCACTCACAGGTGCACACACACGCACACACACACAAACACACTAAAGTTAAAAAAATAAAAACCTAAACTCGTGGCATGATGTCCATTTTTAAACATAACATTTCGGTTACTCTCTCAGGACAAGAATCACATAAACTGTACTGAGGTCAAGCTTGGGAACAGGGGAAAACAAGCTGCTTTTTTCTTAAGACTCATGGGATCAAAAAGACATCGGAGAAGATCCCTCTAAGGAACAGAATTAGAGGTTCTCATCTGAACACTGAGCAGCCCAAGCACCCCACCAGCCGGGGAGTTTCTGAATCGGGAGTCACCTGAGTGAACCATCCGTCCCACAGCTGGACTTAACTCACTTACCAGCACATGGGTTTACCTGGGGGTTAACCTGGAAATTTTGTACATTATGTTCCCTCCTAGAGACAGATTTAGTGTGAACTTACTGATGCCTAGGATCTAAAAAAAGGGAATGAGTGCAGCTTACTGATGCCTAAAGCTTTGATCAGCATCTTAGAAATTATGAAACCTCTTAGTGCCAAGTACTTAATGTCAAAAAAAAAAGTCATTTCTGTACTGTGAGTCCATTATCATAGACCTGATATCACATACTTGAATGCTTTTACTGGAAGGAACTCCATATTCAGGCATTTGGCAACTGAGAAAGAAAGGGAGTGTTTCCCTCTTAGAGCCAGTATTTTGGGGGAGAACAGGGAACGGGAGACAGTCCCAGAAACCTCTCACCAAATGTTGTGGCGTTTTTAGGTCCAGGTTCTTGTGTTCGGGAGTTGAAGACTGAGATCAGAACATGCGTAGAGGCAGTTTTATTAGTGGAAAAAAGAAAGTAGCTCACAGACATGGAGTCCATAAAGGATAAGGAAGCAGAAGATGTTTGGTAGGTCAGGGGTGGCTATAAGGTTAGGCCGGCATGGGAAAAATGGCTTTTATTTACTGGTTAGGTCCAGTTTCTGCAAACCTGACTGGGGTGTTAGGTCCCCTACATCTCACTGGTCTGTTCATATCAGGGTCCAGCCTGTTAACCTTGTGGCCAACCTTGTGGTCCAGTTTCCTTTGAGGTGTGATCGCATGATGGGAGATCGGGAAGAGGAGAGAGATGATGGGTGGACCATGGTCTTTTATAGTCTGGTATTTCTAAGAAGGGTCCCAGAGCTACTAGGGAAATACAATAAGGATTGTAGGGGTGCTGGGCAGGGTTCCCACAGGCCCAGATAGCCCTAACTGTACTAGCTGTCCAATAGCAACAAAATTATTTGCATGAACAGAACACCTTACAACTCCAGTTACAAAAGGGAAGTCTTTCACACTTAACCTTGTTGTGAGTCATACTGTCTGAACAACGTAACTTAAAAAGCCACAAGGTCTTATGTCTTTCCATTGTCGAGATAATGGCGAGACTCCCAGGCAAAGCCCATACCTGTGTTTGAGTATTGCTGTTCGGAGGTCCGAGCCCAGCCCCTTTAGCCCTCCAGCCTTCAGGATTCTCCGGAATCCTGTGGTCTTCAGGGTCTTCAGCATCTCCCTGGGACTTCTGGGAGAATTTTCTAGGGATCCTTCAGTCTTTGGTACCAGACTGGGATGGCTGAGATAATCAGCTCAAGATCTAGGCTTTTGGACTTTTTGATATTAAATTACTACAAATATAATATTAAGAGTTATTTGATCTAAAACAAATATTTTTAAGAGAAATAATGAGTCTCAGAAAGTATAGCTTGTTCATTTAAAACAACATTAAGTCATAAAAGTTTCATTGATCTATAAATTTTTTAATGGACTGCCTAAATTTTAATAAGAATTTTCTTCCAAAGTAAATTCTGGAGGAAAAAGGTAAATTTTGTTTCTATTATTTGTAACCAAGAATAGAAAAAAGATAAAAATAAAAACCAAAAAAAGTAATAAGTAATAAACATTAAACATCCTCTTTTTTTAATTTTTTAAGTGTTTATTATTTATTCAATTGTGCGTGTATGTGTGTGTGTGTGTATGTATATGTGTGTATGTGTGTGTGTGTATGTAGAACCACGGGCAAATTCGGGAACCACCATGGACGCCTACACCGCCTCCTTGTTTACTCCGCCCACCAGGACCAGAAACGCAGGTCGCCCCCGCTTCTGCCCAGAGTCCATACGTGGGGTCTAGGATCCGAACCCAGGACCTTCCGCCTGCAAGGCAGAGGCTTAACCCCTGAGCCACCTCTCCAGCCCCTAAACATCCTCTTAACGAACTAAAATTGATATGGATTTTTTTCAAGGATATTCTTAAAGTACAAATGATAAAGTGAGCGTTTTTATCAAGGATGTGATACATACAATTTTTTAAATTTTTACTTATTTTGTGTGTGTGTGTGTGTGTGTGTGTGAGAGAGAGAGAGAGAGAGAGAGAGAGAGAGAGAGAGAGAGGGCACTGTGTGTCCCTGTGGAGAACCAAGGGTGACTTCCAGAATCATCCTGGATTGCTTCTACCTCCTTTTGTTTCGCTCTGGAATTTCCCAGACTCTGCACACTAGGGCCAGAAGTGCCGTCTGCAACTGGCGTTTTTTCATGTGGGACCTGAGATCCGAACTCAGGGCTTTCTAGGCAGAGTCATGACCCCTGAGCCATCTCTCCAGCCTCTGGCTGGCATTTTTATAGGGAATCTGAACTCAGGGTTTTCTTAAGATACACTTTATTTATTATTGTTATTAGAGAGAGAGAGAGAAAGAACACGTGCATGCCATGGTGTGTGGGTAGAGGTCAGAGGACAACTTCCCAAAGTCACTTCTCTCCTAGCACGAGGGATCAAACCCAGGTTCCCCGGTTTGCCAGCTCGTGCCTCACCAGCCCCTGAAACAGTTTCTAAATACTTGTTATAAAGGTCTTAAATCCTTAATAAGTTTAGATTTCCTGTTAAGGAAAAAAACAACTTCTCCAGGACTATTAGCATGTGTGGACTGTGTTTTCATTAGAAAATACTTGATTTGAATGAAAATGTTTTGCAGATCTGTACTGCTATGTCTACAGCTTTTCCAAGCTGCAGCATGAGATTTCCTTTTCCTTTTCTTTCATCTCTTTTTCAGATACTGACCAAAAGAGCAACTTGGCATTCCCTGACATTTCCGACTTTCTCTCATATTTTCTCTAAAGACCTCATATGTAGGTGCTTTCCTAACTCTCCTCCCACAGCATCTGGGAATTACAGCTCCACTCTAATAAGGTTAAAAAAAAAAAAAAGCTTTCTAAATTTTACGAAGAAAACTAAGTACAAAGGAAACATCAAGCATAAAGAGATAAAGCAATGTATACAAGATATATTTTGAGGGCTGGAGAAATGGCTCAGGGGTTAAGACTCTGCCTCTAAAGCAGAAGGTCTTGAGTAAAAAAAAAAAACGCCAGCAGGGCGTGACATACAATACCCGTCAGGATGGAGTGAAGGGCATTGCAGGAGCAGCAAAACTGCAAAAGAAAATCAACAAACCATAATCCAGAACTGCAGAGACTCTATATCAACCACCTAGAACTAAGCCAGCCTAATCTCTCCCCATCCTGAAGCTCAGGGAAATTTGTGGAAGAGGGGGCGGTAAGATTATAAGAGCACAAGGATGGGAGGAGCAATGATATGCAAGATACTCCACACAAGTTAGGGCCGAAGCAATCATAATTGGACTTTATGCACGATGCCCAACACACTATTGACCCCACAAAGTCTAGCATCTGCTAAAGGCACCAAGATCCTTGGAGGCAAGGGATTGACAGCCACAGTAGTGTTCCTATACTTAAGGGGAACACAGGAAAGGATTCAGGGGAATGCCACTGGGTCCTTGTATGTCATCAGAGAGGAGAGCCCTGAGGAGAGATTGGCAGGCACATTAAAGGATTCTCCGGAGATTGGGGGGGGAGGCACTGGAGGATGGGGAGGGAGGGGGGAGGGGAGGGGGAGCAGGGGGGTCAGGGGGAGGAGGAAGGAGGGAGGGAACTGGTGTACCTACTAAGTTTGTAGAGCGGAAATAATAATAATAAATGTTTAATTAAAAAAAAAAAAAAAAAAAACGCCAGGCAGAATGGAGGAAGGCCTGCACTTCTGGCTATGGTGGGCGGAGCCTAGGAAATTCCAGAGCAAAGCAAAGAGGTAGAAGTGATACACGACGATTCCCAAAGTCACCCTTGGTCCTCCATAGGGATACACAAGGGCTTCTCACACACACACACAGTAAATAAATAAATTTTAAAAATATATTTTTTGGTAAAAGAGGTTAAATGCTTTCAAATGAAGGATTTTAAATGGTAGTTTTGTCTTAAAGGGAAAATTGCTCCAAAATTCACAAAACCGAACAGCCCAAGCATGCTGAAGGTCTAAGTAAATCACAAAAAATATATTTATAAAAAGTAAAACTTACAGAAAGGTGGTATATGGGCAAGAGAGATGGCTCAGACGGTAAAGGAACTAGCTAGAAGTCATGGAAGGAGCACAGAGCCAACTCTCCCAAGTTGTCTTCTGACCTTCACATATACATCAATACACAAGATAAATAAGTAAATGTAAAAGAAAATAATAATAAAGGCATGTATAATGGTTAAGATTAATTAGAGATCATTAAGAAAATCCTAAAGTTTTGGTTAAATGATGAATTAAAAGCCCCGCCAATGATTATCAGTGAAAGAAAACAGTTGAGATAAAACACTGTAATATGGCTTCCTGCCCGAGGCAAATGCTGTAAACAAACTTATTAAGCTGGTGAGGACTCAAAGGAGAAGCAGGCGGCTGCGACTGGGAATTGGTGCCCAGCTGCTTCTGCTGGGAAAGAAGCGCTTCTCATGCACCTGCCTACAGGGACTGCCAGCTAGACCTGGAGACCAGATGCCTCGATTCACAGCGACCCTGGGAACCAGTGCAGGAACCCACCGCTGTCTGGTCCAGGAGCCACTAAGCAGTACCTGACCACCTGTTTCCCCTCTCCTCCACCCCTCTCCCCTCTTCTCAGCACAGTGGGACACTACCCTCTCCTTCACACCAGCCCTGTGGAGCTTTCCCCTCTCCTACACACTGGCACTCCAGAAGGAAGCCTGTCTGAATCCCTCTGGGAGGATGCACACCTCAAATTCCTGACTTTGAACTGGGCTTGCAAATATCAGCTCCTCGATCAATGCAGATCACAGGGAAGGAAAGAAATCAAAACCTGCCCCACCAAGGATGAATCACTGACTCAAGTGATTTTTTTAATCTAATGTATGTCATTTAAGCTTTCCTTTTTCATTTGTTACTGATAATAATTCTGGGTCAAGTTTTATTTTTAGTTTTTATATAACTTGTTACTCTGTGTGTGTGTGTGTGTGTGTGTTGTGTGTGTGTGTGTGTGTGTATCTATGTGTAACAGAGGGCATTATGTATGCCCATAGAGGCAGAAGGGTGACTTTGGAAATGATCCTGGATTGCTTCTACCTCCTTTTTGCTTCCCTGTAGGATTTCTCAGACCAGCCTTGAAGAGCTTGGAAATGCAGGCTGCAGCCATTTCTGCCTGGCATTTTTTAACATGGGCTCTGAACTCAGGTCCTTCTGCTTGCAAGGCACAGGCTTAGTTCCTGAGCCATTTCTCTAACCCTAGTTCATGTTTTCCCTACTGCATGTGGGTAACAGTTCTGATGTGGCCCGTATATCTCGGAGTTGGGCAGATTGTTCCCTTATTTCTCCACCATCTCCCATTCTTCCCACTCATTCAGGCTTCTCCTCCTCCTCTCTCCCTCAGCCCCTCCTCTTTATGCTTCCCAACTGTAAGAGTCCACAGCTTTCACTGTCTCCGAAGTCCGAGGATCCCAGCAGTAGCCCCACCCTCCCCTCCTGACTATTTTTCGATAAATACAGAGCCCTGTCCTTGTCTACCTTCCTCCCTCCAGCTCCAGATCTGGGTCACTGCCCTCCTGGGCTGAACCGTTCTGTCCTTGTTTGTTATCCTCCAGTAGTTACTGAGATGAAAGGCGTCATGATTTTATCAACAACATGCAGAGTAACTGCAACAATATACAAGAGTATGCACGTGCGTGTGTGTGTGTGTGTGTGTGTGTGTGTGTGTGTGTGTCTATCTATATTTATCAGAGGGGCACTGTGACTGCAGAGGCCTACGGGTAACTTCATCCTGGATGATTCTTCTAGGTTATTGCTCTGAGGTTTCTCAGATTCTGTCTTCCAGAGCTGGAAGTACAGGCCAATACCATTTCCACGTGGCATTTTTATGTAGGATCTGGGTTTGAACTCAGGTCTTTTTGCTTGTGAGGCAGAATCTTAACCCCTGAGCCATCTCTCCGACCCTAATTTCTTATTTGTGGTTGGTTTCTTGAGGCGCGGTCCGACCATGAGCTCAGACAAGCTTCACAACTGGAATCCTTCAGTCACATCACCCAAGTGCTGGGATTACAGGTAGGTGCCATCAATAAAAAATTTTATTACTTTTTTTTTTGGAAGCAGGTTCTTGCTATGTAACCCAGGCTATTCTTGAACTTAGTATCCCCATGCTTCGGCACCCCCAGTTGTGAGATTTCAGGCTTGAATCACCCTATCCAATGCTGACATCAAGTGTAAGCCTTAAAATAAATGTGTATAACTGTGACAGTGCATGTCTGAAATCGCATCGCTGAGAAGGTAAGCAATGGGGCTGGAGAGATGGCTCAAGGGATAAGACTCTGTCTCAAAAGCAGAAGGTCCTGGGCTGGAGCAATGGCTCAGGGGTTAAGACTCTGTCTCGCAAGCAGAAGGTCCTGAGTTCTGATCCCAAGTCCCATGTAAAAACACCAGGCCTGCACTTCCTGCCCCGGTGGGCACACACATAAAATAAATGAATAAAATACTAAAAAAAAGAAAGCAGAAGGTCCTGTCTGATCCCAGGTCCCACGTAAAAATGCCAGGCAGAAATGGCAGCAGCCTGCATTTCCGGCTCAGGTCATTCTTGGGCCCCCCCCACAGGTACACACAGTGCCCTCTGATACACATACACACATATAAAATAAATAAATAAAATATTTTTGAAAAAAGATAAGCAATGAAGGATCAGCAATAAGTCAGGGCTAGTCTGGTCTACATAGACAGTTCCAGGCCAGTTGAGACTATACAGAAACAAAAATTGTCCAAAAACTGAAAGACAGGATTGTAGAGATAGCTCAGTGGGTCAAGGTGCTCTCACCAACCTCAAAACCTGCGTTCGATCTCCAGAAACCCAGTTGGTGGAAGAAAACTGTCTTCCAATAGTTGTCCTCCGACCCACCTGTGTGCCATATCATGCACGAATATACTCTCTCAAAAAAAAAAATGAGAAACTTAGGAGAGTATTTATCATCTAAATAGCTGGAAGTCAGTTGATCCCAGAAGATGTATTTTATTTAACAACAGATAGATAGATAGATAATAGATAAATTTGTACAGATAAATATTTAATTCAAAAGAGCTAAAGGTGTTAATGATTTTGCCAGGTCAAACTATAACTCCAAAGCCTATCATTTCACTTTGTGTAGACATGAAGCAGAATTATATTTTACTTTGCAGTCCTACTCTCTCGTCCTTTTTCACACACTGTGTATTTACTAGTCTCTCCTGTTTCTCCACTTCTGCGGTTCCCTCGCTATAAATTAAATAATAGGGCTGATGAGATAGCTCAGCAGGTAAAGGGACCTGAGGCCAAGGCTGAATTCCACAGGATGGAAGGAGAGGACTCATTTCTACAAGTCGTTCCCTGAGTTCCACACACGTGCATTGTCACACACATACATGAGGATTAATACATGTGAATGCAATATTTTTAAATAAACTAAATGTTTTAAATGAAACAATAAGCAAACAATCACATTTCAATATACAAAGACCAGCACAGTAGGTCATTTTCTGAAAACTGGAGGGTCAGCCTGCATTTGGTGATGTCTACTGCCCCCTAGTGGAAATCGCTTGATATAGCTAGTGCCTCCTTCCTGTTCCACACGGTTTACAGTGTTTTCCTTTGGTCGCCACAGTGACCTTAGGACGCAGACATTGTTACTCCTGTTGTACTTAACAGTGGTCGTCCCCCCACCCCGCCTCCTGGAGGAGTAGGGGGTGAGGTTTGGGCTAGGGTCTCAAGTAGTCCAGACTGGTCCTTGAACTCACTACAACCAAGGATGGCCTTGAATTCCCGATCCTCCTTTTACTGGGTTCTGAGATTCCATACAGGTATGCTCCATCACTCTGGGTTCCCAAGTTCTGCTTTTTGATAATTCTTAGTGGTGACAATTGCTGACGACCAAAGCAGTCCACATTTTAAGGAACGGGCATAGAATCCACATTAAGTTGCTAAGAAATAATAGTATCCTGGGGGAGGACAGGGGGCCAGAACTCAGTGGTACCAGTTGTCTAGAATCAGCAAGTGAAGCCCGGGTACTATTCCCAGCAAACTAAACTCCTGGTAATTTCATTTAGCAGAGCTTAATTGAACAAGCAAGCACACCTGAAAGAACTATATACCACACAGACCAACCAGTATTGGCAGACAGGAAACGGAAGTGACTTGCAGAAACAGCCACCATTCCCACACTTGGCAGCCCGTTGATTGAAACTTGGCAGCTGTGACTGGCTGAAACTTGGACACATGTTACAAAAACTTAGTTCTAAGTTAGACCGCATGTATTCAAGTTAGGTTGTAGTTCATTGTGCAAAGACGGCAGAGAGGTATCGTCCACCGAGTTTATAGGACCCTGGTGACATCATGCTGTGCAATGGGGAGGGGGGCGATGACAGCAGTGTCTGGAGGTGGGAAAGTGGCCCGCAAAGGTCCTTGCTGAGCCAAGACACTGCTGGGCAGGCACCGTGGGAGCCTGAGAAGGAGGCAGCGCACCAGGACACAAGCTGCGAACTGAAGCGCCTAAGGAGAGTCCGGCTCGTGAAAGATTCTGCAAGTTTTGATGGACGCATCAGCACTTAGCGAATGTGCATCGCTGCAGACCCAGAGCTAAATGATCTCGGACTACCCTTCTCCCACGGAATAGTCATTCCTTACCGGTCCAGGAGTCTTCGGGCGCGATCCTGTACCTGTAAATTCCTTTGTAGTATATTAACTTAGCAGACCGCCAAAGTAGGACTCATCAGAGAGCATCTGAAACCCACAGCAGAACTCTTTGCTGGACCCTGACGTTCGTTTCCACCAATATATTTTTTGGAGAGAGAGAAAAAGAAAAAAAAGGTTTTGGAGGCATACGTAGTCTTTATTGGATTCACACCAGATCCTCACGCCTGGGTCTTAAGAATCTTAGCGAGCCTATTGATTTTCTTCTCCACATTCTTTTCTGTCTGTTTCTGTAGCAAAAAGAGATTTTCTTTTTTTAACATTTACCGTGTGTGTGTGTGTGTGTGTGTGTGTGTGTGTGTGTGTGTGTGGACAACCTTTGGGATTCAGCTTGCGCCTTCCACCATGTGGATTCTGGGGAATTTAACTCAGGTCAACCGTTTTGGCTGCAAGCACCTTTACCTGCGGAACCATCTCCATCCACAGCCCCACTTTTCACAATGCCTTGACTCGAGACTTCCTTCTGTTCTGTAACTGTAAAAACTTCAGGAAACTGTTTCTACTTGAAAGATGGCATTTGGGTCAGTCTGAATTAGTGTCCACACATCATGGTCACTCACATTTGGCTCAAAATAAATTATCTTATTGCCTCTGAGGCAGGAGCTGCATTTTGCATCAACATAACTAAGAAACTAAAGGAGCCCAGCTGATTTTTAATAAGAGGATACTGATAAGGTATTAGCAGGGTTTGTGGACAACGGAAGCTGGAAGCAGGTTTCAATATGTTGGGGAAGAAGGAGTTAAACACAGTGGATCTCTCTCTCACTCTCTCTCTCTCTCTCTCTCTCTCTCTCTCTCCCTCTCTGTCTCCTCAAGGAAGAAAAAGGAGCGTAGCTAAAGTCCACAGTAGGTGCAGATGAGAGAAAGTAGGGCCAGGAGACTAGTGGTTTCTTGAGACACTGGCTTGACCTGATTTTCTCTAAGGATTTCTCCCCATGCCTTTCTGTGTAAAACTCAACCATAGCCTGAATTCATAAAAAAAAAAAAAAAAAACTCTGCACATTCTCAGAAAACATGCATATTCCACCTTTATATGCCTGTCCCCACCCTTGTTTTTTGTTTTTGGTTTTTGGTTTTTGGTTTTTGGTTTGTGCTTGGAAGCCTCCGCGTGCCTTGAATTCATGAGCCTCTGCCTTGGTCTCGGGTGGCCCGGATTTCAGGCACCTGTTGCCAGCACTGGAATACCTTGTGACAGTAACCTGTGATTCTGCAGGTTAGGGTGGGGGTGGGGATGTTGACTTGGGGGTTTACCTCCCACGGCTGATATTCTTCATTAAGAACAAAAGTGTCGGGGCTGGAGAGGTGACTCAGGGGTTAAGCCTCTGCCTTGCAGGTGGAAGGTCCTGAGTTCGGATCCTAGACCCTACGTATAGACACCGGGCAGAAGCCACACACACGCACGCACACACACGCGCACACACAATTGAATAAATAATGATAATAAAAAAAATTTTAAAAAAAAGAACAAAAGTGTCCTTAGCAGACCAACCTACACTAGGTCTTGTTCTTGGTTCCATAATCCCAAGAGGGAAGGATACCCCACTTAGGGACAGATAATCATAACAATTTGGTGACATCCGGACACAAATGCAGAATATAAAGGACTGTAAAGATGTTTGCTAAATCCTACGGCCGGAGGCAACTGAAGGACGGGTCCCTCTGAGTGGACACAAGACCGTTCAGGAGTAAATAGCTGTGTGAAGAGCTGGAAAAAGGGAGTAACCTGGAGTAAAGTCCCCTCCTCCAATCTGCTCTCAGCCAGTAACAACACAAAAGAGAATGAAGTATCCGGACCACACCCAGCCCACCCCCCTGTAATGAAGTTGATTAGACAGCCTTCCTTCCTGAACAGCTGAGGACCACCCAGGCCCCCCTAAATGCTCCCCTCAGGGCCTGAATAGCTGGTATCCTTCCTGTCTCTCATATGCAAATGTCCTGAGGCACAGCCATCTCCAAACTGGGGGAGTAAACTGACAGACACCTGGGCACCTCCTGTGGGAGGCAAAGGATGTAGGGTGAAAAGTCTGGAATCGAAGCCAGTAAGATAACTCAATGGATAAAGTACCTGCTTGCTTGTGCTTCTCTCTCTCATACTTAAATAAAAATAATTTTCTAAAAATTATATTGTCATGGTTTGGAATGTGTTCCCCCTACAGTCTCATGTGTTTGAAAGGTGGAGCCTTGCTGGAGGAAGGTGGTCACAGGGGGTGGGCTCTGAGGTGGTTAGTCCCGCCTTACCTCCAGGAGAAGTCTGCTTTTGGAGTAGGAGTCTTGGCAGTTCTCAGCCTCCAAGATGTTTGCAATGACTTAGCTGTCTCCAGCTTCGGCCACCAGCCATGCCAATTCCACCACAACAGACTGTATCTCTCCTCTGGAACTGTAAGCTGAATAAATCTCCCTTTCTCCTTTAAGTAGCTTGACTTTGGGTGCTCTCTCACAGCAACAGAAAATGTTGCACTTTGCCTGGGTGATGCCAATAAGTTCACAACTAAATGGCTTAGTGCGGAGACAAGGGAGCTTAATTTTGGTTTATGATTATCCAGCTTGGCAGGAGATACTTCCAGGAGCCAAGGAAACTGGCCCCAATATACCCACAGGAATCGCTGAGAGATAAACTTCACTTAGCCGTACTTGCCATGTCTGTCCACGCATGCCCGACAAGTTAACCAGCTCCCTTCACCCTAGCCCCTGCCCACAGGATATTCCACCCACCACAGGCTGGGCCTTCCCGATGGATTAGACAATCTCTGCCGGTTTGCTTAGTTCCGCCTTAACTATCAATTCTTCACAGATGTGCACAAAGGTCAGGCTGCAACTGTCAAGTCGACACCTGTCCCCCATGGCAGTGTTCTTCATGAAATTCTGGAGCAGGTCTCCTGGTGGCAGAGGAGCAGAGAGAAGCATCAAGATTAAAGATGAACGTGAAAGAAGCCAGTTGGCAGAATGCTGGACAGCCCTCCCCATGCGTGCCAGTAACAAACGGAGCATGCGCAAGAAAATGCTGAGCTGTAGAAACACAGGCAGAAAAAGACCTGTGAGGAATCCTGCGGAGTCTTCAAGCCTTCCTCACTGGCGCGTGTCCCTCCTTAGGAGCTATTTACTGTGTGTGTGTGTGTGTGTGTGTGTGTGAGAGAGAGAGAGAGAAAGAGAGAGAGAATGTATGCATGCCGTGGCATACATGGTGGAGGTCAGTTCTTTCCTTCCACCATGTGGGCTTCCAGGGATAGAATTCCAGAAGGGAGCAGGTACTTAGCCCACAGAGCATGTCACCAGCCCCAAGCAACACTCTTAACTGCTGAGCCATCTGTATATCCACTAACTGTCAGGCATGGTGGCACAACCCTATAACCCCAGTGCTTGGGGTTTAAAAAAATTCACTGATTCAGGAATTTTAGTTAAATGCTTGTATCTATAAAGATCACTCAAAATCTTAATGATGTGTTGTTCGACTTTTCCTTATGTCGTGGTTTGAACAGGAGCTGTCCCCCAGAGGCTCATGTGTTTGCAACCTCTGCAGCTGGTAACGTTTGAGAAGTCATGGTGCATGTAGGAGATGAAGCCTGGCTGGAGAAAGGCACGTTGGGGGGGGGGGACACGACGCGACTTGAGGTTGCTTAGCCCCGGCCCTGCTTCCACTACTAGCCTGCAGCTTGCTCTCTCGCTCCGTGATGATGGATGTGACCTCAGGGCATCTCCGACTTCTGACACCCAGATATGCCTTTTTCACTGCAATGGATTGTGTCTGGAACCATAAGTCAAATAAATCTCCCTTTCTCCCTTTAAGTTGTTTGAGTCTGGTGTTGTCTCATAGCAGCAGAAAGAGTAACTGGGACATCTGTAGGGTGTATATGTTAGATGTTAGCCATGTTAAACACAAAATGGCTGCCTCCCCCTACTCCTAGGGTACGCGTGCAGACAAAGGACACTTCACAAGTCCCCAGCTTGCCTAGATAAGGGAGTTCCACTCTCCCAAGGACAGCTCCACCTGCAAATAAGATAAACTGGTGCTTTCGTCCAAGGACTTTTAGCCACCCCAGGGTGAGTCCCCCCTCTCATTACAGTACTTTTCCAGCTACAAGCCCCTGCCCTATAAAAACATCCCCAAAGATTAGCTGCCTCTCTCTGCTTCAGAGGCAGCCATCCTATTTGCTTGCTAATAAAATCTCCTGTGTGCATACCTGCTGATTCTTGGGTGTAGCTCTGCATCCCCAATCAGTCTGAGGTGGGAGGGGGGCTTTCCCAAGAGCCCCCACAGTATATCTCTGGGTCAGCTGTAAGCCGCAGAGAGCAAACCTCAGGAAGGCAGCAGACGGTTCATCTGTTTTGCGGACCTAAGGCTCTCATGGTGTCTCTGCAGGTTCTCACCTATCTGGGAGGCATTTTTTCCTGCCCACGTTACAAGGAAAATGATTTTCCAGTCTTAAATGGCTTGCCAAAATTAGTCCTGGAATTGTTCCCTTAATCTGTCAGTTTCCTTTCATTTTCCTGCGGGAGCATGGCCAGGCAAGCTGGACCTTCACAATCACTACCAGGGCTGTGGCCTGGAGGCGCTGGCCTGCAGCTGCTTGGGAGATGATTTCCATGGACAACAGAGGCCAGGTGGGGCTCCACCTGCCTGACACAGCCTCTGATCCCAGTGCTGCCGGTTTACAGAATCTTCTTAGCCTTGGTCAAATTTTGCCCCTTGTGGACTGTGGGGGTCACAGGAAATGACAAAGGTCCTCGACCGTGAGATTGGGATGGTACTGGCTTCTGTGCCGTGGCAGTGAGAAGTTAGGAACATATGAGTACTGGCATGATGCCCAGTATAATACTGCAAATGCAGTCACTGTAGTACCTCCCACCTGACCTGTGGAGGACTGGGGATGTGGCTCAGTGGGTAGAGCGCTTGCTTAGCAGGCACGAGGTCCTGGGTTTTATCTCAGCACTGCACAAAGCAGTGGTGGTACAGGCCTGTAATTCCATCATGTAGGAAGCAGGAGAATCAGGAGTTCAAGGTCACTCTCTCCTTTATAGTGAGTTTGAGGCCATCCTGGGCAACATGAGAAGCTGTCTCAATAAACGCCCAAAATATATACCCAACAAGTTGACTCAGAGGGTGTAGATACTGGACCTAAAGACCTGGGTTCGAGTCCCAGGTGCTGCACGATGGAGGGAGAGAACCGTCTCCTCCAAATTGTCCTCTGATCTCCATACAGGCACTGCGGCATGAATGCACGCGCACGTGCGCGCGCGCGCACACACACACACACACACACACACACACCAGCAAGATAAATGATAAATGTGAAAAAAATAATTTTTAAAATACTCAGGATGGAGAGACAAGAGAAACTTAGGAGTTCAGGGCCTATAAGGAGCTTCTTTCTGGGACAGCTCTCGCCCGGCCTTATTCCTTCTTAAAAGTACCACATCTAGCGTGGTGGCCATGAAGCTGCCCTGGGGCTGGGAAATTTGGAAGGTGGAAAAAAAAACACACAGATGGAAATATGGAGAACTGGTTAATAGAAACAGGTGAGGAAACCCACCAACTCCCGGTCCTGCCAGACTGTATTTATAATCGCTGAGCTGGGAGTCTGTATGCGAATCCAAGCATGGGATTTCTGATTGGTAGGAAGGAGAGGTAGAGACATGGAAAGTTTTTTTAGCTTCTAGTGCACACTGGAATAGCCAGCTTGACAGCCAGAGAATCAGACATTCCTGACATTTATCTTGTGGGCTAGAGACCGTTTAATTCATGAGATGTTTCCAGTCCAAAGATAAATCCCTGTAGTCTCAGGCAACGGCCTTATCCTGATAGGGGTTGCAGAAAAACACTAGTGAACTAGACCCCAGTGGGTTTCTGTAATTCCAGTTTTCTATGGAAAGCTCATGATTTAGAATTCCTTTCAGCCTTCCATTCTTTTTAAATCTAAGTGTGTTATACACAGATGCACCTTGTTTCCAAATTGTTGTGTGTGTGTGTGTGATGTCCTGCATATGCGTGTGCATGTTTAGAAGAGGGCACTGCATGTGCTTGTGGAGGCCCAAGGGTGACTTTGGGAACCACCCTAAATTGTTCTACCTCTTTATTGCTTTGCTCTGGAATTTCCCAGGCTCCACTTTCCAGAGCCAAAAGTATTGGCTACTGTCATTTCTACCTGTTGTTTTTATGTGGGACCAGGGATCAGAATTTAAATCCTTCTGCTTGGGAGACAAATGCTTAACTCCTGAACCATCTCTCAGCCCTTTCCGAATAGTGTGGATGAAGCTGGTTGAAGCTGCAGATGCGGAGCGCACGGGCAACTGGTCATCAAAGTGCTCTCCCGACAGCTTCCTCCTGCCCTGCTGAGCCGCGCCTGATGTAGCAATGTGTCCAGGAAAAAGGCAGGAGCTGCACCATTTCCTCAAGTGAGTCACCAGTCTGCCTTCACTCAGAGGGGACAACCCATCTCACACATTTACTGTTGAGGATAATTTTGGAAAACACAGACTACCCTGCTTCTGTGACCATTCAATATTGATGCTATGCTTTTTGTGTGTGATTGTTGGTTTTTGTTTTGCTTTGGGTGTGGGGGGGGGCTTAAGGTCTGACCTATGTGAGGCATGTACGTGGAAGCCCTAAATTGACACCCGGTCCCTTCTTCCATCTTTCTCCACTTTATTTATTGAGGCAGGATCTCTCAATTGAACCCCAAATTTTCCATTAGACACCTTGCTCCTGGGGATACCTTGCCTATGTCAACCAATTGCTGGGGTTACAGACAGACCTCTCCACCTATTCAATTATACATGAGTTCTGAGGAACCAAATTCTGATTGTCACACTTGCTGGCCCAGTGCCTTATCTATGTCCCATCTCCCTGGCCCTGCCTTTGGCTTTTCCACACTGAGGATTGAATCTTATACCTCCTGTATGCCAGGCAAGAACCCTACAGTTATCTATATCCCTAGACCTCCTTTTATTTTCTTCTTTTTGAGTCAGAGTCTCACAAAATTGCCCATGTTGACCTTAAATTTATTCTGTCTCCCACTCATGCCTTTTTTGTGCTCCTCATTTCTCAGCCTCCAGAGTAGCTGTGGTTAGAGGCCAGAACCCTCAGGCCTAACTATATGTACATTTTGGATGTGTACATAGCTTGCAATATGATAGGTGATCAGAGTGTGTATAAGTGCTGTTTTGGTCATTTGTTTATTATGAATTCAGAATATTCTTCAAAGTGTTTAGGTCAGTTACACCCCATAGACAGCTCATGAAAGAGTCAGGTCTCTATGTCTTTGCCAACAATTGGCTTCATGCTTGGCATTTCATCTAATAAGCAGTGGCATTATACTGTGGCTTGAATTTGTATTTTCCTGATGACTAAGAATGTTGAGAACCATTTTAATGGTTTATTAACCATTTGAAAAACTTTCTTTTGTGAAGTGCCTTATCAGAGGGATGGAATCTTTTAAAAAGTGGAATGGAAGTTGGCCTGGTAATGGGGAGAAGGCTCAGTGGTTAAAGCCTTTGCCTCAAAGGCAAAAGGACCTAAGTTCAGATCCCCAGATCCCATCTAAAAATGCTAGGTGGAAATGGCAGTAGCCTGGACTTTTGGCACTGGAAGATGGAGGCCAAGAAACCCCAGAACAGAGCAGTAAAGTAGAAAAGAAATCCAGGATGATCGTTGATGTTACCCTTGGGCCTCCAAAGGAACACACACTCAAGTGCCCTCCATGCGCACATAGACATGTACACCCACTCGCATGCAACACACACACACACACACACACACACACACACACACACGCGCAAAAGAAGAAGGAGAAAAGCTGGGCACAGTGGTGCACATCTGTAATCCCAACACACATGTGTTGGGGAAGGTGCTATGTAGAGAACCAAACATAAAGAACAAACAAAATTTATTTATTTTTTTAAGAATAAACAAATTTAAAAAAAAGTGGGAAGGAAGGAAAATAATAGGGAATATCAAAGTATACTGTATGCAATACTACCAAGAATTTTTTTTTTCCTTGAACTTTTTTGGTTTTGTGTGTTGTAGTTGAGGTGTACTGCCCAGATTTCTTCCCTTGGAGACTAAAGCACACACTTTCCAGTTCCTAGGAGCATGGCTGCTGACCAACTGCTCAGAATTGAGTTCTTACCTAGAAATTGCTGAGAAAGCTGTCAACCAGGATCAAGACCCCTTCCCAGAGAGGCTCCCGGTATAGTCACCCTGGATGGGAGAAAGGGATGCAGCCCAGCCTTTCTAGAACAATTTCCCTTCTGACCTGCCTGGGACTCTTCCAGCTTTAATCAGAGTCTCATTTCCTGGGAAACCCCTCAGTTCTAGGGAAACTGGGAGGGTTTGACCAGGTTAAAGGATATCCTGGGAGCTGGGAAAGCTTGATTTCTAGGTATAGCTGTGAAGACGTTTCTGGAAGAGATTGGGATCCGAATCAGCAGAGTAGAACATCTCCTTCATCTGATTCTGGCGAGCACCATCCCTTCTGTTGAGGGTAGATTGGACAAAAGGAAAGAGAATAGGTAATTTGCTTCCTCTTCTGTTGCTGGGTCACCATCTCGTGATTGCGGTCATCAGGACTCCACGTTCTCTGGGCTTCAGATTCTCGTCTGAACATGCAGGCTCCAAGCCTTAGACATGGACCGGGCCAGCTTGCTCATTCTCCAATTTCTCCATAATCCCGTGAGCCAGCTATAAACCGCGACTCCCTCCTTATGCATCGGTCTAGTCATCATCGGCACAGGGAGGCAAGGATAGAGACCCTTCAGCCTAGAAAAAGAGTTCATCAGGTAAAGGCGCTTGCTGCCAAGTCTGAAGACTTGATTCTTTCCCTGAAGTCTGTCTGTTTCTTGGGAGATATCACATAACCATCTACCTACTACCCTAGATAGAAATCTGACGACATGTGCTTGGGCAATGGCTCAGGAGTTATGTATTTGCCTCCCAAGCAGCAAGGACTTAACAGAACCCAGATCTCATGTTAAACTGATATTACCCTTGGGCCTCCACAGGTACACACAGTGCCCTCTTCTACACACACTCACACACGCATCATTAAAAAAAAGAAGAAGAAATCTGACAACAGACCAAAGTAACAATTAAGTCAATTTCCAACTTGATGAACCGATGAATTTACTGGGGGGTTACTTACAGTAGTAGGGGTGAGGGTTACTTGCAGTAGCATGGACCACTGACAAGCAGCTTCGTCACTAGAAAGCCCACCACCCAGCATGGACAAGACTCAAGGAAGCTGTACCCATCAAGCTCTCTGCTGCTCTCTGGACTGTTCGGTGTGTCCTTCAGACTGACTAGCTGCTCACTGGCCGCTTCAGACTGCCTGGCTGTCAAGCAGTTTCTTCCAGACTTCTATGTTGCTCCCTCTTTTTCAGGCTTCCTGGTTGCTCCGGGATCTCTTCTTAGGCTCCTTGACTGTTCTGGGGCCCCCTTTGGAACTAACTGGCCTGTGCAGTAGTATCTTCCAGACTAATTGGTTTATTCAGCAGTCTCCTCCCTTAGCAATTGTTTAGTGCTTTTTTTTCTTTCTCCCTCTGGAAGGAGCACTCCTCCTCATTCCACTCCCAGCTTGTTAGCTTTGGGAACTTCCTGCGCCGAAAGCCCTGTTTGCTTCCTGGGGCTTCCTGTAGGATGGGTTGGTTCAATTTGTTATATACCATCCTCCTTAGCCTAGACTGAGGCCAAGTCTAAGATGGCACCAAGCTGTGCTTAGAAGAAAATGCCACACATCAGAGCCCACGTGCAGGAAGGAGAGATCTGACACCCAAAAGTTGTTCTCTGACCTCTACATGTACACTGTAGCACACGAATGTCCACAAACACATACATATGTACAAATGTACACAGGCTTGTACAAACACCCACACACACAATAAATAAAGGTAAGAACAAACAAAATCTCAAGTGACTCTAATACAATCACCTCTTTCTTGCCTCTATTTGGAGCAACACGGATGGAGCTAACTTAAGGGTTCTGTGGAATCAATTAGGGCCTCATCTATGGACTGAAGGCTCCATAGCTCAGCTTCGTCCCACATTCCTTGTTCTCTTACAGGCACAGCTCCTAGAGCACTATCCAGGAGTCTGCAACTCTCTGCCTGAGACATGCTTCTTAAGGAGGCCGACCTGGTACAAGCTTATAAAGTTAGATCTGCTGATAACAGCCCTGTCCTGTCTTTATGCTGCTAGAGGTTGATCTAAGGGCTCTGCCATTGAGCTACGTTCTCAACTGAAAAGTTCATTTTTTAAAAAAAGGATTTCCTCAACAAACCATAATCCAGAACTTCAGAGACTCTATATCAACCACCTAGAACTAGGCCAGACTAATCTCTCCCCATCCTGAAGCTCAGGGACATTTGCGGAAGAGGGGGCGGTAAGAGTGTAAGAGCACAAGGATGGGAGGAGCAAAGATTTGCAAGATACTCCACACAAGTTAGGGCCGAAGCAATCATAATTGGACTTTGCATGCCCTGCGCAATGTCCAACACACTATTGACCTCACAAAGTCTAGCATCTGCTAAAGGCACCAAGATCCTTGGAGGCAAGGGATTGGCAGCCACAGTAGTGTTCCTATGATTAAGGGGAACACAGGAAAGGGTTCAGGGAAATGCCACTGGGTCCTTGTACATCATCGGAGAGGAGGGCCCAGAGGAGAGTCAGGCATGCACATTAAAGGACTCTCTGGGGATTGGGGGGGGGCACTGGGGGATGGGGAGGAAGGGGTGAGGGGAGGGGGAGCAGGGGGTTCCGGGGGAGGAGAAGGGAGGGAGGGAACTGGTGTACCTACTAAGTTTGTATGAGCAGAAATAATAATAATAAAATATGTTAAAAAAAAAGAAAATATACAATAAAGAGAATCCAAAAAAAAAAGGATTTCCTAAACTGCATTTCTTGCCTGCCATCAAGGTCAAGAAGATGCAAAAGTCCCCAACACCATTGATACTACCATGTTGCCTGCCCACATTATCTCATAAGGACAACTCGCCAGCCGCTGTGCTTGAGCTTGTAACTATCATCATCTTCTTGACTCAATTTATCTGTCTTTCCTTCTTTCCTCCCTTAATCAAATCAATGCCCCCTTCGAGACCTGTCCAAATGCCCCCCCTTTATGACGGTAAAAACAGTTTCTCTACCACTCCCAGTCCATAGCACGATTGCACTGTGCACAAACCTGTACTGGGCTCCCGCTAAAATTATGCTTCTGGCCACTGCTTTGCTAGTGTCAGATCCAAAGACAGAAGCGCGCAGCCCAGGCTTTCTTCCGAGTGGAGGAGCCCAGCCTGGGCCCACATAATTACCGCATGAAGTGTTAGGAATAATGACAGAGAGGTTAAAGAGCCCCAGGGGGGAAGCTGCAAGGGAGCAGCCTCTGAGACGACCTGAACTGACCCCTGTTCCCAGCATCCTACCGGTGCAGGCCTCTTCCACCCTGTAACTGGCACGGTAAAATGAAACAGGCATAGCAGAGCCCTGTAATCCCAGCGCTCAGAGGTAGTGGGATGGCATGTAAAAATCCAACTCAGGATTTCCCTGAGCTAGAAGCCAGCCTAAGGCTACCTCACAAATTCTAGACTAGTCTGGGCTACAGAATAAACAAAAAACCCCGAAGATGTACACAATATGAAATTATAGAAGTACAGAGAGCAAGATTCTCCTGTGACTGAGCCTGGTATCACAGACTTGGAATCCCAACCATAGCAGAAGAAGCACAAGTTCAAGGTCTGCCTGAGTTACTAAGTAAGACCCGGAGCAAAAATAAAAAGGGGGGAAAGAAGATGAATGTGGAGTGCAGCCCAGTGGAAGAGTGCTTGCCTAGTGTACGTGAGCCTTGGGTTCGGCCCCAGGATACCTTTGCCACGATAACTGCCACAACCAGGCTGAGCATGGTGCTTTATGCCTATAATCTCAGCACGTGAAAGGCTGAGGCAGGAGGATTATCCAGACCAGCCAGTTCCACATAGTGAGATTGTCTCAAACAACAGCAAAACTGTCCTGAGTGGGGTTTGTATAAAGAAAAGACCCAGGTACAGATTGTGGCCTGCTTGTGTGAGTGCTCCTGTAGCAACATTGCTAATACAGTGGAGAAACTTTGAGTCTGAAGTGGCTTTTCCTTGTTTTTGTTTGTTTGTTTGTTTGTTTGTTTGTTTGAGACAAGGTCTCTTGTAGCCCAGGTTGACCTCAAACATACTGTGAAACCAAGATGGTCTTCATCTGCCAAGTACTGGGATGACACACATGCTTATTCTGTTCCCAAACGATTTCTTTTTTTTTAAACTTTATTTATTTATTTATTCATTCATTTAGTGCATGCGTGTGTGTGTGTGTGTGTGTGTGTGTGTGTGTGTGTGTGTGTATCAGAGGGCACATGTGTCTCTGTGGAGGATCAAGAGTGACTTTGGGAACCATCCTGGATTGCTTCTACCTCCTTCTTGCTTGGCTCTGCCCATTGGGGCAGAAATGTGGGCCAACTCCGTTTCCGCCTGGCATTTTAAGTGGGAGTCTTAATCTCTGAGCCATCTCTCCAGCCCTCAAAAGATCTTTTTTTGAAAAATGTTTTATAAAGTCATATGCATATATGCAAATATCTTTAATGATGCTCTACAAATAGAAGAATTCATAATTTTTGTTGTTGCTGCTGGGTCTCCTTGTCCTTCTGCTCGTTTTCTAAGCTTCATTAGCTCCAGGCAAGAAACAAAGAATACTGGTCTGTGTTTCATGCAGATGGATTTATGAACACATTCTTAAGAAGCAACAACTTCAGCCTCTCATAGATCCCTGCACACCAATCTTGTTTCTACGCATCGGTGGGACTGGAGAAGAGAGCATAACACTGTGACATTTTAAATATTTTTATAATTCTTTCACAAATTCTCAATTATTCAAAGTTCTTTGAGTTTCCTGGACTAGAGGTATGCCCCAATGGCAAAGCCCATGCTTAGCAGATTCAAGGGCCCAGATTTGATCCCCAGTACCAGAAAGTTATTTGAACTTCAGTCTTGGGAAGGCCTCATGTTTTGCTTTGATTTGGCTGTTATTTGTTTGTTTAATGAGATAGGGTCTCCCTCCACAGTTCAGTCTACTCACAGTGTAGTTTAAGCTGGCTTCTAACACATTCAGCCCTACTGCTCAAACTTCCTGAGTGTTGAAATTATAAGTGTAAACCACAACACCCAGTTTTGGAATCATGTGTGTGTGTGTGTGTGTGTGTGTGTGTGTGTGTGTGTGCACATGTGCAATTTATTTGAGAGTAAAAGAGAAAGAGAAGCACACTTGTGAAGCTTGGAGACCATGTTTCAAACTTTGGTTCTTTCCCTTCTGTCTTGTGGGCTCTGGGTGCCTTTATCCATTGAGACATCTTGCTTCTCACCTCTTACCTTTTAAAAAATATTTTATTTATTTGGGGTGGGAGGGTTTTTTAAAAAAATGTATGTATGGGGTGCACACGTGTGTATGCGAGTGTACGTACATAAATACGCTTGCGTGTGTGTGTGCCTGTAGAGGCCCAAGGGGGATATGGGAAATCATCCTTGATGACTTTCTATGGAAAGTTCCTGCAAGCCAGCTGTAGCCCTCTTCCACTTTGCTGTTGTGGACTGGTCTCTAATTTTTTTTCTATTTTTTAAAAAATATTTATTTATTTATTATCTGTCTGCCTATCTATCTATCTATCTATCCATCTATCTATCTATCTATCTATTTACCTACCTACCTACCTACCTATTGTGTGTGTGTGCGTGTGCGTGTATGTGTGTGTGTATGTGTGTGTGTGTGTGTGTGTGTGTGTGTGTGTGTGTGTGCCCATGGAGGTCCAAGGATAATTTGGGGATATCATCCTGGATTGCTTCCACCTCCTCTTGGCTTTGCTTTGGAGTTCCCTAGGTTCTACCTTCCAGGGCTGGAAGTGCAGGCCACTGTCTGGCGTTTTCACCTAGGACCCAGCATCTGAACTGCTTTCCAGGAAGAGGTTTAATCCCTGAGCCATCTCTCCAACCCTGGGTCTCTAAATAAACCCAGAGGAAGCTACTGAGACGAGGCTGGCCAGCCTGCTTGCTTTCTCTTGCGCTCCATCTTCTAAAGCTGGTAGGTAGTAGGTTGGCTGCCACACCTGCCCAGCATTTTTACTGGGAGCTGGTGGATCCAAACTCAGGTCCTTTTGCTTGCAAGGCAAGAGCTTTAACCTCTGCATCATCTCCCCAGCCCCAGTTCTGTTTTGTTTTGTTTGAGTGATTCATACTGGTCAAAGGCCTAAGACTCCTGTTCAGCCCCCAGGGCATTGGGATTACAGGAATGATACTTTGCCTACCTATAAAGTAAAACATTTTGTAAGACAAAGTTTTCCTCTTAAAAAAATGGGAAATATCATTGGTTATTCATTCGTCATTCATATTAAGAAATATCCATGGAAGTGTGACACAGCTCAGTTGGTGGAGTGCTTGCTTGCCTGGCAGACATGAGGCCTCTGTCTTTAGCATCGCAGAAAGAAATATCTATGTACCTTTCCACACTCAAAATCTGGTAACACACTAGACAAGTCCTCTGCATTCTGAGCTGGGGCTGTGGGGGAAGAGACAGCGATCAGAAGTGCAGAAAGGGTGGTCGCTTCGGCAGCACATATATTAAAATCAGAACGATACAGAGAGATTAGCATGGCCCCTGCGCAAGGATGACACGCAAATTCGTGAAGCGTTCCATATTAAAAAAAAAAAAAAAAGAAGTGCAGAAAAGATGGCTGAGTGATATCATCAGATGTTTGCTTTTCAGAAATGACAGGTTGGGGGGGACTTGCAAATGTAGGTATTTAATGATTTTAATATTGCTAAGGTGTATTGGTAAATAAAAATGGGAGTTACAAAATAACAAGGTATAGTAATCACAGTTTTGGAACATATATATATGGAACATATATATATATATATATATATATATATATATATGAAAGTTGATAAGACAGGTATATTAAGCTGTAAGTATATAAATTCTTTGTTAATGTCTTGGGTTTTGAGACAAGGTCTCACTGTTGTGACCCTGTCTGGCCTGGAACTTCATGTGTCCACTAGACTGGCCTCAAATCAAGTTCAAGTGACCCTCCTGTCTCTCCTCCCAGGTCTATCTCAATAAACAAATAACCAAAGCAGACCAAATCTGTTTAGATTTAGTAGTTAAGGCAAACCCTAAGCAAGCCCACGGAAGATTGTCTAATTGATATGGGAAGATCCAGTCCACGCTGGGTGGGACCGTTCTTTGAGAAGGTAGATAAGAGGGAGAGAGCTCGTTCAATGGTTTGACATCCTTTGATGAACAGGTAGTCTGGCAAGTGAGAAAGTATGACCCATATCAGCAATTTCTAGGCTATGCTGTGGCCAGTTCCCTTGGTGTCTATTGCAATCAGCCTGCATGGTTGCTGATAAATGACCATCCAATGGCTTAAGGGAACAAGGGGTTATTCTCTCTTACGATTACTGGTTACAGCACTTAGTCCAGCTTGATGGGAGAGCATGCACCAATACCAGGGCCGAGGGAACTGGCCACACCATCACCACATAATGGCTGAGAGATGGACAATCCTTACTTGCCAGACCAGTATGCCTGGCCAAGTGAACAGAAGGATGCCCACTCTCTCATCCAATTCTCTGTGATTTACACGGAGTCTAGTCCCACCCACCATGGCTGGGTCTTCCCCATCAGCTAGACAATCTCATTCAGGTTTGCTCTGGGCTTAACTCAAACATCAACTCTCTACAACTCTGTCCAAAGCTCAAACCCTCAACAGTCAAGTTGACACCTGTGCTTAAATATAACATAGGGTTACTGAGAATTTGAGAACAACCCAGGATGACAGTGAGTCCCGTATTGTCTGGACTAAAGTATGAAATCCTCCCTCACCATACTCCCCCATCATTTGAATGCTCTGCACATAGTAGGTGCTTCATTGCTATTTGCTGAAGGTGAGTGGGAAGGAACGCAAGAATTGTTCTCATGGAGGGGCTGGAGAGGTGGCTCAGGGGTTAAGCCTCCGCCTTGCAGGTGGAAGGTCCTGAGTTCGAATCCCAGATCCCACGTATAGACGCCAGGCGGAAGCGGGGGCGGCCTGCGCTTCTGGTCCTGGTAGGGCGGAGCCTGTGAATCCCGGGGCAGAAGGAGGTGGAGGCGGCCATGGTGGTTCGCGAATTCGTCCGTGGTTCTACACAGACACACACACAGACACACAGACACACAGACACACAGACACACACGCGCGCGCACATACACACGCACATGCGCACAGTTGAATAAATAAAAAAAAATTAAAAAAAAAAAAAAGAATTGTTCTCATGGAATGAAGAACAGATGTGACCACTTGGGAAATGTAATCAAACCTTGTTTGAGGTTCCGGAGAGGAGTTTGTAAATCAGGGAATAACCTAACCCCAGGAAGCAGGTGCAGAGATGTTTTAGGGGCAAACATCTTCTTCATAGAAAGCCCTGAGGTTTCACTTTCACTTTGGTGACTATTAAAACTTTGGATGTAAGGAACTTATCCTCAAAATGGCATTCTTAGTCACTGCCTCTATTCACCTGGTGGCAGCTGGGTGTTGGCATAGCTGCCTTTGATGTCTACCCTGTGGTGTTCCACCCCCCTCCCCTACCAGACAGGTAAGTTTCTCCCAGGAGGCTGCCATACAAGGAAGACCAGTAACTGTAGCTGCAGGTGTGCAATCAGGGAGCCGAAGAGGTCAGAGGTCGGGAGTTGTTGAATGCCACTCAGGGAGCTGAGGGACTTCCCAAGGTTGGTGCACACTGAAATACATGGTTCTCCTTTCACTGGGTGCCCAGTCACGTGGCTTAAGGCAGCATTTCCAGCTCCAGTTTCTGTGCGATGCCAAGCTGCCTTGGCTGCAGGCAAATGATTCTTGGTATCACAGAGCTGGGGCTGGAGAAATCCGGACAAATGGTGGAAGGAGATGTGGCTAAGTGATGGCAGTATTTTCCAGGTGTTTTCCACACGCCATTCCCACCTGCACACTTGACGAGCTTTCTTAAGGAGTGAGGTATTTCAGGCAAAGCCAGAGAAAGGAAGTAACATTTATTGAAGGTTTAAAAAAAAAAAAAAAAAAAAAAGCTGGGCACCGCTGACTGTGGTGACTCAGGTCTATGATCTCAGCCTTTAGGAGGCTGAATGAAGCAAGGGGATTGTGCAGATTCGAGGTCAGCCCAAGAAACAGAGCAAGAGCCTGGTAAGAAAATCAACCCAAGAGCAGGCTTGGGGGCGAGTGTCTATAATCGTAGCATTAGAGAGGTGAAGGCAGGAGGATGAGGAGGTATCTTTGTCTGGTGACTTGAAAACCAGCCTAGGCTACTGAGACCCTGTCTTGAAAAAACAAAAGTCGAAAATGAAAAAGACAAAAATACCCATTAGAAATGTGGCGCATACCTGCAAGCCTAGCACCTGAGAGGAGGCAGAAAGACCAAGAGTTTTAAACATTTTTATTTTTATTTTTCTACTTTTTTATTATTTATTTATTCAATTGTGCATGTATGTATGTGCGCATGTGTGTGTGTGTGTGTGTGTGTGTGTGTATGTGTAGAACTACTGACGAATTCGGGAACCACCATGGATGCCTCCACCTCCTCTTTGTTTACTCTGCCCCGGGATTCACAGGCTCCGCCCTACCAGGACCAGAAACACAGGCCGACACCGCTTCTGCCTGGCGTCTATACGTGGGGTCTAGGATCCGAACTCAGGACCTTCTGCCTGCAAGGCAGAGGCTTAACCCCTGAGCCACCTCTCCAGCCCCCAAGACCAGGAGTTTTAGACCAGCCTTGGCTTTGCAAGATCTTGTGTCAAACATACACAGACACCCATCCCCACACACACACAAAGTAAAAAAATTAAAAAGTTCTGTTGCACAAGTATGAGAGAGAGAGAGAGAGAGAGAGAGAGAGAGAGAGAGAGAGAATATGTGTGTGTGTGTATCAAAGAGCACTATGTGTCCCTGTGGAGGCCCAAGGGTGACTTCAGAAAACATCCTGAGTTGCTTCTTCTTTTTTTTTTTTTTTTTTTTTTTGCTCCACTCTGGGATTTCCCAGGCTCTGCCCATCAGGGCCAGAAGTGCATGAAGCTGCCTTTTTGGCCTGGTGTTTTATAACGTAGGATCTGGGAACCGAACTCAGAACCTTCTGCTTGGGAGGCAGAGTCTTAGCCCCTAAGACATCTCTCTAGCGCCCAGCTTGTAATATTCTAGTAGTTCCCTGGAGCAGATCCCCTCCCCGAGCCTGTCTTTCCCCACAGGCGCAAGCTGTGTCTGACCTTGCTGGGTGGATTCCCTCCACAGTCGCTGCCCTGTACTGCACCTATCCAGACTGGGTTAGGCGCTTCTATAAATGGCCTTTTTGGCTGATATTCACCCAGTTCCTCCACTTTAAAATGGGCTTACAACTCCTAGCGACCTGTCAGTGGGCACTGCTTGTTAAGTTGTGAGCTGCTTTTAGTCACTGAAGGAGAAGGGGAGCTAGCCATTTGTTTTTAAAATTGATTTGAGGGCTGAAGAGATAGATCAGGGGTTACGACTGGCAAGCAGAAGGTCCTGAATTTGGATCCCAGGTTCCACACAGGGGCCTCCACTTCCTGCCCTGGTGGGCAGAACCTGGGAAATCCCAGCACCAAGCCAGAAGGAGATATAGAAGGAATCCAGAATGATTGCCGAAGTCACCGTTGGTCCTCCATTGGAACACAGTGCCCTCTGATACACACACACACACACACACACACACACACACACACACACACACACGATGAATGAATAAATAAAGTTTTAAAAAGAATAAAATTGATTTGAGTGTTTGTTCTGTGCCAACAGCTGGAATTATACTGGTACTGATCAAAATACTAGAAACTGATGTGCTATTGGCAGTATCGTGGGGGAAATCAGTCAATGAATGAATAAATACACAAGTAGCTATTGAGGCTGGTATTTACAACCACCAACCCCAAGTCCTCGGGACCTAAGAGCATATATAGCTTTAGTAGGGATGAAAATTAGACTGATGTTTTTGTTTCATTACACGTTGCTGCCATTGAATACCTGTTCCAAGTAATTTAGGAGGAAAGGGTTTAATTAGTTCACAATTTCAAGTTATAGTCCATCATTGCAGGGAAGTTATAATGGCAGGAGTTTGAAGAGACGTGGTCATATCATATCCACAGCCAGAACAGAAAGCAGAGAATCAATGCATGCCATGCATGTGTGCAAACGTATGTACATCTGTGTATTCATGTGTGTGCTTTGTATGTATGTGTGTACAAGTCAGAGGCCAACATTGTGTGTCTCCTCTATCACTTTCCACTTTATTGTTATTTTTCAGGCAGGCTCCCTCACTAAACCTGGAACTGCCATTTTGGCTAGGCTGGCATTAAGGAGTCCTGTCTGGCACCAGGGAGCCCCAAATCTACCTGTCTCCATTACTCTGTGCTGGTATTACAGATATGCATGACCACGCCTTTTTTTCCCTCCTATGTATGCTCAGGATTTAAATTTATGTCCTCATGCTCCCGAAGAAAGTACTTTACTCCAGCCCTACTGGAGTGTTTTGTGGTGCTTGAATGGAAGGAACCCAGAGCCTCGGGCATGCCAGTGCATCACACATCTGTTTTGTTTGTTTGTTTGTTTGTTTTCTTAAGACAAGGTCTCATTATGTAGCTCTGGTTAATCTGAAACCACTGTGTAGTAGAGCTGGAAACGCAATTCCTTTGCCTCAGTATCCTGAATGCTAGAATTACAGGTTTCAGACACCGTGCCTTGCTTATTTTATTTTTTTTTTATATTAAACTATCCATCCAGTAGATTTGGAAAAATGTGAGGTTTAGTAAATCAATGCAGAGAAGAGTATTTTTCTATGAAATGCAATTGAGGGCACATGTACAAAGAATGGAATGGGGAAATGATAAGGTTTTTTGGATGTTTGCTTATTTTGTGAGACATAATCTTGGTATGTGGCCCACCCTGGCCTCAAACTCACTGTGTAGTAAAGTTATCCTGAGTCTCAGAATCATCCTGAATGCTAACATTAGGGTCATGTGCTACCAGCATGACTTGGTTTTTGCTAACATTCTATCTGCTTGCTAATCATGCTCATTTCACAGGAAGGGCGGAGAAGTGTGTGGTATATGCACCTCTGTGTGTGGAATCACTGTTGTGACACTTTTCCTGAGGAAATGCCACACAAATGCTTATTCCCACCAGATAGGTTGACTCTCTAGGGGTCTGTATGTATCCAGGTTCTTGTGTTCAGAGTTGAAGATTGAAACCAGAACATTAGTAGAGGATTAAGGCAGAGTTTATTTAGAGGTGAGAAAGAACAGAACTCACGGACTCCCGACGTGGAGGAGGGGCAGGTGCCCTGGTGGACTCATGAACTCTAGGCATGGAATCCATGTTAGGTAAGGAACTAGAAAAGAACTCCTGGACCCCAGAAGTGGAGTGCTATGAGGGGTAGGTGGTGCAAAGGTCAGGTATATTTATGCATTTAGGTAAGGCTAGGAAAGGTGGCCTTTCCCCCATTGATTAGCTCCAGTTTTTATAAACCTGAATGGAGCTCTTTGGATTCTCTACATCTCATTGGTCTATTCACCTTGGGGCCCAACCCAGCTGATTTTGTGCCTGACCTCCCGGTAGGGCTTATTTACAATGGAAACTAACCTCCAAGTCATTTCATCAGCAAAGGATTGGGAGAAGTCCAAGACCTTAGCTCCAGTGGATGACTGAGGTCTGGATGATTGAGGTTGGTTCCTCCCTATCTGCAGGGGTGGAAAATGACCTTTCAAGACCTTCAGAGACCCTCCCAGCATGGCTGCTCTAAAGCTGCCTAATTAGGGATCCACAGACATACCAAAGTAACGATGATACTAAAGTTCAGCTAGGTGAACCAATGAGTTTATCGGGCGGTTTTGCTTCTGGGATACGGGTGAGATTTGCTTACATGACCTGGGATGACTCAAAGACAGCTGCATCACTGAAAGCCCACCCCAGTGCCACAGCCTTGGGAAAGGCATGTGCATCTAGTGACCTTCAAGAACTTCCTGAGACTAGTGAGCTTTTTATTTTGGGGGTCTCGTGATCCTTCCTCTAGGACAGGACGTTTCAAATCAATACACAGCAACCTCCTAAAGGTGGAGGAAAAGTCTAGGATTTAGGCAGTTTTCGAGCTGCCATGCTGCGACCCTCTCGGAAGGTCTTGGAAAGCCATTCCCCACAGCTGGGAACACACCCCTTGTTAACTTCCCCCACCCTTTGCTTGTGAAAGAATATGGAGATTAACTCTGCATTATAGATAAACCCTACCCTGAGGTGAGCACAAGATCAACTGGGTTGGGCCCCAATGTGAGCTAACCAATGAGGAAAAGCCATTTTCCCCAGCGTTGCCTAAGTGTACATATAACTGACCTTGGCGGCCATCTTTGGTGCCTGCACTCCATGTCTGGAGTCCGGGAGTTCCGTTCTTTCCTCTAATAAACTCTGCCTTAATCCTCTACACGTGTTCTGGTTTCAGTGTTGGACTCCTAACACAAGAACCTGGATACATACAGACTCCTAGAGAATGACCCTGTTTTAAGGTGGCATGAGTTATGTGGGAGGAAATACAGCAGGGGCCAGTGAGATGGCCCAGCAGGCACTTGCTGAGACAACATTACTGAACATTCAAGGCTAGCCTGGGCTACATAGGGAGCCTCTGTCTCAAAACAACAGAACAAGAAATCCCTGCTAATAAAACAGCTCTGACTTCTCCACGCCGGGACATTTGGATTTAACATACTGTGGGCATAACTCAGCAGATAAAGGTACCTAAGTTGGACTTAAGTTCGATCCCTAGAGTCCACTTAGTGGAAGGAAAGAACTGACTTCTGACTGCCCACTGATCTCCACAACATGTATGCTACCTCTTCTGTCTCTGTCATAATAAACAAACAAACAACATTTTTTAAAGATACTCTGGGAGGCCTGAACAGATGGCTCCGAGGTTAAGACTGCCTCACAAGGGTATCCCAGGTCCCGTATAAAAACCACCAGGCAGAAACAGAACTTCAGGCCTTGGTGGGCAGAGCCTGGGAAATCCCAGAGCCAAGCAAAAAGGAGGTAGAAGCAATCTAGGATGATTCCTGAAGTCACCCTTGGGCCTCCACAGGGACACACAGTGCCCTGTGATACATACACAAATAAATAAACAAACAAAGAATAAGAATAAAAGATACTCTGGGATAATTCACGATTAACTCATTTCAAGATCCTTTTTTTTTAAGATCCTTAATTCTAAACTGCAAAACCCCTGAGACATTTGCCTGTCAATTTGGAGAGGAATAATTTAAAATACCAGTTAATAAATTACTTACTTCTGACTTGAAATCAGAAGGTTGGGAGATCAAAGTAGCTTTAGGTTACTTAGTAAATATGGCTTTAATATCATTAGAAATAAGCATTTTTCATCTTTCTTCCCTCTCTCCTCCTCCCCTGCCTTCCTTCCTCTTTGCCTTCCTTTCCTTCCTTCCTTCACTCTTTCCTGGTACTAGAAATTCAACCCAGGCTCTTATACACTGCTCTGCTATTTAGCTATATGAACCAAAGTTGGGGGAGGAGGGGAATGGTACCAATGTTAAAGGTTGATAAAGGTCCATGGGCTGACTGGCATTCAGTGGCTGGACAGCTGGAATGTTGCAGGGTGGGAGCTGTATTATCTTGGACAGTCTTTAGCTCCTTAATAGCCATTCATTGCCCACTGCCCAGTCTTGTGAGTAGCAGATAAACCCTTTTGGAATGTATTAACAGACCCTAGTTTCCACCAATCTAAAGCTAGGGAATTCATCAGACAGTATCTGAACCCTGTAGCTCAGAGTTGTGCTGTAACCAGCCTTCCTGATGCTTTCACCAAAGTATCAACAGTGCTTTGATTCATGACTTCTTTTGATGCAGGAATAGTCTTTCTTCTGTTCACCAAATATCCCTCCTGGCTTACCAAATATTACAAAGTCCCTGTTTGGGGGCCAAATGTTGCAGGGTTCTTGTGTTCGGAGTCGAAGACTGAAACCAGAAAATGCAGAGAGGATTAAGGTAGAGTTTATTAGAGAAGAGAAAGAACGGAACTCATGGACTGCAGATGTGGAGGACCATGAGGGGCTAGGGCCCCCCAGAGAACTCATGGACTCCAGGCATGGGATCCACGAGAAGCAGGGAAGGAGCTGGAAAAAAACTCATGGCAGGCGCTAAAGATGGCGGCCAGCATTTGGCATATTTATACACCTAGGCAAGCCCAGGAAACTGGCTTTTTCTCTTTGGTTAGCTCCCATTGGGGCCCAGCCCAGTTGCTGCTGAGCCCATGTGGGGCTAGAGATCAAGTTATTGGATATAGAGAACTTATCTCTGTAATCCTTTCATAAGGAAGTTGCTCATCTGAACTCTGGGAGGATTAGAGTCAGTGCCTCTGCAGGGGTGTTCCTTCAGGGTGATCTCAGCAGTGGGGGATGATGGCCTTTAGGAATTTCAAAGACCTTTAGAGACCCGCCCCAGCATAGCTGCTGTAAACCTGCCTTACTTTTATTCTGTGACTATAAACACATCATGAAACCATTTCCACCTTCAAACATGGTATTTGGGACAACTGTATGTTCCTAGCTACCCCGACTCATATTCAGCTCAGCACAAATAAGCTCTTATTCCCTTTGAGGCATTAGCCATGTTTTTACATCAAGAGCCATATTGCTTAGCCCTGTTAACACTTTTCATCTTGAGATTAGGTCTACCTAAATTGCCAGGCTAACTTTAAACTCGTGACCCTTCCGCTTCACCCTCTCTGGTAGCTGGGATCAGAGGCCCAAGTTGGCATCACATTTGTGGCAGTCATCCTGTATCCGCCTGGCAAGTTTTGGGAGTACACATGTGAATCGCCACTCCAAGTTCTGCCTATTTTTTAATACAGTGCTGTATAAAGACATTCTCGTGCAGATGTATAATGAATTTTGAGCATAGTACCCCCAAAATAAAGTAACTTAAAATCTTTTATTAATCTGAGCAAGAGAGTTCAGAAGGCACATGTAATGGCAGTCACATGGAGGTCAAAGGGCAGCTTTTAGAAGTCAGTTCTGTCTTACTGTGGGATCTAACGTGGGTTGCCAGGTTTGCATATAGGTGCCTTATCTGCCAAGCCATCTCACAAGCTCATTTTTTGGGGGGGATAAGAGGGGTGGGTTCAAAGATGGAACCCAGGGTCTTATACATGCTGAGAAAATTCTCTACCATTGAGCTATAGCCCTAGCTTTCTGCTTGCTTTCTTTGTCTTAGATAGACCAGGCAGTCTTAGACTTCCTATGCTGAGGACGACTTTAAACTTTTTTTTTAAATTTTTTATTTATTCAATTGTGCATGTGTGTGTATGTGTGTGTGTGTGTGTGTGTGTGTGTGTGTGTGTGTGTGTGTGTGTGTGTAGAACCACGGGCGAATTCGGGAACCACCATGGACCGCCTCCACCTCCTCCTTGTTTACTCTGCCCCGGGATTCACAGGCTCTGCCCTACCAGGACCAGAAACGCAGGCCGCCCCGCTTTGGCCCGGCATCTATATGTGGGGTCTAGGATCCGAACTCAGGACCTTCCACCTGCAAGGCAGAGGCTTAACCACTGAGCCACCTCTTTAAACTTTTTTTAAAGCCCCGACTTTAAACTTTTTTTAAAAAAAAATTTCCTTTGTGTGTGTGTGTGTGTGTGTGTGTGTGTGTGTGTGTGTATCAGAGGGCACTGTGGTGACTTTGGGAATCATCCTAGATTGCTTCTTTTTGCTTCACTATATAGGTGATTTTCCAGACTCTGTCCACTAGGGCCAGAAGTACTGCTGCTATTTCCACCTAGGCATTTTTACATGAAACCTGGGATCTGAACTCAGGACCTTCTGCTTGAGAGGCAGAGTCTTAACCCCTGAGCCATCTTTCCAGTCCCAACCTTACACTTCTAATGCCTGGTCTGTCAGTACTTGTTCAATCCCTCACTAGACCAGCCTTGTTCATGTCTTAAAAGGTGCCTGTCCCATTAAGGCAGGATTAAAATCACTATGCTGGGATGGGTCTCTAAAGGTCTTTGGAGGTCTTTGAAATTCCTGAAGGCCATCCCCCACTGCTGAGATCACCCTGAAGGAACACCCCTGCTGAGGAACTGACTCCAGTCCTCCCAAGATATAAAATGGGTAACTTCCCTATGAAAGGATTATGGAGATGAGCTCTCCATATCCAACAAACAACTTGGTCTCTAGCCCCAAGTGGCTCAGCAGCAACTGGGTTGGGCCCCAATGGGAGCTAACCAATGAGAAAAAGCCAGTTTTCCAGGCTTGCCTAGGTGTACAAATATTCCTGACCCTGGCAGCCATCTTCCTTGCCAGCCCCTCAGGGCAATGGCCCTTCGGCATTTATTAGTACAGACTGTATCTATGAAAGGACATCCTTGGAACATTTCAGTAAAATACCACAAGTAACTGCTCACCCACACAAAGGAAAACTAGTGTCTCCTGTGTAGAATCATCTGACTGGTCAATCTGTTTCTTCCCATTGAAACAGGGCCTCTCCTATGCTCCATCTGGGATTTGAATTCTCTTCCTGCCCCAGTCTCTTGAGTAACTACTAGGATTACAGGCATTTGCTACAGCTCCCTGCCCAAGAATCCCCCCGCCCATCTCCCTTCCCAGGCCTTATATATAACTTTGATCAGCTTTCTGATCAAGATAGGGTAGTCTTGAACTCTTAGAGATCTGTCTGCTTTGGAATTCTGAGGGTTGGAATTAGAGGTGTGCAACACCACACCCAACCACACCCACTTAGACAAGGCCAGTTGCCCAAACTAGCCTTGAACTCAACACTTAGTTGAAGATAACCTTGAACTTCTACTCTTCCTGCCTTTATCTCCTAAAGGTTGTGCTTCTAGGCATATAAGAACTATGTGCTGTTGTTTTTAAAAGATTTTTGTTAGTATATGTTATTTACACATAATAATAGGTTTCATTAAGACATTTTCATATATGCACATAGTATGTTTTGATCCTATTCATTCTGTTTTACCCCCTCAACAATAATAAAATTTTAAAAGTTAAACAAATTGTATTTTTCATTTTTAAAAAAACTATTACCTGTGTGGCATGCATTTGCATGGAGTTGAGGTGGTGAGGTACATACACAATCCCAGAGTGGTATTTTTTAAAAGGCCTTGGAGTGTGGTGAGATGATCAGCAGAAAAAGGACGCTCGCAGCACACATCTGACAACCTGAGTTGGAGTCCCAGAATCCACATCAAAGCGGAAGGAGAGAACGAACTCCACAAAGTTGTCCTCCATCCTCCACACAGTGGCAAGCAGGCCTCCTGCACACACAATAACAAGTGGCACTTAAAGTAGCGAACTAAAAAGCAAGGTAATCAATAAGCCTATGGATTCAGTTGTAGAGTTGATAGAGAACACATGACGGCCTTGCATTCCATCCTCAGTATCCCATAAACTTGGAATGACAATACAAACCGGCAGTCCCAGTCCTCAAGAATAAAATCCTCAACCTTTTTTAATTATCATTTTTAATATTATATATATTTATTTATTTAAGAGGAAGGGCGAGAGGGTGCATGCATGTTATGGTGCACAGGTAGAGATCAAAGGACAATTTTTGGAAATCAGTTGTCTTCTACTACGTGAGCTTTCTGGGGTCAAAGTCAAGTCTCTAGGACTGTGCCTCAATTGATCTTAATTATCTTGCCAGGGCAGCCTTTATATTTTAAAAGGTTATCTTGGGTACTCTCCTCTGTAACTAAAAAGTTATTTTTGGACTGTGTGTTGTGGAAGACTCCTGTCATTGTACCAGAAGCAGAAGCAGAAACAGAAGCAGAAGAAGAATCATGAGTTTGCCATCACTGAAATTCAGCAGATGTGCCAGTTAGATGCAGGTGTTAACTTGAAGTTAAAGGCTGTGGCTTTGGGAACATCTGAGGAGTTGATAGTTGAGGCAGGCCCTGAGAAAGCCTGTGGGAGATGAGCTAATGTCAGACTAGGCTTTCTGACAATGAGAAAGTTGGTCTTTCTTTCAGTTCTTTCTGTGCACATGTTGTAGACACATCCCTGCCAGGGCAAATGCTTGCAACTGAGAATTGTAACCAAGAATAAACCCCTTGTTCCTCTAAGCTATTTGGGTCTTGTAGTCATACCAGCAACATAAAGAGAAACCGGAATAGGAGGTTAGTTCCTTTTCCCTATAATGTGATAAAATACTAAGAGGCTGAGGATGTAGCTAAGTAGTCAAGTGTTTGCTTAGCACACACAAGATTCTGTGCTCAATCCCTAGCTGCCCAATAAAAACAAACAGAAACGATAACAGCAAAAACTCTGTAACCATGACTGGAGACATGGTTCAGGGATTAAGACTCTGTCTTGAAAGCAGAAGGTCCTGAGTTGGGATCCCAGGTCCCAGGCAAAAACAACAAACTAACAGAAATAGTGGCAGCCTGCACTTCTGGCCCTGGCGGGCGGAGCCTGGGAAATCCCTGAGGGAAGCTAAGAGAAGATAGAAGCAATCCAGGATGATTCCTGGTTACCCCTGGGTCTCCACAGGGACACGCAGTGCCCTCAGACACACACAGACACAGACACACACAGGCAAGATAAACAAACAAACAAAAAACTCTTGAGTGAAGAAATTTAGAAAGGCTTTATTCCGATGCGCACACTTCCAGGGTACATCCATCTTGGCAGGGCAGTCAAGGTAGCAAGAGTTTGGTGCAGCTTGTCACATTATCATTACTATTTTCCTTCATAAATGGGGTGTGTGTATGGGTTGCATGTGTGTGTGTGTGTTTGCATGTGTTTGGCCCAAGTGGGTAGTGCAATTGAGCGTTCAGTGCCTTGGAGGCCTAAGGGTGGTCTGGGGAAATCAGCCACAATTATTTTTCTGCCTTATTGTTGTGAACTTGGGTCTCTAAACCCTGGTGGAGGCCCAAGGGTGACCTTGGGAATCATCCTGGATTTCTCTACCTCCTTTTTGCTTTGCTCTGGCGTTTCCTGGCTTCTATTTTTCAGAGCCGGAGGTGCAGGGCGCTGCTGTTTCTGCCTGGCACTTTTTATGTAGGATCTAGGATCTGAACTCAGGACATTCTACTTTCTTATTTATTTGTTTATTTCTTCCACTCATACAAAGTTGATAAGTACCCCATTCCCTTTCCTCCCTCAACCCCTCCATGGATCCCCTTGTTCCCTACCCTCTTTTCCCTTTCCTTTCTCCCCCTCCCTCCCTTTCTCCCAGTGCTCCTTCCCCCCCTTCCTGGAATATCCTTTAGTGTGCATGTCAAACTTCCCTCTGGGTCCTCTTCTCTGATGAGGTGTAAGGACTCAGTGGTATTGCTTAGAGCTCTTTTTTGTGTTCCCCTTTAGAATAGGAACACTATTGTGGTTGTTAATCCCTTGCCTCTAAGAATCCTAGTGCCTGTGATCCATGCTAGACTTTGGGGAGTCAATGATATGTTGGTAAGTACGCAGGTCATGCAAAATCCTATTATGATTACTTCGGCCCTAACTTGTTTGGAGTATCTTGCATATCATTGCTCCTCCCCATCTTTAGGCTCTTACAATCTCACCACCCCCTCTTCCGCAAATTTCCCTGAGCTTTAGGATGGGGAGAAATCAAGCTGGCCTGGTTCCAGGTGGTTGATGTAGAGTCTTTGATTTTCCAAATTATGGTTTGTTGATTTTTTTTTTTCAGTTTTGCTGCTCCTGCACCGCTCTTGGCTCCATCCTGATGGGTATTGGATATCGCCCCCTGGCCAGAGATAAAATGCTGTTAAAATAGAGTCTTATTATAAGAGTAGACTCAAAGGTAGATGGAATAAGAGTAGAAGACCAGGACATTCTACTTTCAAGGCAGTCTTAACCCCGAGTCATCTCTCCGGCCTTCCTCCTAGCACTTTTATGTGGGATGGGTATACTCATTATTCTTCTCTGCTGTTGAAAGACACCACTAGGCTCAAACAACCTAAGTGGAGAAAAGGAGATTTATTCAGCTTACAATTCTGGGGGGGGGAGGGGAGATATAGTCTATTACGGCAGAAAAGGCATGGCTGTCTGTTAGAAGCTAAAGGTGGGTTAATCAGGGAGGCTGTGAGCTACAAAACTGCAAGTTGCAAGAGCAGACTAACTGAAGCAAGGTAGAGCTAACCAAACTCAAGGCGCACTCCCTGTGACTGCCTTCTACCAGCAAGGCTCTACCTCCTAAAGGTGCCATGACCTTCCCAACAACTAGAGATTCAAATATCCGAGGTGTTCCTGTGGAGACAACTCACATTTCAAATCATGACAATAGGGAATCTGAAATTAGGTTCTGTTGCTTGTAAGATAATGGCATTAACCACTGAGCCATCTCCCCAGCCTGGCTAGTCATATTATAGGCATGTTTTCCCTTTTCATAAACTCTGGATCCAGCCCATGGATGCTACTGCCCATATTTAAAATGTGTCTTCCCACATCAGTTAATCTGATCAAGATCCTTCCTCACACATATTCTCAGAAGCCTAGGTCTTGGGTGAATCTAGATCCTGTCAAAATGATAATTAACACTAACACAGCAAGTAGAGTTTTTCATCCCAATATGATTCTCTTCTGTAGTATGGTTATAATTTTTTCTTTTCCTTTTTATACCTCTACCTCTTCTCTCCTCCTCCTTTTTAGAAGTAGCAATAGAGAAAGGAGAAAACACTCCAGAGAATAGGCGTGGTCTAGTGAGCTGGGGAAAGGCGTGCATTCAAAAACATTGGGCTAATAGCTCCGTGGGTAACGCACCTGCTCAAAAACCCGGCAATCTGAGTCCAATCCCTGGAAGCCACATGGTGGAAGGAGAGAGCTGATTTCTGAGAGTTGTGTTCTGAATCCCATTCATACTCCACTGCATGCACATACCCTCATTCTGTGTAAGTGTGTGTGTGTCTGTCTGCCTGTCTGTGTGTCTCTCTGTCTCCTCTCTCTGTCTCTGTCTCTGTGTGTGTTGTCTGTCTGTCTCTTCTCTCTCTTTTTCCCCTCTTTCTGTCTGTCTGTCTGTCTCTCTCTTTCCTCCTCAGAGGCTGTTTTGAACTTTGCCAAGATGACCTCCTGCCTCCACTTATCAAGTGCTGGAGTCACAAGAACCTTCTACCAAACCTGCTGTTTTTCACTTGATGGATACATTTTAAAACTTTTTTTTTTAACCTATAAACTGCTTAGATTTTTAGGTTATGTCTAGTTTTTAGAGTTTCCCTACAGGGTCTTTGTGAAACATATATGTTCACTTCTCTTGGAATGAAAATATAAGAATGGGATATTGGAATCTAGACCAAGGGTTGAGAAGGAACTGAAAGTGGCTTTTATTCCCATCAGCCATTGTAAGCCTCAGCTGCCCACATCCTCCTCAGCACTTCATAGTGTCATCGTCTTTCCCTTCACTTTTAAAGCCTTCCTGGCAACTTAGCGATAATTTGAAGACAAACGAAGAAGAAAATGTACAGATTCGCACATGGTGATAGTTAACCTAAGTTATGGAGCTACAACCTGGGATTAACTAACAGATTAGCTGCTAGACCACTTTAAGAGATTATTTGGATCAATATATTTGCAACACAAAGACCAACTCTAAATCTGGTTGGGACCTCCCAATAGCAGACCAGATAAAAGGAATCTCAAGACAGAATTTGAGGGACTCTATCAACCTGTTCTAGCAAACTCATCTTCCCTCCTGCCGCCTTCAGCTTTGTAGACCCCTGTCACAGTTAGAAACAGGTGTAAACTTGATGGTTGAGGGTTTGAACTCTGGGCACATTTGCAAAGAATTAGTTCAGTTAAGCCTGATGTGAACCTGCAGGAGATAGTCTAGTTGATGGGGAAGGCCCGACCCAGGATGGGTGGGACTAGCCCCCAGGCAGGTAAATAAAATGCAAAGAGCTGGTTGAGGAGTTGGCCTGACAGGTTGGTCTGGCAGGCCATTATGTGAAGATGGTGTGGCCAGTTCCCTGGGCCTTGGTATTAGTGTGAGTTCTCTTGCCAAGCCAGACAAACAACTGTAACCAGGAATTTTAAGAGAAAATAAACCCTTTATTCCCTTAAGTAGTTTTGACATGATTTTATCAGCAACCATGCAGAGAAACTGTAACAAGCCCCATGAGGAATGTGACAATGGGACCTAAGCTGCCTCCAGCCTCTGCTGCCCGCCTTGCCCTCTCTGCCTTAATGGACTATATCTCCTCTCTGAAACTTTAAGCCAAATAAATCTCCTTTTCTCCCCTTAGCTGATTGTTTTGAGTGTTATCTCAAAGCAGCACTAACAATACCTGTGGCACTCATTTAAGAAACTTTTATTTTTTAATTATTTAGTGTGTGTGTGTGTGTGTGTGTGTGTGCATCAGAGGGCACTGTATGTCCCTGTGGAGGACCAAGGATGACTTTGGGACTCATCCTGGTTTCCTTCTACTCCTTTTGCTGTACTCTGGGATTTCCCAGGCTCCACCCACAGGGCCAGAAGTGCAGGCCACCATTTCCATTTGGCGTTTTTTTATTTTTTATTTATTTTTTTTTTACATGGGACCTGGAATTGGAACTTAGGACCTTCTGCTTGTGAGGCTGAGTCTTAACCACTAAGCCATCTCTTCAGCCCCAAGAAACATTTACTGATATAAATATTGATATATTGACATTGATATTGTTGCAGGAACAGTCTTTCCTCTGTCAAATATCCCTTTTGGGTTACTGAATGTTACAGGAACGACTGTCCTAACCTTGCTGGGTTCTTGTATTTCAGAGTCGAAGACTGAAACCAGAACATGTGTAGAGCATTTAAGGTAGAATTTATTAGAGGAGAGAAAGGCTGGAACTTATGGACTCTAGACGTGGGGTGCCATGAGGGGCTAGGGAACCTTGGAGCACTCATGGATCCCAGGAATATAATCCATGAGGAGCAAGGACCTAGAAACGGACTCATGGCACCCTGAGTGCCATGAGGGGCAGGTGCCATGAGAGGCAAGCACCCAGGAGAACTCATGGACCCCAGGAATGGAATCCATGAGAAGCAAGCAGCTGGAAAGAACTCATGGCTAGGGCACCAAAAATGGTGGCCAGGGTTGGCATATTTATGTACTTAGGCAAGTCCCAGGAATCTGGCTTTTTCTCATTGGTTAACTCCCATTGGGGCCCAACCCAGTTGCTCCTGAGCCCACTTGGGATAGAGATCAAGTTGTTTGTTGGATGTGGAGAGCTCATCTCCATAATCCTTTCATAGGGAAGTTGGCCATCTTTATCTCTGTAGAGGATTGGAGTCAGTTCCTCAGCAGGGTTGCTCCTTCTAGGTGATCTCAGCAGTGGGGGATGCCCTTCAGGAATTTCAAAGATCTTCGAGGACCTTTAGAGACCTACCCCAGCATGGCTGCTCTGATCCTGCCTTAATATCATCGATTAACTTTGGATGGTGACGGGTTGAACTAATACTTCGCCTTCGTTTCCTGCGTCAGGGATGTCAGCACAGGCAGTGCACATGCACACTTCCTTACCTCCAGCCCTCTCAGCCTGGAAAGAAGAATGAGAGACGCTTCTGGGGATGCTGCTCAGTGGTACAGGGCTTGTCCAACAAGCAGGAGGTCCTAGGTTGTTTCCTGTCCAAGAAAGCAGGCATGGGAGGCAGGGAGGCGACACAGCATACATCTCCTGGCACTTTGAGAGCTTCCACAAGAGGTTATGCTCGTCCACTGGGTAGATGAGTCTGATTGCCAGAAGCTGTCCTTTCAAACAAGCCTCCTTTTGCCTAATTGATCAGCTTTATGGACTAAAAGTACCAATCTGAGGGCTGAGGATATAGTCCAATGACTAGACCACTTGCTGTACAAGTCCCTGGGTTCTTGGTACTGCTGGGGGTGGGAGGGAGGTTCTGCCATGTTGGGATGTAGCTCAGTGGGTCAAGTGCTTGTCTAGCATGCAGGAAGTCCTGGGGTTAATCTCCAGCACCAGCCTATCATCCCAGAGCTCTAGAAGGTGCAGGCAGGAGAATCAGAAGTTCAAGGTCATCTCAGCTATTTAGAGTGTTCAAGGTCAGTCTGAGCCATTGAGGACACTGTCCAGAATAAAAACAGAAACAAAACTATGTCTTAAATATTTTAAATGCCATAGAAGACAATTGGGAAGGTGGATCCTAGACAGAAGGTAATTAATTTTAATCTGAAAATGAGGAAATTTGGATCTGAAGTCCTCCAACACAAAATATGAAGTTTCCACTGAAAGAGAGAGAGGGAGGGAGGGAAGAAGAGAGAGAGAGAGAGAGAGAGAGAGAGAGAGAGAGAGAGAGAGAGAGAGAGAGAAGGGGTCACTCTCTTGGGGTCTACACACACTCAGGTTCTTGTGTTTGGGAATCGAAGATTGAAACCAGAACATGCACAGAGGATTAAGGCAGCGTCTATTAGAAGAGAGAAAGAACAGAACTTTCTGGAGTCGGACGAGGCACAAGGGTGCCCTGGATAACTCATGAACTCCAGGCATGGAATCCATGAGGGGCAAAGAGCTGGAAAAGAACTCCAGACATGGAGTGCCATGAGGGACTGCTTCCAAAGAGGGCTGCCAGGTGGGATGGGGGAGTGGCTTTTCCCCATTGGTTAGCTCCGGTTTCTGCAAATCTAATTGGATCTTTTGGTCCTCTACTTCTCATTGGTCTGTTCATATTGAGGCCTAACCCAGTCCATCTTGTGGGGACCTGCTAGAGTTTATCTGTAATGGAGAACTAATTTCCAGGGTTGGGGGAAGTAGTAAGACTTCATCTCTGAAAGATTAAACCTTGAGTTCGACCTACAATTTAAAGCAGTTTACTGAATGGAGGTGTAACATTAATTCAGGTTCAGTGAAATTAAGCCCTTTTCTAAAGAAAAGGGGAGGGTTGGGGATTTAGCTCAGTGGTAGAGCGCTTGCCTAGCAAGCGCGAGGCCCTGGGTTCGGTCCCCAGCACCGGAAAAAAAAAATAAATAAATAAAGAAAAGGGGAAACATGAATAGGAATGAAAAGCACAGGAAAGTTGAGAAACAATGTTTCACCAAATATATCTCTAGAGGGCTGGAGAGATGGCTCAGAAATTAAACCTCTACCTCAGAACGCACAAAACTCCTGAGTGTGGATCCCAGATCTCACATTAAAACAAAACAAAACAAAACGCCAGGTGGAAATGGTGGCCACCTTGTACTTCCAGCCCTGAAAGGTGGAACCTGGGAAATTCCAGAGTACAGCAAAAAGGAGTTTCCTGAACTCATTCTTGGACCACCATAGGCCCACACAGTGCCCTCTGTTGCGCGCGCGCGCGCACACACACACACACACACACACACACACACACACACACAGGCTTGCATGCATAAAATTAAAAAAATAAAAGAAATACATCTCTAGAGAAAAATATGATTAAGAGTATGATAGTTAAAATAAAAAAGACCAGTTAATTAAATATGCCAGGAAGACCACATATAAAAAATGGAGTCATTCACATCCATGTTTATCTTACAGATCTTAAATTTTGGATGGAGCAAAATAGATTCTGGTCTCTCGAAAAACAAGAATTCAAGTTGGTCACACGACTCCTCAACCCCCCACAAATCTATTGATTTGTAACTTGGCCTTGAATTTGACCTGTGGCCTCCACGTCATGATAATTTGGGTCGCTTTGAATCTGCCATCTCTTGAACAAGGGCCTCAGCAAACGCTTGGTGAATGCAGCTGCCCCATTGCCATCTATTTGCATCACAATATGTGGGAATAGATTCACAATTAATAAAACATTTCCAGCTAACAGTCACATGAGCAAAGGAAGAACATTTAGTAACTTGGAAAAGGAACCTTTCATTTGCTTTCTTTTAGTCATAAAACAGTTTTTTCTTTCTTTCTTTTCTTCTTCTTTTTTTTTTTTCCCTGCGATAGGGTGTCACTATAGCTCTCAGGTCTGAAACTTACTATGTAGACTAGGTTGGCCTTAAACAGTGATTTCCTCTGCCTCTGTTTCCTAAATTCTGGGCTTACAAACATGTGCTACCATGAGTAGACTGATTTCTGACCATCTTGTATCTTGCAAGGGTTATAGTATCTATAAAAAGTCTCCTATGCCTGGTTTGGTGCATATCTCCAATCAAAACACTTGGGAAGTATAAGCAGGAAGATCAGGAATTATCCTTAGCTACATAGAGAGTTCAAGGCCAGACTGGACTGCTTGAGACACTGTCTCGAAAAAGCAACCAACCAAATACTTGCACACACCAAGAGGAAAAACTAATAAATATACAGATAAGAAATGAGTTATTTAGTCTCAAATTTGATTTTAAAAAAATGGGTAAATGTAGAAAAGTTTGTATCAGGCCTAATACCTCAGAGACTAAGAGTGTTTTTCTTTCTCCTTTTTTCAGTTCAATGGACAAAAATTCTTTTCAAATTTGATTCCTGTTTAGGGTTTGCAATGAAATGCAAGTTACTGAGCTGGGCCAAACCTGTGATCCCAGCAGTCCAGAGTCTACATAAGGGAGGCAGAGGCAGAAAGATAACAAGTTAGATAGAGACCTTATGGAGAGAGAGGGAAAAAAAAAAAAAAAAAAAGAGAGAGAGTAAAAAATAAAGAGTTAAAAACTAGAGAAAAAAGAGAAAAGTCACCAAAAGGTTCGTTGGTCTAGGACTTTAGGGTCTTCATTCTGCTTCTACTTTGCACCCCGACTCATATCCATTAGTAATATTGTTACAGAGAAACTGGGGTCTACATAGGTATGCCAGGAAAGTGAGGCACCTGGACGCCCTCTCACAGAAAGGAACTTGAAGTTCCTTGGCTTGCATGTTCCTGTAAGAAGTTTCTAAGTTCTCTTGGGGTCCACTTTTTGCCTCTGTACTTACTGCCACCTTGGTGGTGATACTGACAATACCTCAATTACTTAGATTGTGTTTGTGCTGGAATGTAGCTGAATTTGGAAGGTGCTTGTCTAGCATGAAGGAAGAAGCCTTGGGTCTGATCCCCAGAAGAATGAAACTTTGGGTTTGATCCCAGAACCACATAAATGGGGAGTAGAGGCATAAAGCAATAAGGTGGAAGCAGCACACTTAGAAGTTCAAGGTCATCTTTCTTTCTTTCTTTTTTTTTTTTTTTTTAAAGAAAGCTTTATTTATCCATGGGGGTAGGCACATACATGCATTATGTGGGTTTTATTGGGATCGAACTCAGGTCTCCAGGGTTGCACGCAGGCAACCTTATCCACTGAGCTATCTGGCCAGCCCCAAGGTCATCTTTCTTGGTTATACAAGTTCGAAGTCACCCTATACTACTTGATACTGTCTCAAGAATTTGGGGATGTATTTGGGACTAAAGGTTAAAAATATTGTGAAGTAACTATATTCATAGATACAACATTAAATAAAAAATAATAAAAAGAATTGGATTAGACAAGGCCTTGAATGCCAGTTACAGGCCTTAGGTTTTAGTTAGTACTTCACAACCTATAAACTAAAGGTCATCCACAGGATGATTACTCGGCTTCTGGTAACGCAAATGATGACTAGGTTTCACCGGGTCAGAGATTGAAATTTGGAAGGAATTAAGCTGAGAATAGTGCTTAATTAATTAGTCCAGGGTAGAAATTGCTGGGTGGAGACTTGTAAGGTTTACTTATCTATTTATTTGTTTGTTATTTGCCATAGGCCTCAATTTACAGCCCTCGCAGGCCGGGTGCTTCCATGACCTCAAACTAGTGCCAACTCTCCTGCCTCTGTCTACTTGAGTGCTGGCATTGGTTACAGGTACGAAACACCACAGGTTGGCTTGTTTTCTTTTTCCAGGTTAGGCTTGGGCTGGAATTGACTGCTCTGCAGCTGAGGATGATCTTCAACTTCTGATTTTCCTTCTTTCTGCCTTCCAAGTACTGGGATTATAGGAGTGCGCTTCTACATCCGATCTTATTCATTAATTTGTTTTTTAAACTAGGATCCCCTTCTGTAGTCCAGGCTGGTCTTGAACTCTTGACCTCCGGCCTCCTGAATGCTGGGATCACAGCTGTGAACCGTCCCGCCGGGTTTCCACCTTATTTTCAGCGCCTCGGAGGGCCCCGTGGCAATCCCTTGGAGGAGGGCGGTCAATGCCTGCACATTTTTCTCTTAACAACTCTATTCTCCGGCGCGCCCTCCGAGGCTCAGGGTAACTTCTGTTGTTTGTTTATGAAAGACGGGAAGAAAAGGGAGGTGTCCGCCCCTTTAATGAGCTAAGGGCCCGAGCGAGGGCTCCGCGGATTAGGTGAGGTTCCCCCGGGGCGCGCCCCCAGCCAGGCCCCAACCCGCAGCACGCCCCGGGGCCGGGGGGGCGGGGCGCGCCCGGCGGCCACGCGCGCGGGCGGCGAGGGGGCGTGTCCGCGGGCGCGCGCGGGCGGCGAGGGGGCGTGTCCGCGGGCGGGCGGCGGCGCGGGCCGGGTGCGCGGCGCAGCGTCCTGTGCTGGAATGTGCGGCTCCCGCGAGCTCGCGGCGCAGCAGCAGATCCAGCGCCGCCGAGGCCCCGGGCCCCACACCCCGGCGGCGGGGACGGCGGGCACGGCTGGGCGAGGGCCGGCGGCCTGATCGCGCCCCGCGATCCCACTCCCGGGCCTCGGCGGGCCTCGACGGCACCGGCGCCCAACTTTTCCACCCGCTCCCTCCCCTCCCCCGGAACTCCAGCAACAAAGAAAAGTAGTTGAAGAAGGAGCGGCGACGCCGGGTCGCCCGCCCCTCGGCGCCCAGGCAGGCGGGTAGGCGCGGGGCCGGGGGTCCGCGGGGTGGGGGAGGCGCGGGCGGCCGCGGCGCGGGCGGGGGAGGGCGCGGAAGGACGCGGAGCGAGGCGCTGTCCAGGGCTGATCTGCAGATACCGCGGCTCCGGCGGCGGCGGTCGCGCCGGGGGGGGCGGGCGGCCGAGCGAGATCGGGTTACGCCGCGGAGCCGGGGGGCTGGGTCGGGGGGCGTAGGCGGGGACCCCCTCCTCGGGGGAGGCCGAGCCGCCGCCTGCGCGCGGGCCCGCTCGTCCCTTCCCCCCCACACGCCCGGGAGGAGTCCGGGCCGCGGAGGCGGACGGCGGAGCTGCTCGTGGCCGCGGTCCTGAAACTTCCTCCTCGGGCCGCCGCCCCCGGCGCCCCGCCGCAGCCCCGCGCCGGCCCCCTCCCCCAGCCGGCGCCGGAAGGCTCGTGGAGCGCGGCGGGCTCGGTGCAGTGAGCCCCGGGGCGCGGGCGGCGGCGCGGGCGGGCGGGCTGGACAGCGATTTCTGCGGCGGGGCTCGGCGGCCGCCCGCGCTGGCCGGGCCGGGGCGCGCGTCGTGCCGGGCGCCGTGGGGGAGTGCGGAGCGCAGACTTCCGGGGCGCGGGGGCGGCCGGGCCCGCGTGGGGCTCCCTCCGGCCGGGACGGACGCCTCGGGAGGGCGCCGCCGAGTCCCCGCCGAGGCCGATCTGGGCGCAGCGCGGACGCCGGCGGCGAGGTAACTTTCTCCCTCGTCCCGCACGCGCGTTCGCGGCCGTGGAGGTGGGGACTGCCGGCCGGGATCCGGGCGGCCCGGGAGCGCCCCGAGTTCGCTCCCCGCGCGGTTGGGAGCTGGGGAAGACGGGCGACCGGGGAGGAGGCCGCTCCGGGGAGGAGGTGGGCGAATGTGTGCACCGAGCCTGCGGAGCGGAGAGGAAGCGGCCGGGCCCGAGTTTGCAAAGAGCTGCTTTGTGTTTGGTATTTTGAGAAAATGGCCGAATGCCTATTTCAGTTAGGAATGCCGCCGCCGAGGCAGGCGCTGGTGGCAGCGGCACACAGGAATTTCGTGCAACACGTTGTTCGCAGGCTGTGCTCGCACGGTCTTCCCGAGAAATGGTGAAGCTCCTTTAAGGGTGGTAGTTGGGTGCGGGGGGCTTTTTAGAAAAGTAGGTGTTGAGGTCAGCTGCAGAATTCTTGGGCTATTAAGCCGGGGGACAGCTTTCGCCCGCTGTGCTCTGTGATGGCATTTCATGGCAACTTTTTTGGTGCACGTAACTAAACGGGTTTGTGTTTATGCGCTTGGATGAGACGGGTTGCCATTTGTACTTTCGATATAAGTTTGCTTTTTTAGGAACTGGTTCGTCCTTGGCTTTTTCAAATTTGTGAGGGGACCCTTGAGTTGGAGATTAGCACCTTTGAGCCTGGAAGTAAGGTGATTAAGACCATTTGAAAACCCAACTTGTTTTCCAGAAGGTGATCTGTAATGGCTTCCACTAGGCAAGTAGGCCAAGTCAAGCAGCACAATGCGCCAACGTTGCTGAGTGATGTCTTGAGTTGCACGATTACTAGGGGGTTTGAAAACAAAATACTTCAGTTTGTGACGCTTCAAATAAACCAAACCTGCCTTTTTTTTTGTGAGAAATGGAGTCCATACCGTTCTCGTCCGGTTAAAATTTAGAGTAATCAAAACCAAAAAGATACTACCTATTACTTTTACACTAAACGAAATTTCAAAAGTTCCAGACTTCCTTCAAACTTCCTTCAAACTTCAAACAGAGCTTGTGGGTTTTGCTGGCATGCTCATTGAGTCTTTCCAGCTGTGGAAGGGAAGAAGGTGAAGGACTTCTCATGCTTTGGGTGTTCAGAATACTTTTAATTAACATTAAACATGTTAACCACCCGAAAGCGCAGGAAACACTTGGCTTGCCGGTGCTAGGCCTAGTGGAGGATTGGGTTCTAGATGTGGAGGAAGGTTGTTTATCTCTCTCTCTCTGCGTGTGTTTTTGTGACTGCCCTAAAGAGAATTGAGAATTAGCCCTGCAGCCTCTCCAGTGCTGGGATTTCTGCCTTGCTTCACCACACCCAGCAACAAAAACATTTTAGAAGTTTCTTAGTAGTTAGTGAAACTCACTGAGTTTTGAGGTTATGTTGGAAAATAACTTGTTTTAGGTCTTGAGAGCTGTGTTTAAATGGTGCTTTCTGTTATTAGTTCAGCAGGCAGTTATGGGCACCCAGGTGATGGGGCAGTCTTCTGGAGGAGGAAGTCTTTTCAGCAACAGCGGCAACATGGGCATGGCCATACCCAGCGACATGTACGACTTGCACGACCTCTCCAAAGCCGAACTGGCCGCCCCTCAGCTCATCATGTTGGCAAATGTCGCCCTGACTGGGGAGGTGAATGGCAATTGCTGCGATTACCTGGTTGGCGAAGACAGACAGATGGCGGAATTGATGCCCGTTGGAGATAACCACTTTTCAGATAGCGATGGAGAAGGGCTGGAGGACGAGGCTGCAGATCTAAAGGGTGAAGCTGCTGGACTGGAAAACATGGAGCTGAGGAGCTTGGAACTGGGTGTGGAAGAACCTCAGCCTGTGTTCCAGGCACCAGCTGCCCCCGAAGTTTACAGCTCAAATAAAGATGGTCCTCCTGAGGCAGGTGGAGCGGAGGACAAATGCAAGAACCCCAAGACCAAGCCCTTCCGCTGCAAGCCGTGCCAGTACGAAGCTGAGTCTGAAGAGCAGTTTGTGCACCACATCAGGGTGCACAGCGCCAAGAAGTTTTTCGTTGAGGAGAGCGCCGAGAAACAAGCTAAAGCCAGAGAATCGGGCGCTTCCCCTCCTTCCGAAGAGGGAGATTTCTCCAAGGGCCCCATTCGCTGCGATCGATGTGGCTACAATACCAATAGGTATGATCACTACACCGCCCACCTGAAGCACCACACTAGAGCTGGCGATAACGAGCGGGTGTACAAGTGCATCATTTGTACATACACGACCGTCAGCGAGTACCACTGGAGGAAGCACCTGAGAAACCACTTCCCTAGGAAGGTCTACACGTGCGGCAAGTGCAACTATTTTTCAGACAGAAAAAACAATTATGTCCAGCATGTTCGGACCCACACAGGTAAGAGAAAGTTTTCTGTCCGTATACATTGTTCTTCCTTCCTGAAGTTGATTGTTTTCAAGCTTATACAGTATCGGGAGTACAGCTAAGATGCACTATAATTTTCCAAGGGAAATGAGCCCAGTGATGAATCTCATTTAGTTTATTCGAGTAGAACCAATATTCTTATTCCCTTAAGAGGATCTCATGGAGCTCAGGCTGGACTCAAAACTCTACCATTTGTGGGAGGGTAACATAGAACAGCAGTGGGAGTACAGGTGTGTGCCCCTCTCATTTGTTTTCTTTTTTTTCATATATTTTCTTTTTTTTAATTTTTTTTATTATTTACTCAATTGTGCATATGCATGTGTGCATATGTATGTGTGTTTGTAGAACCACAGATGAATTCGGGAACTACTCCGCCCTATCAGGACCAGAAACGCAGGCCAAACACTCCCCCCTTCCGCCTGGCATCTATACGTGGGGTCTAGGATCCGAACTCAGGACCTTCCGCCTGCAAGGCAGAGGCCTAACCGCTGAGCCACCTCTCCAGCCCCCTCTCATTTGTTTTCTACAGCGTTCGTATCCCCTGCACACATGTGCAGCACACGTATGGCGGTCAGGACAACCTTGTCTATTCTCCCATGTCCCTTACGCAGTTTCTGGGGATCAGGCCCTTACTAATTTTTTTTTTTTTTTTTAGCTCTTCAGTTAGGCTTACACTGCAACACTTTCACCCACTAAACCTTTTGTTGTGGTACTGAGCTTGTCTTTTGTCCCTGAAACAGAAATGTAAGAAACTAGAGTTTGTTTGTGTTTTAGTATTTTATTTACTTGAGAGAATATGCTTATGCATGCCAGGGCACAAGGGCAAAGGTCAGAGGACAGCTTTTGGAAATCAACTCTCTCCTTCCACCATGTGGGCTTTGGTAAGTTGAACTCAGGTCACCAGGTTTTTGAGTAGGAATCTTGCCCCAAGAAACTGGTTTTTAAAGGATGAGTAGAATTATCACCCATGAAAGCTATTTTCCTAACTGGAAAAGTAAACATGCAAGCGAGACTTTTTGGCTTCCCTAAAGTTTCCTAAAAATAAGAAAAATAATGGTCTAACCAAAAAGTAAAGAGACACCAAAAACCAATATAGGCAGTGAAAGGGAATATTGATACAATACACACTAATCAGTCATTAAGTATGGACAGGCAGGAAGATCGTGCAGCAAACCATCCAGGATTCAGTCCAGGATTATTTTCGTTCTGAGCCCAGGGCTGCATAGACCAGGTTCCACCTGCCAACTTTTTCCTGTGGGTTCTGCCTTTGCTCTGTATTCCTCCCAGGAGTTCCACCTGCTCCAGATCTAACTTATTTGCAGTAGTTTTAACTTGAACTGGCTTTGCATTATGTTGTGGCAGGAGATTTGTTTTCAGTCTCTCAGAGAAAAGAGATACTGGTTATGCTCATTTCCAGCCATCCTTCATGGGGAACAAAAGTTCTGAGAAGGGTCTCAGCTCGGCAGGAGGGCCTTAGAGATCTAATCCTAAACTCATTAGTGGATGAGCAGGAACCAATGAAAGGGGAAGGATGCCCTTTGTTTGGGTATCAGCGGTTGGACCTTTGTTGTGGCAGGTCTTGCCCAGTAGGTCGGGCAGGCTGGCGATCCTTCTGTCTCGGCCTCCGACTGAGGTTGCACGCATGAAATGCCAGTGATGTCCAGCTTTTATTTCTTTCAAGATTGATGTATTTTTGGAATATAATTCCCTGGTGATGCACAATTCATTTTTTTTTTCAAGTATGTACTTTAGTAGTTTTTCTGTGTTCAGAATTCTGCTGCCTGGGTGCCGGGAATACAGCCTGCACCACCTTGCCCAAACTTGTCTTGTGTTTTGAGACAGGCTTTCTGTAGACCAATCCTGCTTCAGTTCACACTTGTGAGCCACAGCACCTGGCTGCCTTTGAATTTATTGAACTTCCGCCTTTCCTTCTGATTGCAGGGATTCCAAGTCTTCATCACCAGCCTTAGAGGTGTCTCTCTGTTTTTAAGGTGCTAGTTAATTTTTACATTTTACTGATAAGAATTGGTATATTTGGGGGCCAGAGAGACAGCTCAGGGGTTAAGCCTCTGCCTGACAAGCAGAAGGTCCTGAGTTCAGATTCCTGGAGATCCGAGTTGAATCTCCAGAATCCCACAGGGGAAGAGAAACAACTTCTGAGGTTGTCCTTTGACCTCTACTCATTCACCATTATCACCCAGATAAATAATTTAAAAAATTATGGCAGAACATTCCCTGGCATGTTTAAATCATGGGTTGGTTCTCCATCACCATGAGGGAAAAAAAAGGAAGATGTGTATTGGTATACTTAGAACTGTTGGGTTGTTTAAGGATATGACAATTTTCCCAAAGCTGCCTGTGGTACTTCATGTCTAGAATCCTAGTACTTGTGAGCTGAGGTAAAGGAATCACAGGTTTGCTGCAAGCCCGAACTATATACCAGGCAGAAATGGTGGTGGTTTATACTTCTGGCCCTGGAATGTGGAGCCTGAGAAACTCAGAAGCAAAGCAAATCCAGGGTGATTTCCAAAGTCACTCATGGGCTGCTATAAGCATACGCAGTGCCCTTTAAGGCACACAGAAACACAAAAACACACATGCCAAAAAATAAAATAAAATAAAATAAAATAAATAAAATGGGGCATTTGAGGCCCAGTGACTGATGTTGACAAAATGGATACAGTACTGTGGTGGTGTTGGGACATGTGAGAAGGGCTGTGGCTGCTCGGTTCAGCAGCACATATACTAAAATTGGAAGGATACAGAGAAGATTAGCATGGCCCCTGCGCAAGGATGACACGCAAATTCGTGAAGCGTTCCATATTTAAAAAAAAAAAAAGGGCTGTGGCATGCATAAGGTCTCCTTGTAGGAGTTGACTGCACTGGGTAGGTTCCTGCAAGTCAGGTGACTCAGTCTTAAGAGTTGATGCCACTTTATTAAAGGTTTCAGATTTAGGAACACTCCAGGTGAAATTCCTCTTCAGGAAACATTGGGGGAGGGGTGTTGGGAGATGAAGCTCAGTTGTAGCAGTGAAATCCTGCAGCGTGAGACTCTGCTTCCAGAAACACCTTTCAGAAACCTTGAACTCTGGCCAGTTGTGCTCCCTCCACCTACCGTTTATGAAGTGAAAGTTCTTGGGAATCTGCCCCACTAGTCACCAGTTTGTGCAACAAACTGTTAGGCTAAACTAACTGCACCTATGCTCTTAAACTTAGATATTCTGTGTATTTCTAAGTACTTCATAGTCGGTTAACCATTTCTTTTAAATATTTTATTTAAAATAGCAAAGTCAGTTGGGTTTGTTGACAAATGCCTATAATCCCAGCACTTCACAGGCAGAGATATGAGGATAACTGCAAGTTTAACCCAATCTGATCCAGTAGAGAGTTCTAGGTTGCCAGGAGCCGCATAGTGAGACCCCATCTTAAAGAAAGGAAGAACATAGCTAAGCTAGATTCAATGTTTGTGGTCCAAGCTCCTTGGGAGGGCATGCAGGGAGCCCAGCATTTCTACACTACTGTGATGTCATACTGAAACCTTGTCTTAACAAAGCAACAGAATGGTGTAAGAACATGCATTCAGGTTGGTGTATGTTCATGCTAATGAATGTTTTGGGGTACATACTAATAAACACCATGCAAGACAACTTAGTATTTTCAGCCCTGTAGTATCTTTGGCTTCATAATCTTTGTATTTTTAATTTTATTTTCTTGTGCGTGCGTGCGTGCCTGCCTGCGTATCAGGGCCCTGTGTGTGTGTCCCTGTGGTGCCCTGAGGCCTACGGGTGACTTTGGGAATCGTCCTGGATTGCTTCTACCTCCTTATTGCCTCGCTGTGTGCTTTCCCAGGCTCTGCCCACCAGGGATAGAAGTGCAGCGCACCACCTTTTCACCTGGAGTGTTTCTACTGGGTCCTGAGATCCAAAGTCAGGGCCTCTGCTTGCAGGGCAGTCTTAACCCAAGTCATCTCTCCAGTCATTCATAATATTTATTTTTATTTACTGGCTAGGTGCGTATTGGTATACTTAAGACTGTTGGGTTATTTAAGGATTTGACAGTTTTCCCAAAGCTGCCTGTGGTACTTCATGTCTAGAATCCTAGTACTTGTGAGACTGAGGTAAGAGGATCACAGGTTTGCTGCTAGCCTGAGCTATATAGTGAGTTTCAGGCTAGCCTGTGCTACACAGTGAAAATCTGTCTTAAAACCAAAAGGAACAAACAAACAAATTCCCAAAGGTTAAATATTTCAACAAGAACTTTAAATTTGTTGTATGAAGAGCCTTTCATTTTAGGAGGAAAATAAAAGAGTAAATTTCACTGTCGATTTCTTGTTTATTTGAAGACAGGGTTTTGCAGTTAGTTCCCTGTGCAGGATGATCTCAGTTCCTGAGTAATGGGATTCACATGCAGTTGGAATCATTCCTGCCTAGTTGACTGTTTCATATATGGGACAATGTCATCCATATAATTTTCTGTCTTTAGCTAAAGGTTGTGTTCATATTGCTAACATTGGTTGTGATTATCTTCACATTCTAGTGTTAATTTTTTTTTGTCATTTTGATTTTTGTGGTGCTGGGTATCAAACTCAGGACGGCACTCTACCACTGAGCTAATCCCGCCAAAAGTTTTTTAATTGTATGTGCGTGTGTGTCTATCAGAGGACATTGTGTGTGCCTGAGGAGGCCTAAGGGTGACTTTTGGAATCACCCTGGATTGTTCTACTTCCTCTTTGCTCTGCCTTCCTACACTGAAAGCACAGGCTGCTGCCATTTCCATCAGGCTTTTTTTTTTTTTTTTTTAATCTGGGATCCAGGATCAGAACTCAGGACCTTCTGCTTTTAAGGCAAGAGGCTTAACCCTTGAGTCATCTCTCCAGCCTTTTTTTTTTTTTTTTTTTTAATATATCTCAGATGTGGTAAATAAACACTTTAGATTATGGGGTGAGGGAATCACTTGAATAATATGTTAAACTGGTCACACACTCTCAAACACACATACATAATTCTTATACTTGTATTGCTGAGGCAGGAAGTTTTTGAGTGGAGCCAGTCTGGGGTACTTTATCCTGTTTTATTTGAGATAGCTACATAGAGAGTTTGAAGGTACCTGGGCTACACAATGAGACCCAGTGAAATACTGATTTTCCTGTCAGGAAGAACTTAAAGGTAAGTTATCCTTAATTACATTTCAGTTAACCTATAGTGGTTACTTCCATTATATACTTCCACTATAGTGGTTACTTCCATTTACCGTTTCTGAAGACACTCGTTCAGGCAGGGCTTGAATCTGTGGTAATTCTGCCTCAGTCTACCTAGTAGTGGGATACAGGTGTAGCAAACATTCCACTTTTTAATGATGTTTTCAGGTTCATTTGTGTTACTTGTATATTACTTGTTTCCTCCTCCTTTCCTTTCTCCCTCCCTTCCTCCCCTTCGTGTGGGAGTGGTGGGTGGGAACCCAGGACTTTGCCTATTCTCAGTAAGTTCTTTACCACTGAACCACATCTTCCGGACCATTTTCTTTTTATTACTAAATAATATTCTTTTGAATGGGAACATGATGCTTTGTTTAGTTGATGAATGCTTGAGCTGTTTCTTTTTTTTCTTTTTTGGGCTATTATGAATAACACTGCTATGAACATTGATGCATAAGCTTTATGTGGATTGTGTGTGTGTGTGTGTGTGTGTATGTGTGTGTGGTGTGTGTGTATCAAGCTTTTCCAGGATAACTTTGAACTCTTGATCTTGTGTCAACCCTCTAGTGCTGGGATTACAGGAATGTTTATGTGGTGATGGGGGATAAAATCCTGAGTTTCATTCATGCCAGGCGAGCTTAAACCAAGTAAGCTACAACCTTATGTCCAGTTGCTTGTCCTTGCTCTTACTTACTTGCACACTTTTTGAAAGTTTCTGATAACTTAAAAAAAAAAAAAAAAAAACAACCACCAGGCATCCTGCCTTTGAGCATAGGTATTTTAGCTTAGCCAGGTTTGGTCGTCCAGACCTGTAATCCAGGTTACTTGGGAGGCTGAGGGGCAGGAGGATCACACCCGCCTGAACTCAGAAGTGAGTTAAGGGCAGTTAAAGCCTGTGCAACTTTGTAAGACTGTATAAAATGAAATAGCTAGAGCTCGACTAGCTCTGGAAGGCCCTGGGCTGCCTGGAGCCCAGTTCTCTGCCCGGCCATTCATTTGCTGGAATTAAAGGCGTGGCTGTCTAGTTTACATGTTAAGTATTGTAGTGCTGAGTCACTGGTGCTGAACTGTCAGTTGCCTTCAGTTTGCATGGCTTTATAATTGAGCACTGAGCTATTTTGTTTTGTCACCATGTAAATTTTTAGCATAAAGTTGCAACATCTCCTGAAGCATTGAATGCTAGTTCCTTTTTTCTTGTCTCCCATAGTCCAGGCTGGCTTCAAACTCATGATCCTGCTGCCTCTGCTTCTCAGCGCCCGCATTACAGCTTGTGCCACCTGCGTGGTGTTGCTGCCTTTTCAGTTTCAAATGTTGGTCTTGATTGACTGAACTGTTACTTCCCCCGTGTCAGGCCTTGCTAACTGGCTCTTAACAGGCCATACACCTGCTCTGTCAATACCTAGAGTCATCACCATTTATTTTTTAATTAATTAATTTGAAAAGGGAGGAAGGAGGAGAGAGAGAACTTGTATATGCAGGTCATGGGTGGAGGTCAGAGGACAACTTTAGGAGGCAGGTTCTCTCCTTATACCATGTACGTTTCTGGGACTTGAACTCAGGTCTTCAGGTGTTCCAGCAGGTACCTGCTGAGCCACTTCACCAGCCCCAGAGTCAACATTTGTAAGGATAGGAAGAAAAAAATAACGTAGTGGCATGAGGAAATGACTTCCTTTTTTCCCTCCCTCTCTTCCTTTTCCTGTGGAATTGAACTCAGGGCTTCAAGGATATTTAACAAAAGCTCCATAGCCGAGCTATGTGCCTGATCAAGATTTATTTGCTTTTCTTGGAGAAAGGAGTGTGGGGAAGTATCTTATAGCTCAGGCTGGCCTCAAACTCTTGTAGCCAAAGTGATTTTGAACTCCTATTGAAGCCCAGGGTGGTGTGAACTTGATTGATGCCTTGGTTCAGTCCCTTCTGGAGACTGAAGAGAGAGGACTGTAGCTCCACAGGTTGAGGCCAGTGTCAAGAGAGGACTGGGGTGTTGGAGTACCCCGTGAAGACCTCTCGGCTTTCCGTTTTGTGTGTGTGTTTGGAGGAGGTCTTGTTTAAAGCTTTTCCTGCTGAGAGAGTGGGGTTGGAGGAGGGACAGCAGGTGATGGGCAGCAGCACTGCTGAGCCCCCCCCCTCCCGCTTTAGCCCTGACTGGCCAGCAGCACCTAACTAGATGGTCTTGAACTTAGGATCCTCCTACCCTGACCTTTCAAGGACTGGGATTTCAGGTGTGTTATTACCTTGAGGTTAATAATTTACCTTGGGAGAAGAAGATTTTGGTTGAAAGTTAAGTATTCAGAGGGCCAGGAAGATGCTGGGGGGGTGGGAGGAGTGCTCAGGCCTGACAGCCTGAGTTCAGACCTCTGAGTGCAGCTGCACAACAAGCTAAAGATCCTGCCTCAGAAACAAAGTGCAGAACCTGTTCTCTCTCTCTCTCTCAGAGGTATAGCTGTGGACGTTCACACCTACAATCCTAGCCTCTGAGAGGCTGAAGTTGGAAGATTAGTCTATGTATTGACTTTGAAGTCAGCCTGGGCTATTTAAAAAACTAATTTATGGGCTGGAGAGATGGCTCAGGAGATTAGTTGCCTTGTAAGCAAAAGGACCTGAGTTCAAATCCCCAGGTCCCAAATAAAAATGACTCCAGAAACAGCGGTGGCCTGCACTTCCTGCCCTAGAAGACAGAGCCTGAGGAACTCGAGCAAAGCAAAAGGAGGTAGAGCAATCCAGAGTGAGTCAGTCGTCTGTGGCCCTCCACAAGCATACGCAGTGCACGCTGCTCTCTTCTACCCACATTCAAACCCCCTCAAACACACAGAGAAAAACAAACTAAAAAACCCCTCAAAAACAACACACAAAAAACTAAAAATACTACGTCCTCAGGGAAGGAAGCTGGTCATATGGTGCAGGCCCATAGCTGATCTGTGGGCTGAGGCAACAGGGTTACAGGTTCAAGGGCACTCTAGGCTAGGAGAGTTAAGGTTAGTGTAGCCACTTTAGCACTGCCTTGACTTAAAATAGAAAATGAAAAAAGACTGAAGCAGTGAAAGGAAGTACACGGGTCAGGCATGTGGTTCAGGTTTGGAGACCTAGCACTAAGGGAAGTCAACCTGTCTCAAAAAACAAATAAGAAACCCCAAGGAAAAACATGCTTGGTACTGAATGCTATTACACTGCTTATAGTTGTTGGCCTGTTGTATTTTAAATTGTCCCTTTTATAACCTTGCAGGAGAACGCCCGTATAAATGCGAACTTTGTCCGTATTCAAGTTCTCAGAAGACTCATCTAACCAGACACATGCGCACCCATTCAGGTCTGTAAGAAATACAACTTTCCTGTTATTTTCAGTGAACCACTGTGATTATTATGTCATTGTGAGCTACCTTTACAAATTCCTTACATTATTTTCAATAAATAGTTACAATAAATATATTAACGTGTAGCTCTGTTTGCAAGGGGGTGTGACGGCATGATTGTGCATAATTGGTAGAGGCAGGAGGATTGAGAGTTCAAGCAAGACCACCTTAGAAGCAAAAGCAAAAGGAAGTGGATAGTATTGCCTGGACTCCACAGGTGGGACTGCAGGCGTTGGAAGTTTGTAAAGTTGGGGTGTCTTTGGAGCACCCTCTGCGTGTCTGTGCAGCAGTGCTCCATGGCTGCGTAAATGTGCAGGTCACAGCTAAGTTCATCTCTTTCCTCGTCACTTTTTTCTTTTTCCCTATATTTATTTTGCTTGAGAGCAAACGTGTGTGAATGAGTCAGAGAAAAAATGGTCTTTTCTATCAAATGTGCTCTAGGAAGTGGATTTGGGGTGTGAGGCTTTCATGCAAGTATGTCTACCCTTTGTCTCCAGCCTTCTGCTGCTCTTTAGAAAGGTCTTACCTTGTAGCCAGGCTACCTCTGACTTCCTCCTGCCTCAGACTTGTCCTACCACGCCTGATTAACATTTGAATTGTGTAATGTGTGTTTGCTCTCTTTCAGATTTGGGTTTGTTCAATTTTGAGTTGATTTTTTTTTTTTTTTTTAAAGACAGGGTCTTGTATGGCCTAGGTTGGCTTTGAACTCCTATAGCTAAGGTTACTTACCTTGAACTCCGATCCTCCTGCCTCTAACCTACCAAGTGCAAAGATTAAAGGGGTGAGACACCTCACCTTGTTCAGTGGAATTTGGAGGACTGACTTAAATTCAGTTTAAAGAAAATAATAACTAGTCCACTTACCATTTTACCAGCCTATAGTAGACAAAGTGCAGTATGTAACTAGCCACTGAAACATGACCATTCTTCCCAGCTGCCTGTTCCCAGCTATGTAAGTAACCAGGCTCAAGAGTAAATGCTATCGGGTATGTTGATGCATGCATGCCTGTAGTTAGTCCTTCTGGTGCGGAGGCCCAGCAGGAGGGTTGAAGACCCAAGGTGAGCCTACACTATCATTCTAGTGCAGACCAGCCTCTGCAACAGTAAGATCTTGCCTCAGAAAAAACTCAAGGGGAGCAGAAAAGGAGAGAGTAAAGGTTAGCTTGAATGGTAGTAAGCATCATCATTTTGGCTTTGTCTTATTCTCGAAGCTTGGTGAGCTACCACTTCTGATCAGAATGTTCCCCACTAGATTTAGAACTTACATCCTGGAGGGCGAGCATGCTGAACTCTTGTGGTTTGGAAAGATGCGGAGACCCATCTCAAGTAAATAATTACCTAAATCTGCGTAGTTCTGTTGTTGAGTAGCCGCTGAACACATATAATTTGAGTTTATGGAACATGCCTTATTTGAGTTGAGGCACATTAGATGCATGCTGGACCTCTGGGTTTAAATACATGAGTTTGGATTGAGACTTGGTAAATGCATGCTGGACCTCTGGTGTAGCTCAGCTGGAGAGCACTTGATTTCATGTTTTGTTTTTAAATGTTGGACTCTGCTAAGCACAGAGCACAAGAAAACAAAACAAAGTTTGTTTCAGCCATAATGAAACACCAGCTGGACATGGTGGCCCATGCCTCTAATCCCAGCTCCTTTGAAATACAGAGGCAGGAGGATTACTACGAGTTTGTAGCTAGCCTTGGCTGCATGGCAGCAAGACTGAGTTTCAGAAAGCAGACACCAAGGGCCAGAGAAATGTCTCAGGTTAAGTCTCTTTCTTGCAGCAGGTCTTGAGTTCAGATCCCAGGTCCCATGTACACCAGGTAGAAACATCAGCAGCCTGCACTTCCAGCCCTGGTGTGCGGAACCTGTGAAATCCCAGAGGGAAGCAAAAAGGAGAGAGAAACAGTCTAGGGTGGTTCCTGAAGTCACCCTTGGGACTACACAGGGACATAACAGTGCCCCTCTGATCCACCCCTCACACACAAGCAAAATAAAAAAAGCAGAATCAAAAAAAATAAATACATATTAAACTTCATACAGTCTTTTTTATTTTATTAATTAATTAATTTTTATTTCCACTCATACAAACTTTTTTCAATTTTTGCATTTTATTTATTTATTTATTTATTTATTTATTTATTTATTTGTTGACATTTTTTATTATTATTTCCGCTCATACAAACTTAATAGGTACACCGGTTCCCTCCCTCCCTCCTCCTCTCCCCTAACTTCATACAGTCTTTTTAAAAATAATGTCTACATGCCTGTAATCTCAGCACTTGATGTTTGAGGCTAATCTATTTACAAGGCAATTCTAGTTCAACTAGAGTTCCAAATATCTTGAACCAATCAACGAAACCACATCTTTATAGAAATGGATATTGTGGTTCACACTAGTGATTGGAGAATGGAGGATTTGGTCAGTTCCGAGTTGTAGACCAGTATGGGTTACATACAAAACAGGGAGACCTTGCTTGTATCAAAACAAACCCTCTACAAAATGATAATGAGTGTGTGTTGAAATTACCAGACATCTTTGGTTAACTCTAATGTAAGAAGCAGTACAACTCACTTTCACTTTTACTTAAAATTTTTAAAAAAAAATTTGTGTGTACATGTATGTATGTATGTATGTATGTATGGGCACTGTGTGTCCCTGTGGGAGGACCAAGGGTGTCTTTGAGAATTATCCTGGATTTTTTTCTACCTCCTTTTTACTTTCTCTGGGATTTCCCAGGCTCCACCTACTACTGCTGGAAGTGTAGGCACAAAGTTAACAAGTAAATGAAAAAAATTAAATAAATTTAAGTGCTGGGTTTGCTAAGCACATAGCTCACTCTGGGCTACACTTCCTTGGGCCCCTGTATTCTTGCTAGACTCGCTTGACCCTGTGCAATTGTTAATGTCAATGAACCCCTCTAACTCAGAGCTCTTTAGTTGGGCCACTTTAATAACAACAAAGAAACCCAAAACTTTATTTACTTTTGGGTACTTCCCAATTGTGTTCTTCAAACAGTTGGATTTAGTCTTTTGTTTTGGTAATGGAAAGCATTGTGTCTTACGGAGAACTTTATTATAGTCCTTTAAACATTATTTATTTTATTCATTTATTTTGTGTGTGTGTATTAGAGGGCACTGTGTGTCCCTGTGCAGGACCAAGGGTGACTTTGGGAATCACCCTGGATTGCTTCTACCTCCTTTTTGCTTCCCTCCAGGATTTCCCAGACTCCACCCACAGGGCCGGAAGTGTAAGCTGCAACCTTTACTGCCTGGCGTTTTTTACGTTGGGCCTGGGATCTGAACTCAGGACCTTCTGAGACAATCTTAACCTCTGAGCCATCTCTCTATTTCTTATTATGTTATTTTTACATCCAGTTTTACATCCATTTCAGGGATGAAGATGTAGCTCAGTGTCTGGGTTTGATCTCCAGTAATAACCAAGAAAAAGAATACAGCCATTTTAAGATCCCGTATAGCATGTCTGCCTTTCTGGTGTGTCTACTTGGCATCTGGTTGTGTCATTTGGGGTGAGTGTGTGTGTGTGTGTGGGGGGGCATTGTTCAGGTATGTGTATAGGTGTGTATAAGAGAGCATTTGAGTGTGTGTGCTTGTAGAAGCCCAAGGAGGGGCATTGGAGATCATCCTGAATGCTCTACTTCCTTATTGTTTGCTTTGGTTGGGGTTTCCCAGGCTTGTCTTCCAGGTGAGAAGTGTAACGAGCTTTCATTTCCACCTGGTGTGTTTTACGTAGGATCTGGAGGTCTAAACTTGGGATCTTTTTGCTTTTAAGGCAAAGGATTTAACCTCTGAGCCGTATTCCCACCCTTTATTTAGCTTTTCTTTTGCCCCTTATATTACTGGTAATCTGGAAATTAAGTCTAAAAGCTTGGCTCAGCAGGTAAAATAATAATCTTTTTTTTTCCTGCTCACCTGTATTTTTGTTTCATTGTGGACTGTGACTTAGCCACAGTTACTCTGTGGCCTTGTTGAGTTTTTTTTTTGGCCAGTTTTATAAGACCTTGGGAGACTTAAGATTATGTTGACAATTCTTTGGGAAAACAAGGGAATAAATCTTTAAAAAGCTAAATGTTTGATACTTAGCTTGTGATATGTCTTAAGTGAAGTCACATGTTGTTGAACCATGATTTGATGATGGGTTCCTGAGTTACAAGGACGTTTGTATCCTTCTCTTGACCTGTCAGTGTTTAAACGTTTATCCAGTTGATAGTCTTTGCCTGAAACAGTTTCTTCGGGCTGGCTACATATTTTCTATAATTTTGCTTGCTGTGCCTTAAGGTAAGTTTGTAGTAGTTGCTCTTAGGCTATGGGTAGCTTCAGTACCTACCAGTTATTGTGAATGCTGGGTATTGAAAAATTGCAACTTTTTAGCTCTAATCTCATTAATGTGAAGATACTAACCTTAATTTATAAATGAGGATAGATAAAATTATGAGCCAAACCTCAACGAGAAGTTAGACTTCCGCTTCAGACTCCCCAGTCTCTCACTGTCACAGTGTTAACGGATTACTACTGGCAGCGGCTGGAGGTGTGGGTCAGTTGATAGTTCTTGCACTGATATCCACAAAGCCCTGTGTTCTTGGGGTTTCGATCCAGAAGCAGGTGGGTAGAAGTTAGGGTCACCTTCACAGCTGCACAGTGCTTTGAGGCCCCCTTGGGCTTCATGAGGTGCTGTCGCAAACAAAACAAGAAAACAAAGCAAAGCAAACTGCTGGTGCAGAGACAGAGGCAGAGCATCCTCCTCCAATTCCCACGAAAGGCAAGAGGGACAAGGTGCTGGAAGTTGTCAGCCAAGTCCTGATGGATCTGAGTCTATCCTTCAAGGCCAGCCTGTGACACTTGAGATCTTGTCTCAAAAAAAAAAAAAAATATGGTTCGTTCAGAACTTGGCTCAGGCAAGTGAAACACATCATGAAGCCTTAAGACACTGTATGAAGAGAGAGCACGTCAGTTCTTTGCTGCATGCTTACAGTTTGTAAGTCAGTCTCATGGGATGTGAAAATGCAGAAATATTTCACCAAGTCGTATGTTCTAATACCTTAGAGTATTAAGCTGAAAAAATATTAAAGGTTGAGTTTGGGTCAGATGTGTTGTTTGTCAGACAGTATTTCATGGATTGACTGGGTCACTATATTTTGTTTCTTATGTGAATGCATTTTAGGGAAGAGAAGATTATGTATTCAGTGTTTTGTTTCTGGAAGAAATTAAGATGTGCTAAATTAGTACACAAATTTTCAGATTGGAGAAAATCATGTTGGTCATTTACTTGAAGCTTCCGATGTCTGCAGAGTGAAGAAGCTTAGGTCAGATTAGGGAGGGGCCAGAATACTGGTTTGTTAAAACATTACACATTGGTGAAATGTAGACATGCTAAAATAATCAAGTGTGACAGCCCATTTTATTAGTATCTCTGCCTAATGGCTTTTAGGGTATCTTCTCCTGAGTAGTTTTGGAGTACTGCCACACCCAGTCTGTTTTTCTTCTTATCCTTTTTCTTCTTTTAAAGTAGTTTCCAGGATTTTGACATGCTAAGGAAGCATTCTCCCTCTGGACTATATACCCTCAGGTCTCTCCACTGTGTGACAGCTCCGAGTAGATCAGTTGAGGTTTTTCTTTCTTTGAAGAGGCACTTGCTGTGTAGCCTCATTTGGTGTCTTACACACCATCTTCCTGCCTCAGTCCTCCAGGTGTGCAGCTGTGTCCAGTTTCTTGTGATTCTGGAGATTTGGTGCAGTTACCGTTCTTTTGAGGCAGTGCTCAGACACAACTTAGGGGAGAAAAGGGTATAGTCCTTTTTGGTGGGAATCACATAGCAGAAGACATGGCCAGAGACAGAAGCAGATGCTGGTCCAGGTCACAACCCATCTGGAAGCAGAGAGGAAGAGCAAGCTGAGAAAGCAGGGCCGTGCTATCAGACCCAAGGCCACTCGGCGACATGCCTTCTAGCAAGATTTAATCTAAAGGTGCCACAACCTTCCCAGATGTTAACACCTGCAAAACGTTCCAACACCAGCCTCTGGGAAACAACTCACGTTCAAACCACGATGGCTTGAAATTGAGGCCTCATGATTCGAGGCAAGCACTGTACCAACAATGCTACATTACGGCTTGAAATTGAGGCCTTATGTATGTGAGGCAAGTATTGTACCAATGCTACATTCCAGTGAATATTTTCTAAATGTATTATTATTATTTAATAATTATTAGAGAGAGAAAGCAAAAGCAAGCAAGCATTCTTGCGCTTTGGTGGAGGTCAGAGGACAACTTTTGGGAGTTGGTTCTTTCTGTCATGTGGACAGCAGAGATTGAATTCAGGTCACCATGTTTGCAGGCAGCTGTCTTTCTCTCCTGAACCATCTCTTGACTTTTTTTCAGTTGTTTTATATTCGTTTGTTGGGTGTGTTTTCACATCACAACAGTGGCTCAGAGGACAACTTGAGGGAGTTGTTTTTCTTTTATCGTGGCGGCTTTGGGGATGCAACTGGGGTCACCAGGCTTGGTGGTAGGTGCTTTTTTTGAGTCAGGGTTCCATGTAGTCCAGGCTGGCCTCCAGTGCTAGGATTACATACACGTGGCCACCATGCGTGGCCTCCCCTGGTTTACCCATACTGGAGGTACAGCTGGCTCTCAGACGAACATCAAATCTTTGCTCTGTGTAGCTGTTTCACATAGATCAGATTGTAATTCATACACTCACTTTGTAGGTGACAGAACTGAGTAGTGCCTTAAGTGTCTCAAGTAAAAAACTGCAGAGCTCATCTGACTCTGTTAGACATTTATAGGGGAGGACACTCGTTTGTGCCAGGTTATAAGATAGCACGATGTAGGGATTATCTCTCCTGCCTCACGCAGGCTTCACCGTTGGGGCAAATCAAGGGTGCCTACATGCTTGGCAAGTGTCTTTCTATTGAGCTATGTATCCTCAAGTCTAAAGAAATATGTTCTATATTTTGAGATGGGGCCAGGCTAGCCTCAAATTTAGCAGTCTTCTTCTACCTCAGCCTTTTGAGTAGCTGGAATTACATGAGCGTGCCACTATGTCTGACTGAAACCTATGTTTCTAATGTGAAAAAGAGTGGTTTGGTTAAAACATGTCTAATTTAATATACTTGTTTTTGTTCTGTAATTACTATTTTGTTATTAGACATTTTCAAATCATATGAAGTTAAACATTTTGCTTTCATGGAGAATGTTGAGAGATGAATTTTCATAAATGTCAATTTCCATTTCTCTATTATGCATTCCATTGGACCAGTGGGGTATGGATACCATTTGGTAATATTAACTAGAGTGTGATCTAGTTGGGTATGTATTCAGGTAGAATGTGTTATTTTTATGCTTTTAATTGGTATGGGTGGGTTCTGGTTTTGTATGTAGCTGTGATTATGACTGCTTGTGTATGTTGCATACCATATCTATTTGTATTACTGCCAGTTCTCATTTTCTTAGTTTCTTTGCCCATGTAATAGAAAAGGTGCTGTTTTTAAAATAATTACTTTGGCCTTATATTTGCTTTAAAACAGCCACTCCAGCATTAGGAAAAAAATTGGTGAGGGAAACTTTACTCACCTTGTCATGCTGGATAATAAGGTTAAATTTCAAGAAAAAGCTTTGTATTTCCTTGTTGCTGCAGGCTAAAGTATAGTTTCAGAACAGTCTGGGAATGGAACTCAAAGTTAGATCTTCCTTCCTAATTGACCTTAAAAATATGTAGCTTTTAAAAAATTATCCATTATACCCTTGTTTGCTTAAATATTAAAAAAATACTTTAGACAAGGAAAGGTGAAGGAAAATTAAAAATATTTTTTTCTGATTGACTTTGCTCCAGAATTAGCATCCAGTGTCCAACTGACTTTGCCAGTACTTCTGCGTCTTTGCCAATCAATCTCTGTTTAATAATTCTTGAAATCCCCAGCCATATGGACTGTTTTGAAGTTGATGGTTGATTGAGTCAGTTATTTCTCCCGTTGGCTAAGAATTAATGTTGAGGGATGGAGAAAAGTTATACAAATAAATATGGAAAATGTAAGGTGCATGATAAAGCTTTTCCAATAAACTGTCTTTGTGATTATTTCATACATTTTTTATATGGATTTATCCTCTCTTCTAACACCTCTTGTTTATCTTCAGGTGAGAAGCCATTTAAATGTGATCAGTGCAGTTATGTGGCATCAAACCAGCATGAAGTAACCCGTCACGCAAGACAGGTCCACAATGGGCCTAAACCTCTAAATTGCCCTCACTGTGACTATAAAACAGCAGACAGAAGCAACTTCAAAAAGCATGTGGAGCTGCATGTTAACCCACGGCAGTTCAATTGCCCTGTATGTGACTATGCAGCTTCCAAGAAGTGTAACCTGCAGTACCACTTCAAGTCTAAGCACCCTACCTGCCCTAACAAAACCATGGATGTCTCAAAAGTGAAACTAAAGAAAACCAAAAAGCGGGAGGCTGACTTGCATGATAGTATCACCAATGAAAAAACAGAGGCAGAACAGATAAAAATAAAGGGGGACTTGTCTGGAAGGAAAAATGAGAAATCTGTGAAGGTAGAAAAAAAAGATAATGCTCCAAAAGAGAAAAAGTCTTGCAGCAACACCTCAGTGATGCAGGTGACTACCAGAACTCGCAAGTCAGCAACAGAAACTAAAGAGATGGATGCACATGCAGGAAACAATTCCGAAAAGCCAAGCAAAGCCAAGAAAAACAAAAGAAAGTTGGATGCTGAGACCCATTCCTCACGGGATGCTGTGAATGAAGAACCCATGGCAAAAAAGAAAAAGAAGATAGAAAACAGATCCAGAAGTAGTCCAGAGGTGCCAAAGGATCAGAGCAAAGCAGAGGAGCAGAAGGAGGAGAATAAAAAGCAAAGTGCCTGTGTTAAAAAAAGTGCAAAGAAGAAAATTCCAAAAAACAAATCAAGTAAGAAGAGCAGCAAGTCTGCTCCGAAGGAGGCCTCTCCAAAGAAGCCTGTTCCCAAGGGGGCTGCTCCCAGGGAGGCTTCTCCCAAGGGAGCTGCTCCTAAGCGGTCCCCGGTGAGGGAGGCTGCCAAGGAGGCCCTGGCGCCGACGGAGCCTCTAATGGAGCCTGCACCAATGGAGTTGTCTGCTCTCCCAGAGCCCACTCAGGTGCAGACTTCTCTGGCTGACCCTGCCCAGATGGAGCTGCCACCTCCTGTGGGCGATGCCCAGATGGAGCTGCTGCCTCCCGTGGACGATGCCCAGATGGAGCTCCCACCTCCCGTGGACGATGCTCAGATGGAGCTCCCACCTCCCGTGGACGATGCTCAGTCGGAGCTGCAACCTCCGGTGGACGATGCTCAGTCGGAGCTGCGGCCTCCGGTGGATGATGCTCAGATGGAGCTGCGGCCTCCGGTGGGCGCCGCTCAGACGGAGCTGCCTTGCCCCCTGGAGCCCTCACAGGTGGAGCTCCCTCCTCTGCCTCCTGCGGAGCTGCCCCCCCTTACCACCCAGCCCTTGCAGATGGGGCTGCAGAACAGGCCTGCTCAGGGGGATCCGCCCCTTCAGATTAAAGCAGTTACCAAAAGGTCATCTCCCCGAAAAGACAGTAATAAAAAGGAAAAGTTGAATGTGCAGAGTGAAATGGCCCGGCAGGAGCAAGTCCTTATCGAAGTGGGCTTGGTGCCGGTGAGGGAGCGCCGGCTTCGGCAGGGGAGCGAGAGCTCGCGGGGTGTCTCAGCCCCGGTCCCAGCCCCGCAGCCATTGGAGGGAAGCTCCAGGGGAGGGACTGGTAAGGACCAGAGCATACGCTCTGAAGACAAAGCAAATGAAAAAGACAGTCTTGAGAAAGGGGGCGCTGCAGAGACCCATCAGAGCCCAGCTGACTCTGCTGCTTCCCAGGAGTCTGCCAGGGTTGCATCTTCTGAACAAAACTTGACTGTGGCACAAGGCGAAGGGTCACAAAGCGAAGAGGTAGATGATAAATCTGAGACCAGCTCCATGACTGTTTGTGAAACGGAAATGGACATTGAGCAAAGCACGGCTGAGAATGTCCCCGACAAAAACCTGGTGGGACCTGCAGGGCCAGCTCCGCTTTCGCTTGCAGAGCGCGGAGCAGTGGCCCAGGCGGTTTCGGTTTCCCCGCCTGCCACTGTGGCAGAAAGTGAGTCTCAGGAAGTAGATGAAGACGAAGGCATACACAGTCACGATGGCAGTGACCTGAGTGACAACATGTCAGAAGGTAGTGACGACTCGGGGTTGCATGGTGCGCGGCAGGGCCCCCAAGAGACCAGTACAAAAGATGCCAAGGAAGCGTTGGCCCTTAAAGCAAACGAAGGAGATTTTGTTTGTATTTTCTGTGACCGTTCTTTCCGAAAGGAAAAAGATTACAGCAAACACCTCAATCGCCATTTGGTTAATGTGTACTTCCTTGAAAAAGCAGCGAAAGGACAGGAATAATTAAAACTGTGGACACAGTGCAGGTAGTAGTTTATAAGAGCTGTTCCAGTTTTGATTAGAGTAGACAAACTTAAGATTGCTTTAATTAGTGTTGAATGTTGATTTTTTTAAGACGACATTCTTTTTCTTAGAATTACATGTCCGTGTATTGATGCAAAGATCTTAGCAAATCCTAGAGGAGTTAATGTAATGAAGTCAGCAGATAGCAAAGGAGAGAACAAACAAGATGGTTTAGTAGCATTCAATTGCTTGTAGCTACAACTTGTTTTTATCTTTTTCACTTTAGTTTCTGTTTAAAGTTCTTTGTTTAGCTCTGTAAAAATTGGCTTAGTAGAAAAGTACTTGAAGAATTTGCCTGCTTTATATAAAGTTAGCACTTTAAAAGTTTCTTTAGAGATAAGAAGACATTTGAATTGAAGAAAAATTCTCCCACCAGTGGATATTATCAGTCCAGATATTTGCTTCCTGATTTAATGATCAACCTTTTGCTTGTGTGTTAATCATAAAAAGTGATTTTTGTGTTTTTTATTTTGGTGCTTTACTGGCTTAAGATGTTGCACATTGTTTTTTGTTTTTGTTTTAACCTATGCAGTTAATTTTTTTTTTCTAGAAATAGCATTGTGTTGAATAGTAACACTTTATACATATATGCATGTTTTTTACCCCCGCCTTTTTTGGAGGGATGTTTTTAGGCTTGTTTGCAAAAAAGCTGTTTTTTTTTTTTTCTTTGTTGCAATTGTCTTTTGCAGAATAATAGTGTGTGCAAGATTGTGAGCAAATGGAATATGCAGGTTCGCTCTGCCGATTTTAATTTTCACATCTTATATCTGTGCAAGAATCTGTTTCATAAGTTATTTTTGAGTGAGCATAATAATTGCACAGTTCTCTGATTTTGCAGTAAGTTAGCCACTAGATTTCCATATTGAAGTTTTTAATCTGAAATATCAGCCATCAGGGTTTTTTCATTTTGTTTTGACTTAATTCTTATAGAGTGTTAAATCATACCTTTGAAGAAAATTTTTTCCCTTAGATGGCTGCTGTTCATATGGCTACTCAACTAAATAAAGAACCTCAAGTGATACTGGAAACAGCAAATTCAGAGACAAACTATTCTTCAAGCTGTGGAATATCACTCGTGAAGATTATAAAGCCATAGTTATAACAGCACATCTAGAATGAGAAGTGGTATGAGTTTTGACAAGTGACTGCAGCTTCTGATAAGCATATAGAAAAGACCAGTGTTGAATACAGTTCAGATTTTGAAAATCTCAGGGATCTCCACAAACTCGTGGGTGTCCTGGCTGTCCCTGGGAGTCAGCCCTTCTCCAGGTCAGGCCTCAAGTGATTGCAGCTGTCCTTATCCTGGTGTTCCTGTGGGGGCACCTTGCATGAAAAAGGGCATGCATGCCAGAATTACTTGGTAGGTTCTTTGGCCAGTTGCCAGATGTGAAAGAATCCAATGTAGGATTTGAAAATCGCTTTTATTTTACTGGCCCAGGTAGAAGAAAGTATGATGCTGATAGGGAATCTTGAAATTTTGATTATTCATGTTCTATTTGAAAACAAACAAAAAATCCTCTTTATATTTCACTTCTTTTACCTAGTGATCTCTGAGGCTGGCTTCAGATTTTGGCAATATATCAGAAATTAGGATAAGCATTAGGAAAAACTTACTGGAAACCTGAGGGGATGTTGAGTTTTAAACTTGGTTGAACTTGGAATTGACCGGGAGGCCAAAGATTTAAAGAAGCAGAAGACTCTCTCAAGACATAAGTTGTGTGATAATGGTGTGTGTTGTGTGTGCATGAATGAGAATTTGTAAATGTTGAATTCTAGGCTCCGACAATCATTGTCAGTGGAGATCAAGCTGCAAATATTTATGATTTAAAACTTAAATTATAAAGCTAGTTAAATCTTTCTAACAACTAGTTTTAATGTTCATGAGCATATTTACATTAAGTTACCTTTTCAAGATGCTAAAAAAGACTCATCTTCAGCAAAGATTAAAAACTGGGAGTTGGTTTGGGGAAGAGGTCTTTAGATTCTTTCAAATAGCAAAAGGACAAAAATCGCCTTCTGAGAATTGAACTACTTTTTTCATCTAGTCTTAAAATTAGAAGGTGAAGCAAAAATATAAAAGAAATTAATCGATCTTTGTTACCTGAAATTGATTTGGAATTGAGGCCTTTCTTCCAGAAAACAAGGACTTGTGAGGCCTATATTAGGTCCTAAGCCTTAATGCCAGGGATTTGTACTTCAAGATGAAAAATGTATTAGCAGTGAGCTTCTAGTAGAGTTGGGGGCTCTTCCATCTGAAATGGAATATTTGCATGGAACTGTTTGAATCTTGTTTTCTAGTTCCCCTGTCACCACCCCCATAGACTGAAGGTAGAATTTTCCCTTTTGATAAAAAGGAACAACAAAATGAACATGTTATTTGTAAATTGATGTTTAGAAACTAGTGTTAAACTTGAAATAGTAGAATACTTTACACACCTAATCCTAGGTAGTCTTATGAAAATGTATCTCCTAATTATTTTTTGAACCTGTATTCACATTTTTTCCCCCAAGATATCCTAAGTTATATTTTCTCTTTTTCAGAGCTGCTTCTTATTTTGGGGCTACTTTTTTGGGGGGAGGGGTGTGATTTTATGGGGCTGTGTTTTGATCAGACTTCTTAGATCTGTGGCTGGATGTTCTCTAGTCTTCCAAGAAGGGTCATTTTGCATTTTTAAAGTCACTGCTAAAGTCATGTGGTTATTAACTTTGGGACTACTTTGTGTTAATACAAATTAAAGCCCAGCTTGACCTCATTGCTGTTATCCTATGAATGTTGACAGTGAAAGGAACATCTCACTTGTAGTATACTGTTACTTGTATACTTGTGGAAGCTGGGGAAGGATCTTAATTCTCTTCTCTGCATAAATGAGAGAACTTTCTAGGCTTTCCTGGATGATCTCAGCAGATGAAGTGAGCTGACAGTGTTAATTCAGATTTAAGAGATTGTCTGAGTCTTGGTTTACGTAGATTTACAGTCTACGTGTAACATTAATTAAATTGGATAGCTTTTACAGTTCTACAGGTATACACTTAGGCTTCCCCTACCCATTAGTTACTGAACTTTAAAAGCTGGTATTGTAACATTGCAACAATGTTTTACGCCAATTTTATAAACTTTGACAGTGCAATATGTTACTTTTCTGAGGCAAACCAAAGCTATATTTCTCAAGGTTCTTGCTGCATTTAGCAGCTTGCGAGGGAGGCTCTTTTATACATTTGTAATGGATAAAAATGAACCAGATTGCAGGTTTTTTGTTTTTGTTTTTTAAAATCGTAAACCATGTACCAAGTTTCTGGTCAAGATTGTGTAGGGTAAGTTAAACTTTAATTGCATTCTATTAACCAATATGAGTGTATTTCTTATGCATAGTTATGTTGAAATAAAGTTTTAAAATGCACCAGGCCTTTGTTCGTTATTGGTATAGATATTAAGGAATCTACTCCTCCTCCCCCCAAATAAAAAATTTCTCCCTTAATTTTTCTTAAACCCATCCCAGTGTTGGCTGGGGTCAAACTCAGGTCTCACATCACTAGGCAAGCATTCCTTCAGAGCTACATCTGTCTTCCATTGTAATACTTAAAACTTGCTTAGAAAAGTGACTGTTGACATTAAGGAGGTAGCCCAATGGCTTAGCGTCAAAGTTCTTCAGGGCTCTCTTCTGGGAGGTGGAGGCTGGAGAAAAACAGACAATCACAAGTTTTACTTAGTATCTTCCCAGTTACAATTCCACAACTTAAATCTTCAGTGCAGACATCCTTTCTTAGTAGAGAGGCCGGGCAGTAACATTAAAAAGAAAGGAGGTGTGTGTCACGGAGCTGTGTGGGTGGGGGTCAGAGACAACTTTTCAGATGTCTGTTCTAGGCTCTGGGGGTTACACTCAGGCTGCTCATTGGAATCCGGCTGCCGTTACCTTAACACTGGACTGGTTTGTGGGTCCAAGGATTATTAGTTACTTTTGCTTGATAGTTGGGAAAGATACTGAAAATGAGTTAAACCAAGTGTTCATGAAATGCACTATTACGATTTTACTGTATTCGCTAGAGTTCTGAGAATTCCTGGTGACTGGTTCCGTTTCCTTCATGGGAAGAATGCTGAGCTGATGCAGAGGGAGGATTGACAGACTTCTGACTGCGTAACAAGCCAGACAGCCAAAGCTACCCCAGTGCACTTCAGTTGTTTTTGAGGAGTAATATTTGGTATTGGTTATTACTCTCCCTTCTTGCATGACTCTTAACTAGTTCTGAAGTGCCACCATTTCTTTTCTTTTTTTTCTTTGTACTGGGGCCCATAACAAGTGCTATACCACTGAGCTATAAAATACAGCTTTTTTTTTTTAAGGCCTCAGTAAGTTTTCCATACTGGTCTTAGACTTGGAATTCACATGTGTCACCTTCCTAAGTAGCTGGTATTACAGGCCTGTGTAACCCAGGAACCTCTAGTGATTGGGGGATGAGAAGGGCAGATGGAGAAATACTGCAGACAGCAGGACTACAGGATTCAGAAATTCCTTCCAGCCACATCATCTGACCTGCTCCCTAGTCATGCATAGAATCCGTGGGGCCCCAGCACTCTGCTGGAAGGCCCTTACTTACAGTAAAATGCTGGCTTTGTTGTGATGGGCTAGGGTCTCATTTAGCTGAGGCTGGCCTCCAACACCTTACAGAGGAGGACCCTGCCTTCAGTTCCCAAGAGAAGGATTGTAGGCATGTGCTGATGTGCTTCCCTCTTTCCCCTTGGTGACTGAACCCCATTCCTTGGACATGCCCTTTTCTTGCTGCGTCTATGATAGGTGCATATGGTTGGCTTCCTTTTTGCTAGTTACAGTAAATACTGCTTGGGTGAAGGGGGTCTGAAAGGTATTTTCCCCTCATTGAGATTACCAAAATAAGCTAGGCTTCCTTCCCCTCTTATCACCCCTACAGTTCAGTATTCACGGAGCCAACACTGAAGGGTTGAAGGTTTCAGTCATTTGAGACATCATGAGACCCTGTTCCATTTTTTTTTTTTAATCACTAAAGTGACCAGTATTAAAAAATGAAATGTTCTTAAGGATTTATGGTGAAATCTGCAGTCTGTAACCCAGTTCCCCTTCTTGTGGTTGCACAGGTAAAGTAGGGGTACTGGGTAAACTTTGTGGTCTGCTTGAGTCTTGTGCAGCCTGTCTGCTCCAGACCTAGCTGCATGTGCTGCGCAGGCTTTTCTTTGATCCAGGCTGTACTGAAACCTGATGGATTGGAAAGGCCACGAGTTCTTTGTACTCAGCCTAAGGCTGTGCTGTTCTGGTCTTGAACCAACAGAGTGAGACCAGTGTCCTGTGGCCCCAGAAGGCCTGCAGCCTCTCCTCACAGTACTGCAGTTTTTCTAGCTGCTGCCGCTTGTCAACTCTGTGCCTTCCTATCCATGTGCTCTGGGCTGTGACAACCCTCATTAGCTCATCTTGTCCTGTGCCTGCCACGCAGACCCCATAGGCCAGACTCAACTGGTAAACTAGAGACAGAGAAATAAGTGCTTGATTAGCGTCTTTAGGTTTTGGGGTGTTCACCTGTAGGGATGAGCAACTGTACCTGCACAATATCTCTTGCAATTAGTTTTTCAGAAAGCTTTATTCAACAGGAAAGATTTTCTTCAGCATCTCAAAATTTAAAAAAAGCTTTTTAAAGGAAAGCATTCCCCCCTTTTTAAACTTCATTTATTGTGCATTTGTGCATGAGTGTGTGTGTGTGTGTGTGAGAGAGAGAGAGAAAGGGCACTGTGTGCCCCTGTGGAGGATTAAGGGCGACTTGGATTGCTTCTACCTTCTTTTTGCTTTGCTCTGGGCTTTTCCAGGCTCCACCCACCAGGGCTGGAAGTGCAGGAAGGAAACTGCCTTTTTGGCCTGGTGTTTTTACTCAGGACCTTCTGCTTGGGGGGCAGTCTTAACTCCTAAGCCATCTCTCTAGCCTCTCCCCCGCTTTTTGATCTGCTTTCCTGTTAAGTATTTTAAAATAGAGTTAAAAGCTAAAGACAGTAAAATGCATTTTTTTTTTTAGACCAGATGCCAAATGCTGAGGAAGATGACAGAAGCTTGAAGCAGCCAGGAAGTGCCCTCCATTCAACCTTAGGGTCAATTGGGCAATTTTGGGTTTTGAAGCTACTCAATCTCAAGTAAACAAGGGACACAGCCCTAGTGTTATTATTAGTGGATTAACATTAACAATTACCCTTTGCCAGATGTAATGAGTGAATGACATGTACCTTTTAAACCCAGCAGTCAGGAGGCCCAAGTAGTATTGTCAGCTCCAGCTGGCTTTTCTAATCAAACCAAACCAAACAAAATGTGCAGTGTAATCTATGCGAGTTCAGCGGTTTCACTTTGGGATATTTGCATTCCAAATTCCTGTGTATCTAGATCAGGACTATGGGTCAGGATCTCCATGCACGCTGTGATCTGTCCGTGGTACTTAGCAAGCTCACTAGCAAGACAGATTCTAGCCAGGCAGGAAAGTACATTCAGTTAAATTCTCTGAGGCCGTGAGACAGTGGAGTTTGTCCTGGGAGACAGGAAGGGCTCAGTCTAAGGCTTGTTTCAGGGGGCAAAGAGGCCAGAAAGAGAATTCAGTGGTAGTAGCAGAATTTCTAAGGAAACTATCATTACTTTTAGGGGACTTCCTGCTCTGAGATAGTAATGCTTGCTTCCTAAATTGAAAAAGTTCTCACTTTCATATACTTGTGATAGGTTTTAGTATATAAATGAAGTAGTGTGCAATACTTAAGATGATGTTTTTAAACCCAGTAGTTCTGGGTTCTGATTATCAATAAGCACATTAGCATGTCTATATAATTAATGCATACATAATTAATACATAATCTGTTTTACTGTGTAAGTTAAGACTCCCCAAGCTTGGAACGTAGGCTTTGTTCCTTGCTGTGTGACCCCAGGGTCAGTTCCTGGTCCTTATGTGTCCTGTAAATGCAGGTGGTAATAGTATCTGCTGCATGGGGTGGTTGCGTGGAATTTGGATAAGTGCATAGCACTTAAAGTTGCCTGGAGCATTGTGTGCATTGTTATCATAAGAACATAAGGGAGTACAAAGAAGACATGGGGTGTCATGATGGTAGCACCCATGAGTTATATGAACTACAACCACAAGGGGTGCGTTTATGTAGGAAAGGAACTATTACAAAAAAGTAGGATCGGAGAGATGGCTCAAGGCTTAAAACTCTGTCTCATAAGCAGAAGGTCCTGTATACAATGCCAGGCAGAAATGGCAGCAGCCTGCACTAAAGGCCCTGGTGGGTGGAGTTTGGGAAATCCATGAGTGAAGCAAAAAGGAGGTAGAAACAATCCAAGATGATTTTTGAAGTTATACCTGTCCTCCACATACAGTGCCCCCTGATACTTACACACACACACACACACACACTGAGTAAATAAAGTTAGAAAAGATGCATCTGTAGTATCTAAATAAAAAAAAAGGTTAGTGTAAATACTAAATACACTTGTTTTTTAAAGTCTACTCTTTGGCTATTTCCCAGGGAAGAAAAAGACCACGCTAATCAAGAACCAAAAAAAATCCCCCAGTTCATTTCATCATTCATTCATTCATTGGATATTTTCCGTGGACTAACTGAAAGGTTAATCAGCACATTTTAGCAGTATACTTTCAAGATCATCTGTCATGTGATGCATGTCAACACATGAATTTGCTTTTTCATGCCCTCATGTGCATGCCCTTAGGTTCTGATGTCTAAGCATTGTTCCTTTTTCATTGTTTTGAGGCAGGATCTCATAGCCCAGGCTGGCTGAAGTCCTGTTCCTCCTGCCTCTTCCTCTTTGTGCTGGGATTATAGGCGTGAGCCACAGTGCCTGCTTGTAAGTATCAGTGTTATCTCCGCCACTGAAGCTTTGATAGCCAAACAAATTCTTCCTCTGGACTGACTCCTTGGGAAGTTCTGAGTTATTAGGAAGAAAAAGGAAACGGTTGAAAAAATAAGAATTCAGGACCTTAGTCCAGGAGTGTTTTGTAAAAGTCTGGATATGCCCGAAGGTATTCAGATCATGAAACTTATTTTGAGGTTGGGTCTCATGTTGCCCAGGTTGGTCAGGAACCACTGTGCTCTTTGGCAGGGAAAAGATAAGGTTCAGACTCCCAGCAGGTTACAGTGGTAACTTTGAGTCATGTCCCTCCCGCTGCAAGGCCCTACACAGGGCAGACCACTCGCGGGAGAGGCGACCAGTGTAGGCAGAAGTGCACGTGTTCTCACAGCAGCTTGAAGTCACCTTTTCAAGGTCTAAGCATTAGGCTTTGACAGGGGAGTGAAAACAGTCCCTCCTAGGAGGAGGAAAACAGCCAAGGGAGAGAAAGGAAACGATTCTAGTGCTCTGGGACACAGCCAAGGAGAGAGGAGCGAGGAGAAACTGTCAGAGGGCATCTGAGCGCCTGAACCCCGAGTGTCTGCTTGGTGAGCAGAGCAGCTGGGGTCTGTGGCGGTCACCTGCAGGAAGCCAGCCCCAGGCTCCACTTGGTGATAAGGCGCTGGACTGGTCAGGAAGCAGGCCGCAGGGTTACCTCTGACCTCCTTGGTTGCCATGGGAAGTGACCGCCGTTAACATAAACAGAGACTCAGGAACTGCGCAGTAAGTCTGGTGGTGGAGCAAAGTGTGTTATGACTTTGTCTCGGCAACTTTCAAGGTGATGCTCATCTTTTAGTTTCATTAGTGAAGGGAAACCCTGAGAAGTGGGGTCTAACTTTTCAAATAGAATTGCTAATGTTGCCAAGATTATTTCTCTCTCTCTCTCTCTCTCTCTCTCTTTCTCTCTCTCAATATGTAGTCTCAGCACATGGGAGACTGAGGCCATTGAAGGGTTGCTGCGAGTTCAAGGTTAAGTGGGTGGATAGAGTTCTAGACCAACCTGGGCTACAGTGTGAGATCCTGGTCATAAATGAGGGCTAGGAGTAGTTCAGTGGCACAACAGATGAAGATGTCTTAGTGGTTAAAGCCCTTGTTGTGCAAGTAAAGAACTGGAGTTTGGGTTCCTGAAACCCATGTAAAAAGCAGGGCAGCTGTGGCTGCTGCTTGTGAGTCTGGCACTTGGTGAATAGCTAGGACCCCTGGAGCTAGTGGGCTAGCTAGATCAGTTGATTAGTGATCCCTGGGTTCAGCTGAGAGACTCTGTCTCAATACAGGCAGTAGAAAGCAATAAAGGAACCCAGTCAACTTCAGGCCTCTATACACATGTACACACCAGTGTACACATACTTGTACTTGTTACTCTTTTCTGTAGCTGTGAGAGAACACCCAAAGTCAAACAGCTTAAGGGAGAAAGATTTATTCAGTTTACTGTTCCAGAGGGGATATATAGTGGCATGGCAGGTTGGTAGAAGCTGAAGGCAGGCCCAGTCACTGAAGATATCTTGGAGGCTGAGAGCTGCTAGATTGTTTACTGGAAGAGCAGGTCTCTCTGGGGAAATAGGATGGGACTAATCCACCTTAAGACCCACCCCCTGTGACTGTCTTCTTCCAGTAAGGTTCTGCCTCCTAAATGCCATGACCTTCCCAAACACACGAGACTGTGGAGAACACATTTCAAACGATGACACACCCACACACAAGTGAATCTTCTACTTGGGGTTGTAGCTCAGTTGGTAGAGTGCTTGCCTAGCATTTTTGAAGCCCTGGCTTTCATCCTTAAATTAGGCATGGCAGCATATACTTATGAGGAGGATCTGAAGTTCTAGGCTATTCTTGGCTGTATAACAAGTTCAAAAACAGCTGGAGGTACATGAGACACTCTGTCCCCCCCCAAAAAAAATTAAGCAAGTCACTCCAAAAAAATGATTCTTGGCTGGCAAGCCTGAGCTGAGTTTAATTCCTGGGACCCACATACAGGAGAAAAATCACTCCATAAACTTATCTTCTGACCTCCACAAGCATACGGTGATGTGTGTTACCTACCCTCCCCCCCAAAAAAACCCCTTAAAATGGAAAAGGGGAAAAAAGGCCTCAGTTTATTTATTTATTTCTAAAGTGAATTGTTTGGACTGTGATGTAGTTGTTAGAGCACTCGTATAGTATATGTAAAACCTGGATTTGATGCCCAGCATGGTGTGGGCTGAAAATATCGCTCAATGATAAAGCACACAGAAAGCCTCGTATGCGTGAGGTCCCATGTTCAAGTCCCAGCACCACCATCAAAAAAAAAAAAAAAAAAAGCGTCAAAGTCTAGGGGGAAAATGATAGAGTATTCTGCTTTCTAAAAGTTGTTAGTGACGACCTTGTTCTTAGACTGGATTCCTTCCCAAGGTCACCGTATCTTAAACATTCTACCCCATGATGGAGGCCTAAGCTGTCATTGTGAACTGTTTGTTTCTGGCTGTCAATAAAATACAATGACTCAGAAGGTAAAGGAACCTGCACACAAACCTGGCAAGCTGAGTTTGAGCCATGAAGCCCACACGATGGAGAGAGAGAGACCTGACTTTGGGAAGTTGTCCACTGACTTCTGTGTGCCTTCTCCTCCCCACCCCGATATAAAAGTAAAATAAGACAGGAAAAAAAAAAAAAAAAGCAAAAACAGACCATAATTTCAATTTCTGAAACTTGTATATCCAAGGTCTAACGCCAGGCAGGGCCAGGCAGCCCCTGCCCCTGGCTTGTTGCTTAAGTGGTAGCTGATGCTGGCACCTGGCTGCTCCTTCCCAAGTCTCCTGGTTGAGTGTTCAGATTATAAGGAGAGCAGCTGCAGCCAAAAGGTCTCTGTCTATATTCCAGCCACCCTCCCCTCCACCCTGAACAAGCCGGCCAGTTTCTGATTTATTGTTATATTGGTCTAAATGGCTTCTGTAAGGTCTCTCAGGCAGTGTGTTGGAGGTGAGCTGAGCTCACCACTGAGAGGTGGTGAGACCTTCAGGAGGTGTGGCTCAGCGGAAGACGGAAGGTCTTGGGTCTCCACAGGCATCAAGTGCCCTCTGGTATGTGTATACACACACACACACACACACACACACACACACACCCCACAATTTGAAGTTAACTATCAACCAATTCATTCTCAATTTTGGGAACTGCTGCTCTCTGGAATGCTCTTGGAGAGATGTTGAGAATAGTTTTTGTTATACATAAGGTTGCTATTGGCATTATAGCACTGTCTCAGGATAAGGGATGAACATTGGTTTCATGTTTAAGGAACTGCCTTCCCAAGGACACCAATAGAACTCACTTTGAAATACTATGAAAACAGGTGTGGTAGTGCATGCCTGTAATCTCAGCTCTCAAGAGGCTGAGGCAGGGGGATGGAAAAGTTCTAGGTTCAGTAGTCTGGGCTACAAAATGAACCCTTGTGTCAACAAACAAACAAAACAAGCCGCCTGCCATAGTTAGATACAAATGTCCACTTGATAGTTGAGGGTTCCAGCTCCAGGCACATTTGTAGATTAGCAGTTAAGCCCTGGAGGAGCAAGAAGATTGTCTAGTTGATAGACAAGACCCAGCCCATGGTGGGTGGGACTAGTCCCTGGGCAGGTGAATAAGATGGTGAGAACCGGTGAGAAAGTTGGCATACGCTGATACACTTGGCCAGCCACGCTGGTCTGTCAAGTAGGAATTGTCCCTCTTTCGGCAGTTCTGTGGATGTGCGGATAGGGAGTGGCCAGTCCCTCCTTCCTTGGTTTTGATGTAGACTCTCCTGCCGAGCTGAACAAGGAACTGTAACAAGAATTGTTTTTTTTTTTTTTTTAATTTTTTTTTATTATTTATTCAACTGTGCGCATGTGCGTGTGCGCGCGTGTGTGTCTGCTTGTCTGTGTGTGTGTGTGTGTGTGTGTAGAACCACGGACGAATTTGCGAACCACCATGGCCGCCTCCACCTCCTTCTGCCCGGGGATTCACAGGCTCCGCCCTACCAGGACCAGAAGCGCAGGCCGCCCCTGCTTCCGCCTGGCGTCTATACGTGGGATCTGGGATCCGAACTCAGGGCCATCCGCCTGCAAGGCGGAGGCTTAACCCCTGAGCCACCTCTCCAGCCCCAAGAATTGTAAGAGAATAAAGCCCCTTGCTCCCTTAAGGCGTTGGGTGTATTGGCAACAATGTAGGCAAACTTGGACACCGATTCTAAACAAAATAATGAAAGTGAGATCTACAAAGTTACATCTTAAATTCTTCAGTGTATGCAGACCAAAAAAACCTTGGAGTCTTACTATGAAGTCTGGGATAGCTATCCCTTGAACTTGGGATCCTCCCCTCTCAGCTTCCCTAGGTCTTCCCCAAATTTGGCTGTGGGTCTCTTTGGTTAACCCTCCAGCACGCACGCGAGCAGCCATCACAGGCTCATGTACATTCTCACAAAGGAATAAAATTTTACTAGAATGTCATTTCCAGTCATATTCTGGCAAATATTAAATGGTTTACCTGTTCTTGTATTTGAAGAACAGGCCTCAGTTGCTAGTAAAGTCTGAATCCTTTTATCTAAGATTTTAAGGCATGTTTCTTTTTACTTTTGAGAAAGGGTCTAATGTATCTCAAGCTGGTCTCAAACTTGCTATGTGGCCAAAGATGGCATTGAACTGATCCTCTACCTCCAGAGCGCTGGGGTTACAGGTACGTTAAAACGTGCAGTTAGGAGGTGCTGGAACCCAGCACTTCATGCATGCTGAGTGCTTTTCTTTTTTCAACTTTATTTTTCATTCATTCATTTATTTGTGTGTGTGTGTGTGTGTGTGTATCAGAGGGCACTGTGTGTCTCTGTGGAGGACCAACAGTGACTTCAGGAATCATCCTGGATTGCTTCTACCTCCTTTTGCCTCAGTCTGAGATTTCCCAGGCTCTGCCCACCCAGTGCAGGGCACCTTTTTAGCCTGACTTTTTTTTTTTTTTTTGGTGGGACCTGGGATCTGAATTCAGGACCTTCTGCTAGGAGGCAGAGTCTTAAACCCTGAGCCATCTCTCCAGCCTGGTGAATGCACTTCAAACTGATCTACATCCCCATCCCGTCTGTCTCAGCTTTTTTTTTTCAGTTTTATTTTGAGGTTGGTGAGATGGTTTGACAACCTGAGTTCAATCCTTGGAAGTACATGTTTGTGCCTCTAAATGTACTCACTGAGCCATCTTACTGGTCCCTAACCCCCCGTTTTTATTAAGGACTTTTATGCAAATATGAGGGTTTGCCCCTGCTCTCACCTTCCCCTTCCCACCTTGTGCCTGCTTGTGTGTGTGGGCTGCAGGGCTCCCTTTGGGTTGTCTGCTTTAGTAAGGGATCAGGCTTCTGCGGCAGTTTAAGTGACCCTTCCTGGGGTGGACCCACGGATAGGGACACTCCCCTTCACTGTGCCCCTAAGGTTCCCACTGCATATAGTCATTTCCCCCAAGTTCTTGCTGGTCCTTGGGAGAATGCTGATGTGTCAGCTATTGTGCAGGTCTGGCAAGGGTTAAGTCTCACTGCAGTGAGTTCCTGGATGCAGCTGCCCTGTTGTGATTGGGGTAACCCCGCTGGCAGTGGATCTCCCTACCTTCAGACTCTTAAACCAACCCCTCCCCCCTTTTTAATTGTGTGTGTCTGTATGCTTGTGGAGGCCCAGGGACGACTTTGGGAGTCATCCTGGACTGCTTCTACCTCCTTTTTGCTTTGCTCTGTTGCCACTGCCATTTCCATCTATCTCTGCCTGACATTGTTATGTGGGAGCTGCGATTCAAACTCAGGTCCTTTAGCTTGTGAGGCAGAATCTTAATCCCTGAGCCATCTTTCCAGCCCTAGCCCTTGTTTTATTAGCAAGGCTCATAAACCAGGCTATAACCCAGACTGGAGTTGAACCTATGCTGACTGATTGAGTCGCCTCAGTGAGATTACATGAGCTCTATGCCCGGTTTAGGCACTTTTACATTTATAAGGTAAGTTTTTATTTTTATTTTTCCTGTATCTCTTTTCCCTTCATAAAAACCCTCAACTCTTCTGGTTTCTTCCTCCATCTCTCGGCTCCCTCTTAGTGGCCATGTGACTGCTACCGAACACTGTGACTAATGCATGTACGTCTTTCCTCTTTTGAGTAAGGAAGCTGCCTGCTCTCCACGCCTGTTGGGAAAGGACCACCCCTCGAGCAACACCTTAGATGCTGATCTGCTGTGCAGTTGCTTCAAAGGCTTGTTCCTCAGCTGGTGGGGCCCAGCCGGAAGAAGCTGGTCCCTGGGAAATGGGCCTTTGACTGCTGCAGTCAGGTTGGTGGCCCTAGTACTCTGCTGCCTGGTCCTGCACAAGATGATGAGCGCTGGCCTCTGCCTCCTGTTCTGCCAGGGTCAAGCAACTGTGCACCGACGCTCAGAAACTGAGAGCAGAGGAGTCTCTCCTCCTTTGTTTCCGTTAGGAAGCCTCATGACAATGACATAAAGTAACCAACATGGTGTTTCACCAACTGGGTCCGTGGAGCGCTGCTAGAGTATTTGGAAGATTTCCTGCTACTGTTTTCTTTTTCATTCCAACTGTTAAGTTGCCCTGTCAACTCCAGACACCAAATGAGAGAAATGACAGCCAACTTTAATGTAGTAGTCTCTTCTCATGAACGATTATGCTTAGATATCTAATCAATAAAAAAGATTTATAAGCTCAATATATAATCAATAACCACAATCTTGAGGAGTTTTACAAAGTCAACTTTCAAGGTCTTTAGAAATGGTACACGCCTGTGGGGACTGTATCATATTTGTATTTTATAAAATTTCAATCTGTCTTGGTGTGGTCAGTGGCTGTCCTCACACATTTATCTGTTCTTCCGCAGATTGTACACAAGGGAAGGTGGCTTCTTGGTTCTGTAGGCCACGCTCTTCTTTACGCGCTCTCCTTTGACGTTAACGATATGTGGCAGGAGGGGCGGCCGGACAGTCAGTGTTGTTCCCTGAGGTGTGTAGCCTCGAAGACGCAGTGTATCCTTAAAACATGGTGTCACCGCAACCCAACCTGCCAGGCATCCAAGAGAACATACAGTGTCATTAGCACTCACGGAGGAAAGCAAACCGAGGTCGAAGCAACACAAGAAGGTGCAGTCAAGCTCGCTCTCTGCTGCATTATATGAATACGCTAGTGCGCCAGCTTGGGAAGGCGCATCCCCAGAACACCACCCAGTGGGGAGGCTCCGTCTTGTTTTCACTGTAGTTCAGGCCAACAGAATGAACTATGCGGCCTTCGTGGGCTTTGAAACAGAAGCCACCTTTGCCCTTGCTCCCTGAATGCTGGGATTACTTTTTTTTTTTGCTGGTTTCTGAAATAAGGTCTCACTTGTTAGTCTATGGCCTTGAGCTCTTTATCCTTCCTCTAGAATGCTGGGTCATAGGTGTGTGCCCCATGCCCAGTTTTTTGCTTCCTTCATACTCGGTATTAGTCCAGAGGCTGTTTGTCTGTGACAGGATCTATGGTGGACCAACTGTGCCCACCTGACTGTCCTGCCTCCGCCCAGTAACTGCTGGGATGGAGGCCTGTGTCTGACTTGGGATCTGCTTCCGAAACAGTAAAATCACCTGCAGAGGAGAACTTGATGTCAGCGACTGCTTCAGGATCCCCATGGCCTTGCAACGTGATGTCTTCAGCAACAAGGGGAGGAAATTCTGCCATTCGTGCTTCTCCACCCATTGGAACCTTCCAAGAAAACAGAAGGATGTCTGCAAGGTCAAATTATAGCGGGGCATTGTGGCTCTAGAGTCTGAGGCCAGTCTAGACCACAGAGTGAGACTCGGGCTTTTTTTTAACTTTTGTTTTTGGAGACGAGATCTCAAGTAGTCCAGGTTAGCCTCAAACTTGCTATGTAGCCAACGATGTCCCTGAAATTGGCAGACCACCACGTTGGAAAGTACATCATTCCCACCTTGTCCTGTAGCTATGTGGCCACTTCCCTTAGCTCCTGACTCCTGCTGTGTTGAGGAACTGTAACCAGAAGCCAAGAATAAATCCCTTGTGTGCCTAGCTGTTTGGGTCCTGCATTTGTCCAGCAACAGGAAATGTAGCATTTGGTCTTCTGTACTTTCTCATGAGTAGGTACAACAGAAGGTAGGAGAAGTAAAGTCACACAGCTTTCCTAAGTGGTAGAGTGCGGTAGACATCAGAACCCAGGCAGTCTAGCTTCAGAATCTTAACCAGCTGGGCTTGGTGATCACAACACTTGGGAGGAAGCAGAAGATCTGAAGTTCAAAGGCCAGTCTTGGATACACACAGTTAGATGCCAGTCTATAGGAGACCTTCCTTCAAAATAGGAATCTCCAGTGGCTTAATTCTTCATTGTTGCCAGAAATAAACAGTAACAATGAAACACAAAACAAATAACATTAAATATAGGGCATGCACTGTGCAGTGGATGGGTCTTATGCGTTTCAATGGCATAGTAAGGGCCAAACAGGAACGACGGGAGGGACGTGTAGGGCCATGATGAGCAGGCTGGACTGTGGAGGAATAATCAGGATGCTTATGCTTTTTGTTTTCAATTAGTGATGAGAACAGAGCCGTGAAGATGGCTCAGTGGGTAAAAGCGCTTGTGGACCTGTGTTGTTCCCTGGACCCAGGTAAAAAGTTGGATGTGGTGGTACACACTTATAGCCCCAGGAGTCCTGTGACCAGATGAGAAGGGAAATAAGAGAATGGGCCAGTGCTTGGACCAGCTGGCTTACAGCATGCTGTACATGGCAGAAACAAGAGGTCTCAAAAGAGACCTGCTTTAACAAGAACCCATTGTCCTGGCCTCTACATCTGCACACACGTGCGCACACACACACACACACACACACACACACACATTCGCCCACCCACCCACTAAATATATACGAAGGAATGAGGTGGGGGAATCTTTCCATTCGGAACCCCTCTTTTCAGTCACTGACGTTGTAGAACATTTCTTTCTTTGGGCAGCCTCTCCTGTCCATTGACGCATGGCTGGCATCACCTGTGGCCTGCGCTCACCAGAAGCCAGCAGTACCCCAGTGACAAAATCTGTTAACTTCTCACTCAGCATTCAACACAACTTTCTGTAATGCTGTGACTGTAGGGCACTTGAAAGGTGGCTTATGTAACTGAGGAATCAACTTTACCTTGTTCTAACCAGTGCATGTAGATAGCTATATATGGCCAGTAGTTGCCATAATTTGACAGTGTACTGCAAAGAAAATAACCTCTATGACTTTTCTGGGCTGAGTGCATTTTGCCATTCCTTCTTTTTATTTATTTATTTTTTAAATTTATTTATTTTTTTATTCAATTGTGCGTGTGTGCGTATGTATGTGTGCGCGCGTGTGTGTGTGTCTGTGTGTTTGTAGAACCACGGATGAATTCGGGAACCACCATGGACACCTCCACTTCCTCCGCCCTGGGATTCACAGGCTCCGCCCTACCAGGACCAGAAACGCAGGCCGCCCTGGCTTCTGCCTGGCATCTATACATGGGATCTGGGATCCGAACTCAGGACCTTCCGCCTGCAAGGCAGAGGCTTAACCCCTGAGCCACCTCTCCAGCCCTGCCATTCCTTCTTATGTGAAGCCCATCTTGCTTTATGGCCAGAATCCTCAAAGAGAATCTTGCTGACGTGGAAAGCAGATGACTGATTCTATGCAGCACAGGCGCTGTTGTGAGTCGGACTATGGAACTGTCCCAAGCATCTGACCTCAAGGAGGCAGCCATGCATGCACTGTGTTGCTTACCTGGAGTAACTCGTGACCTGCATGCTTCCGATAGACAGCATCTGCTTTGTCCAAGGAAGTGATGTGCACAGGGAGGAAGTTGGAAGCCACAACTGTAAACCAAGCTGACTGATTTCCCTGAAGAAAGAAGAGACTATTTTACATACTGAAAAACTACACTTATAAGGTATATCAAAAAATGAAAAAGAGCCTGGCGCAGTGGTGCATACCTCTAAACCCAGCACTTGGGAAGCAGAAGCGGGAGGATTAGAAGTTCAAAGCTAGCTGTAGCTACAATAGTGACCTTAAGGCCTGGAACTTGCTTCAGCCTCTGAAATTACAGGCATGAGCAACATTGTTGAACTAGCTTTCTGCCTTTTCCTTTTCTTTTCTTTAGCTCTTTTTTTTAAAAAGCTGAGCATTTATACTTTTAGTATAAATATAAAAAAAGAAATGTAATGTATATTGAGAGTAGGCTCCTTGGCAGCTGAGCCTCACAGGACCCAATGTAATGTCATGCAATGTAACATAATGTAATATGATGTAATAAAGGCTGTTCCAATAAAAACAAAAAGAAACCTCATACACGATCATGTCAATACTCTGCTAATATTTCATATTCATTATTAATGTATTTATTTTTTTGAATGTTACAGACTTTTCTTACCTGTAGGAAATCTATGCGGCCTATTGCACCCAAAAATAGAACCATCCCTGGTTTGAGCACAAAAGTTCTTGGAACAATGGAATGTGTTGGTAGAACAATATTTACTTCTTTTTCTGTTAGAAGATTTAAAATCTGTGAAGCAAATGAGAGTTTTTACATAATTTTATTGAACATATTTTGTGACTTATTTATAAAATAAAAAGTACTGAAAAATATTCAGACTTCATAAAAAGTCAAATTATATTCACTAGATACATGTGAAATTTATATATGTTGTCTAAACTAATTATAATTTACATTTATTGATTTCATTCATTTCACATTTGAATCTTTAGTAGCGAAACAACTTTATAGGTACATGAGACTATAACAACAGTGTTCCCAAAATGTCAAAACTGGTGTGTGCCCCAAATATTGCTGGCTCATTACCAAGTGGAAATAGCAGCTGAAGCTCTCTGGGGAACAGTCGTTTCCAGCTTTAGCTAACAGAATTTGTGATCTCTGCATGAGTACATAGCATCAAGTGCTCCCAGCTCAACAGCCCAGAAAGCAGGACTGCTGTAAGTTCTAGCCTAGCCTTAACTAAGGAGTGGGCTCCAGGCTGCCTGAGGACATTGAAACCCTGTCTCAAAATTCAAAGCATTTGAAAACCAAACCTGACTCTCTGTTATTTATTTTTTAATACGTGCTGCCTGTGTATCAGAGGATACTGTGTGTGCCTATGGAAGCCCAAGGGTGACATCCTGATTTAATGTATTTCCTTTTTGCTTTGTTCTGAGGTTTTCTAGGCTCTGTCTTCCAGGGCTGGAAGTGTAGGCCACCTCCATTTCTGTCCAACATTTTTACATGAAATCTGGGATCCAAACTTAGGTTCTTCTGTTTACAAAGCAGAGACTTAACCCCTGCAACGTCTCTCCAACCCTCTTTTTATTAATTTTAAATATATGTATGTATGTATGAAAGTGTGTGTGGTGTGTGAAGGTCTGAGGATAACGCTATGGAGTTGATTGTCTCTGAGGATACACTTTTATGTGTACCAGGGCTTGAACTCAGGTTTGTAGAGCAAACACTTTCACCTGTTAGACCCTGGTTCTCCTTTTTGAGATGGGGTCTTGCTATGTAGTTTGGCTGGTTTGATACTTGCTATGTAGCTGAAATTAGCCTGGAATTTGCAGCAATCCTCCTGCGTCAGCCTCTGAAATTACAGGCATGAGCAACATTGTTGAACTAGCTTTATGTTCCTTTTCTTTTCTTATCTCTTTTTAAAAAAAAAAAACTGAGCATTTAATACTTTCATTTTATAACAGATTTTTGGTTCAGCTTGGAAAGCACTGGTTAAAGGCATCAAATGAATATATCTGCAAAACAACACAGACTTATTACATCCCCTAGCTTTGCTCTGACACCAGGGTTGGAGCACTAGGGAAACATTACTACTGAGTGACATTCTCAGGCTTTTAGGGAAAGACTCTTACAATATTATTTTCACTTTTAACTACTTGTGCCTGTGTACTGTGGCACATGTGTGGATGTCAGAGGACAATTTTGTTTCTCCCAACTCCTTGAGGAAAAAGGGGTAAATGCTAAAGTAACTGACTTGCTTGCTCTGACCTGAGTCGGAAGGGGAAGGACTACCTGGCCATGTTAAAGCGACAGACATTGTAGAGTGCTAAGGAAGAGAAGACTTGTGCAGAAGCATTATTCCAGAAGGCCCAGATGCTGAAAGTAAAGTTCTAAATGATTCTATCATGAGGAAAATCAAATAGAATATACTTCTGTGAAAAAAAAACTTTAAGCGAATTAGAAACTGAAGGAAGTACCTAAGAAACCATCACTCCTTCACAGGGACGTGCAGAGATAATTTGCAGAACTACATAGACTGGATAATAGGGCGATTTAAGGACGTGATAAATGGAAGCATGCAAGGCTGTATCCTGCATGCACACTTGAGTCAATCAATGAGCCAGATAAAGAGCAAAACTGAACATTACCAATTGTAAGCTTGGTCTGCTGGCCCATGTCTGCAATCCCAGCCCTCCGAGGTATATAATGAAATATATCACAAAATGAACAAAACCAAAAGCTGTGAGAGAGAATGAGTAGATAGCACAGTAGGATAAAGGCTAAATTTAAGAAAAATCTAAGTTACTTGTGAATTCTGCAGCTGGAGTAAAAGTATAGGGCAGACAGGTGGAATCAATTCTAAATTACACCCATCTGACAACACATTTGAAACACTTCAAGGAAATAAATGCCATGTTTGTTCCATACAGATTTGAAGAACAATAGTACAAGTTACAGAGGGACTTTTTAGAACAATATAAAGAACAGTCAAAACTCAAGTGGAGGCTAGTGACGCAGCTCAGCCACCAAGCTGATGAACTGAGTTCAGTCCAAAGAAGTAATGAAGCAATTCTTACAGAGCTGTCCTCTGCGTGGAGGCCGAGTATGCACTCGTGTATACTGTAGGCACACACATAAGTGTATACATATGACAAGTAAGGGTAAAAAAAATGGACAAGGAGGAAACACTACCCCAACCCAAATGGATACCCTGAGAGTTCATGTGACACTGTCCCAACATTGTCAGCCACTACACTTCAATTCGCTGGATGGCCCCGTGCTAGACATCGAAGGAACTCAGCATGGAACAGGAGGCTGCAATGATGATTATCTCTTTCCAACTTATTACATGTCTACTTGACCAGTCATCACGGAGCTAATAGTTTGCCTCTAGGGATGTCAACTAAACAAATTCAGAATTTGATGGCACACAGGTTCATCCCTGAACTGTTTTATGAATGAATCAGAACTGAGTTTAAAATGGACACATACCCCCTTTACTTATTTTCTGCCAATTAAGACACCATTTTTGCAACTGAAAGTAAATGTTTCTAAAAGAAAGCAAATACATACACAATTTTCTTTTGTAATTCCAGGGGTGTCATAAAACCAGTGGGCATCTTTCACATCCTGTGGAGTCAATTCTACTCGTCTGGGAGGTTTGTGTACAGCTGCGACAGGTTCACTGTCCATGTCAAAGGCAAGTGAGTCAGCATCGAATGCAAAGGCAGCGTCGTCCTTCTCATCTTCTGAATACAAGAATGTTCTTCCAACTCTTCCTAGAATCAATTACATTGCGGTTACTGGCCATTCTTTCAATGCTTTGACTTTAGGCTTAAATTTTTTCTCTCTCTCTTTTTTTGAGATGGACTCTCTTTACATTATCCAGGCTGGCCTTAAATGTATGATTCTTACGCCTCAGTCTCCAGAGTGCTGAGTGGACAATATTTAAATGTTTTTGTTGACGTGTTTTTGTGTTAATGGCTGAAGTGGGCCTTGGGCTTCTGGCCTACCTACTCCACTTCTGAAGTTCTGGGATTATGATCCAGTTGGTTTCAAACAGTACACTGAGGCAGGTACTGGAAATCAGTTTTTGCAAAGTTTCAAAAGAGATACTAAGGAGATAATGCAACAAAATTTTATTTAGAAGAATAAAAACATATTAAAGTCTCTGATAGACTAGGGACATATCTCAGTAGAAGTGTCCCGTCTAATTAAATGCTACTATACAGTCAATGACTTTTACTACTTTTGTTGGTCTAGGTTTCCAAATAGTAGTTGCCTTGCCTTATGAAAGGCCTATATTCTAGAATAAGGAAGTCTCTTGCCATAGAAAATGGATAGCCCCACAATTAAGGTGTTTGTGTGTGTGTGGGTATACAAAGAAGTGCTAGGAATCAGTCAAATCAGATGCTATTGACATGCCACTGAAAGTAGAAGACAAGGAAAAAGATGCCTACTAGGAGTAGGTATGCATTCACATATTCATTTATAGAATTAGTACTAAGGACTTAGAGAAGAACAAGTCCACCTAAGTGGAGTTAACACCGAGCACTACAGCGTGAGGTGCTGCATGAGTAAACGGCTGCCATCTTTCTCAAGATTACACCTGTTGACTTTGGACTTCTCTCACAGACAGAAGGGGTGGGGAGTCACTAGATCCTCACCTGGGTTTTAACTGCAACTGCCCCCATGCAGGGGGAGGAGGTGAGGGGTGTTAGGTTATGTAGGTTGACGAAGTTTAGTTGGAATAAGTTTCCATCTGTGTAGTCACTGGGTAGTGTAGTCTTTATCTGTATGGGGATGAGAGCTTCCAGTGTGACCTCTTTGGGGTTCTTACAGGGCTTTGGGGCTCCTGTAAGTAACCTCATCCCTATTATTGTAAGTGACCCAAATAAACTCATTGGCTCATCAAATTGATCCTTGGTATAATTATTACTTTGGTTTGCCATCAGGTTTCTATGTGGGGTAGTTAGATGTTTGGATGGCTCTTTTCAGGTTTCATGGTTGGGAATGTGTCCCCTACAGTCTCATGTGTTTGGGAAGGTCTTGGCACCTTGGAGAGGTGGAGCCTTGCTGGAGGAAGGCAGTCACAAGGGGGTGGGCCTTGAGGTGGATTAGTCCCACCCTATTTCCAGGAGACCTCTTCTTTGCAGCAACAGTCTTGCAGCTCTCAGCTTCCAGGATGTTTACAGTGACATAACCTGCCTCCAGCTTCAGCTAGCCAGCCATGTTGCCTCCACCATGTTGCCGCCTCTCTGGAACCATAACTGAATAAATCTCCTTTCTCCCTTAAGTTGCTTGACTTCGGGTGTTCTCTCACAGCAACAGATAAGAATAACTGATACACCAGGAAAAGTGTCACACAACAGAGAGCAACTGTGGGTGAAACTATAAGCAAAGTGTGACAATAAACTTTTGAAGCAAATAAAAACCCCACTATTATAATAAAGCCCTATTTATAATCAAGACCACTGTCTGGTGGTTTTGAGTAAACAGCAGCAGCAACAACAATGAATTTCTGTTCAGCCCTGAAGAGCTGTATTGCAAGGTCCCAAGAATCTTTTCACAGAAGCAGTAAGTTTTCCTGCAGAAGATGCTTACCTACTATGTAGCCATGCTTTTTCAAGTGGTTAAGCTGACCTTGTTCTTGCTCACTAAGATCTTCTTCACCTTTAGCTGCCTCTTTTTTAAGTCTTTTTTGTCTTTCAAACATTCTGTAAGGAGTTGGGTTGCAAATAGGAAACTTCAGAAGGTTTAATGTAGTACCTGAAATACCAAACAATAAGTGTTTTTCGAAAAGGGAGTAAGAGCATTTCTGAGGACCCACACTACACTGGCTACTGTGATTTATTTCAATTAACCTTCAAGACAACCGCCATAAAATTATTTCCACTTTACAAATGAAGAAATGAGCTCAGAGGTTGGTTCACATGCTAACCCAGGATTTAAAGACAAGATCTGCAATACATTTTCACCACTTACCTCCAGGTACACTCAGGATGGTACCATCACAGGCAATTCTGTATATGAAGTGGCAAAGAACAGCTAACCCAAGTTAAACTCTGGCTTCAAGAGGACAAATGGGAGCTACTGCTGTCACCTTCATCACTCACCAAAGCACTAGTTATAGGTTTCAAACTTTCTTCCTCCTCTGAAACAGACTCTTGCTGTCAGTCCTAGGCTAGCCTGGAATTCACCATCCTCCTGCCTCAGTCTTCCAAGAGCTGAGATTACAGAGCACTATGCCTGGTCTAGAAGGTAGCATCTGTGTTCCTGCCTTCCTATGTATGCTAGGCTGGCCTCAAACTCACAGCAATTCCCAGTGCAGGCATGAGAGGCAGGCACCACCATGCCCAACTACAAGTTTTAAAAGTCATAAAACGGATATTGAAAAACGCATACCACTCTGTTAATGAAGTATTCAATTGTTATGTATGTATAATATAGTGGTTTCCAAATAAATTCAAGAGGTGAAGGGCAAAAGGAGAGCCAGAGTAAAAAGGCAGCACAGAAAACGATTCTAAGCTACAAAGGCATCTTTGTTTGTTCCTGGTGACTCCCCAGAACTCTCCATAAACATTTTTTTTTTGTACCGGGTCTCATATAATCCAGGTTGGAATGAAACTAGGTATGTAGCAGCTGAAGACCGCGAATCTACTGGGCTACAGGCGTAGGTTTATGCGGTGCGCATCGAGAGCTTAGTGCATAACCTCAAGCCCTCTACCAACTGAGCTAATGCTATCAGAAAATTAAACACATACAGACATTCTCAGGCTCATGGACATTCAAGGGAAGAGTAGGTGCTTGGGCCAAGTTCAACTTTGGTCAGCAATGGGGTCTCCGAAGTCTCACCTGGCCAGGAAGAGATGGTGGCCCTGTCGATGGCTTCAGAGCCCTTGGCGGTGCAGTAATCGGACTCTAGGAGCGTGTTGAAGAGCGTGGACTTGCCGGCGTTCGTAGTGCCCACTAGGTAGACATCGCCGCGGTAGCGCCAGGAGCGCTGAAGTGCAGAGATGAATTCTTCAATTCCATAGCCGGTCTTGGCGCTGATCAGCCGCACGTCCTTGACCACCGCACGGGTCTTGGCCGATGAAGTCAAATTCTTTTTCCCATCCCGTGGTTCGTCTCCAGCGGGGAACTGTGGTCCTTGGTGGCCAGGGGCCACCAGGAGTCCGGCGCGGACGCAGTCATCCCACAGCCGGTTCCGCAGCCGCTGCAGGTAGCCGGGTGCATCCTGGGGCAGCAGGTCCACTTTGTTCCCCAGCACGATGATCTGCTTGGGGCCCACCAACGTGGGCAAGTCGGGCAGCAGGGCGTCTGGCAGGTCGAGCAGATCCACCATGTAGAGCACCAGAGCGGGCCCGGGCCGCCGCAGCGCCGAGCTCACAAGCTCCAAGTACCGCTCGCGGCTCACCTGCAGGCGCAGCGCGCGCCGGTGGTGCACCAGCAGCCAGCAGCGGTGGCACACGGTCCGCGCCTGCCCGCCGTCCTCCTGCGCCAGGCTCTCGAACTTCGCGCTGGGCAGGAAGCCGGGCAGGCCGGGGTGCTGGCAGTGTAGCTCGGCCCCGCAGCCCGAGCAGAAGATGCCGCTGGACGGCACCGTGGAGTCCGGGAGCTCCAGGACCGGGAGCGCCTGGAGGCCGGCCCGCAGCTTCTGCTGCAGCAGCTCCTCCCGCCGCTGCAGCCTCTGCCGCTCCTCCTCCTGTTGCCGCTGCAGCAACTCCCGCAGCTGCTCCTCCGGGGCAGGCTCCGGCTCCGGCTCCGGCACGTACTCGGGGAACAGGAACCGCTCCTCCGTGCCAGGGCCCCCGTCGTGGTCCGAGGTCGCCGCGGAACCGCGAGGAAGCCCGCGGCCCAAGGACGATGGGCGCTGGGAGGAGGCGGCGGCCTGACACCTCCTCTCCAGGAGCGGCTCCGGGAGGCCATGGCGCGCCCAAGTGGGCGCGGATCCCCGCAGGAACCCGCACAGCACCCCACGACCCAGCCGTGCCGGCAGCATCGGGAAGGCGGGCCGGCGGGGCGGAGCCACGCGCGCGCAGGCGCGCCGGGGCGGGAGGCGCGCGTCCTGCAGCACGCGCGGCGGGGCAGGAAGGAGAGGAACTAAAGACTATCATTCGCCCTCCGCCGCGGCTCTAATTCTGGAGTTCTCGCGAGGGCAGCTCCGAGGCCGGAGACCCACTCAAGTTCGCGGCAGAGGCCTAGACGGAGCCGTTGGGCGGGAGAAGGTAGTTTGGTGTCTTGGGGTTTGGCCGCTTCTGCCCCGCGCCACGAATCGCCTCACTCAGTGACCCACTTTTAGAAGTGCAAAAAGACACCGAAGGCCCGAGGTGACGGCCCGAACCAGAACCTTTCTTTAACACGCCCGTTTGACTATTGTGCAACAGTAAGAAACACCGAACCTCCCAGGGCTGGACGGAAGCCCAGGTCCCCGGCCCCGGGCTGCAACCCAGGCTGTGCGCCGGCGCAGATCACCCCGCGGGCTCCAGCGCTTTGCGCAGACGCAGAGCTCTTTTTTTTTTTTTTTTTTGGGCAGTTCTGAGACGCGCAGGATTCTGGGAACACCGGGGCCGGAAGTCACTTCGTCTTGCTGCCCGGGGTTCCGGCGGTTTCTCCCGGCCTCACGGTTTTGTGATTTGAAGCGTTAAGCGCCCAGACACCGTTTGCCAACATGTATGACGCGGACGAGGGTAGGTGACCGCTGAAAACCTCCCATTGCTGGTCGCGCGTTGTGCGGACCCCGGGCTTTTGTTGCTGAGACTCGTGGGTTTCCGCTAAGGCCCCAGGCCATTCGTGGAGCTGCATCATGTTGTCTTCGTCGTTCGTTCTGCAGTTCTGGAGTTGACCCCAACCCTTGCACATGCTGAGCGGGGCTCTGCCACTGAGCTATTAGGCCCACGATCTTTGAGCACTGCTTTGTTGCCACACTTTGTCCTAGGCCCTGGAAGAATGCTGGGAATGGAATTCTATTTGGCGTTCCTTCCAGTTGTCTTCAGCCTAAGGAAATTGCCTTAAAAGATGTTCTTTCGAAGTTCTCTGCATGTATTCTATCTCAGGGCCCATATTCCTTTTTACTTTCTTGTACAGAATTTTCAGTCCTGTCCAGTGTGTTTTTTTTAAAAATTTTTTTTCTAGTTTTACAAGCATATTGGATATTCATCCCTACTTCTCTCCATCCACCCTCCCTCTTATCCCTCTCTCTTCCCTTCATCCCACTCCCTCCCACTTTCCTGCCTGTCTGCTTTTTATGGACAGGGTTCCCTCTGGCTTGTCTGCTCTTGTGGGGAGTCAAGCCTCTCGTGGCTTACAAAGTTGTCTCTCTTCAGGCCATCCCACTGATAGGAGCATTTCCCTTCACTCACACAACTTTAGTTCCCAAGATTTCCACCATATGTTCTTTTTTTATTTTAATACATTTTTTATTATTATTTCAGCTCATACAAACTTAATAGGTACACCAGTTCCCTCCCTCTCCACTATATGTTCTTATCTCCCTTGAGTTCCTCTATAGTCTATGGGGGCATGTTGGTATGTCAGTCATTAGATGACTGGTTAAATGCAGGTCTGGTTAGATGGAGCAGTCCTGTTTGAATGGATTATCTTCGAATCTTTAGGTTCTACAATCTCACTGCCCCCTCTTCCTCGAGGTTCCCAAAGTCTTAGGAAGGGGCTGTCCAGTGTATTTTCTTGTTATATTTTTATAGCTCCTTTACCTCTCCACATTTATCCAGTTAGCTGGGAAGAAACAATGTGTGCTGACAAGTGGGGTGTCTGATCCAGCTTGGGGGGGAGGGTTCAAGGGCCAAGATTACTGGATCCACCTTTATGTTGTGAACTCAACAGTGGTAGTTTTAATGTCAGTTCAATCTTCCAGAGCAAATTTTTCCAGTGAATAAGTTGACCGTGTTGCTTTTCTGACCCACCTTCTGAATTCATGTGGCCTCATTCCAGCTACTTCCTCTTTACCTTCAGGAGAGTTGAAAAACCCATATACCAAGGTTCAAGGAGAGAATGCATAGATCCTCATATTATTTTTCTCCATTTCATCTTGAAGACAAAATTTTACTCTGTAACTCTGGCTGATTTAGAACTCATTATGGTAGACCAGACTGATCTCTCTAGCGATCCTCCTGTCTCTTGAGTGTTGGGATTGTAGGTGTGCACCAAGTCCAGCTGACTCCCTTATTTTTGAGAGTAGGAGTAGGGTATAATCATCTCCATCTTTAGAAAAGTTAGCGAATTACGGTTATACATTCATGAAATGTTCCTGTAATCAGTTAGCCTACTTTAGGGTATTCTCTGTTATTGGAACTCTTTCTTGGCTCTGCTTTACTCCCCGACTTAGCCCCTGAACATATTATTGTTCAGAGGATTATGAATTTGTAGTTATTGAGGTTAGCTATAAATGAGAATTACATGATTTTCTTGAATAGATAGAGAGCTCATAAATTCACATAACTTGCATCGAACCTTTCTAATGAAATCTGTCTATGAGAGCACTTATGTGACACAGCCATGTATTAGTGTAATTGACTCAAGTTATAGAACAGTAGAATAAAAGGATTGCCTCTTACTTAGCAGAGTATGTTCGTTTCACTTCATTTGACTAATGTCACCTTATTGCCGATGACTGTATTTGCTTTTGCAGATATGCAATATGATGAGGACGATGATGAAATCACTCCCGATTTGTGGCAAGAAGCGTGTTGGATTGTAATCAGGTAACTTTTTAGACCCAACTGAATAGGCTTTAGTAGATATTGTAAAATACAAGGAGATTTCCTGGTTATTCTGTTACTTATGCTTATCTTAATTATGTGATTAACATTTATTTTTTGAAAAATATGTGTTTTATTGAGAAACAGTCTTTTTGTATGTAGCTCGGGTGGCCTGGTACTTGATAATAGAGACCAGGGCAACCTCAAAGTTGAACTGTTCGTGCTGCATCTGCTTCTCAAGTGCCCGAATTGCAGGCGTGAGCTCCCACACCCAGTCTCAGGCAGGGAATAGCCAGGCCTGGCTTTAGTACTCACGGTGGAGTCCAAGATGACCTTGAACTTGCTGCGGTCTTGATCCAGCGTCCCCAGCGTGCCACCTTACCTGGCTTTTTATTTTTCTAAGCTTTCAGCCTTAAAGAACAGTTAATTCATTTATGCACATCTTTCTCAAGTTCCCCAGTGTTGACCTTATTACATCTTTGCTCTTTATCTTTCTGGGCATTTTTTTTTTCCCCTGAAACATTGGAGAGTATGTTACAGGTATTCTTGTTACATGATCAAAATACTGTAATTACCAAGAAGTTAATCTGATTCCATGGCTTTCTCATTATTATAATTGAATAAAGTCACCAAATCTGTTTTCAACCCAAATTCTTATCCATTTCTAAGTAGCTGTAGTAAAACACAGCAAGGTTTATATAAAGAAGAAAAGTAAATAACTGATAAACAGTTTTGTTAGATGTTAGTAGATGTAGATTTGTTCTCTGTGATCACCACACTGATGGTTCCTTTTATCCTCTGAACCCTGTCAGCTCCCTTGTGAACGTCCCTTTCCAAAGAGCAAATGATTCTGACATTCTGCAGTTGTATATACCTTTTATGAATGCTGTTTTGCTAAGTGTATATTGAAGTTTGGAAATGCAAGTGTTTATTTTTCCTACTAAACTTTGAATTGTGTTACTTGAATATTAAACACCTGGGGACATTCTACTAGGAAACAGTTTCATGGAATTTGCCTGAATTATATGCATTCTGTAGGTAGAAAAACTATTTTGAGCTTAAGCAAAGAGAAGTTGTTTGTAATATATGTAATAGATTGTTCAAGAAAAAGTACTCTATTGTGAATAGTCACAGCACTTACTGTTTTTTTAAACTTTATTCATTTGTATGTGTGTGCACGTGCGTGCTTTCTCTCTCTCTCTCTCTCTCCTGCTTGTGTGTCCATCAGAGGGCACTATGTGTCCCTGTGGAGATTCAACGGTGACTGGGAATCATCCTGGATTGCTTCTACTTCCTTTTTGTTTCCCTCTGGGATTTCTCAGAGCAGCAGGTACAGGCTGCAGTTTTTTATGTGATACCTGGCATCCGAACTCAGGACCTTCTGCTTGTGAAGCAGAGTCTTAACCCCTGAGCTATCTCTTCAGCCCACTTACTCTTTTTTTATAGAGTAAATATTTGATTTTAAAAACTTTGACAGTGTTTTGTTGTTTTTTTTTCACTTTTTAACATAAAATGATTACTTCCTTAGTAACTTAAATTCAGTTTTAACTTAATACTAAAAGCAAATTTCTTCTTTACATAAACCTTGCTGTGTTTTGCTACAGCTAGTTACACTTAGAAACTTTACTGATTTCTAGTAAAATAATCATTGTAGTGTTACAAGTGTGAAATGTTTGTATAGCTTAAATGTGTTAAGATAGTATTTTAATGAAGTATTTTTCTAATAACTTTGGAAAAAGTCCCGGTTCAGCTTTCTGTATGGTAAAGCTGGTTTGTAACTTTGTAAACATTTTTTCATGTTAAATCTCCATAAGCTATTGCTGTTTTATTAGATCGTGACTTTTGTGCATCTTTCACATGCCAAGAGAGCATGCCCAGTCATGTTCAGCTGTACTTTATGCATGGATGATTGTATGCTGTGTTCTCTTGGACCTATTTTTTCTCCAGACAGCCTTGTTGTGAAGCTCAATTCAGACTGGCCTTGAACTTGTTATCCTCCTGCCTCAGCCTCCTGAGCGTTGAGATTATAGGTGTGTGCCGGCATACCTGTGGGGGCTCTTGGGAAGGTCCCCTTACCTTGGAATGATGTGAGATAAAAAATCACACCAAAACCAGCACATAATACATAAAGAAGATTTATTGTCAAGCAAGCAGAAGGACAAAATAGGCAAACAGGATGGCTGTCTCAGAAACTGAGAGGCAGAGAGAGAGAAAGTGAGAAAGAGAGAAGGAGAGATCTAGTTTCTAGTTTTGAGATAATTTCTAGGACATGGTCATGTGACTGGGCTGAGGGGGGGGATCTGGGGTGGGTGAAAAAGTCCTTGGGAAAATTTGCCAGTTTATCTTAGTTGCAGGTGGCCTGGGGCTGTGGAGCCCTCCTTGGGAGGAAGGACTGCCTTATCAAAATAGACTGGGAGCTATGAAGGGTTCTTTGTCTGAACAGGAGCTTGAGCCATTTTGTGTTTAACATGCCTAACACTTGCTTCATTGTGGTCCCACTACTTACGTGCATCTCTCAGCCATGTTTTGTTTTTTTTCTCACCAAGCATTTCTTGAGTATTTTCACTTGTCTGACGTACTGTCACCTCTCCCTGAACATGCTCAGAACCTTTTGGTTTGGGTTTGATTTTGGTGCTGGCATTTGAATGGGTTTTGCAATGCACATGGCTTGGCATATATTCTGCCATTGTGCAGTAGTACCCTGCCACCTTGGAACTAAGGATTTTTAATCTAAAATTAGCATTTCCTATTGTAGTTCTCAGTAACACCATCCTAACTTTAGCATTCTTACTGCTTTTCACTATCTGTTGATACTGTTCAAGAAATGTTTCAGAGTGAACGAAATCTGTTCATAAACATTAGGATGTCAGGGTTGCCCTGTTTTTTCTTTCAAACATAATGATAAGGTCTACAAAGAAAATACTGCACACTCCTTTTTTTAGGTACCTTATCACATCTTATGCAGTGATTGGCATGTAGTGGGTATTCATTGTGTTATAATGAAAATGGAAAATATGCTAGAAAGTAAACTGAGTTATGACAGATTGTGAACTTAAATATTTTCCTAGCTCTTACTTTGACGAAAAAGGCTTGGTAAGACAACAGCTGGATTCTTTTGATGAGTTTATTCAGATGTCTGTTCAAAGAATTGTGGAAGATGCTCCACCTATTGACCTACAAGCTGAAGCTCAGCATGCTAGCGGAGAAGTTGAAGAACCGGTAAGAAATTTCAGTTTTTCTCTCACCAGGCTGAATGGTTAAAAGTCAGTAGTAGCCTTCAGCAATGTACTTACAGCATCCTTAGATATAGCTGCTGATTTATTTTTATGGAGAGGTACATTTTCCAAGTATTTTAAAACCTTAATTTTTAGAAAGTAGATAATTTTTGAGGCATGTACTGGGGTGGAATCTAGGGCTTTGTGCATATAAAGTAATTGTTTTACTTTATACTGAGTATGTCCGTGTGTGCACACATGCTATGGTGTACTTGAAGAAGTCAGAGGGCAACTTTATAGAGTGAGTTTTTTCCTTCTACCTTTATGTGGGTTCTGGAATTGAACTCAAGTTGTCAGGCTTGTGCAGTAAGTACTTTTACCTGCCGTACCAGTTTGCCAGCCCCCAGTCTCTTGGCTTTTTATTTTGAGATAAGGACTTGGTAAGTTGCTCAGACTGGCTTTGAACTGGCTTTGCGGCACAGGCTGGCCTCAAACTTGAGATCCTTCTGCTTCATCCTCTTGAGAAACAGATTTATGGTGAAGTAACATGGCAAGTAGGCATGTCACAGTTGGGAAGATGGGACTTAGATGTGAACACCTGAGGGAAGTGAGCCTGAAATAGTTATATTACTTTGGATGATCACACCTTTTTCTTCTGCAGTGTAAGAATCATAAAAGAAAAAGATTTTAGGATTTTTTTTTTTCTATTCTCTCTCTCTCTGTCATGTCATGGTCTATTTGAGGTAAAGTCTCCCTGTGTAATTTAGGCTAGCCTTGAATTTATCATCCTCGTGACTCAGCCTCCCTACATTTTTTTTTTTTTTTTATTTCAGCTCATACAAACTTATTAGGTACACCAGTTCCCTCCCTTCCTCCTCCTCCCCCCATACCCCCTGCTCCCCCTCCCCACCCCTCTCCCTCCCTATCCCCCAGTGCCTCCCGCCCCAATTCCCAGAGAGTCCTTTCTTGTGCATGTCTGATTTTCCTCTGGGCTCTCCTCTCCGATGACGTACAAGGACCCAGTGGCCTTTCCCTGAACCCTTTTCCGTGTTCCCCTTAGGTATAGGAACACTGCTGTGGCTGCCAATCCTTTACCTCCAAGGCTCTTGGTGCCTTTAGCAGATGCTAGACTTTGTGAGGTCAACAGTGTGTTGGACAATGCGCAGGGCATGCAAAGTCCAATTATGATTGCTTCAGCCCTAACTAGTATAGAGTATCTTATATATCATTGCTCCTCCCATCCTTTTGCTCTTACACCCTTACCGCCCCCTCTTCCGCAAATTTCCCTGAGCTTCAAGATGGGGAGAGATTAAGCTGGCCTAGTTCTAGGTGGTTGATATAGAGTCTCTGAAGTTCTGGATTGTGGTTTGTTGATTTTCTTTTGCAGTTTTGCTGCTCCTGCAATGCCCTTCACTCCATCCTGGTGGGCATTGTATGTTACCCCCTGGCCAGAGACAAAAAGCTGTTAGAGTCTTGTGATAAAAGCACATTCAGCTGGACCCGTACTTGTCACCATGTACAAGACTTAATTCCAAATGGATCAAGGACCTTGATATCAGGCCAGAGACTTTAAAAACCATAGTTGAAAGGATAGGGAACTCCCTCGAGCTGATTGGGCTAGGCCAACACTTCCTAAACAGACATCCAATGGCACAATCACTGCTACCAACTCTCAACAGTTGGGATCTTGTGAAATTAAAGAGCTTCTGTTCAGATAAAGAGATTGTCACACGAGCTCAAAGGCAACCCACAGAATGGGAGAAAATCTTCACTAACCACATATCTGACAGAGCTCTACTGTCCAGAGTGCACAAAGAACTTAGAAAATTAAACTCCAAGGAAAACACTGGCCCACTTAAAAAATGGCCCTGGAACTTCAAAGAAACTTTACCAGGGATGAAATTAAAATGTCTAACAATTATCTTAAAAAATGCTCCACTTCCTTCGCCATCAGGGAAATGCAAATCAAAACTTCCCTGAGATATCATCTCACCCCGGTCAGGATGGCAAAAATCCACAATACAAACAAGGACAAATGCTGGAGAGGATGTGGAGAGAGGGGAACTCTCCTACATTGTTGGTGGGAATGCAGGCTCATACAGCCACTCTGGCGAGCCGTCTGGAGATTCTTAAAGAAATTAAAGATTGAAATGCCATATGACCCTGCTATCCCACTTTTGGGAATAACCCCCCATGCAGCAGAGGTTCGCCTCGATAGCACAAGCTCGACCATGTTCATAGCAGCACTGTTTACAATAGCAAAGTCATGGAATCAACCTAAATGTCCAACAGTTGACGAGTGGATAAGGAAACTGTGGTACATCTATACAATGGAGTACTACTCAGCCATCAAAAATGATGAATTACTGGAATTTGCTGGGAAATGGATGTCATTAGAAAGAATTATATTAAGTGAAGTATCCCAAACCCAGAAAATTAAGCGCCGTATGTACTCCCTAATAGGTGGCTCCTAGTACCAAACTCACCCAGCCCACATTGAGACACTCAAAATAAACCTATGAAACACAGTAATTGCAAGGATTATGAACAAGAGAGATGGGTTAGGAGGGCCACACCAGAAACAAGGAGAGAGGAGACCATGTTACAGCAGAGAAAATAGGCCTCCATCAAGGTCTGCAAGTAAGTAATGAGAAACCTGGTTAAGTTCACAGATGTTCTTTCCTGATCTCACCAGAAGGGGAGGGCATATAGTCTAGCAGATAAAAAGTAATCATTTTGCAAATGGGTGATGGACCCCTCCCTCAGTGAGGTTTCCTACTCTTATTACATCTACCCTTGAATGTGCTATTACAACAAGACTCCAGTTTAACAGCTTTTTGTCTCTGGCCAGGGGGTGACATACAGTGCCCAGCAGAATGGAGTGAAGGGAATTGCAGGAGCAGCAAAACTGCAAAAGAAAATCAACAAACCACAATCCAGAACTTCAGAGACTCTATATCAATCACATAGAACTAGGACAGCCTAATCTCTCCCCATCCTGGAGCTCAGGGACATTTGCGGAAGAGGGGGCGGTAAGATTGTAAGAGCAAAAGGATGGGAGGAGCAACGATTTGCAAGATTCTCAACAATAGTTGGGGCCAAAGAAATCGTAATGGGACTTTGCATGCCCTGCGCAATGTCCAGTGCACTGTTGCCCTCATAAAGTCTAGCATCTGTTAAGGGCACCGAGACCCCTGGAGGCAAGGGATTGACAGCCATAGTAGTGATCTTATGCTTAAGGGGAACAAGAGAAAGGGCTTATGGAAATGCCACTGGGTCCTTATATGTCATCGGCGAGGAGGACCCAATGGAGAGTTAGGCGTACACAATAAAGGACTCTCTGGGAATTGGGGGGGAGGCACTGGGGGAAGGGGAGGGGGAGGAGGGGGGAGGAAGGGAACTAGTAAAAAATTTTAAAATGTATAATTAAATTTTTAATAAAAAAAAAAAAAAGCACATTCAAAGGTAGATGTAATAAAAGTGGGAAACCATACTAAGGGAGGTGTCTATCACCCATTTGCAAAATGGTTACTTTTTATCTGCCAGACTATATGCCCTCCTCTTCTGGTGAGATCACACCCCCTCAGTAGTAAATGATCAGGAACAAAAGTCTGTGAACTTAATCAGATGTCTCATTACTTATTTGGGTCCTTGGTGGAGGCCTATTTTCCCTGCTGTAACATGGTCCCTTCTCTCCTTGTTTCTGGTGTGGTCCTCCTACCCCATCCCTCCTGTTCATAATCCTTGCAATTACTGTCTCTAGGTGGGCTGGGTGGGTTTGGTACTAGGAGCCACCTATCAGGGAGTACATATGGCACTTAATTTTCTGGGACTGGGATACTTCGCTTAATATAATTGTTTCTAATGACATCCATTTCCCAGCAAATTCCAGTAATTCATCATTTTTGATGGCTGAGTAGTACTCCATTGTATAGATGTACCACAGTTTCCTTATCCACTCGTCAACTGTTGGACATTTGGGTTGATTCCATGACTTTGCTATTGTAAACAGTGCTGCTATGAACATGGTCGTGCTTGTGCTATCGAGGTGAACCTCTGCTGTATGGGGGGTTATTCCCAAAAGTGTAATAGCAGGGTCATATGGCATTTCAATCTTTAATTTCTTTAAGAATCTCCAGACGGTTCGCCAGAGTGGCTGTATGAGCCTGCATTCCCACCAGCAATGTAGGAGAGTTCCCCTCTCTCCACATCCTCTCCAACATTTGTTGTTGTTTGTATTGTGGATTTTTGCCATCCTGACTGGGGTGAGATGATATCTCAGGGAAGTTTTGATTTGCATTTCCCTGATGGCTAAGGAAGTGGAGCATTTTTTAAGATATTTGTTAGACATTTTAATTTCATCCCTGGTAAAGTTTCTTTTAAGTTCCAGGGCCCATTTTTTAATTGAGCCATTGGTTTCCTTGGTGTTTAGTTTTCTAAGTTCTTTGTGCACTCTGGACAGCAGAGTTCTATCACATGTGTGGTTAGTGAAGATTTTCTCCCATTCTGTGGGTTGCCTTTGAGCTCGTGTTATAATCTCTTTATCTGAACAGAAACTCTTTAATTTCACAAGATCCCAACTGTTGAGAGTTGGTAGCAGTGACTGTGCCATTGGATGTCTGTTTAGGAACTGTTGGCCTAGCCCAATCAGCTCGAGGGAGTTCCCTATCCTTTCAACTATGGTTTTTATAGTCTCTGGCCTGATATCAAGGTCCTTGATCCATTTGGAATTAAGTCTTGTACATGGTGACAAGTACGGGTCCAGCTTTAATCTTCTGCATGTGGAGATCCAGTTTTGCCAGCACCATTTGTTGAAGATGCTGTTCTTTTTCCATTGGATTCTTTGGGCCCCTTTGTCAAAGACCAAATGGCTGCAACTTTGTGGGCTTATATCTGGGTCTTCAATCCTTATCCATTGATCTGTGTGTCTATTTTGGAGCCAGTACCAGGCTGTCTTTACAACTATGGATTTGTAGTATAGACTAAGGTTTGGTATGGTTATACCTCCAGCTGTGTTTTTGTTACTCAGGATTGTTTTTGCTATCCTGGGTCTTTTGTGCCTCCATATGAACTTTGAGATTGTTTGGTCAACTTCTTTGAAGAATTGCTTTGGGATTTTGATTGGTATAGCATTGAATCTGTATATTGCCTTTGGTAGGATGGTCATTTTTATGATGTTGATTCTGCCAATCCAGGAACATGGGAGGTCTTTCCACCTTCTGGTGTCTTCTGCTATTTCTTTCTTTAGGGTTTTAAAGTTTTCATTGTAAAGGTCTTTTACCTCCTTAGTTAGGTTTATACCAAGGTATTTCATTTTTTTTAGGGTCAGCCTCCCTACATGCTGAGATAACAGTCGTGTGCTATGCCCAGACTCTTCATTTTTACTTACTGCATAGACTATATTAACATGTATAATATGAAACAAAAATCACTTAGATGTATTGGCTATTTTGCTTTTTACAGATTTTATTCATGCATGCACATGGTTTTAGAATGGTTAAAATAATGACCAACTGTCCCAAGTTTTAGAGAAGCAAAAAGGTAGCTATGGAAAATGTTGGGCTTTGAGATCCAGGGAAAAGTCCATGAGGTAGGAAGAGCTTTAGAGAGGGAAAGAGAGAGACAAAGGTCATTATTTCTAGCCAGTTGAGTCCCTTTTGTCTGTAGGTCATATCCAGTTGAACTGATGTATGGTACAGAATTTTGCTCAAGTATTTGGCTTTTCAGGTACTGTGCTAGGAAAAAGTCATAAAGTGCCTTTTAAAATCCCTAAGTCGGGCTGGAGAGGTGGCTCAGGGGTTAAGCCTCCGTCTAGCAGGCGGAAGGATCTGAGTTCGGATCCCAGATCCCACGTATAGGCGCTAGGCGGAAGCGGGGGCGGCCTGCGCTTCTGGTCCTGGTAGGGCGGAGCCTGTGAATCCTGGGGCAGAAGGAGGTGGAGGCGTCCATGGTGGTTCGCAAATTCGTCCGTGGTTCTACACACACATACACACACACACAGATGCGCGCACGTACACACACATATGCACACAGTTGAATAAATAATAATAATAATAATAATAATAAAATAAAATCCCTAAGTCATTTTCTCTTCCTGATCTTTGCATAAGTATAGAGTTAGCAACATAGTATTATTGCCAGCATGCTGATGTGGCCATAATACTGCTTATCAGAGATTAGTGGAAAAAATGGGGAGAGCTTGTGGCCTTTTTTTTTTTTTTAGTAAAGGAATTTAGGCATTTTCAAAAGACAAAGGCATTTCAAAAGTATGAATCATGCTTTATCTGTTTTTAGTAATTCTTTGCTGATAGTAAGATGGAGCCAGATCGTCAAAGACTTTGGATGGATCTTTGAAAGATTGTCAAGAGATACACATTAGCATTTGGAAAAGGCACTTTGTTACCTGAAATGTAAAGGTCTGGAAACAGATGAAAGCCTTTTAAAGATGAAAAGAAATGTGTGTGGATGTGAAGGCGCAAGTCAGAGGTCAGATGACAGCCCTCAGGAGTTAGTTCTCTCCTTCCTTGGGGGTTGCAGGGATTAGGGGCTGAACGTAGGCTTCAGGCTACATTTATCTGCTGAGTTATCTCTCTAAATTCATAATAAGGTCCCGACCAGGATGATGATAGGGATGAAGAGAGAGAGAAGCTTCCCCTCAGGCATCTCCGCTCTTTGCCCTTTACTTATTCCAGCTTGGGGGATGTAGGTGTCAGTAGTTTTTCCTAGTACATGGTCTGAGGTTTGGCAGTGAGAAGTCCAGTATCTGTTTCTCTCCAGCAGATGTGCTCATGGATCTTGTCTTATTGGATAGTAGATAAATGTTAAAAAGTTTGTTTTTGGCAATAATGGGGATCATGCAAAGGACCTTGCACATACCAGACAGTTGATCTAGCCTTGAGCTAAATTCCCAGCCCTCATGTAAATGTTGACTTGAACCCCCCCCTTCACCTGGGATGAACTATGTAAATCAGCCGTTTTGGAAATTCTCAGTCCTTTATATAAAATAATGAAGTTTTTTTTCATATATTTAATTGAAGAGTTAGGTTTATTTACTTTTTTCTATTTTTCTATAAATCAGGATGTAATCTATCTAATTGGATTTGTCCTTTGTTCTTTAGACACTTTGTACTTTTGACCCTTACTGAAGTAAATGCATATAAAAGCGTATATAGGTTATTAATAAAACTTGATTTTGATTTTTGAAATAAGTATAGAGCAAATGATATGTACAGTATGCAATTTTGTTTACTTGTGGTATGTTAAGTCTTCATGATTCCAACATGTGGGATGGGTGGGAGATGGAGGCAAGGGTGGGTCCTCATGTCAGTAACATTGATTCATTTTTCTAGTTGTAGATGTGCTTTTAATTTACATGTCAATTAAATTAGAATCAATAGCATCTTTTCATGTGTGTGTATGTGTGCGTGTGCGTGCGTGCGTGCGTGCGTGCGTGCGTGTGTGTGTATGTGTATGTGTCTATGTATCAGAACTTACTGTGTACCTGTGGAGGACCAAGGTGACTTTGGGAATCATCCTGGATTGCTTCTGCTTCCTTTTTGCCTCACTCTGGGATTTCTCAGGTTCCATCTTCTAGAGTCAGAAATGCAGGCAGCTGCCATTTCTATCTGGCATTTTTACATGAGATCCGGGACCTGAACTCAGGTCCTTCTGCTTTTGAAGCAGAGACTTAACCCTACTGAGCCATCTTTTTAATCCGCCCCTCCCCCCATAGTATGTGTTAAAACATTTTATTTATTTATTTATTTATTTTTAATTTTTTTATTATTTATTCAATTGTGTGTGTGTGTGTGTGTGTGTGTGTGTGTGTGTGTGTGTGCGTGCATGCGCAAGCCTGTATGTATGTGTGCACGCCTGTATGTATGTGTGTGTGTGTAGAACCACAGACGAATTCGGGAACCACCATGGACGCCTCCACCACCTCCTTGTTTACTCTGCCCAGGGATTCACAGGCTCCGCCCTACCAGGACCAGAAACGCAGGCCGCCCCTGCTTCTGCCTGGCGTCTATACGTGGGGTCTAGGATCTGAACTCAGGACCTTCTGCCTGCAAGGCAGAGGCTTAACCCCTGAGCCACCTCTCCAGCCCCAAAACATTTTTAAAACTTCATTTATTTATTCATTTATTTGTGTGTGTGTATGTGTGTGTGTGAGAATGTGTATCAGAGGGCACTGTGTGTCCCTGTGGAGGACCAAGGGTGACTTCAGAAATCATCCTGGATTGCTTTTACCTCCTTTTTTTGCTTTGATCTAGGATTTCCCAGCCTCTGTCCACCAGGGCTGGAAGCGCAGGCCACCGCCATTTTGCCTTTTTGTTTTGAATGTGGGACCTGGGATCTGAACTCAGGACTTTTGCCATCTCTCCACCCTCTAATAAACATTTTTATAGTTTTGAGACAGAATTTTGCTAAGTGGCCCAGCCTGACCTCTAATTCATGATCCTTTACTTCAAAGTGTTCCAAGTGCTGGAATTGTAGGTATATTACCAGTCTGGTCTTCAAAACTTTTATGGGAAAAATGACTTGCTCTTTTTATGTTTTTTATTTAATTACAGCCAAGATATTTATTGAAATTTGAACAAATTTACCTGTCCAAACCTACTCATTGGGAAAGAGATGGGGCCCCATCACCGATGATGCCGAATGAAGCCAGATTAAGAAATCTCACGTAAGAGATTTTTGCTTAGCACCCGATACTGAATAAAATTCAGAAAATATGTTAAGGAGTCAAAGTGTATATTTTTAGCACATAACCTTCTACTAGTCAACTCTGACTCTCTTATTTTCAAAGGTATTCTGCTCCACTATATGTCGACATAACAAAAACAGTCATTAAAGAAGGCGAAGAGCAACTTCAGACTCAGCATCAGAAAACCTTTATAGGAAAAATTCCAATTATGCTGCGTTCAACATACTGCCTGTTGAATGGCTTGACAGATCGTGATCTTTGTGAATTAAATGAATGTCCTTTGGATCCTGGTGGTTATTTCATTATTAATGGATCAGAAAAGGTATAGTAACATTATTTTAAAAATATTTAAAAAAAGGTAGTTAAAATTTAAATTATTAAATAAAAAGGCACACATTTCTGTAGATAGGTTAACATGAAAGTGGCAGTTGAGTTTTTCAGGGTGCAACTGCTAAACTGATAAAATTCAGAGCTTTATTTAGCTGTATGTCAGAAGTATTGGAATGCGGTTATTTGGTGAAGTTTATATATTTCTATAAGGCATTTTTGGAAAATGGAGTTTGTAAGGTTCAAGATGTAAGGATGAAGTGTGATTTCAGGGTCTGATTAAATTACTATGCAGATTTCACTTCCATTTCAGTGACTTGGATTTCATGGCTGGAACTTTCTCACTAATCATTTAGGTTCTGATTGCTCAAGAGAAAATGGCAACAAACACAGTTTATGTGTTTGCCAAGAAGGATTCCAAATATGCGTACACAGGAGAGTGTCGATCGTGTCTGGAGAATTCTTCTCGACCCACCAGTACTATCTGGGTTAGCATGCTGGCAAGAGGAGGACAGGTATGGCTTGGATATGATGCTGTTTGGGTTTGTTCCTTTGTGTCTTGTTTTCTTTACTTACTTTGGTACTGAGATTGAGCCTCAGGCCATACATTCTAGGAGGGTTGTCCTATCACTGGGTTGCTTCTCCAGCTATTGGTGTTTCATAGTTTACCAGGCTGTACACTTAATTTAAAAAGAAAGCCTTTCTGGAACATTGTAGTGTTTCATGAGCTGCCGTTGAAGATCCTTGTCAGCTCACAGTTCCTGAGCCCTGGTGTAGCTTAGCTGGATCCTATGTCTGTCTCTTCCAGGGCTGAAGTCATCTCAAGGTTCATTTACATGGTGTAGGCAAGATTTAGTTCCTCACTGATTGTTGGGTGAGAGTTTTCGGTCCTTGCTGTGTGTTGGCCTTTTTCTTTCTTTACCATGCGATGGACTTTCCTTCAACACCTGAAAACCTGGCAGCTTGCAAGCAACAAGCTGTAGAGTACAGGCAAGATGGAAACTAGTTTTTAAATCTTAATCGTGGAAATGACTTTGTCTTATTTTTGCTATAAATTTTTTTAAGAGATGGTTCAGATTGAGGCCAGGGCCATGTGCATGCTCTTCCACTATGCTCTTAATTCCAGTTCCATGACATATTTTGTCTGTTAGATGAAAGTCATTGTGTCCTGCCCACAAACGAGGCAGAAATCATTGGGTACCTTAGAAGTTGCTTACAGTAAGCATAATTGTATGTAGAATAAGGAAATTATTGCACATTAAGCAAGTGCTCTACCACTGAACCATCTCTTCAGCTTAACAAAGGAGTCAAAAGCATTTCTCAAATACTTGTTTTGTGCTAATTACTTCAAGTTGATAATTTAATCTTGACAGTCGTCAGAAGAAGTAGATGTAGTTACCTCTATTGCATTTCATGTATTCCTAAATTTTTTTTTGATGGACATTTAGTTTTATCTGTTTTTCTTCTTTGTTGTGGTGTTGGGAATCGAACCCAGGGCTTCTGTGTGTTTTCTCTGTGGATTACATCTTAGTTCCTATATTACCATTCTTCTGGTCTTTGAAGTAGTTTCAAAGTAGTCCTATATGCATATAGGCTACTCTTTTTTTTCTTTTATTGTTTGAGATAGGTTTCCACTGGATAGCCCCATGTAGTACAAAAGATAGGTTCGAACCACTGTGTAGTCCTAGCTGGTGGAAGAGACAGGGAAGGATAGTGTTTCCTGAATCCTCAGAAGATAACTTTGGCTGAACTATGTGGAGTAGATTGTTCGATGAATGCATGAAGATGGCTTTGAAATGGATTTTTAACTGAGGTTCATATCAGTATCCTTAAAATTCTTTAAAGCACAGATAATTGTTTTTCCAGTCTAACAAATGCTAGGGTGGTGGCAGTGGTAGGATGAGGACCAAGAACAAGTATTTGGAAACAGCCCTCATGTGACTATGATAGACTCGCCTGGTTGAGAAAGATTGGCCTGGGTCATGGAGGGCAAAGATACCAACACAGAAGATTTGAAAGAATACAGATTTTGAAGATTATCATGACCGACAGGAGCTTAAGTCAGTTAAGATCTTATGGTATGTGTGTGGTCATCTCTAATTCTTTTTAAAAAAAGTTTATTTACTTAGAAACTGCAAGGAAGTATGTGAGCAGGTGCGTGCATGCCATGTGGCAGTCAGAGGAGCTTTTGGATGTCGTTTTTGTAAGGTTGCCAGGTTTATGGCCTGGTAATTTACCTGCTGAACCATCTTTCTGGACCCAATTTTTTTTTTTTTGATGTTAATGTATTGTGTGTTGTGTGTGTGCGTGCACACACACATGCCGTAGTGCATATGTAATTAGCAGATGTTGCTTCTCTTCTTCCGCTGTATGGCTTCTGGGGATTCAGCACAGGTCATCAGACGTAAGTGGAGGCACCTTTACCTACCGAGCCATCTTGCTGGCTCCACTAATCTATCTTTTCACAGTTTCTCTATTCTCTACTGTAGAAAAGGCTGGTAAAATTTTAGTTGTATTCATAGTCTTTGGGAACTAAAAGTCATTTCCTAATGTGGTATTTAGTAATTCTTCCATCACCATGTCAGGGAGATAATAGAAAATAGAAATTCTTTCAGATTTTAGTGATGCAGATATCCGTGAAAGTAGAAAACCTATTCTGGTGGTTTTGAAAAAGAAATTGTGGAACAAAGGATGATCACGCTTCTTTTGAAATACATACAATCATCCTATATATTAATGATTCTTTTGATATTTTTGTATTTTTCTGAGGTCTTGTGTATTCATGTTCTAATGAGATATTTTATTTTTTCTAGGGTGCAAAAAAGAGTGCTATTGGCCAACGCATTGTGGCAACTCTACCATATATCAAACAAGAAGTTCCCATCATTATTGTGTTCAGAGCATTAGGTTTTGTGTCTGATAGAGATATCTTGGAACATATAATTTATGATTTCGAAGACCCAGAGATGATGGAAATGGTAATTTGAAAGCAAAATCCATTGTTCTATAAGAAATTTAGAGATGCTAATTGTTGCTAGTCTTAACACAGCATCACTAATTATGGGTTCTATTATTAAATTACTGTTACTTGTTGTGCATGTGTATGTACTACCAGCGATTACACCCAGGGCCTTGGGTGGGCTGGACAATTGCTTTCCCATCAAGCTATACCTCTGTCCTTTATTATTATTGTTGCTATTTTGGTGCTTGTGAATTGAACATAAGACCTTGCGTATGCCAGGTGAGCTCTGGCCGCTGAGCCTTGTTTCCCGTCCACTGCTGCTTTTTTTTTTAAATGGCTCTGGGCATCATCCATGTTAGGCCAGTGCTTTACCAACAGGTGCCACTACCTAGCCTGTTTATTTATTTTGAGGTAGGAGGTGGGAATCGCTGTTTATTTTCTAAGCTGGTCTTGAATTTCTGATCAAGCAGTTCTTGTGCCTTGGTCTTTTGAGTGCTGGGACCATAGACACTTTGCACTGTGCCTGCCTTCTTTTTTCAGTACTTAAAAGTTTGATTCAGTTTACAAAAGACAAAATAACTGTTATCTTTATTCAAAGACATCATACTGTATTCTGACAGTGTTGAAATTGGAATTGTTTCTAGTCGAGTAACATTCTGACTTATAGGTATATTGTTCTTTTGAAAATCAGTTGATTTTTGTTTTAGCACTTATGAAGGAATCATAGGCCAATTTTTACAGGGCTGTAAGTTAACGCTTTGTAAAGGCTTTATTTTTTTCTCAAAGTGCAGTATTTTATCCCTGTCCCTCAATGGTATTAATTAACCTTAACAATTTTGTACTAACTGAGGTACCATGTTTCCTTTAAAAAGGATTTTTAAAGGAAAAATGATTTATTGTGTGTTGTAATTCACCTGCATGGTTGCTGATAAATGACTATCAAACGGCTTAAGGGAACAAGGGGTTTATTCTCTTAAACGATTTCTGGTTCTTAGTCCAGCTTGACAGGAGAGCATGCACTAATACCAGAGCTGAGGGAATTGACCCACCATCATGGCTGAGAGATGGACAATCCTTACTTGCCAGACCAGCATGTCTGGCCAAGTGAACAGAAGGATGCCCACTCTCTCAAGCAGCTCTCTGTGATTTATCCAGGGCCTAATCCCACCCACCATGGGCTGGGTCTTCCCCAGCAGCTAGACAATCTCTTTCAGGTTTGCTCTGGGTTTAACTCAACCATCAGCTCTCTACTACTGTGCCCAGAGCTCAAACCCTCAACAGTCAAGTTGACACCTGTGCCTAACCATGACATTGTGCTATGGTTTTATTGGTTTGTTTGAAACTGGGTTTCAGTTTATAGATCTGGTTAATCTAGATCTCACAGTGTACACCACCCTGACCCTGAATTCTTAGGAGATATTCCCTAGTCTCTTGAGCGCCTGGATTACACCTCCCTTGGCCTTGATTGATTATTATTATTTTTTTTTCTGATCTTGGTACTAAAATTAGAATTGGGATGCTTAAAACTGGGGATAAATAAGAAAAAAACAGGCATTCAAACTCCAGAAAGGCATTTCAATATGTACATGGCCAAAGAGTACTTATAGAGGTCTTATTACTTATTGTTACTCCTAATTTCTGTACTCATTTTTGTGTACAGTTTTAAATTTTGAATATTTTGAATGTTGGAATGGAGTTTAATACTTTTTTCCCTTTCCCCCTACCCAGGCAAACACTCCAACATAGTTCTAGCTAGAATTATTTTATCTAAGCTCCGTGTGCATGCGCATGCGTGCGTGTGTGAGAGCGTGGGTGCATGTGTCCATGTGGAGGGAACAACTGACAGTTGCACTGTATAATCGAGGCTGACTGGCTAAAAACTCTTAAGATTTGTGCCTTCTTTTTCCTGGTGGTTCAAGGATTACAGATACCTGCACCATTGTGTCTGTTTTTTTATGTGGGGTGTAACTTGAGTATCACATTTGCACATTTCACCATTTCTCCAGTCCACATTTAGCCCTTTTGTAGATAAGGCAACTATGTGCTGCTCAGAGGCCATGGGTAATGATAGGTATGAAATTCAGGTCTCTTTAATAGTAAGATTTTTTTTCTTTTTTAAAAAAAATTAAAAAATTTTACTTTTTCCGCACATGCGCGGTATGTGTGTGTGTGTGTGTGTGTGTGTGTGTGTGTGTGTGTGTGTGTGTGTATCAGGGGCACTGTGTGTGTGTGTGTTTGTATCAGAGGGGCACTGTATGTGTGTGTGTGTTTGTATCAGAGGGGCACTGTGTGTGCTTGTAGAGGCCCAAGAGTGACTTCAGGAATCACCCTGGATTATTCTACCTCATATTTACTTTGTTCTGGGGTTTCTCAGGCTCAGTTCCAGAGCCGAAGGTACAGGCTGCCACCATTTCCACCTAACATTTTTACAAGGTATCTGGGATCTAAACTCAGGATCTGTGAGGCAGAGTCTTAGCCCCTGAGTCATCTCTTCAGTCCTTAATGAATGATTTTAAAACAGTCTTCTTTACATTGGACGGTTTTATTTACATATTATAGGTACCAAGAGAAAACAAAATTTGCATATTTATTTCCTTGTAGTGCAATGATTTAATTGGACTGTGAAACTTCAGAGTGTATTTGAGTTATCCAGAAGTAACTTTTCAAAAACTGTTGTCCATTAAAATGAAAACAAACAAGCAAACAAAAACCCCATTTTTAAAAAATTAGTGTAATAATATTTTTCTAGAAAGTAAAATTACCAGTGCTGAGTGGATTTTGATAGACATCTCTAGATCTCTAAGGTGCCTTTCTGAGCTTTGGCGATTCCTTAATTTTCTAAAAATTCATATATTTAATTTTATAGAATTATTTTGCATGTGAATAAGTTGACAATTGATTCATTTTAAGAAACCAATATGCATTTGAAAATAACTTTTGTAAATTATTTGCTAGGTTAAACCTTCTCTTGATGAAGCTTTTGTCATTCAAGAACAGAATGTTGCCTTAAATTTCATTGGCTCAAGAGGAGCAAAGCCTGGTGTTACCAAAGAGAAAAGAATTAAGTATGCAAAAGAAGTCTTACAGAAGGAAATGCTCCCTCATGTTGGTGTCAGTGATTTTTGTGAGACCAAAAAAGCCTATTTTCTGGGGTATGTTTAATTTTATTGTTTAAAGTTCTTTACTAATATAGTTAAGATGTTCTTAAAGCCTCGAGAACCAAAAATTATGTTTTGAAGTATGTTAAGGAAAGTCAGAAATCAAATGTTTTCTCTTCTTTTTCTTATTTTTAGGTATATGGTTCATAGGTTACTTCTAGCAGCTCTGGGCAGGAGAGAACTAGATGACAGAGATCATTATGGAAACAAAAGATTGGATCTTGCTGGACCACTTCTTGCATTCTTATTTAGAGGGTAAGGAATTATAGAATGACATTGGTGAATTAGGGAGGTTTCACTCAATTTATTTAGAGATGGACTTTTCTGACTTGCTCAGACAGGCCTTAAACTCTAATTCCTTGTCCTATAACTTCCTGATTAGTTGGGATTATAGACACAAGATATTCTGCCCAATTTAAGATTTCATCTTAGCTCTATCATTGTACACTGTATCACTGAACTGTCTAGGTGCCTCTTTAGACTTTGTTCTCTTTATCTGCTTGTATAGATGTAGTTTTGGCTGTGTCTGGGATTTGTGTGTGTGTTGGGGGGGTGCGGAGATGGAAGTCTAGTGCGTGCTAGGTAAGTACATTACCATGGAGCTACATCTACAACCCCTGGTCTTTTTTAAGAGAAGATCTTTTTGTTAGGCCAAGCTAAACTAGGCTGTGGCTTAAGCTGGGCTTAAATGTCTGGTGATCCTCCAGCCTCACCTTCATCTGAACTGATAAGCTTGGTGTGTGTGTGTGTGTGTGTGTGTGTAAATGCCTATGGAATTTAGGAATTATCCTGATTGCTTCTACCTTTTTTTGGCTTTGCTCTGGGATTTCCCAGACTATCTACCAGAATCTGAAGTTTTTTTTTTTTTTTAACCTGAGATCTAGTTCAGAACTCAGTTCTTCTTCTTGTAAGGCAGTCTTAATCCTTGAGCTATCCCTCAAGGATTTTTTTTTTTTTTAAGCAAAATATATATGCAATACAAAAATACTAATTGATATTTTCAGCCTTTTTTTAAAAAAATTTTTATTGTTTTTTATTTAATTGTGAGTGTGTGTGTGTGTGTGTGTGTGTGTGTGTGTGTGTGTAGAACCACGGGCGAATTCGGGAACCACCATGGACGCCTCCACCTCCTCCTTGTTTATTCTGCCTCGGGATTCACAGGCTCCACCCTACCAGGACCAGAAACACAGGCCGCCCCTGCCCCTTCTATATGTGGAGTTTAGGATCCGAACTCAGGCCTTCCACCTGCAAGGCAGAGGCTTAACTCCTGAGCTACCTCTCCAGCCCCCCTATTTTCAGCCTTTTTTGGGGGTATTTTTTTCCCTTTGATACTCAATTATTTTCTCTATCACATGTGTTTATTCTACATATATTATATCTAAAAAGAGCAATAGCAACTTAAAACTTTCACCCTGCTATGGCCTTTTGACCAATTCTGGGCAATATTGTCCTCATTGAAAAAATGTACATTATTGCACACCTTTACATGTTTTAAAGAACATTATCTTATTTGACAGTATGTTTAAGAATTTGCTGAAGGAAGTGCGGATCTATGCGCAGAAATTTATCGATCGAGGAAAGGACTTTAACTTGGAGTTGGCAATTAAAACAAGGATTATATCTGATGGTCTAAAATACTCTTTAGCTACTGGAAACTGGGGTGATCAAAAGAAAGCTCATCAAGCTAGAGCTGGAGTATCTCAGGTAAGGTGATAGTGTGACTACAGCTGCATGGGATAAATGCTTCAGAGTTAGTACTCTATTTATTGAATGATTTTGCTTTGTTTTCTTGGTTAAAAGTTACTTGGGCCTTTAGTATTATGGAAATGAAATTTCTCTGAAATTACCTATTAGCATTAAGAGAGACTTGAATGTTAGGTTTGCAATTTAGAAACTCAAAATAGGTAGGTAATTAGAGTATCTTCTTGGCATGTGAGAAAGGCTAAATTAGTGAATTTTAGCAGGATCAGAGACATGGCTCGGGCTACTCACAGATCTACTATATAGGGCAGATTGGCTTCAGATTGGTAATCCTGCCTCAGCCTCCGGAATCCTGGAATTATATGATATGCCAATGAAATTTCCGAGTTACCTTATCTGGTTTATAAAGTACCTAGGCTGGGAAAAGTTTTTTTTAATATTTATTTATTATTTATTTGTGCACGTGCATGTATGTGTATGTGTGTATCAGAATCAGAGGGCACTGTATGTCTCTGTGGAGGACCAAGAGTGACTTCGGGAATCATCCTGAATTGCTTCTACCTCCTTTTTGCTTTTCCCTGGGATTTCCCAGGCTCTATCCGTCAGGGCCAGAAGTTAAAGCTGATGCTGTTTCCACTTGGAGTTTTTACGTGGGACCTGGGATCTGAACTCTGGGCATTGTGCTTGAGAGGCAGAGTCTTAACCCTTGGGCCATCTCTCCAGTCCATGAGAAAAGCTTTTTAAAATAAAATCCTCACTGGACATTTTTTATTGATTGAAATAGGGTCTTGTCATGTAGTCTAGATTGGCATTGAATACTCAGTAATTCTGCCTTTGTCTCCAAGTGCTGGCATTGCAGATGTATGTACACCATGCTTAAACTTTATTGATTTTTATAAAAGATTAAAAACTTGTAATATAGTTGTCTAGCTGTATAGAATTTTGGAGGAATTTTCTATTCCTAAACCAGCCAGTAAAATTGGTGTTCAGATGCCATACATAGTTCTAAGAAACTCAGGAAGCTGTTGATAGCAAAGTTCAGTTTCTAGTTCTTTTTGATTCAGTAAAGATTTATTTGATTTGCTTGGTGCTCTGTGATGCTGGGTTCCCAACATGATTGAGAGGCTCTCCCCAACCCTTTAGGAGCACCTCAACATCTTTTGAGCAAATAGGTTCATTCTGTAGCTGGAGCTGAGTGAATGCTACGCTGCAAATTCAGCTCAGTGAATTGTCATTGGCCCTGTAATGTGCCAGGTACCTATGTGCTCATTGAAGATTCAAAATGGATGAAAGGTGATCCCTGACATTCAGAGTGTATGTAGACACTTGTAGGTAGATATAAACATACTTTAGCAGGATTCTATTGAGCATTTGTTATAAAAAGTTATGTATAGTTATTGTTTGGGAATGCTGAAGAAGGGCATTCCTCGTAACTTGAGAGTTTGCAGAAAAGTGTTTGGGAAGTAACAGCTGAGTTGACTCTTGAAGCACAGTTGAGAAGCAGCTCAAGTTGAGAAGGTTTCAGAACCATCTGCTGGAAGGACAGCTGCAGAAAGTAGTGAGTGTGTGTGCACGTGCCACACCTAGAGCCTTCGGAATTTTTAAATCGAGTGGGCAGTTGGAACACTTATTGACAAAAGGAGTTGGAATTAGCTCTGTTGGACCTAATGGCCCTATGCCAGGAAGTGGACCCCCACAGAATACTCACAGACACGGGTTCGATGCAAAAGCAAGAGGATTTTATTCCAGCGAGCAGGGGTCTCTCCCCATACACGAGGGGGAGAGACGACCCCGAGCTCAAGAAGCATACACCTTTTATACCCTCCTCACAGGGAGGTTACGTAATGTTATAAAATTATTGGCTATCATATTAGTTACAATAATAATACAAAAGCTTTGGTGGTATTTGGCATAGCTGCACGTACTAGACCTTGAAAGGGGGAGCATTTCCCAGAGTTCTGTGTGGGGAGGGGGCAAGCGGGCTTAGGCGGCATCTGCACGTACTGAAAACATTTCTCCGAGACCTTGAAGGGGGAAGATTCCTGGATTGAACTTTGGGGGGGGGTCTGGGTGGTCTAGTATCTGGGTCTGGGTGGTTTGGCATCTGGCCTTCTTACAGGGACCTTGAGAGTGGAGATGTTTTCAGTCTCTAGCCACCTGTTTTAGACTTTTGTTTTTAGAACTCTGAAAACTGCTGACCACCAAGCTGTTAGTCATAACTTCATTATTTGTCTGTAAAAATTTATTTTCTTCCACAGCTCATGGTAGAGAATAATATGGTCATCTTCATTTTTTAGATACTTAGAAAGTAATTGTGTAAAGGGAAAAAAATTGGGAAGGATAAAATTGGGAAGGAAGATTGTTGAAATAGCCTCAGAGAGGAATAACCAAGCCTAGACCAGGTTAGTTTTGTAAAGGTGGATTATGGAACCAAGCTGAGAAATTAACTAGGACTGATGAGTTAGTTGCAGGAAAGCTCCATAGTGTAAGGAAGAAGAGACCATGGAAGTGGACAATATGCTCGTGCTGAGGTGGTCAGTTGAGGCAGAGCAGAATGGCAGTTCTGTGGTTCAAGGGAGAGGTTACATGGCATAGTTGGAGGGTTACAGGAGTGTCGGAAGGTGGCCGCGGCTTCACTGAAAGGGAGCTGAGGTCTTCACTAGTCACTGATGTGTTTAGTGTTCTTTAACTAGATGAATGGTGTTGATGTATCTCTTAATAATTTTGGAATTAAGGAACATAGTTGGAAGGTAATTGAAGTAGTGTAGGGATGAGGTAAGGGCATTTTGGAAGGAGGAGCTAGGTTTTAGAAACATTCCAGATAATTGAATGTTTACAAGTTTGAGTTGCCTGCTTTTTCTTCTTTTTAAATATTGCTTAATTTATAATTCCTGTTTTGCTTAGTAGCATGTAGGTATTGTCATTGGTTATTTGTATCTGTTAGATTCAGGGTCCTTATTCTGGAGAAAGTACTGGGAATAGTATTGGATTAGTGACGTCTTCTGTGGTCATGAGGGGGTGTGGGTGAGAGTGGCATGAAGTTTAATACTGATCCAATCAGTAATGCATCCAGGTACTGTTCTAGGGGCTGAGGTGAATCAGAACAAAACAATTGAAATAAGAAAGTCTCTTCCCTCCTGGAACTAATGCCATGATGTTTGCAGACAGACTGTTACCTAGATGTTCATATGATGTACTAGAATTGTATAGCAGTTAAGTCATGGGACAAACAGTATTATCCAAGAGAAGATTATGAGCAAAGGTGGATACTCTGGGTTGCTTCACTGTGATAGTGTGAATCATGGAACATTCAGACTTTAAAGATTTATTCCTTGTTTCTCCAGGTATTAAACCGCCTGACTTTTGCATCTACTCTTTCTCACCTCCGTCGTTTGAATTCCCCTATTGGAAGAGATGGCAAGCTGGCAAAGCCCAGACAACTGCATAATACTTTGTGGGGAATGGTGTGCCCTGCGGAGACCCCAGAGGTAATACATTGGAGTTCATGCTCAGGTCAAAAACATCTGCTAGTAGATTTACTTGAGCAGCGTAGCCTCTGGTGCTGTGCTCCTGTCAACAGACTGTTCAACACACTTCTGTAGACAACCTGTTTCAGTTTCCTTCCAGTTGCTGTGGTAAATACCCCACAAATCCCAGTTAAGGGAGGTGTTTAATTCAGGTTGTATTTCATCATTTCAGGAGCTTGAAGCAGCCAGCCACACTACACCACACCACACCACACCACCACACACCACACCACACTACACCACACCAGAACAGGGCAGGAAGCAGTGCACACATGCTTGCTTGCTCACCTCCATTTCTGTAGACAGTCCTGGACTCCGAGCCCAGAAAATGATGCTGCCTACTTTTGGGCTGGTGCTGCTCACGTCATTAATGCAGTCAAGATAATCTCCACTAAGTGTTCCCACAGGCCCAGAGAAGCTATCTCAGGATGCTTGAAGCCCTGTCCTATGTCAGGTTGACAGTAAATACTGATTATCACATAATCCAAATGAACCAACCCCCAAAGACATGAAAATAGAAGAAATAGAAGGGGAGTAGTTGGGAAGGGGAACAAATTAATGGGAATGGGAGGGAGGGGGCAAGAGAGAACAATGGGGTTGTGAATTCAGTTGAAATACAATATGTACATGTATGAAATATAGACCCATTATGAATAATTAAGATAATGCAATTAAAACATTTCAGAAGTCTGCTAGTAGTTATAAATCATTATTTTGAAAAGTGTTTAAATTATGCATTAGTAAGTGCAACCTTGAAACCAAGTTGAAGGAGAAATGCTTGTGGAAATAATTTTTATAGTGTGTAAAATCTAAAATCAGTATGAATAATTATGTGGTATATTCCTAGGGTCATGCCGTAGGACTTGTGAAGAATTTAGCTCTGATGGCTTATATTTCAGTTGGATCTCAGCCTTCTCCAATTTTGGAATTTTTAGAAGAATGGAGCATGGAAAATTTAGAAGAAATTTCTCCTGCAGCTATTGCTGAGTGTGTATAGATGAGTTTTCTTTTTAAACTATTTTAATCTTTGTGTTAATAGCTTACTACAGAATTACTAAACATAGAATGCTTTTGGCTTTTCATTTAGTGCAACCAAAATTTTTGTTAATGGCTGCTGGGTTGGAATCCATAAAGATCCTGAACAACTTATGAACACCCTAAGGAAGTTACGGCGTCAGATGGATATCATTGTGTCTGAAGTAAGAATCTGTCTTTTTCCGCTCTTTCTTGTTGCCTTGTTAAGTGTCACAACCAGGACCTTATACTAGGCAACTGCTCTTCCACTGAGGTACACCTCCAGGGTGTGGTACATGAAATTTAGTGTGTGTGTGTATGTGTGTGCTTGCATGTGTACATGCATGTAAAAGTAAGAGGACAGTTAGAGTTGGTTCTCTCCTTCCATTGTCATATGGGTCTAGGGATCAAAATTGGGTTGTCATCCGTGGTGGCAAGTGCCTTTTTTAGAGTCATCTCACGAGCCCTGGTTTATGGAATTGTGTAGATAAGGCATAAGACTAGAGAAAGTTGTCTTTGTATTGGCATTTTGCTGTGAACTGGACCTCCTTGTGTTGTCTGCAGTCTAGGTGATGCTTGGGCTGACTTTAAGTTATTACCTGCTTCAATGATTAGATACAGGCTCCTAAAAATTTTGACATGTACTTTGAAGAATTAAATTATATTTTAGAACTCATCGTACTTGAATCCTTCTGGGAATCTTTCTCTAAATCTGAGAATTTATCCCTTTTCTGAATCCAATGATTCATTCATAAAATGTGATACACCTCTAATACATTTTCTTTTACTTATGTGGATATTGAAGTGATGGATTATTTTAAATTATTCAGACATAATATAACTGTTATTACTTGAAAAATACAGATTTCATTATACTGTTAAAGGATGTGACCAGACTTTTGATTCTCTCAAATCTACACCTTAGGGCCTGGCTAGGTAAGCAGGTCTTGCCTTCCCTTCCTCCCCCCAGTTTTGTGAGTACAGGTCTTGGTTTTCCTGCCTTTTGGTGTATGTCACCAGTCTGGCTTTTTTTCTTTTTTTTCTTTCTTTTTTTCTGGGGGAGGGGGGTTCTTAAATTTAGATCCAGGCATATTTTCATTGTAAAGACAAAATCAGAATGTCTCAGAGAAAACTCTTTTTTTTAAATTTTTTTTTATTATTTACTCAATTGTGTGTGTGTGTGTGTGTGTGTGTGTGTGTGTGTGTGTGTGTGTGTGTGTGTAGGACCACGGACGAATTCGGGAACCACCATGGACGCCTCTACCTCCTCCTTGTTTATTCGGCCCCCGCTTCCTCCTGGTGTCTATACGTGGGGTCTAGGATCCGAACTCAGGACCTTCTGCCTGCAAGGCAGAGGCTTAACCACTGAGCCATCTCTCCAGCCCAAGAGAAAACTCTTATCTGCCAATATCTTTTTTTATTTACATTCTAAACTTTTTATTTATTTATTTTTCTAGTTTTACAAGCATGTTGAGTACTTATCTCTGCGTCCCTCCATCCCCTTCTTCCTTCCATCTCTTCCCTTCCATTCCATTCCCACCCTCCTGCCTGTCTGCTTCTATGGGCCCAGGGTTCCCTCTGAATTTCTATTCTTGTGGAGTTTCAGACCTCTGTGGCATACCACATGGCCCCTCCTTGGGCCATCCCACTAATAGGGACACTTCCCTTTACCCATCCAGCTCTAGTCCCAAGGTTTCCACTGTATATTCTTACCTGTCTTGAGTTCCTCCGTAGTCTGGGGGCAATGATATCTTTTTGAGGTGAAGGAATTTGTTGATAATTATTGCTGGCTATGTATTTCTGTGAAGAGTTTACCTTTTCTTTGCACTCCAGGATAAAATAAAAATTTTTATTTTGTTTTAGGGACTGACTTGCTAATTTTTTTCCCCCATTTTCTATGGCTTTCAGTCCCTCGACCTGGAATGTTCATATCTCTTGCCCCAAAACAAGGAGTAGGAAGAAGGTGTCTTCACTTTTTAAAGGGAAACCTGCAAAGCTGTCACTCTTTCCCAGAGGCCTTACCCAACACACTGCTTCCCTCCCCCCAGGACTGGAATGACTGGCATGTACCAATGACAAACCCTTATTTTAATTACTAAATTTAGAGACAAATTTTGTGTTTTAAATCAGGCTTTTATAGTTTTCTATGGTTTTTAAACTGAGTGACTTGAATCTCTCTTTTTTAATTTAACCCAGTTCTTTAGTAAAAGGATCCAGATATGCTTTCAGTTTTTTTTTTTTTTTAATTTTTCCATGTGTGGGCGTGGGAGTATAGGTTCTAGTAGGTGTAGGGCACTGTGTTTGCCTTGGGAAGCCTAAGGGTGACTTTGGGAATCATTCTGGATTGAGCTACCTTCTTTTTTGCTTTGTTCTTGCGTTTCCCAGGTTTAGCCTTCCAGGGCCAGAAGTGTAGGCAAATCAGAATCTGAACTCAGGTCCTTTTGCTTATGAGGCAAAGGCTTAACCCTGAACTATCTTTCTAGTCCCCTCCCCTTCCCTCTTTATTTTGGGACAGGGTCTTATTCCATGTTGATCTTGAGTCACTGAGTAACCAAGATGATCTTAAATTTCTGGTCCTGCTTTGCTCTCCCGAGTTCAAGGATGTAATTGTGCACTGCCACACCTAGTTTATGTGGTTCTGGGAATGTAAGTCTTAGCCTTATGCAAACAGTCTACCAACTGAGCTATGTCTCCAGTCTGCACTTTTAAAAAGTTGCGTGTGGAGGGCTGGAGAGATGGCTCATGGATTAAGACTCTTCCTTGAAAGCAGAAGGTCCTGGGTTCAGATCCCAGGTCTCACGTAAAAATGCCAGGTGGAAATGATGACGGCCTGCATTTTTGGCGTTGGTGGACAGAGGCTGGGAAATCCCAGAGCAAAGCTAAAAGGAGGTAGAAGCAAACCAGGATGATTCCCAAAGTCATCCTTGGGCTTCCGCAGGGACACACAGTCCCCCCCCCATACACAGAAATGAATAAATAAAAATTTAAAAAAAAATTATTTTGTGGGGAAGTGAAAAATCCAGTTTTTAATTGTGCAACTTTTGGGCAGTTTATTCCAGACATTGATTTAAAAACTTTGTTAAGTCTGTATGACTCATTGTAAACATGTCGATTTCTGTAGAGCTACTAATAATTCATGAATCCTTTATTGAAAATTCTCCCAGTGGTTTTGGTATTTTCTAAGAATGCGGAAGGTCCTGAGTTCGGATCCTAGACTCCACGTATAGACGCCGGGCGGAAGCCGGGGCGGCCTGCGTTTCTGGTCCTGGTAGGGCGGAGTAAACAAGGAGGAGGTGGTCCATGGTGGTTGCTGAATTTGTCCGTGGTTCTACACACACATACACGCATATACACACACACACACACATATACATATGCACAATTGTATAAATAATAAAAAAAATTAAAAAAAAAAAGAATGTATTTACAAGGGCTGGAGAGGTGGCTCAGGGGTTAAGCCTCCACCTTGCAGGCGGAAGGTCCTGAGTTTGGATCCCAGATCCCAAGTATAGACGCCAGGCGGAAGCGGGGGCGGCCTGCGCTTCTGGTCCTGGTAGGGCGGAGCCTGTGAATCCCGGGGCAGAAGGAGGTGGAGGCGTCCATGGTGGTTCGCGAATTCGCCCGTGGTTCTACGCATACACAGACACACACATACACACACACACATACACAGACACACACGCACATGCGCACAGTTGAATAAATAATAATAATAATAAAAAATTAAAAAAAAGAATGTATTTACAGACTAGATCTGTTCAATAGAAAGATACTGTGAGCTGGACAGTGGATCCGAAGCCACTGAGCTGCTTGTCTAACGTGGCAAGGCCCTACAGTTGATCCCTGCACAGCATAAAACTGACACACATTTGTGATCTAGCACTGGAGAGGTAGATGTAAGGGGGTCTCAAGTTCAAGGTTAGCCTCTGTTAGATGAGGTTAGCCTGGGCAGCATGAGACCCTATTTCAAGAACAAAAATAAGAAGTAAAAGAAATATAATATGAATCACATGTACTATTCAAACTTTTTGGCATTTATACTAAAAAGGCAAAACAGGCATATGAAAATAATTTTAATATATTTTGGATGATATGCCCCAAATACTTTAAACATTGTTAATTGTTAATGTTACATTTTTTAAAAAATTTGTATTTAGCAGCACATTGAAGGTCCTCGTGGCAATATTCCAAGTGTTTGGTGCTCACTGTAGGTAAACTCTCAGCCATTGTCTGATACATGAGTGTGAGAACGTAGGGTTAGGAATGAGTGGGAAAGTATGGCCAGGGCAAAGCAATATAGGGCTGCTTGTGGGATGACTGTAGGATGAAGTATGTATTTAAAATAAAGTTGGAATTACACCTCAGTAATAGAACATTTGCCTATCATATGCCAGGCTTGGTTTAGTTCCCAGGATTGTGGAAACAAAAGCAAGCAAAATTCCACAAACAGACAAATAAAATCAAATACTATTGTTTGTGGTACTGAGACACCGTTTTCTTTATTATTTCCAGATGTTATTTAGAGCTATAATTATTTTTTTTTCATCTTTTGAGAGTATATCACATCCACTTTTTATTTAAATTCAAAGTCTAAATATAGCAAATTAGATGTCAGGATTACACACTCCAAGGACTAACAAACCTCAATAGTCTAATGCTACTTTGTGTTCACTCTGCCTTGATTCCAATTACACTGTAGTGCAAAGCTGAGAAAACTGTCTAAATACAAAAATTGAGATAACTTTGACTAGTGCTGGTGAGAAGAACTTAGTTTACAGGCCTTTGTTGTTGTAAACTGTACAACCTTCTTCAGTGCTCACAGCCCACAGACAGGAAATCTGGGCAATGGTTCAAGGTTACAGTTTATTCTAGCATGGGTACACTATGAGGAGCCCACAGGAAAGGACCCACCATAAATCCATTATCATGCTCTAGATCTATAATTATAAAGGGTCAGATTTCTTCATTTATAAAGTTGAAAATTATATATTTTTAAAAATTTAAGTAATTTAGGGGCTGGAGAGGTGGCTCAGGTTGAGCCTCTGCTTTGCAGACGGAAGGTCCTGAGTTCAGATTCTAGACCCCACATATAAACGCCAGGTGGAAGTGGGGGTTGCCTGCGTTTCTGGTCCTGGTAGGGCGGAGCCTATGAATCCCAGGCAGAGTAAACGAGGAGGTGGAGGTGGTTCATGGTGGTTCCCGAATTCGCCCATGGTTCTACACACGCACACACGCACGCACACACACACAATTGAATAAATAATAAAATAAAATTTAAGTAATTTAATATTGTGTGTGTGTGGGGTGTATCAGTGTGTGTGTATCAGAGGGCATTGTGTATCAGAGGGCATTGTGTGTCCCTGTGGAGGACCAAGGGTGACTTCAGGAAACATCCTGAATTGCTTCTATCTTCTTTTTGCTTCTGTCTGGGATTTCCCATGTTCCATCCACCAGGGCAGGAACATGGGATCCGAACTCATTACCTTCTGCTTGTGAGACAGAGTCTTTTTTTTTTTTATTTTTTTATTTATTACATTTATTTATTATTTTTTTTATTTCAGCTCATACAAACTTATTAGGTACACCAGTTCCCTCCCTTCCTCCCCCCCCCCCCACCCCCTGCTCCTCCCCACCCCTCTCCCTCCCCATCCCCCAGTGCCTCCCGCCCGAATTCCCAGAGAGTCCTTTCTTGTGCATGTCTGATTTTCCTCTGGGCCCTCCTCTCCAATGACGTACAAGGACCCAGTGGCCTTTCCCTGAACCCTTTCCCGTGTTCCCCTTAGGTATAGGAACACTGCTGTGGCTGCCAATCCTTTACCTCCGAGGCTCTTGGTGCCTTTAGCAGATGCTAGACTTTGTGAGGTCAACAGTGTGTTGGACAATGCGCAGGGCATGCAAAGTCCAATTATGATTGCTTCAGCCCTAACTAGTATAGAGTATCTTATATATCATTGCTCCTCCCATCTTTTTGCTCTTACACTCTTACCGCCCGTCTTCCGCAAATTTCCCTGAGCTTCAAGATGGGGAGAGACTAAGCTGGCCTAGTTCTAGGTGGTTGATATAGAGTCTCTGAAGTTCTGGATTGTGGTTTGTTGATTTTCTTTTGCAGTTTTGCTGCTCCTGCAATGCCCTTCACTCCATCCTGGTGGGCATTGTATGTTACCCCCTGGCCAGAGACAAAAAGCTGTTAGAGTCTTGTGATAAAAGCACATTCAAAGGTAGATGTAATAAAAGTGGGAAACCATACTAAGGGAGGGGTCTATCACCCATTTGCAAAATGGTTACTTTTTCTCTGCCAGACTATATGCCCTCCTCTTCTGGTGAGATCACACCCCCTCAGTAGTAAATGATCAGGAACAAAAGTCTGTGAACTTAATCAGATGTGTGAGACAGAGTCTTAACCCGAGTCATCTCTCCAGCCTTATACCTTTTTTTAACAGAATGAGCAATACTAAAATTTGTTTCCTTTGATGATTGACTTTACCTGAAATTTAGTAATCTTTATTTAATTATACCAGTTATAATTTTTTGTGTGTAAAGTGTAATAGGTCAAACCTAGAGCCTCTGAATGTCAGGCAAGTCTTTCCACTGGGTTGTGTCCATAGTTCTGTTAAGTTTTTCTTTGACGATGGGGTTTCATTATGTTTTCCAGAGTAGTGTGGAGCTCCTAGGCTGTAGCGATCCTCCTGCCTCAGCCTTTTAAGTGATGTCATTGTGTGCTCACGTCACTGTGTCCAGCTAGTTTTATTTTTAGCTGAGTTGTAATGGTACAAAGAACATGAAAATTTACAAGGTTGTTTATCTTTCATGTGCAGGTTTCTATGATCAGAGATATTCGAGAGAGGGAAATTCGGATCTATACTGATGCAGGTCGTATTTGTAGACCACTTCTAATTGTGGAAAAACAAAAGCTACTTTTGAAGAAAAGACATATCGACCAACTGAAAGAGAGAGAATATAACAATTACAGGTAAAAATGGAGCAAGAAAAATGGTGTGCATTGAAAACATTAGATTGGAATTTACATATTTTGACACTAGCCATTTTAAACAAGGAATCATGTTTTCTAGTTTAATTATAGGTTTTACACATGTCATCACTATCTGATTCAGAATATTTTTAGTGCCCTTGAGAAATTTCCCATTAGCAGTCATATTTGCTTTTCTTAATTTTTGTTATCAATCATGTAATGGACTTGCTGAATTTTGCTTAAGCATAAAAGTCTTGTGATGCGTTAAAGAAATAATCTATATAACAGGAATGTGGGTTTTGTTTCATTTTGATAAAGTCTTGTGTGTGGCCTGGAACACATTCTGTAGGCCTTGAATGCTGGGATTAATAGGCATGTGTAATGACTACCAGCATAATTAAAGAAATCTAATTAAAATGAATGTGCTTTAAACATTTATTTTTAATAAGTGTGTATAGTGTAAAATAGTATGTGTGCAGCTAAAAGTGTAAAAACCCTTAGTTCTTACATTGCTTTTCACCATAATTGCTAGTATTTATGCTATCAGATCTTATTCTCTGTATTATATACTTCCTACCTCACCTCTACAAGTACTGCATTTTTTAAAAAAAATTCAGCTTTATTTATTTTGTGCATGTGTACGTGTGTGTGTGTGTGTGTGTGTGTGTGAGAGAGAGAGAGAGAGAGAGAGAGAGAGAGAGAGAGAGAGACAGAGAGAGGAGAGAGAGGGCACTGTGTGTCCATCCCTGTGGAGGAGCAAGGGTGACTTAGGGAATCATACTAGATTGCTTCTATCTTCTTTTGCTTCACTCACTGGGATCTGAATTTAGGACTTTCTGCTTGTGAGGCGGAATCTTAACCCCTGAGCCGTCTAAGTATAGCACTTTTAAAACAAAGGAAAACAAGTGTCATAGTTACAGAAGAGTAGTTAATAGTGTTGCTCAACGGTGTTTTTCATTGATATAAAACACATATCTGTGTTGAAAAATTTCCTGTCAGCACAGATACATCTGGGAATAGTTTTCAAGCAGTAGGCTTTGTATTAAAATACTTAAGGAAATTTAGTAAATTCTTCTTTAGTTGGCAGGATCTGGTGGCGAGTGGTGTGGTAGAATATATTGATACCCTAGAAGAAGAAACGGTGATGCTAGCAATGACTCCGGATGATTTACAGGAGAAGGAAGTCGCCTATTGCTCCACTTACACCCACTGTGAGATCCATCCATCCATGATCCTTGGTGTCTGTGCATCCATTATTCCTTTTCCCGATCATAACCAGGTTGGTAGTCCTTCCAGTCTCCTGCTCCGCAATGTAAGACTGTAGGGATCATTCTCAAATCTTAAGAGAAAAACTTAATGGAAAGGTTGTAAGCTCCTACATAATCAGCAGTTTGAAATGCTTGCTGTTTCTTTAAGAATTTTATTTGTGAGAGAGGATGAAGGCAGACACAGTGTATGTGGACAACTTGCAGAAGTTTGTTTTCTCCTTCTACCTTGTGGGCTTTGGGGATAGACTCAGGTTAGCCGGTTTGTGCACAGGTACCTTTACCCACTGAGTCATCTTGATGGGTTTTCTTGTTGTTTTTTAGGAGTCATGATTCCAAATGGTTATTGCCTCTCTTTGAGAAAAAATATTAGAAATATTTATTAGTTATTTTTCTGATTTATTATTAAGTATTCATTGGTTTTACTTTTTGTTTCTACTATTAGTCCCCTAGAAACACGTATCAGTCTGCTATGGGTAAGCAGGCTATGGGAGTTTATATTACCAACTTCCATGTTCGCATGGACACTCTCGCCCATGTTCTCTACTATCCGCAAAAGCCACTTGTGACAACACGCTCCATGGAATATCTGCGATTTAGAGAGCTCCCCGCAGGTATGATCTGTTTGTTCTGTTTTCAAGAATGCTGTGCTTCAGACACGTGACTGTGTGCTTGGGTAGATTGAAAACATACAGTGCCGTGCCTCTTCTTTCAGGCTTTCCAACATGGGGAGCACGCATGTAATGAAAGATGGATATGTGGAAAAAGGGTCATGTTGAGGTACAAAGTTGCTGAGAAATGTAGAGTAGCAAAATCATTCTTGATGGAAACACAGAGTTGCTTTTAGGAAAAGAGTGGTACGGAGAGAAGCCTGAACAGCTTGAGTTTAAGAGTGAAAATCAATTCTATTTTTTTGAACAGAAAAACAAATAATCAGAAATTTGTCTTAGGATTATCATTCTGACAACAGTATCAGGAGTGTGTACTGTCTTAGCAAGGAAGTTTTTTAGTAGTCCAAGTGTTAAATGGCTTAAATGCTAAAAGGAGAGAGATGACAACAAGAAATTCAGGGCTAGGAATGTAGCTCAATATATAGTGTTTGCTTACCTTGTGGGAGACCCCGATCTCCAGTACAGCCAAAGGAAAAGAAAGTGTTAGAAAGAAGAGGCTTTTAATATCAAGCAGTAAACTCTGTTCTGAATACGAGCTCAAGTTAATTTTTGATAGATATAAATTATTAACTTAAAAAGGGACTCTAACGTGATAATTAATTCTCTTATTAATTGATTTTCGATCTTCTATGAAGGTTCCTCTTGTATAATGAAAAAAATCTGAGTAGTTAAATTGCCTGCTGTGGAGCAAGAAGACTGTAGTTCGTATTCCCAGCATGTCCTGCCTGTAATTCCAGCCTTAGAAGGCAGAGCAGGGATCCCCAGAGCAAGCTGGCTAGAAGAGTGGGGGGAGTGAGTTCTGGGTTTGAGAGTCCCTACCTCAGTCCAGGTGGACGAGCATCAGGCCTCTACACGCATGACCACACATGTGCACATCAGCCTGGTCACACACATACACAGACCACACACTCATTAAAAATATTAGGGGGTCGGGGAGATGGCTTACAAGCAAAAGGAACTGAATTCAGGTCTCCAGATCCCACATAAAAATCCTGGGTGAATATGGTGGTAACCTACAGTTCTGGCCCTGGAAGCGAGGATCTTGGGAAATCCAAGAACAAAACAGTAAGGAGTAGAGTAATCCAGGATGATTGCTAATGTTATCCTTGGATCTCCACAGATCATACACAGTGCCTTCTGGTACATACATGCATACACACACACACACACACACACACACACACAAGCAAATTGGGTTGTCTGCAATATGTCGTCACTGGGCTTGCAGTATAGATAACGCAGTTTCACATTGCTAGAAAAGAAAGTGCAGGCTTGATTTCAAAGACATGTTTCTTGTTTTGGTGCTGATGTGAAGTGGCGAGGCCTGACTGTGGGGATTGTGTGCTTTCCCTTCTAGTGTTCATTCTTTCATTATCGCGTCTTCTGGTTTTAGAGGCAAATCACTGTAGTCCTGGATTGGACTCATGGACATCTGAGTGCTGAAGTACAGGCATAGGCCATCATGGCCAGCCGTTTTATGTATATATTTTTAAAGTTTCTTATTTTGGCATAACTTCAGATGTGTGGAAAATTGTAAAACCAATGCAAAGAACCCTTGTACTCTTTACCCCAAACTTCTTTTTTTTTTTTTTTTTTAAATTTTTTTTTTTTTTTTTTTATTATTATTATTATTATTTATTCAACTGTGCGCATGTGTGTGTGTATGTGCGCGCGCGTGTGTATCTGTGTGTGCGTGTGTCTGTGTATCTGTGTGTGCGTGTGTCTGTGTATGTGTAGAACCACGGACGAATTCGCGAACCACCATGGACGCCTCCATCTCCTTCTGCCCCGGGATTCACAGGCTCCGCCCTACCAGGACCAGAAGCGCAGGCCGCCCCCGCTTCCGCCTGGCGTCTATACGTGGGACCAAACTTCTTAGTTAATGTTTTACCATACTTGAACTGTTGCTTTTCTTTTCCTGAACCATATAAAAAGTAAGATGCAGACACAAAACCACATTGATCCTTAATTCATCCAAGTGTTTCATTAAACAAAGGATGTTCTTGACAAATATATTTATCAGAGTTAGTATAATGTTGATGGATTATTTTTAAAAAGTGAATGTAGTTGTAAGGAGGCAAATATAGACCACTATTTAGAATTGAGACAAAGTATTTTATCATTTGGCTGGATATATAACTAATGGGAGGAAGGGGGAGGGGAAGGAGAAGAAAGGAGACCACACGTGTTTGGAAATAGAGGGCAACTCCCCGAAGACCGTTCTTTCTACCAGGTTTGCACACAGGTGCCTTTACCTGCGGAGCCATCCTGCCCTACTCTGGCTTAGTTCTTTAATGCATGCATCCTTCCTTCTTTCTTCTCTCCTTCCTTTCCCTTCTCTTTCCTTCTCCCCCTCCCCCTTTTTTTTTTGAGATGAGATTTTCCTATGTTGCCCAGGTTGGTTTCAAACTCTTGAGCTCACGTGTTTCTGCTAAGCTTCTCCTGGAGATTTAGTTGTTAGATGACAGACATGTGCCACCATGTTCAGCTCATTTTCTTAGGAAAAGTTTTGGCAGCAGTTCTCAAGAATTATACATTGTGGTAACATAGAAATTTGGAAGAAAGGGGGGCTGGAGAGATGGCTCAGGGGTTGTGACTCTGTCTTACAAACAGAAGGTTCTGAGTTCGGATCCCAGGTCCCACATTAAAAAAAAAAAATAAAAAAAGAAATTTGGAAGAAAGGAACTGAGCGTTAGGTTATTACTAACTTTGGGGTTGTGAGTACTGACTAGTATTTTTTCTTTTTAAATTTGTTTTTGCATGTGCGTGTGTGTGTGTCAGAGGGTGCATGGTCCCTGTGGAGACTCAAGGGTGATCATTGGGAATCATCTTGGATTGCTTCTACCTCCTTTTGCTTCTCTGGGATTTTCCAGGCTCTGCCCACTAGGGCCAGAAGTTCAGGCTGTCGCCATTTCTGCCTGGCATTTTTACGTGGGATCTTCTGCTTGGGAGGCAGAGTCTTAACCCCTGAGCCATCTCTCCGGCCCTAGAATCCTTTTTATTCCTGAGAATAAAAGACACAATGGCTGTGAGGTTCATGCAGCCTGCCTAGGGGAGTTTCTCCATGAGTGCGTGTAACTACAGATAGTAAGAATGGCTATATTGGGGATGGTGATTTTAGGATTTAGCTAGCAGTGTAGTTGTATCATACACTACATAGGTTCAGGGAGGGGTAGACATTTACTGTTTCTGTGATAAAAACATCGAAACATTTGTGGAAATGGTGGATTATGTAAATTCAAGAGAGTGTTCGGGCTGGCAAGATAGCTCAGAGGGTGAGGCAGTGCTCAGGACCCCCAAAGCCCACGTGGTGGAAGGAGAGAGCCGCCCTCCGGGCCGCAGTTGTCACTCCTGTAGTGCAAAGCGCTGGAAAGGAGAGGCGGCTGCTCGCTCGGTGCAGCTCACTGTGCTTCGCTCCCGCAGGCATCAACTCCATCGTGGCCATCGCGTCCTACACTGGCTACAATCAGGAAGACTCGGTCATCATGAATCGCTCCGCGGTGGATCGAGGCTTTTTCAGGTCAGCCGTGTGGAAGATTTGCCAACATGGACAGAGTGGACATTCCAAGTTTTTAAAAGAGTGTTAGAGTGTTATTTAAGAATAGACTCCACTGGGCCTAGTCCAGAAAGCCCGACAATCTCTCAATTTTCACAGCCAATATTTAGGGTCTTTTCTAGTATAAGCAAATATATATACATTTGCATTAAAATAATACAGAAACATCTAAAGAAGAAATAAAAATAAACCCTCAACCTTAAAACTCCAAAATAACTACTGTTAAAACTATGATCTATTTTGTTTGTTTGTTTGTCTTTTTGTGTTTTTGAGACAGGGTTTCACCATGTAGTTCAGACTGGCCTTGAACTCACTATGAGCTTTGAGCTCATGGTAATTTTGTCTCGGGTCACTTGAATGTTGGGATCGCAAAGTGTGCTGCCAAATTGGGCTTCACTTTCTTCTCTTTTATTGACAAAAAGATTGATTTCAAATTCATAGCTATGGAAGTTTAAAATATCGGTAATTTAGGGCTGGCGAGTGCTCATTGGGTAAAAGCATTTACTGGGCAAGCCAGGCGATGCAAGTGTGTTCCCTGGAACCTAAGTAAAGTGGGAATAGAACACTCACTTCATGAAGTTGTCCTCTGACTTATACCTGAGTACCATGGTATGGTGGTACATGTTCTCTCTCTTTTACACACACACACACACACACACACACACACACACACACACACACACACGCATGCACCCCAGGGAATTTAGAACAGTATTTTTGTATCTTTTGTAATTTTAGAAGACAGTGCAAAGGCTAAGGCGTGGACATTATAACTTACAATAGAAAGTCTGACTGGAGTTGCTCCAGCAGACCCTGTGTGGCCACTAGCCAGGCAGTCCTGAAAGGACTTTGTCATATGAATAGGACCGAATTACATGGATCCTTCCTAATCTCACCCATGATCACAAGCGCTTGTGGTCGAGAGTCAGATGCTGCATGTAAGGCCCATTTGTTTATGGTTCAAGTTCCTTCCAAATACCAATTTAAGTAGAGCATCTTGGTATATTCTTAGCTCTCTTATTAAAAGAAAATGGAAGTTACCTTTAAACCATGTGTTTTAGGTCTGTTTTCTACCGTTCATACAAAGAACAGGAGTCTAAGAAAGGATTCGATCAGGAAGAGGTGTTTGAGAAGCCTACGCGGGAAACGTGCCAGGGTGAGTGACAGTGACGTTCTGTCACACACGGCTGACAGGCCAGCTTTCCTAGGTCACTCGGCCATGTTGTGTTGCTCTCGGGGTCTCGCTTTCCCCAGCATCCTAGAGCCGGTGTGGGGGAGCATTCCTGCTGCAGCTCAGTTTTCCTGAGCGGGCCTGTGTTTGGTGAGAATGTTTAGGAAACCAGAGAGACTGTTGTTGCCTGGAACACCACATGCTGCATTTTCCTATGCTGTGTTTATTCCTCATGGAAATTTTCCTTTCTCTCTCGACTGTGGTGAAACCATTGTAAGATTGGATTTGCCACAATGGTTATAAATGTTTAAAAAATACTGAAAGGATATCTGGTATTTGTTGTTGTTCTAGTTATTTGTTGTCACAGCTACTTAAAAAGTGCTTATAGTGGTGATGGATTGGATGGCCTAGGAAAATAGTGTCTATTTGCTGTAGTTTTGACTCTTCATAGCATTGCATGAAGGTATAGTGTGTTTTCCTGAAGTTCTTCCTGTTGCTCTGTTTCCTTGGGTGGTTCTGTGAAACAGTAAATGTGTCCAGTAGAGTTAAGGTTGCACAAGATGAAACAGTTCTGTGGAAGTTCCTGTGTCCTATAGAGATACCAGCTCAGTTACCAAAGTCACTCGGAAATCTTTCATGGGACAGTCTTTTTCCACTGTAAGATCAGGTTTTTCTTTCTTCTTCTTCTTTTTTTTTTTTTCTTAAAACATTTTTTTTTTAACTTTGTAAATGCTGGTATCAGAGCTCATGTTTGTGGTATTTGGAGTAAGACAGTAGTAAATATGATTTGTAGTGTTAGATATTCCTGACTTTCTCACTGGCTTAGAATCAATTCACGTGTGTGGTTTATAACGCTTGTTGGGGCTTATGTGACATTTTAAATATGTTCCCTTATAGTACCACCATTTCAGCAAGTTTCACATCTCGTTCCTTGTAGGTATGAGGCATGCCATTTACGACAAGCTGGATGATGATGGTTTGATAGCCCCAGGAGTTCGTGTATCAGGAGATGATGTCATTATAGGCAAGACAGTGACTTTGCCTGAAAACGAAGATGAATTGGAGAGTACAAACAGGCGCTATACCAAGAGAGACTGCAGCACTTTCCTCAGGACCAGCGAGACAGGCATTGTGGATCAGGTCATGGTGACTCTCAACCAGGAAGGATATAAATTTTGTAAAATAAGGGTAAGTAAAGCTGTAATCATGTAGTTGGTTATAGGAGCCAAATGCCCTTCACTTCCTAAACCATTTCTGTGTGAATTCAGGTACGCTCTGTGAGGATTCCACAAATTGGAGACAAATTTGCTAGTCGACATGGTCAGAAGGGCACCTGTGGTATCCAGTATAGACAAGAGGTGAGACTCTTGGCTCTTTCTTACCCCTAACCCACAGTTTACTATCGCTTAGTTGTTTTTTAGTGTTCAATAAATAAGTGCACCTGCCTAATGTTTTTTTTTTTTTTTTCCCCACTGAAATTAGAGTGTATTTATTTGCAACAATCCTTTAACAATGATCAAAGTTTGACAACAAGCAACAGCAATTACTGCTTAAGTGTTGCCTCTAGATAGAACCTGCCTAATGTTGAGAAGAGTCTAGTTTGTCTGAACGTTCACTTGGGGGCAGTGTCAATTTCCTGATGGAAAGATCCGACTTCTGTAAGTCTCTTTAAAATTCTCTTCGTAGGATATGCCGTTCACCTGTGAAGGCATCACTCCTGACATCATCATCAATCCCCATGCCATCCCCTCTCGGATGACCATTGGTCACTTGATTGAATGTCTTCAAGGGAAGGTATGGCTTTTGTCTTAAAATATAGATTCCAAATTGACATTTTTTCCAACATAGTGATAGATTTTTTTTTTTTTTTTAAGTATTCCATTTATTTGAGAGATGGGAGAGGGGAGTGGAGGAAGAAGAGGGAAAAGGGGGAGATAGGTGCATTCATGCACGTCACAATGGAGGTCGGTTCTCTTATGCTACCATGCGAAGTAAGGAAATCTGAACTCAGCCTTGCATAGCGAGTGCTTGTATCTTCCAAACCATCTTCTGGCCCCAAAGACATAATTTTTGCTAGCTGTACTACAGATCATTTCTTTATTTATGTGATTATGTGAATTGGTTCTTTTCTGTAGGTAGAGACTTAATTCATGGGTGGTTAGTTTATGTGATCCTAATTATTTTATCGTTATACTATCAACTGTGTACATGCATCTTTGAGTGGAGATTTTTCTGGTTTTCAGTAGTCTAACACATGTATGACTCAATTGTAAGGCATTAAGATGTCATTTTCCTAGAGTTCCTCAGAAGTTTCTGGGATTCTCAGTATCTTTGCCTGTCTATTGAAGACTTGTCATATTTGAATTTTTCTTTTTAGGTAAATTAATTTTGTTATAAGTATTAAAAATGTGTCTTCATATACTGTAGCCTTTCATAACATCAATTTAAAGTTTGAGCAGAGCAGCACTTGAAAGCACACTTTTACTCCACAGGTGTCAGCTAACAAGGGTGAAATTGGTGATGCCACCCCGTTTAATGATGCCGTTAATGTGCAGAAGATTTCGAATCTGTTATCTGATTATGGGTACCATCTCAGAGGAAATGAGGTATGGTTACTCTTACAGGACTACTTTGTTATATGTATATATATGTGTATATGTGCATGTGTGTGTCATGTATGTGTGTATGTGTCAGAGGACATTATGTGTCCCCATGGAAGACAAAGGATGATTTAGGGAATCATCCTCGATTTTTTCTATCTCCTTTTTGTTTTGCTCTGAAATTTCCCAGGCCCTGTCCACCAGGGTTGGAAGTACAGAATGCTGCCATTTCTGCATGTGTTTGTATGTGGGACCTGGGATCTGAACTCAGGACCTTCTTGTCTTAATGTCCTGGCATGTGCATTTTTGTGTGTACTTATATTAAAAATAAAACAAAAACACACACACAAATCCCTTTTAAATGCACAGATTATAAATTTCACAAGTAAGCATGCCTGGTTGCTAAACACTCTTGTATCTAGAAAAGAAGATTGCCAGAAGACTTTTATTCCTTGAAAGCCCCTTTGCTGACACTCTCCCTTCCATCCCAAGCTAACTGATGTCTTGTAGTCTAGTTTCTGTTTTGATCTGTATGTGAATGGAATCATACAATGTATACTCAAGCATCCTTTGAACTTGTTTAGTACTTTTCCTGTGCTTCAAAAATCTGTCTGTTTTCAGGTCCTCTACAACGGATTCACTGGTCGAAAAATTACATCACAGATTTTTATTGGTCCCACTTACTACCAGCGATTGAAACATATGGTGGATGACAAAATTCATTCTCGTGCTAGGGGCCCTATTCAGATCCTTAATAGACAGCCCATGGAGGGTAGATCCCGGTAAGAGCGCCGTGTCCCGATCTGTTTATTATCAAGTGGCCTTTGGCAGTTACAGAGGTAGAGAAGGTGGTCGTTGTCTGTGCACCTGTCCCCTTGCTATAAATCATCAGCCATGGCCCATCTTGCTGGTACTACACCCACCACTCCTCCGCATTAGCCTGTGATGCCAAGAAATTTTTCCTCTGTGTGTGTAAGGAGGTATCTGTGTGTACAGCCCCTCTGTGTGTGTGTGGGGTACCTGTGTGTACAGCCCCTCTGTATGTGTGAGGGGGTACCTGTGTGTACAGCACCTCTGTGTGTGTGAGGGGGTACCTGTGTGTACAGCCCCTCTGTGTGTGTGGGGTACCTGTGTGTGTACAACCCCTCTGTGTGTGCGTGTCGGGGGGAATCTGTGTGTACAGCGCCTCTGTGTGTGTGCATGAGTGTATGTCAGAAGTAGACATCAGGTGTTTCAGTTGCTCGTTGCCCTGTGTTTTGAGACAGGGTCTCTCACTGAACTTGGAATGCACCTTTTTGGATGAACTGGCTGTGAGTTCCGGGGCTGTGACTGTCTCCCTCCACCCTCTCACTCCCCTGCCCATCATCCTGCACTCACAGACACGTGCTGCTACACCTGGCTTTCTGCTCAAGTGCTAGGATCCATACTTGGGTACTAGTACAGCAAGTACTTTATTACGAAACCATGTCCCTAGACCTTTTTTCCCTCATGTAGCTGGGGATTAAACCCATGGTCTTGTTCATTTTAGGCAGGTGCTGTATGACTGAGCCGCATCCCCACACACCCCTTTTTATTTTTCAGTAAAGTCCAGATGTCATCAGAATTTCTTCTGATGACAGTTATACCTGTAAAATAAGTTATACCTGTAAAATAGTAGCTGTCAATCTGTGGACCAAGCTGTTATTGTGAGTTATGTCTATTGATGTATATCACATTAAAAATTAAAATGAGGTTTAAAATGTTTGTTTAAAAACACTAATAAATACATTTACACATTAGTGTAATTTAATGAAGAATCATTCTCTTTCTAGGTAAGTGTCCTGACAAGAATGTCTGTTTACCTTCTGCAGATTCTTTAATGAGCCAGCCTCCTGGAGATAGTTCAGTTCCTTTATAGTGTTCTCTTTTCTTTTCTATATAATTTCTTTTCTTTTCTATATAGTCTTCTCTTCTCTTCTCTTCTCTTCTCTTCTCTTCTCTTCTCTTCTCTTCTCTTCTCTTCTCTTCTCTTCTCTTCTCTTCTCTTCTCTTCTCTTCTTTCTTTTCTTTTTGTATGTGTGTTGGCATGTATGTGTCTGTGGAGGTCAGAGGAAAACTTTGTGGAGTTGATTTTTTCCTTCCATCATGTTAGTTTCAAGGTTCAAATTGAGGCTGTCAGTGTTACACAGCAAGCATCTCTACCCACAGGGACCCCTGATGGCTCCCATTTATTTTTGAGCTGGGGTTTCACCATGTATCAACTCGAGATCCTCCTGTTTTAATCTTTCTAATGGTAGAATTACAGGGATGTATTATACACTCAGTGAGTTGCAGTTTCTACTTAAAAAAGTTCTGGTAATTTCTTAGTATATATTATAATAATGGTTTTCATTATGACATCTTCTGCATATATATAATTTTGATCATACCCTCATTGCCCTGTTTAATTAACTTCCCACCCCCATTGACCCCCCCCCTTCCTTTTCCCAGTCAGTCCTCTTACTTTCATGTCTTTCTTTAATTAGACTTACTTACAGGAGCAAAGATAGCTTAGCCATACTGAAAAATAATGCGGACCGATTGCTTTTCAGGTTATTATCCTTGGTGATTATATGTCAAAGAGTTCCTATCATAAAGACAGGATAAAGGCTTTATTCTTTTTATCTGTTACCAGTTTTTGGTATAGTGAGCTGTTGTCTAATATTTTTAAATGATATGAAGTGTGTGTGTGCATGTGTGTGTGTGTACCTGGTGCCCCTATGTGGCTGTCTGACGCGTTTCCCTGTGGTGTTGGGGAAACCTGTAGTCATTCACTTGTTCTTCCATTGTGTTTGCCACTGTGCATCCATCAGTTCAGGCTGATGAAGAGCTGCTTTATTTAGATTGAGTTTTCAAAATCACTTTGAAGTATAGAATTGACTTCTAGCAAGTTAAGTGACTATATGACGAGCTTCTGCTCTGTGCTGCACAGCATTTTTTCAAGGAAATTATGTTTTGTGTTTGAAATCTAATGTTACTACCTCATTTGGGGACTTTAAAAATTTTGGATATTTCTTTCACAATTTCATACATGTATAGAGTCCTCATCCCCCTTCCACTGAACCCCTTCTTCCCAACAAGCCTCCCTCATTTGAGGACCTAATGCATATGAAAGGGTAGGTTTCTTCATTCCCCACAGGTTAGCAAGAAGGCTAGGGTGTGAGACTTAGGGTTACTTCTCCTTTTGTATTTTCATTCTTATTGTTGTCATGTTGTCATGGCCACAGTAAGAGATAAGCACAACTCAGTGTGTTGATTTCCTCCTAACAGTGATGGTGGCCTGCGCTTTGGAGAAATGGAGCGCGACTGCCAGATCGCCCATGGCGCAGCACAGTTCTTACGAGAAAGGTTGTTTGAAGCTTCAGATCCGTATCAGGTTCATGTGTGCAATCTCTGTGGAATAATGGCAATCGCCAACACCAGGACTCACACATACGAGTGCAGGGGCTGCCGCAATAAAACCCAGGTGTGTAGACTCTTCATTAATGCATTGTGGTGCAGCCATGCTGGTCTGCGCATGGAGACTGAGTGTGCGGGGACACGGTGACATTTTTAAGGAAAAGGATAATTTGAGTTTTCCAAAAGCCATCTCTAATGTGGTAATGTTTTTAAAAGTGTGGTTTTTCTCTTTGAAATAATAAGGCTGTTGAGTTTACCTTATTGATAAAATCATGACTCACTTCCCTGCCAGATCTCCTCCCTCATTAGTCTTTAGCAAATAATATGATCCAGTTCTGGGACCATTTTCAAAACAACTCTATTTTTTTTTTTAAATTACCCCCAAAACAAGCAAGTAGTTTCTTGTTTAGTCCTCTGCCCCAAATAGAAATACTGGTCAACAAAGGAATAAAAACATCAAACATTTTTGAAACTAAAATTTCACCATGTTAATGGAAAAATCTCAGATAATATAAAACAGCTGGTAAACTAGAACTCATTTAAGCATGGTCTAACTCAACCACTAGTTATTTACAAATGTGCCCAAAGCTCAAATGCTCAGTCATCAAGTGGACACCTGTATCTGTGACAAAAGTCTTGCACAAGGAATTTTAGACATCTGAGTTTTCTTGTGCCTTTTACGTATTTCTCATTTGTGGAGTACCAATATACATTTTGTTGGCAAGAAGGAGGAACTAACAAAATTTTCTGGGACAAGAACCCCCTGAGGTGTGACAGACAGTGCGCTCAGCCTGCCACCCTCCAGCAGCACGTCTCTACTTTTTTGGGGGGGTTGAAAGTAGTCACCTGATGCAATTCTGCTAATCACTGCTTCTTCTCTTTTAGATTTCTCTGGTGCGGATGCCTTATGCATGCAAGCTGCTGTTTCAGGAACTCATGTCCATGAGTATTGCACCTCGGATGATGAGTGTTTAACTCTCTTAAAACAAGATACTTGCAAATGTCTGTGTCTTGTTTCTATGACATAGTTTTAAAAAAATGACAAAATGTCCTGTATTGTGATAAGAATTTTATTTGTTTTGTTTCATGATATGCATGCTTTTTCTTTTTGTAAATAAACAATAAATTTTGTAGATAGTCTTCATGTGTTATCTTTAATGAAATCTCTCTGTAAAACCAGTGAATATAATGAAAGAGTTAGTGAATTAGATTAAAAGAAACTTGTCAGGCGAGAATAGGAGTGTAGATACTGTGATTCTTTTAGCAATGTAGACTAGTATATTCTGCAAGTTTATAGCTCAGCACCTTCACCTGTTTAAAAAGAGAAAAAGATAAAAGTTAGTTATATATATGGACATGATTGATAGGTTGTCAGATTATTGAGCATTTCCAAATTAATAAGTTAAATTATGTGCAAAAGGGGCAGGGCATGGTGATGGTCTGTAGTTCCACGCTTGGATTGAGACAGGAGAGTTACACCCAGATCAGCTGGGTAACTTAGGGGGACCCTACCTCTCTCTCTCTCAACCTTTTCTCTGTCTCTCATTCAGAAGGGTCTTAGGGTGTTACTATATAGCTGAGGCTGGCCTCGAACTCAGGACCCTTCTGCCCCAGCCTTCCAAGTGATGGAATTAAAGACGTGTGCCAGAGACCCTGTCTCTTACTCAAAGGAAAAACTGGGGATATAGGATGTTTGAGTGATTATCTAAATGATTTCCTGGAGATACTGCGGTTTTGCATGTGGAAGGCAGTGTGGCTGTACTGGCCACACGTAGAAGGGGGACTTGACTGTAGACTGGGAAAAGCACATTTTGCAAGTTGCGATCCAAACAGGCCAAGGAACTTGGTCCTGCTCTAAGCAGAGCTTAAGGTCGAAGGATAGTTGGTTGCGGAGCTGAGGTTAAGTGCAGGTTTAGCTCAGCTGCTGCCTCCCGTCTTGACCAAAGGGAATCTGACTAAACAACCTCATCACTCAGCCCTTCCTGTCACTGCGCAGCTGAAGGCTCTGCACAGGGCAATGGTGTGACAGATGCTGGCTGCAAGTACATCTATGGACTCTAGATGTAAAAAGTCCGTCGGGTGGGTTCTCTACAGGAAGCTTTCTGGCAGTGAAGTGGAGGCTGACAATTGGTACTGGCCTGCTTTCTCTTATTTATTTTTGTTTTTAAACAGCTCAAAGTGAGGACATACTCTCCACAGCCACTTCCTTTTAAGTGGGAATTCAATGTACTAGAACACAAAGGGAAAATGCTGTATAGATAGGAAGTTACCAGAAGTGCGAGCTCCTCTAGTCAGGTTGAGCTCGGACTTGCTGATCTAAGTCATGATAGGGCGTTCCCGTGGCGCCTAAGCATCCTGTGTTTTATGGCATATACTTAATGCCCTTCTGGATTCCTTACGTGTCACAATTTTATTAAGAGCTATGTCTGATACTTGGGCTTCTGTTCTTTATTAAGCAGAAGCACCAGTCATCTTTCAAGTGCTCTGTGATGAATCCATACCTTTTTTCACTGGTATTTCATGTAAGGCATCCACCACTGTGATTTTGGCGGATGCGGAAGCGTGTCCTTGGGAATTGGAAGCTTGGCATTCATACTCTCCATCGTCTTCCTTACTAAGCGGAGATACCTGCGAGATACAAAGACTAGTTCTTCTGGGGTCTTCTCTTCATTCAGTGGCACCCATTAAGTGGTGGTTTCCTAGGTGCTGTGGGGGTGATCAGAGGATTCACACAGCTGACGCCTTCACAGAGCAAGCCCTGGGCCAGCGTCTGAAGCTGTTGTGATCGGCTGTGAGTGTGCGTGATTGGCTGAGAAGACTCACCTCAGAGGAATGTCATGGGGCAACCTGACCATTAGATAGGCACCATTTCACACTTCAGCTTGAGGGACACCTTGGTAGGAGGTGTGATCTCAGCGAATAGTCATAATGAAATCAGAGGTCAAGTAAAATCCTTGTTGATCATGGTCAAAACTGATGTATTGTTTAGTTCTTTGTGAGAATTTTACTTTGAACTCAGGAAAAAAAAATAGTCCTCATTTTTTTCCCTAAAATATTTGGTCAACTTTACCTCTTCCTGTAGTTCCCTCTGAAGGAGCAATAGCAACACATAGTAGGCCTATACAAAGCACTGCATAGTAGGCCTGTACAAAGCATCACATAGTAAGTCTGTACAAAGCATTGCATAGTAGGCTATAAAAGAAAAAGAAGAGCAAATGTTTCAGGCCGGTGAGATGCCAGCCCCCTCTGGCAGGTCTGCTGTGTCTGCTCCTGGGCTTGCAGTTCTTGCTGGCTCTTGATACTTACCAGCACCCAGCCTGTCACTTCATGCTTTTCTGGACCCCCCCGAGTCTGAATGGCCAGGTTGTCCCGGTCACCAGGCAAGAGTTCTGTCTTCTGAACTCCAAAGTCACCCCGTTTTATCTGCAAAAATGAAAGTCTTAATCATCAACTCAGAAATGGCCACACTCCTAGAGTTGTATATATAACACATCAGCCTTGGTGCTAAGATGAAACCCAGCAATCTCACATGTTTCTTTTCCGAGTACTTACAGAGATGCTCTGCTTTCTTCCTGCCTGTTTCATCTCTGCAGCATGTTTTAAAGGAATGCATTTTTCTGCAAACTTGTGGAACATACATGTTCATCCTACCACGGGCTACTGGTGCTCATTCGTGCTCTTCGGACATTCAGCCCCTTGATACTTGGCCTTTCTTATCTGCCATGCTTGACCGGCAAGTTTGATGTTTGGGACCTCGGGCTTCTTCAGAGCGAGCTCCACTACTTGTTCTGCGGTGGGGGAGTTCATCAAAGGACTTCCCGGTCCTGAGCGCAGAAGTGCCCTGAGACCGCACCTGCTGTGTTATCAACCTGCCTGCTGCTGAGGTGGCTCAGGGCTCAGGGGGTGAAGCCCTTGCCACGCAAGTGTGAGGGCTGGAGTTGGGAGTCTCCAATTTCATGGAACCTCCAGACACAACAGTGTATATGTCTGTAGCCCTGCTTTGCCTATGGTAAATGGGGGGCAGAGACCCAAGAATCTCTGGATGCTCATGTACCAGCCAGCCAGACTTAACATAGCAGAGGTGAAGACTCAAAGGTGAGAAATGACATTTGCAGGTTGTCGTCGTCTTCCACATGGCCACTGTGGCAGGAGCATCCCCATACTTACGTACACATAAGTTCATACAACATGCATGTGCACCTCACCTGTTCCTTTACATGTTCATGATGAGATTCAGAAGGCTGGGTAAAGGAGAACAATGAATTTGTTTCCCTTTCCCACCTGTTTAAAAGGCCAAAGTATATTAATAAGAACTTTATAATGTGCATTTAGAAGCTCGACTTCAGAGCATTGATATTTTAATACTTGTGATAATTGAATTTTTGAAAAAGGATGCAGAAAGCAGTTTGCTCATTAAATTTTAGGTCTTTTAGGAGTCACGCCAGTGCTTATTGTTACCACCTTTGTAATTAGAAGGATTTATGCCTACATTTCCTTTTCATTGTCTTCTACAGTAAAGCAAATACTAAGTTCATTGTTTCCAAAACAGTCCCACATTGTCCCTAATACTGAGAGAAAACCAGGTTAGTTACCATCTTATGAATGCTATAAAGAGAAAAATGAGCTTTTCTTTAGTTTTCCAGTAGTTAGCAGAAGTGGTTTATGCTAGTAAAAGTGGGTTTAAAATAATAATTTTGGGAGTATTTGATTCAGTGACCTAAAGTAGTGTCTGGCTCACCAAATTAAACAGTTCAGCACATAAATACATGGTCTTTAGACCATGTAGTGTGTAGGAAAACCATTTTGTACTAATTAGCCCAATCCACCCTATGCAGAGAAACTATTCTTGTTCAATATCAAACAACTCATTTTAATTAATGCAAAAATTACATGCCATGTACAAAACATAGAAGGGCAAAAATTTTATATGACACACATGGTAAGCCTCTTGCTTGGATAAAAGGAGTTTAAATTCCATAAATAGGCATTTTATAGTCAAAAGATGAAGGCTGAGAAAAATGGCTAAGACAATTCGGCAGATACACAATGGGGTGGAAATTTCTCAAAAAGCCCTTGAAATCTGCAGGGCGGAAACTACCTCCTACTAGTAAGTCACCGTTTATCATAAAGGATCAGGCAGAAGAATCCAAGGAGATTCGTGAAGTCATTTCAGCCTGACTGTTTTATTTTAGCCTGTTTTTGGCTCAGGGTTTTTAATGTAGCCTGGCCTAGATCCATACTCCTCCCATCAGCCTCCCCTGTGTGCAGATTTACCCGCCTGCCTTACAACGCACTGTGGTTATAGTTGCAGCACATTTATCTTGAATCCCGCTAAGGTAAATAGCAATAGATAAAGTGTCTGATTTCAGAAGTAGGAGAGAGATTCTGGTTGCTCAAGGTTACAAACATCAAGTGCTCATTAAATCTCAGGAGGCGGAGACAGGAGGATCATTAATTGGAAGTCGGCCTTGTCTTTAAGGGCGAGGCAGAAGAAGATGGGTAAAGGGTATGGTGGCTAGAATCCATGGAAGAAAAAACTCAAGTGTGAAGATCCTTACAAGTACCGCCATGGAAAGAATGAGATCACACTTCTGTTGTGTAGTAATGGAGCTGAAAAGTCAGGGTTCAGGGAGAGGCACCTCACTCACACTGTGCCCCTCACAATGTGATTTACTATATCCCATTTGGGACTACTACATCCCATCAAATCTGGAAGGGCTGATAATATGGTTCAGAGTGTAAAAAAGCACCTGCTTGTAGATCTGGTCACTGGAGTCCCGTCCCTGGAAATAAATCTACATGGTAGAAGGAGAGAACCAACTTCCAAAGATTGTCCTTTGATCTCCACACTTGCGCTTGGCACATGCACACTTGCATTCTCTCTCTCTCTCTCCCTCTCTCATAAATACTTCAAAAAACAAAACAAAACAAAAAACCCCAAATATTTTTGACCTAGTTACATGGCTTTTGAGGAATCTTTATAACCCAGAGTGACAAGAGCACCAAAGATAAGATGTATACTTAGATGAAGCAGCGTTGTCTAAGGAAACTAGATAGGAATGGTTTAATAAATTGTGATATATCCATTCTTGGAATACTACAGACACTGAAAAGCAGACTGAAGAGATGGTCTTGAAGTATTTGTTGGAAAAAGAATATTTTTGTGCTAATCTGTTAGCGCACTACATTCTCATCTCAGAGCACACACTAGAGGTATTTGTGTCTGGGCATGAAAAAGAAAATCTGGGGGTTTGCCTAACCTGTCAACATCACCTCGGATCATGAACATTGCGTTAATGTCGCTATTGCAATTATGTGGTTTCAAAGTATTGCCCTGGAATCTTCCTGGGCTGGGCATTTTCTGCAAAGATGCATGACTATCTGCTGTCAGCAAAAAAATAACTCCAGGTAAGGAAAATTCAGACTCCTCAGCAGGCTGCCCCAGCCCTAAGATCTGAAGTGGCCACTTCACGTGGCTGTCTTGGAGAGAAGGCGTATGTGACCCGCTTACCTCTGTTAAGTTACTAAGAGGTAAGAGGTACTAAGAGTTCTTATCTCAACATCGGACTTTCTGTTTAACTAGTCAAGGTTTCAATTTCACTTTGTTGTTGTGTGTTTCAGACAGTCTTGCTTGATGCATATCCTGGGCTAACCTGGAACTTGAAATGTTCGAATTCAAAATCCTATTTCCCGAGTGCGGGGACAACAGGCTTCTGTCATCACACACATTCAGCCTCTGAAAATCACTTCTAAGCAAAAAAGATTTCTGTGCCTTTCTACACTGCCTTTCTTCCAGCTTGCTCACAGGAGGGGGGGGGACAAGACATGCGGAAATTTTATGGCAGAGTAACTTAGCACGTAACATACATGACTCGCTTTGTGCTCCACTGCTTAATTCCCCTAAGAACACAGCAGTCCCTGCATTAATTCCAAGACTCACTGGTGGGTCATGGACGGCAGTGTGGAAACCATGGCGTTAGTTAGCAAGGCAGGTCACAGCAAGAAGGAAGAGGAAAATCCATTGAATATCTCCGTTGGGTGTTTGCTTCTTGCTGGCTAATCTGCAGAAAACTGATTTTATTTAGTTTTTGTTCAGTTTTTATTTTGTGACAGGTTCTAATGTAGCCTAGACTGGCCTCAAATTCATTCTGTAGTTAGAGATGACCTTGATCTATCTATCTATCTATCTATCTATCTATCTATCTATCTATCTATCTATCTATCTATTCATTTTTTTAAAAATAATTTTTTTCTCTGCCCTTACTTCCCACTCCCATCCTCCCTCCTTTTCCCCTCATAGTCCTTCATCTCCCCCGTCACACTCCCTCCTATTTTCAAGTCTTTTCAAGTCTTGTGTGGCCCACTGTGCTTCACCTAGTTTGTCTTTGATGTTGTATGCCTGACATGATTCAAGCTGCAGCAAGTGTCATAGATCACGGAGGACGGCATCTTCCTTTCCTTCCCTATTAGTCCTCACGAGTCTCTCAGGGAGGTGTGGAGCTTCTTCAGATCTTTCCCTTTTCCTGGTGAGATGCTGACAGAACAGTTCCCATGCAGTTCCTGTCACGGATGACCTTGATCTTCAGATCCTTCTGCCTTTACTCCCGAGGACTGGGATTACAGGCATGTGCCAGGACACTGTGTGCGTGTGGTGCTGGGGACAGAACCCATATCCCAATGAACGCTTGACAAGCTATATTCACAGTCTTGGAAAAGAAGCGGCTTTGGGGAGCAGATGTAGCTCTGTGGTAGGGTGCATGTGCAATGCCCTGACTCAATCTCAAGCACTTCAAAATAAAACAATAAAACAAAACAGGAAAATACGCAAGAACTAAAGACTATTTCCCCCTTTCTTTGCCTTTCCTGTCTTTCTTCTTTTTTTCTTTGCTCTTTTTCTTTCTCTTGTTACTTAACTGAAGCTGCCATATTGTCCTCAGCAAAGCTTGAAGGAAAAAAATTCCTGAAGCAGATCTATTCCCCCGGGATAGATCTTTTTACTGTGGCCGGGCATGGCCGGGCAAGGAATGAGATTTGCAAAGAGACTACATGCTTCTGGGCTCTTGGGTCACCCAGGTTTCTCACCAGTATCCCAAGGGCTAGAATAGAACTTCAGCAGACTTCTTATGAGTACTCCCTGGAAACATCTTTCTCTACTTGCTCCTCTCTGGGCCAGCCGGTGACCACCAGATGAGCAGTGAGGAGCCCCCAACGGTGGGCGCCCAGCAGGTCCTGCAAGGCAGCCTGCAGGCTGCATATGGGATCCGTCCTCTCCCTCCACACTTCTTTTCAAATCATAATTTGCTGGGGTAAAATCTCATCCTTCCCTTTAATGGAAGCCTTGGCTACAAAGGACAGCTGTAAGGTAGCTGTTGTCCTCTCTGCCCACCCCGGTCGTATTTTCTGGTCAACACTGAAAATCAGGTGGTTTCCCAAAAAAAGCTGCGTCCTTCTGGCCACACGGGGGCGCCAGAGGTTAGCAGGTGAGCAGACAGGCTCCCAAGCCCTCAGTGGGCGACCTGCAGATGCGCAAGCCCTTTCTCCTTTGGGGTCTCCGCTGTGAAAACGTCAGCTAGGAGCTGCCAGCGACGGTACAGCCCTCTGCAGAGGAAGCTTTCTGAAGCAGAAGAAAACGGGGGGTTGAGAACAGAGATGAAAAGTTAAGAGTTGATCGCACTGATGTCTAGAGACGCAGCATTTTTCTTCTCTCAGTTTCCTTTGCTTCCTTCTCTTTCCCCTCCCTCCTCCTCCTCCTCTTCCTCCTTTTCCTCTTTCTCCCCCTCCTCTTCTCGCTCAGATAATTTGAAACTAATTTCCTCAACTTCTGACTGTGAAGTGAGACCCCCTTTGGAATTCCACAATAATCTAGACTCATCCATTTTAGAATTCACAGAAGTAGAGAATCTAAAAAAAAGTGTCTGGTTTTGTCTTTTCACTTATATGAAATATCCCCTTTCATAGTACAAGCTTGATTTTTTTTAATTTCATAGAATAATTGTGAAATGGAAGGATATAAAACATACAAAAAAGACAGAAATATGAGTGTGCAGTCTAAGTTTGTTGTCAAATTAGTGGCTCCTTGTTCTTTCCAGGACATGCTAAGACTATGTTGTCCTTCAAATGTGAAGATGATTACATAAGAACAATGCTGAATGAATCCAATTTCCATCCAAAGAAGTACCCACCCAGTGCTGGGTATCTGGCAGTGAGCCAAGCGCTTTCACCTGAACTGTTTAATCATTACAATAAAGCTGGGGGCGGTTACACACACCTGTAATCCCAGCTCGAAATACAGATGGGAGTGTCTGGAATTCAAGGTCACTTTTGGCTGCAAGGGGCCCAAACACACACACACGCACACACACATGCACACACACGCACACGCACACACGCACACACACACATTCTTTCCAATAATGATGTACTATTACTCTTTTGACATGTCTCCCTTTGTTCTGGAGTGGCGCATTCTGCTCCTCTGAGTGCCACAGCTTTCATATCCAGAGGGAGCATCCCACTTTACTCCTTCCACTGGGGTTAAAACTTAAAACTACCCTTAAAACTTAGCTTGCTTTCCAACACATAGAGGTTGTCCACAGAGCAAGGAGCCTTTTACAGGTCTCCTTGCCTTCTCCCGCAGACTGTAAGTTCTGCCAGCACACAGGACCAAAGCATTAACCAATGTTGGGAATATCGGTCTCGAGTGAGGAGACTGAGACCATGGCCAATAGGTGGAGAAAACATTTTTGGGCAGAAAGAGGACGGATACTCTTAACCGTTATCTGGGGAGTGTCACACACACGCACACACACACACGGACACTCATGTCCATGCCCGTACACACGTGCCACGGTTTGATGCTGAGTTGCCCTCCCATAGGCTCATGGGTTTGGTATGCTTAGCTGTTGTTAGTGCCTGGGAAGCTCGCGATGACTTTGGAAGGTGGAGCCTTGTTGGAGAAGGGACTTCGCAGGGGGCAGGACTTGAGGGTTAGTGGCCCTGCTCTGCTGTCTGCTTTCCTGATGGCAGCCGTGACCTGATCCAGCCTCCTGCTTCTCTCTCCACGCCATGCTTTTCACTGTGCAATGTTTGCTGTGATGGACTATGTCCTCTCTGGAACCGTAAGCCAAACAGATGACCTCTTTCTTCCCTCAAACCGTGTCTCAGCGTTGTCTCTCGAATCCCAGAGCGCCGGTGTTAGGGTCTGAATACGAAATGTTACCTGTAGATCTCAGTTTGCACGTCTGTCCCCCAGCGGTGGCACCACCTGGGGAGGCTGTCGAACCTCTGGGAGGTGTGACCTGGCTGACAGAGGTGGAGGCTAGGGACAGGTCTGTGAGGGTGTTGCCTGGGGCGTTCTTCTGAACAGATGGCTGCCATTTTCTTCTGTCAACACTTCACGGTTGGCTTAGCGACAAGGGGAACTGAGAGGGGCCACCCACGTGGCTCACATGAGAGATTGGGTGGGACCCTGGGGTATATAAGCGGAGGAAGATCAGTTGAGAGGGGTCCATCTAGGTGCCCCTGGAAGCTGTCAACTGCGATGTGAGCTGCCCTTACTCCTGTCAGTAACCCCAATAAACGTGTTGGCTCATTGACGATTTCTGTCGTGAAAGTCCTGTCTGGGTTGGGAGACAGTTGGGCGGCATCTCCCCAGGAGAAAGCACCTCATACAACGAAGGCTACTCGTGTCTCTGGCTTTAGAATGTCCCCGAGATCTGTGCTACCGACCTTGTTCCAGACCAGGACAGGAGTGGGGATTCCGATGACCTCGCAGCTCAGGTACACCCGGGCACCAGTGACGTTCCAGATGTCCTTCGGGGGAGTCACTATGGAAGGACCTACAAAAGAGGACAGGGAGCCAAGTTGTCTTTTAGTGGCTTTTTTTTTTTTTTTTTTTTTTTTAGCATTAATCCGCATCCTAACACATAAACATGACTGTTTAGGAGCTCCTGCTTTCTGCAGTGTCTCAAAGACAGACTGATTTCTTCTTGTCACCAACAGGAAATTACATTCTTCTTTGGGAATGCAAGAACTGAAACACACTAACAAAACAAAAACAACAAAAAACACAACAGCTAGGAGGAAAAATTTGTTGTTAATGAGTCTGTCTTCTTTCCCAGGCCCTGCTCAAATGAGTTCTAGTTTACCAGCTGTTTTACATTATCTGGGATTTTTCCATTAACATGGTGAAACTTTAGTTTCAAAAATGCTTGATGTTTTTATACCTTTGTTGACCAGGATTTCTGTTTGGGGGAGAGGACTTAACAAGCAACTACTTTTTGGGGGTAATAAAAAAACAATTAGAGTTGTTTGAGAATGGTCCCAGAACAGGGTCATATTATTTGTTTAAGACTAATGAAAGCTCGGAAGGACAGGGCAGGAGGGGTCTAGTTGTTGGCATCCTCAGGTCCAGGTCTCTGGCAAGAGGTATTGGCAAGTGGGAAGCAGCCTCAAGATGCTTTCTGAACAGAGTGAACCAGTCAAGGGGATATACATGATACCTCCTCATCCCTGTTGTTCTGGAACCCAAGGCTCTTACTCAGAACTAACCTATGACGAGGGCCTTTGTCTATAAGGTATAGGAGTCTCTGATCCTAGAGTAAAGCCAAATTAGACCTCGGTTATGTTTTCATGGCCTACAAGCTAAGGACAGTTGTTTATGTCTAAATAATGGGGGAGTGGTGGGATACGAGGTCCTACTATTTCATGGTGTACGAAGTCTAGTAGAACAAAGGGGTATTGGAGCATAGCCACGCCCGCTTGCTTACTTAGGATCTCTGGCTGCTTTTGCGCCACAGTAGCAGAATCAGATGGTCATACCCCACACTGTGTGGCCTAAGGACTGCTCATCTGGGTCTTTCCAGAAGGAGAAAGAAGCTCGCCAATTCCTGCTTTAGGCGTCTGAAGAGGGATGAATGCTCAAGTCAGACCCATGGGAAAGGCTCAGAGTCTCAACCCTTTGCATGTTCTCTGACATCTCTGCAAGCAAACTTGGCGGGCTCTCTGGGAGTCCACAGACAAGCTCCTTCCTCCTGAGAGATCAGCACCCCCGCAGCCGCACGAGAGACTAACAGCCACTTTTATGGTGGGTGGAACAATTGCGTTTTCACGGCTACTAATTCCGAATGCCAGGTTTCAGTCACAAGGGGCTTTCAGAGAGACTTGGGAGGGGAACACAGAGCTAGACACTTGGATCCCTCCCATCGGGGGCACCTTGCTACTCCAGAGCTGGACTTGCTCCTTCTGGATGTTTCGCTGTGCTTCCCACATGAGTGTGGTAAATTTTTTTTTTCCTGGGATCTTCTAGTTTAGTCAAGTATCTAACAGCCGGGTCATCTAGCACCAGGGCCCTGGGAAAGGGACAACCTTCCCTCTAGGCAGGGAAAATATTCTTGTGCAATCGGCATTCACAGGACACGGAGTCTCCCTTTTGCAACAGGCTATTTCCAGCATGGAAAGGAAATGACCCCAGTCTGCAAGATTTTCCCCCTCATCTCCAGTGTTAGAAACGATTTTTTTTTTTAAATTAATCACTTGGGATATTTTATTTTTTCCCTCTGTCAAGAATGCACAAAACCAAGTTTCGAAAGCTCCAGATATATTCTGTGTTTCCTTCCCTACACGCTGTAGGCCTGGGCAGGAAGATATACCTTGACCCGGAGAGCTGGATGTCTATGGACATCTTTCAGGCCCCGTCTCAGACATTTCCTAGTCTGGAGCTTTGGTGCAGAATCTGCAAATGGCTGGGCTCACGCTCTCCCTAGGTCCTCCTGCCCCTAAGCTTGGACATCACAGGACAGGATGTAGCTGGACTTTGAACTCCTTTCTCCCACCTCTCTGAGGTCCCTCCCTACCCACTGCGGCTCCATCCTTCCCACACATGGGCTGGGCAGCCCAACTCTGACCTCGGGGGCTCTCAGAGGCTTGTTCTGGGGAGACGGTGCCAGCGCACAGAAGTTCGAGGGGCTTGGGAATAAAGTCAATGGTCTCAACGCAAAGTCACGTGGGAATGAGGGGCAGTCATACAGGAGGTTCTGCGTACCTTCAGAACTGCACCTGTGCAAAATGTCCACCTTCCACCTGTCACCACTTTGAGCATCAAGCAGCCCTGGTCATGGGCAGATATAGGAGGCACATAGAGCAATATCAATCTCCTGTTCTGTCAGGGTTTTAAAAAATATGTCATACACTTCCCATGACATATTTTTTATAATTTTATTTTTTAATGTTGCATGCATAAATATAGCCAATTTATAATATTTTCCCCCTTAGTTCCAAATTTCATGCCTCCTCACTTTCCTCTTCCAGCCCTTTATTTCCCCTGCCAGACTCTCTCCTACTTTCAAGTTTTTTCGCTTGTGTGGACCACTGTGCTTCCTTTAGTCTGACTTTGAGGCCTGACGTGCTTTATGCTCCAGCAAGCATCCTGGAGCTGTGGCTACACCATCGAGGAAAGCATCCTCCTTTTCGTCCCCATCAGCATTAGTCCTCTGCAGCCTCTCAGAGAGCTTCAGAGCTTCTTGAGGTCTTTCTGCTTTCATGGTGAGATGTTAAGACAGTTCTCATGCAATTCTGTGTAAGCATACATATCTGCCATGAATCTTATATATCATGACTATGCCATGCCATGGTATAATTTTTTAAATTAAATGGATGGATGAAATGCATATTTTTAATTTTTACTTTTTTTTGAGAGAGAGAGAACGTCTCCTTATATAGCCTAGGTTGGACTACACTTACCACAATTCTTCCGCCTCAGCCTTCCAAGTGCTGGTATTACAAGTGTGAGTCTCTACACTGGGACTGAATATTAAACTGTAGCAAGTTTTTTCCTCTCGATTTGTGTTTTGAGTCCGGCTAATAAACTCTTGGCTGTTCTGTTGCTCTAAGGTGCCTGTTCTCTGTTTTGTGCACAAATTGTTTTCTATATATAGATATTTGATTTCTCTTGAGGTACAAGTCAAGGTATCCCTGCCCACACACTTGAATACTGTCCAGTTGCTTCAGTACCATACTGAAAAGATCATCCTTAAGCACAGAATCATTAATAAAGCCTTTGTGGAAATGCACGGGTCACATTGTGGATCCAGCTCTACATTCTCCGCTCTGTTGGGTCTGCATGTCTGTCTTTGCACTTAGGACAACGCTAGACTTTAGAAATCAATTATGTCGTGATGGAAGCACCTCGGCCAGAGCAGCTCTAGATAGCTCTCTCTCCAGTTCTCTCATTTCTTCCAAGAAACAACATTCCTGGAGAAGTAAGAGATCTTTAAAAATACATATATTTTTTTGAACTTGGAAATATTTAGAATCACAAGACAACCACAGATAAGATAAATCATGTGAACTCCCTTTGAAAAGCAAAACTGTTTGGGAATCACTCTGGATTGCTTCTACTTCCATTTTGCTTCCCTCTGGGATTTTCCCAGACTCCGCCCACTAGGGCTGGAAGTGCAGGCTGCTGCCATTTCTGCCTGCTGTTTTAACATGAGACCTGGAATCTGGGATCTGAACTCAGGACGTTCTGCTTGGGAGGCAGAATCTTAAGCCCTGAGCCATCTCTCCAGCCCTGAAAAGCAAAACTTCAAGTGAGTGTGCTGAGACTCAGCTAGATTATTTTAAAACCATAAATGATTTTTGTCCATCCTACTACTAGGGACTATCTGTGGAGTTGTACAAGAATTCTATGCCATGAAAATCTGCATCTTTCTTTGACTCCTGTGGGGTGATGAGAAAGAGCAGAGGAGGAATAGCAGGATCAGCCTGTATGCCGTGGAAGTCCTTGGCAAACGTCCTTGATGAAGGTTTCACTCAGCAACACAATGAAAAGATCAAAAGCAACATCTAAACTGAAGAATGTTGCCTATAAAATGGCCTTGTGATGTGCTCTTTAGCAAAGGCAAGTCTAATCCATAAACGATTGGACTGTGAGGTGATCGATAGACTTCACAGAGAAGACAGAGGTAGGCTGTTCCCAACTTGACTGTGTCGGAAGAATCCACAGGAGTCTGTGATTCTTCCTGTTCACTTTGTTCAAAGCCAATACCCAGGAAGATATGAGGCGCTGCCTGATTCTTTGCTGCTTAACTGGTATGGAAGTTTCCTGAGAATAAACAGGAGGGAATGTGTAAATGTCCCCCACCCCCAGCCCTAATCTTGCTTTGCTCTCACTGGGACTGAATCTAGGACCTCATATTTGCTAGGCAAGGGCTCCACCATTAGGCTCTAGCTCTAGCTCTTTTTTCACTTGTTAGTTTGAGACAGAGTCTGATTAAGTTGCCTGGACTGGTTTCAAGCTCACTTTGTAGCCCAGGTAGTTCTAGAACTTGGCATCCTCCTGCCACGACCTCCCCCAGAGCTGGGATTCTAGGTTTATAGTACCAGGCTAGCTAAGGAGACTCGAGATACAGTCAGAATGCACAGTAGAAATATGAGCACAGAAACCGAGGCATGAAGGCTGGGCTTAATGGTGATAGATAACATCACTAGCCAACGGAGTGTCAACAACGTCACACTCCCCCAGTCATAAAGACCCGCAGAGCACATGTTCCATTGGAAAGCAAAGTCACTGCAAGGGTCATCTTCTGCTACTTGTCTGTCCCACAATTCAATCCCAGAAGGTTCTGGTCTATCTCGGCTCAATGTCTTTTACCAAGCAATTTCTCTTTCCACTCTGCTTTTCTTTTAAGAAGGCCAAAGGCAACCCAACATTTATTTCTATTTTGAAAGGTAAAAACAAATCAAAAAAGGAAGAAATTCTGAATTTACTCTGAGCTGATTTTCTCATGCAAAACCTTTAAAATCAGTTTTCAAGACCGGCTTATGAATCACAATAGTGCTGTCTAAGTCATCCTCCGTGTTTGGATTCCAATGGAAAAATAAATGCTGATGCATAGAGACAAACCCTGGGATGGTTCTCATTTATTTATCTATGCTCTTGCACCATTAGGGACTGCAGGCTGTTCAAACATCTGTCTAAGAAACATCCTGTCCATAGGACGACTGACTGTTTCTACCCTTTTTTGTTCGTAGCCCAGATAATGAGGAAAAACAGTCAGGCTATCCACAGTGCTGCCTGGGGCAAAGAAAAGTCCACCCACGGTTTCCCCCTGCAAACCACCCACATTGTCCTATCTCAGACACTCATCTCCTCACTGGGCTGCTCTATATTCCTCATTCAATTTCCCTTGCTCACAACAGCGAACATTGACCTTCCAAGCTCACTTCTATTTTTTTTCCACAACTCTTGTCTTCAAATCATAGATGCTCTCTTCTTTTGAATCATTGTTTTCAGGGAAAAGAAAAGAGAAAGGGAAGAATGAGGCAGAGGAGAAGCAAAAGGAAGAAAAATTGAAATGAAAAAAGAAAGACAACCAGATCTTCAATGAAACCATAGCCAAGGATCATGTTCTAAATTTGGAAGATAGTGAAAATTCAAAACAGTGTCACTGTGTAAGTATTTAGGAACAGTTAGAAACCACCTGCAGAATCTATCAAAGTCTGTATCTTCCTTCTTAGCCCCTTTTAATAACATTCCACATAAACAACACACAGACTGCCAAGTTACTTTAGAAATATTCATTTCTAATCTAGGATTTTATAAGCTTGGTATAAATATAGCATTCTAAGAAACCATGGAAGATCTAGGGAAGGAAGAATCATAGATGGGTGAATTAACATTTTGAAACATTAAAACTTGGTTTTGAAGAAATTAAGAAAGGTAGTTCAGGGCTGGAGAGATGGTTCAGGGGTTAAAACTTTCTCTTGTAAGCAGAAGGTCCTGAGTTCGGATCCTAGATCTCTCTGTAAAAAAAACTCCAGGTAGAACAGGAGGCAACCTGTACTTCTGGCCCTAGTGGGAATCCCAGAGAGAAGCAAAAAGGAGGCAGAAGCAATCCAGGATGATTCCTGAGGTAAGCCTTGGTCCTCCACAGGGACACACAATGCACTCTCTCTCTCTTCTCTCTCTCTCTCTCTCTCTCTCTCTCTCTCTCTTACACACACACACACATTTTTTTTTTTTTAAAAAGAAAAGGCAGCTCATACCAAACAAACAAATGATAGGAAGAGGAAACCTTGAAATGGAAATAATTTCCAATTTGGCCTGTAGCTCACTCAAGCTAAATTGATGTAAAGTTGCAATGGAGAAGTTAGAGTTAAAATTCATTGTCCTATGAAAAGACCAGGGAGGGATAATACTGAGAAAGTATGTGAATAATTTCCTACTGTTTCTCAAAGCACAAGGCCCTTCCTACCCATGACCTGAGGTGTCTCCATCACACAAAGATCTCTTGGGGATAGAACACTTGGCTTTGGGTCCTTGCCAAAGACCTCAGACAATCACTTAGCCATTTTTACAGAATAAGAAGTTAGAGCTTGTTTTTGGGTTAGAAAGTGAGCAATATTTGAGGGGCTCCTTGGTACAGTGCAGTCCTCATTCACCCAGGCGCTAGTGTGAATGACTTGCTACCCAGCTCACTCTCCCAGGATGTGGGACACAAAGTGAAACACAAAGTACCATCACCTATCAACCAGACAGTCAATTTTTCTTCACGTTCACTTTTTTTAAAAATTTTTTTATTATTATTATTTCTTATTTATTCAATTGTGTGTGTGTGTGTGTGTGTGTGTGTGTGTGTGTGTGTGCGGTGTGTATGTGTGTGTGTGTGTGTGTGTGTAGAACCATGGATGAATTCGGGAACCACCATGGACCGCCTTTGACTCCTCCTTGTTCTCTCTGCCCCCGGATTCACAGGCTCCGCCCTACCAGGACCAGAAACGCAGGCCGCCCCTGCTTCCACCTGGCGTCTATATGTGGGGTCTAGGATCCGAACTCAGGACCTTCTGCCTGCAAGGCAGAGGCTTAACCCCTGAGCCACCTCTCCAGCCCCCAATTTTTCTTTTAAATCCAAAATTTCCAAATGTAAGGATGTAAGAAGTCATGTTCTGAAGCTGTGTGTAGTCCATTGAACCTAGGAAATACTTAAACATCAAATTTGATCCCGTAGCCAATGTCTGCTTTCCAATAGTAGATTCAGCTAGATATACTTCTTTATTTTAATAATTTAAAAATTTCCCCAAGTTTTATGAGCATATTGAGCACTTATCCCTGCCTCCCTCCTCCCTCCTCCCTCCTCTTTCCTATCTCTTCTCCCCACCCTCCTTTCATCAATCCATCCCACTCCCTCCAACCCTCCTGTCTGTCCACTTCTATGGACCCTCGGGTTCCCTCTTGAGGGAGTTTAGGATACCAAGTGGTCTTTTCTTGGGCTGCTATACTGATAGGAGCATTCTCCTTACCTCATCCAGCCTGGTCCCCAAGGTTTCCACTCTATGTAATTATCTGTTCTGAGATCCTCGCTAATCTAAGGGGCATGTTGGTATGCCAGTCATTATGCAGGTCTGCTAAGGACAAGTCTCACTGCAGCGAGTTCCTGGATGCAGCAGTTCTGCCTTGAATGGAATGTCTTGTCCAATGGTGAACCCTCCCGTCTTTAGGTTCTTACAATCTTTCCACCTCCTCTTTCACAGGGTTTCCTGAGTCTTAGGTTGGGGAAAGATTACGCTGGGCTGATTCTGGGTGAGCATTGTAGGGTCGCCGGTACTCTGCATTCTGGCTGGCCATCTTGTCCACTTCACTGCTCTTCTACTGCTACAGTTAGATATACTTTCTTCTTTAGTACATCTTTCATTTCTCTGCCACCTCTGGTGGATGACTTTTTACCCATGATTCGCTGCTCTTCCTCATTCCATCTAAGCCCAGTCTGCTTCCTCCAATAATGCTCACCTGCCATTGCTTGCTACCACTTCCAGAGCCTTTATGCTTGCTGAAGAATGCTTGCCTGCTTGGAATGTCCTCCTTCCTCTTGTCTTTTGTCCCATCTCTTCCCTGAATTTGAGTGTTAAGGCTTGAGATCTCATCTCCTTCAGATATATATATATATTATAGATTTCCGAGCTGGAGAGATAGCTGGGGGGGGGGGTAAAGCGTTTGCCTTGAAAGCAAAGGGATGTGAGTTCAGCATCCCCAGTTCCTACATAAAAATGTTGGGCAGATATGGCGATGTCCTGTAACTCTGGCCCTGGAAACTGAAGCCTGGGGCACCCTACAGCAAAGCAATAAGGAGGTAGGATAACCCATGATGATCCCCCCATTCACCCTTGGGCCTCCATAGCCACAGACTTACGTGCCCTCTTGTACTCACACACGCACCCCCCCATCACAGTGGGCGATGCTTTCACACTTGCTGCTCGGTTACTAACATGGCTGAGGATAAAGACCTTCCCATGTTAGGGTAGTTTGCAGATCACACTCATCTTGCCTGTTAATGATGCTGAGTCCCAGAATAGGGTATGAACATTTGCACCAAATAAGGAGAAAGGCGGTTCTAGGAAGATCTCATATGCCATACGTAGATATGATGGCATTCAGGCGACTTGGCAGAAGTTCCCAGATTGAGATGGCATTCCGATAACAGGCCGAAGGGGAAAGATAAAACAGGAGTGCCAAATGGGAAGAGAATAGTAGGAAGACACTTGGCCAAGAGGACAACAAGTAGAAGCTTCCTGACATTAAATAAGGGGAAGCAGCAACTGTGCAGCTAATTAAAGATCAGTCATCTGCCAAGGCCAGCCACTTTGGGAACTTCCAGAGGTGGGGTGATGCTGAAAGCTGAAAGCAGGTATGGGAATCGAGCACACATCTCAGGGGGTCAGTTGAGGATAGCAAGGTGGGGGGAGACATAACTCCAGTTGTTAGCAGCAGGGGCCATTTTTAACTCAGGGTTTCAGTTTAAGGAAAAATCTACCTGTCTACAGGAGTTAGTACTTGTCGTTTACTCTGTCATAAATGAAGAGGCAATTGTTTACAGTGAAAGAGCCACTTCTTTTTTCCCTAGCTATAATCTAGTGGGTTGGGTGAGTAAGGGTTAGCACATTTAGCCTGGGAGCTGAATGCCAGAAGTACTCAGGATCTAGCATTGAGTTTGCACTCAGGATATATTAGCCATTGTTCAGTGTTTCGGCATCAACGCTATGTGTGGGAGCGATATGATGCGAGAGGCATTTCATGAGATGATGACTCTGACGTCCTTGCAGGAGGATGGACACTGTGAAGACCGCTGGCCTAAATGAAGGTCGTAGCCATGGGAGCAAGTTGAAAGGGAGAAGATGGGAACCAGTTCAAGAAAAACTAGCATTACCTAGTACCTGGGAGGTGGGAAGACGGAGAATGTTAAAGGGCGTGGGCTAAAGCTGAGAGGAGATGTTCTAAATAGATACAGGTGTCGTCTTGATGGTTGAGGGTTCAAGCTCTTGGCACATTTGTAAAGAATCAGCTGTCGCGTTAAGCCCCATGCAAGCCTGTAATAGATTGTCTGATTGATGGGGAGACCCCGCCTATGTGGGCAAGGCTGGTCCCTGGGCATGTAGATAAGATGGAGGAAACTGGTTAAGGAAGTTGGCATCTTTCTGTATATACTTGGCTAGACATGCTGGCCTGGCAAGTGAGGACTGTCCTTCTCAGCAGTCCTGTGGATTTGGTGCGGCCAGTGCCCTCGGATCTTGGTATTGTGTGGGCTCTTCTGCCAAGCTGGACAAAACTGTAACCAGACAATCGTAAGCCAAAAATCAAAACAAACCCTACTTGTTAGCTTAAGCTCTTTGGTTGTGGACTTATTGGCAATAATGCAGGCTAACTGCCAAAGGAGACCACCGTAGTGGACAGAAGCTGGGCTCTCAGTCTACACTGGACCAGAGCAGGGAAGGAGGGATTTGGGTTTATTTAATTTTTGATTAATTTTTCTTTCTTTCTTTTTTTAGTAAGTTTGCTAATTGGTTTCAGCTGTCAACCTGATACTTAAGGTGAATATCTGGCCCCGCCTATGGGGGATCATTGAGTTGGGGCAGATCTTTGGGTGAGCCTATAGGAGATTGTTTTAATTAAGTGACTGATATGGGAGACCTAGCTCTCAGGGAGGGGGACCATTCCCTGGGTGGGTGGGTAAGATGAAGGAAGCTGGCTAGCATTTTGGCACGCTGGCAAGCAGGTACACGACACTGTGCTTGCTGTGGTGGACGTGGTGTGGCCAGTTCCCTTGGCTGCTGCTGGCATGGCTTCTGCATTGATGAACTGCAACTTGCAACTGTGAGCATGAATGAAACCCCTTGTTCCCCTAAATGGTTTGGGGCAGATATTTATTTCAGCAATAGAACATAAAACTAAGACAGTTTGGAACGAGAGTGTGTATGTGGGGGGGGGGTGTTGTGTGAAACCATAAGCATACAAACTAATGGGTTTCTTTATGACACTTTCTTATGCGTATATCATTGTCATTTGCTCACATGTACCCCCATCACCCTTCCTGGGGTCCCCTTGATTTGGGTTCAGATTTTCTGAATTCGAGGCACCCAGCAATAAGAAGACATGAATTGGGAGAGTGGAAAGAATTCAGAGCAGGGATGCAGCAATGCCAAGGCAAACACCATCTAGTTCCCATTTTAGCCTGGGGAGGCCACGTGCATCCCTTCTTATGGAAGAGAAAGGGTCCCTCCACACAGGAGTTCCATCGGTTTGCTGCTGTCTGCTCAGCCCTTCTCACCGGCTCAGGTCAGGAGACCTGTGGAAGGTCAAGGCACTGCTTAGCTTTCAGCCTCGTATTTGAGGGCTCAGTGCTTGGGAGCCCAGCTATCCAATCCAACTCACCCTGTCGCAGCACACCCAGACCTGCAATTATGTTTACTCACTGAATGGAGTTGCCTTTGGGTAGTGAGACACCCCGCTTTGGTTCCAATGTTTGATATTGAAAATCTTCTTGGAGTATATTGCAGCTTATTTTTTTTTCTCAAATAAAGTATTCTAATATTTTTCTTTAGGTTGCAAATCTTATAATAGCTCGAAATTATTTCCCTAGGTTTGAACGGAATATGGAATTCCAAGTGAAAATGGCTTCTGGCAATTTGTTGCTTAGGAACAAATCGTGTATGATAATATCCCCTTATTTCTTTCCCCTTTCTTGTATGGGCTTGGCATAAGCAAAAGTGGAGTACTGACCAAGGATCTGAAGGCAGGGTATATCAGCACCTATAGATGATTCTGTTACATGTGGTCTTGGGTCCTCCTTGGAGAATCCTACATTAAGCAAAACAAAGCATATTCAAGGGAGTGTGGCTTAAGCTCCCTCTGGTAGGTGCATGGTAGATGAGCCAGGACAGACCTGTGCCGCAACCTTGCCAAGGGATGAGCTAACTTTTCAGCCCCTATAAAGTTGGAATTCCTATAATCTCAGCACATGACTGACTAATGACCACCTAATTTAAATTAGGCTGGGTTGTATTTGAGTTTATGGAAGAACTGGCTTTACAAAGTGTGCCTTTTGATGGGGGCACTCCCTAGTTACCTGTGTGTTTTCTACTCATGTTAACACAGCCTGTCCTGTCTGGGCTATGACTCACTGTAGTTCCAAGGTGTTAAGAATTCGGATCACTTTTTCCTATTCTGCAAGCACAAGAGGGTACTAATGGCCAAACCATGAAGATGGTAGTTACTAATTCTTGGATTTCTAGAAGTCTAAACAATGATCTCCCCCAGAACTCCACATCCCCAAGTCTCTGCCTGTTCCTTTTCCTATATCTTCCTCCTGCGTCCAGAAGGGCTTTCCGAGGCCACCGGAGTTAGATGGTTCTCTGAGCCTGGAGGTTTACCATTCAGAGCTTTGTCTCTATCCACTGACTCTTCACTGATTGAAGGCTGTGGACTGGTTACAGACAGACGCCTTGAACCCTCTTCCCTGGGGAGAAAGCTCTGTGGGACACCCAAGAGTCTTTCAACCTCAGGAAAATAGGGCCTGTTAAAACTGGTGCCTTGGGGCTGGAGAGACGGCTCAGGGGTTAAGACTCTGTCTCACAAGCAGAAGGTCCTGAGTTTGGATCCCAGATCCCACATAAAAAAATGCCAGGTGGAAATGGTGGTGGCCTGCACTTCTGCCCTGATGGGTGGAGCCTGGGAAATTCCAGATCGAAGCAAGAAGGAGGTAGAAGCAATCCAGGATGATTCCCAAAGTTACCTTTGGTCCTCCACAGGGACACATAGTGCCCTTGTTCTTCTTCTCTTTCTCTCTCTCTCTCTCTCTCTCTCTCTCTCTCTCTCTCTCTCTCTCACACACACACACACACACACATACATACATACACAAAACAAACAAACAAACAAACAAACAAACAAACAAACAAACACGAAAAAAAACCCTGCCTGGTGCCTTGACTATTTTGAAAAACTTGAGAAGACCAAGGCCTGATTTCCCTGGAATCCCAGGAAGCCGAGTGAGCTGGACAGTTAGTAGGAGGTTCAGTTCTTTGGCTTTCTGAGAACTGGACCCGCCCTGGGAGAGATGCTCACTTTACAAGTCTCTGGTTTTCTTCAGGCCAGGCTTACAGCTCTGGAAGCAGATGTTACTGGACAATACAGTAGAATCTCAGGTGACAGTCACCAAATAGGGACTTGTTCAATCTCCGGAAGGATCCACAAGGACAATGCCCGAGACACCAGTACCTGTCATTAGGATCCTAACCAGTGGCTGCTAATCTGACTGCATTTGGACTCTCTTGGAAGCATCTAGAAAGCGCACAAGGCTGCTCCCCATCATTACTGGTCTAGATGTGGGGCCTGACCTGTCAGGTTAAAAAAGACCCCAAGGAAGAGGTACTGAATTAAAACCTGGCTGGAGGGTGGGAGATAGACGATGAAGACAGGCAGGTAGAAAAACAGAACGGAAGAGAGACCGGCAGACTTGGCAAAATAGTGACTCCCCAGTAGTGGGGTAGCCCCACTTGGGTGGTATAGGTGTTAGAGCAACTGGGGACAACCCAGCCAGCTAGCCAGGCGTGGGCTGAAGGGTTTGGAAACCTGGTGCCCAGCAATGGGCATGTTCTGGCGGGTCTGTTTAGCCACATGAAACAAGGTGGGCAGATCGACAGACTTCAAGTGTCTGCAGTTCTCCCCTGGACCGTTTGTCATTTTCATGGAAGACAGCAGTGGGCTCTCAGGCCACTTGCTTATCTCTTACCCCCCTGAGCCCTACTCTCAATGCGTGGACCCCTGGGACTTCTCCCTCCCGAGTGTGTGGGTCCTGTTCTCTGGACCCTCCCTTTGCTCCTCCTCCTTAGGTCTATTGTTAGGGTACCTTCGGGCTTGAGAGGGCAAGGCGAGACACAAGGAGGGATCTGTGTGTGAGGAAGACCCTTCTGGCATCTCTGGGCAGGGCGGGGAGCATCGGGTGACATCCGGCCTTCGCCCTGGGTGATGCTTTATGCCTCGGGCTGCAGCCTCCACTTCATTTAGAGCTTTTATGGTACAACTGCTTGGCAGACAGCCCCAGACATGAATCAGCTGTGCATAACTGAGCTCCCCCTATTCTTGGTAGTTTTCCCTCTCAACTTGTCCCCTCTGGTTATTTTCTGTGACCTTCTATGACGTGCATAGATCCACAGACTCTCAGTTATTCACCCTAAGTCCCAGCCTTTGTTTCTGATTCTTTGCTGAGTGTTCTTGGATTTTTTTCCCAGTTTCCTGGTAGGACTTAGCATGTCATCCTATGTTTTCTACGGTTGTCCCTGGGCTTCACATGGAACAGAAGGTCTTGTTTCCCTTTTGTGGCTGGATCTTCTTGTGTGGGTGAGGGTCTTGGATACTTACTTATGAGGTATGCGGCTGTGTATGCTTTGTGTGTTACTATGGTATCATTGTGTGTTCTCTCACATCTGGAAGACATTGATGTGTGTGTGTGTGTGTGTGTGTGATGTATGCATGCATATGTATCTATGTGCACAGATATGGAGACTAGATGTTCACATCAGGTATTCGCCTTTATGGGTCTCTGTGTTATCTTTTGCATCGAGTTCTCTCATTGACCCTGGTGCTCACTGATTGGCTGGCTGACTAGTGAGCTCTGGGGATCTACTTACCCAGCCCCCAGTGCTAGGGTTATGGGTGTGCACTCTTAGCTGTTTACCAGGGTACTGGGGATCTGAATTCAGGCTCTCGTGCAGGCTCTCTGAGCTCTCTCTCGAGTTTCTAGAAGACAGTTGATCTGAGTGCCTTGAATTTAGACTGGGCCCAAACCTATCATCCTCCTGCCTCAGCTTTGAGAGTATCAGGGGTCACAGGCCTATGGCAGCAGGCTCTGATGAACATGCCATTTTCACAGTGCCAGGGAGTAACTACATGCAAAGGTCAGTTGAGCCACAAAGCCCCTTGTAGCACTACCTCTTTTCTCAACATGTTTCTATGGCAGCCTTTAACTTAAACTTGGAGATTTTTTTATTTTGTTTAAGTGGAATAATTATTTAATTAGACAGATTTCAGATATGGCTCTTTTTCAGAGCCACTATACACACAAAAAAGTAGGACACTCCTTCTTTAGAAATACAGGGGATGAAATGTCCTCAGTACTCTTGAAATTGGCCTTGAAGCTAATATAGCTTCAATACAGCTACTATAGTTTCTCTAGCTAGTCTTTGCCCTTTGGACGCATTCTCAGGATGTCTCTTGTGCAGAATGTGTGACTCTTTGAGGGATCTGAAGGTCAAAGAGAGTGGATAGATTTCTCAGCTCAGCTAAAGCTGGTCGACTTCAGACACTAATATCCGATCTCTGAGCTTGGCTCAGCTGGCTGGCTTCAGACATTACAATCAGACTGTTCACAAGCCGCAGCTGTGCAGAAGCAGAAAAGCAGTCTGGGGTTGCTGTAGTCCATGGGAATGGACTGAGCCTTTAAATCAGTGAACAAAATAAATCTAAACAGAGGAAAAAAAGAACAAAACCCTGGGGGCCTGTAGGACATTGCTAATCACACGGCTTATCTCTGTATGTCCACCCATATGTCCGTGGGAGCACGACTCTGTGAGACCATATTCCAGTGTCCTGCAGCTGGGAGAGGGAAGATTAGTCCAGTTCATGGCACGTCCCAAGATCAATCTTTTCTAAACAACCGAGGAACATTTTTTCTCCCTTGTCCAATCATGATGAGAAATAATACAATAACTGTTCCATGATAGCAGCAGTAGACGACCTTCTCCAAATGGCATGCGACATATTCAGAAGATGATTTTAAAAGCCAGTCTTCCCGGAACATACTGATCATCAGATGTGAAACTGACATCACCAGAGGCCTGGTTTCCAATGATTAGGGGGGATAAAGGGAAAAAATGTCATCTCTTCATTGTCAAGCTTCACGTTCATCCTTGTAGTTGGAAAGCTAACTTTTACAACTCTCTGGCTGCATTTATTCTTTTTTTTTTTTTTTTTTTTTTAAATTTTTTTTTAATTATTATTTATTCAACTGTGCACGTGTATGTGTGTGTAGAACCACGGAGGAATTCGGGACCACCCGGAGGAACGGGAACAGATGGATGTCTCTCCTGTTACTCTGCTGGGGATTCACAGCTGAGGAGGAAAAGCAGCCCCGCTTCGCCCAGCGTCTTACGTGGGGTCAAGGACTCCAATCTGCCTGCAGGCAGAGGCGTAACCTGAGCACCTCCAGCCCTGCATTATGCTTTAGAAAAGATGGCGTAACAGCTGAGGGAGGTCCACTAGACTACCAATCGCTGAACTGACTCCAGTGGCTGTGTATGGAAGGCTTGGTGTCCAGGTCATGAGGCTACTTTGGGAGGTGATGGAAATTTAGGAAATGGGGTCTGGTTGAAGGAAGTAGGTCATTGTGGGAGGTGTCTTTGGAGTGTATTTCATTCCTGACCCCTTCCTAACTCTTTTTGGCTTCCTGATCTCCATGTGATGAGTAGCTCCCTTTTTCCATGCCTTTGGGATGATATTCTGCCTCATTGTACTGCACAACTGACCCAACAGAACCACCTGACCATAGACTGAAACTCTGGAGCCACGAGCTAATATAAATGCTTCTGTCTTTAAATTGTACCTTTCTGATATTTCTCACAGCAATGAAAAGTCTGATCAGCACACTAACTAATTCATGGTCTCAAGCAGGAAAAGATACGGGATGGGGGGTTCATTTGGGTAAACCACAAAGTAAGTTCTATGCTAGGCGACATGAGCCATGGGAAAGATGATAGAATTAGATTTCCCTAGGAAGTGTGGACAGACAAGCCTACGGAAAACTGCAATACAGCTAGATTATAACTAGCCCTACAATATATATATATATATATAAACATCTGTCTGTGCGTGGTAGATACTGGCACTGTGGAAGATGAGTTTGAAGTCAACCTAGGCTCAAAAAGCAAACTAACAAAAATGTTCCTATTGAATAAATAAGATCAAATTCCTGAAAAGGACAAAGGACTTTCAAAAGTTAAAGATGGTGGATGAGGGTAAGGAAGAAAATTCCGGGTAAGAAAACTGGCATATTCAGAGACATTGGTAAATGCAATATTTCATATTGGAATTATTTTGTACCCCTTGCAAGGTTATATATTCATTATGTCATTTTGACTTCCCAACAATCTTGTGGGATAAGCAAACATTTTATTGATTGAGAAGCTGAGTTTTAGTGAGTATGTGTGCCATGTGCAAGGTAACATAGCTGGAAAATGGGGTGGTGATTACACTAGACATGAATCTAGTTTTTCTTAGTTCAAATCAAGACCTCTTCCCGTGAAATTGTGGTCCTTCCCTCTGGAGTCCAGCATGGACAAGGTATTATGTTTTGTTTGGTTTTGTTGGAGAGTAAGGTGTTTAGGCAAGGAAATGGAATCTAAGAACTATTGGTAGAATAGATGACAGAATTTCAGTGTCAAGCCAAGGAGATTAGTTATGTCTACAAGTCACCATGGTAGAGATAAAAACAAGAAAGCAAATATATTCATATGTCTTGAGAAAATCATATAATGCTTAGAATCATAACCAGGACAAGTGTACCGTTGAAAGCATTCACAGGTGCTAACAGACTGGGTAAGCAGTTTGGACTTGCAACGCAGAGCAAGTGCAAATCATCCTCCCCGTGAATGCTGGGAAGATACTATCCATTATCTTGCCCCAAAGGTTGAATCCTGCCCACAACTTAAAGAAAACTGGGGGGAATCACATCCCTTCTTAAAAAATGGTATTTTAATATTTCAATTAATGTTTAATGTGAAAAATAGGTTTTGTATCTTGTATTGCAAATCATTCAGAGGCCATCAAATCATAGAAATTCTCTTCTATGGCAGAGATCCTAAAAAAAAAAAAAACTTAAAAAATGTTGGGTCAGTAGGTAAAAGTGCTTGCAGCTCAGGTCTGGCAACCCAAGTGCGGCCTCGGAAACCTACAGAAAGCCTGTGTGGTAGCTCACACTTGTAATTCTAACACATCTCAGTCCTAAGAGGAGAGGGGAGGGAGAGATGGAGAATCACCAGAAGTTCGCCGGCCAACTAACTTGGAGTGCCGAGAGCATCAGAAACAAAGAGAGGCTCTCTGAACAAGGGAAAGGAGAGAACTGATTCCTGAAAGTTGTCTCTGAACTTCATGGCACATATGTGCTTATACACACACATAGACTACACACACACAATAATAATTAGCAATACATAAATAAAAGTCTAACAGTAGTCACTCCTTGGCAGAGTCCAGCAAATAGTGAAAGTTTTCTCTCTGATATTAAAAATGTGCTAAGTATACATCTTCATCTTGACTAAAACTTGACAACTACTTGGAAAGGGAAGATCCTGGGGCCGGAGGGATGGCTCAGGAGTTAAGACTCTGCCTCAAAAACAGAAGGACCTGAGTTTGGATCCCAGAGTCCACATAAAAATGCCAGGCAGAAATGGCAGCAGCCTGCACTGCTGGCCCTTGAAGTAGAACTTGGGAAACCCCAGAGCAAAGCAAAAAAAGAGGTAGAAGTAATCCAGGATGACTCTCTCTCTCTCTCTCTCTCCATCTCTCTCTCTCCATCTCTCTCTCTTTTTTTCTCTCTCTCTCTCACACACACACACATACACACACACACACACCCAAAAAAAAGAAAAGACCCTGAGCAAATATACTCACTAAAGAATATAGTGCAGTGATATTAGGAATGGCCTAGTTCTGCGAATCTTCCCAGCTTCCTTTCTGCTGTTCACGTCTGTGCTAAACTCTGAGCTTGAGCCTCAGTGAACGTCCCTGAGTCTTGTGTGACCTGCTCTCCCTAGCTACCAGATTTCATATATGTTAGTTCTTCTGGATCATTTCCCATTGCTACGTGATCATTTCCCATTGCTAGGTTAATTCCTACTTATCTTTTGGCCTTCACTTTAATTAGATTTCTGTTTGGCACATGTCCCTTAACCTTTAACTTACTCCACTCCTCATTCCGGTTCTCTGAACCCCTAACCCCATAAGGACCTCTCTCTATTGTGGTTTGGAGATGAGCTGTCCCCCATGGGCTCATGTGTTTGAATCCTTAGTTGATACCTGGGAAGGTCATGCACCTTTAGGAGGTGGAGCCTTGCTGGAAGAAGGCAGTCACAGGGGATGGGTCTTGAGGTTGGTTAGTCCCGCCCTGCCTGGTGTTGCTGCTTACAATTTTGCAGCTCTCAGCCTCTGTGACAGATGTGACTTCTACTAGCCAGTCAAGCCTTTTCCACCATAATGGACTGTATCTCCCCTCTGGAGCTGTAAGCTGAATAAATCTCCCGAGTATAAGTGCTGTCTCACAGCAACGGAGAAGTGTAACCAGCACATCCTTCCTGTTTTCTACATTTATCCTTGAGCTAATTACTTCTCGTTGTGGTAAAATCCTGACCTAGCAACTTAAGGACAGGTTTATTATGGTTCCCCATTTGAAGGTTGTAGCAGTTACTCTTCTCTGCTGCTGAAAGACAACACTCGAACTCAAGTAACTTAAAGGGAGAGAGGGAGAGTATTCAGCACGGTTCCCGGGGGAAGATATAGTACATTGTGGCAGGAAAAGCTGGGCTTGCTGGCAGAAGCTGGAGGCAGCTTAACGTCCATCAAACTAACTGAAGCAGGGCGGGGCTCTCCAACCTCAAGGTCCACCGCCTGTGTCTGCCTTCCTTCAGCAAGGCTGAACCTCCTAAAGATGCCATGACCTTCCCAAACAACTAAAGTTTCAAACTCACGAGCTTATAGGGAAAACCTTTCAAACCATGACAAGGACATTTATCAGGGAAGACAGGCAACTGGAGTCTGAGGCAGCTGGTCACCAAGCAGGCAGTGATAAATACTGGCGTTGAGCTCATTTTCTCATTTTCATTCAGTCCAGGGCCCCAGCCCACGGAATGGAGGCACCTACATTTACAGTGGGTCTTCCCACTTCGATGAACACAGACTAGAAAGTTTCTTATAGACATAGTCAGAGGTTTGTCTAGATCTGTCAGGTTAACAAACAGTGTTAATCATCGTCTTTATCATAGTATTATAATAATCTGCCTCTCATAGTCAATTGTGGGCTCAATGCTGGCTAAGAACCAATCAGTTTATTCTTTCAAATTCTTTCTGGAGTCTCAATGCCTGAGTGGGTGATAAACAAACTGCTGAGTAGCTGAATGGAGAAAAACCACTCACAGAATACACACCGGGCTCGGAGCTTTCACATGGAAGGTTTAACCAGCATTGAGGAAACAGCGCACAAGCAGGCCGTCCTTGCTGCTGGGCTCCAATGATGACAGACTAGCTGGCTACGACTCTGCTATTCTGAAGTTTGAACAAGGGCAAGTTTTCACACTGGGGAAAGGCTAAAAGTACAGAGACTTGATTGATTGTGATCTACTTAAGAATCCATTCTCTGCTGCTCACAGGCACTGAAGGTGAATGTTTGGGCTTGCCCTTCCGGGCTCCTGAGTCAGCTCCCAAGGAGAGAACTAAAATGGCCAGAGTTGCTGAGTTTGTATTTTTACACTTATACTAACATAGATCATCTTTAAATATATATATTAAAAAAAGAAGCAATCCCACTTGAAAGTTTAGAATTTAAAACCGAAGACAAAAGATAAAGAGTTGCTCTGTAACAAAATGCTTCTATATGAATTAATTTATAAAATCTAATATGGGAAATATTGGACGTCCCTGGTCAGATGTGTGCGCGTGTGTGTGTGTGTGTGTGTGTGTGTGTGTGTGTGTGTGTGTGTCTTAGAAGGTACTTGAATGTACTGTGGAGGCCCAAGAGTGACATCGGGACTCATCCTGGATTGCTCTACTTCTTTAATTGCTTTGCTCTGGGGTTTTCTGGGCTCTGCCTTCCGTAGTTGCCACTGCCATATCTGCCTGGCATTTTTATGTGGGATCTGGGGAGCTGAAGTCAGGTCCTTTCATTCAAAGGCAAAGGCTTTTACCCCTGAGTCATCTCCGAGTGTGACTTTTTTTTTAAACGAACATTTATTCAGCATGATTGTGTGTGTGAGTGTGTGCGCGCCCGCGTGCCCCTGTCTGAGTGTGGGCGAGGGTAAGAGAGTAGTACCATGGCACCCATGTAGAGGTCAGGTGACAACTTGTGTGAGTCATTTTTCCCCCTCCACGGTTTTGTTCCGGGGACTGAACTCGGGCTGTGAGGTGTGGTGACAAATGCCATTTGAGCCATCTTGCAAGCCCTTAATCGGATTATTTATTTATTTATTTGTTTTTTAGCAGAGCCTGCTTCAGGTTTATTTCTACAAACAACACAGAAAACCAGCCATCTGCAAAGGGGACGGGAGATGCCACAGCAGTGCATCTGTCTTCACATGGCAGACAGAGGCCTTCACTGTGGGGCCTCCGCAGGGGCCTGGGCACTTGGGGGGCCTGAGCGGGATGGAGCAGGAGCTGAATGAAGCCTTAGCTTGGTTGCCGGCCTCGGCTGAGGTCTTGGCCTTCGACTAGAGCCTGTGACCTATGGTCATGTAGATACGAATCCGCTTCCCAAGCTTAGGTTGGTCGATAAGGACAAGGGTAGGGAGCTTTCCGCTGGGACCCTTGGGCACCTTCGGCTTCACCAGGGCCTTGATGGCTTCTTCAGGCCCTTGAGCTTAGTGGCGGAGGGTCAAAGAAAAGAAGAAATCTGCAGCAGGAGGGAGGAGTGTTTTCTAGCCCAGCTTCAGAGAATCTCTCCTCTTCCCAGTCCTCTATTCTGTGGTTCCTTTTATCTGGTCCATACTGGGAGGTTCCAATGGGATTTATGGCTGGTTTTTGTATTGTAAATATATTCATCTGGATAATCTCTTCAGGTGGTCTCAGCTGATTTTAGTTGATACCAGGTGTTCTCAAGTTGACACCCAGGTTAACTATCATAAATGGAACTTTATAAAGACATCCATTGTGATATATAAATTAAATCTGTCATTTAAATTCTAGGGGATCGTTGTTCTTTAAAAAATTTTGATCCTTGCTAAAATCTTTCCCAAAAAATGAGATATATACATTTAAAAAAAAATATATATATATAAACCATTAGAGAATGAAATATGAAATTGAGAGGTTTCAGTGTTGGTGACCCATTTTTTTTTCTTTCTTTTTTTTTAAAGCTCCTTAAAATTATAGCAAGACAAAAAAAAATCACTAGCTTTGAGTTGTTTTGAAAATAGCAAGTATAAAACAACCAAAAAACAACTTACACCCCAAAGCATCAGGTACTTACACCCCTCCCATGCTCCCAGGAAAAATGAGTGTTTTAGTTAACAATCCAGAGTCTATGTTTGTCTACTGGCCTCATCAGTGTAAGTTTTTTTTTTTTTTTTTTTTTTTTTTTTTTTACATTTATTTTTAGGTAGACCTATATAAACTCAAGTTAGATGGCACCATTTTTCTGAAGAGAAGTACAGAAGCAGAAAGCAATCATTTCAAACTAAAACCTTACTGGTTTTTCTATTGTTTTGATTACTGTTCAACTTGCCTTTTTTTTTTTTTTTTAGCAAAAAGCAAAGTTTTCATAATGTTCATCCCAAATCATTATCGCTTTATGAAGGTGGCATACCTTTCATTAAAAAATAAAAAAAGATGAAGCAGTCAATCCGTGATCAACTGGACAAGGCTTTCACCCAGAAAGGGTGGATTGGCAAAGAGAAGACCAGTAGACAAATGGTAACTTAAACACTTGGACATACACTTTTTTTTTTTTTTTTTTTGAGAGAATAGGAGGACAGAGAAACATATTACTGAAAAACAAACAGACAAACAAAAATAACACACTGAAAGCCATAGCCAAAACTGTCTTAAGTAGATTTCTTTTTCCCCCTTTTTTTCTTTTGCTTTCTTAAATAAAATTTCTCCCCAAACCATTATCACTTTTTTTCCCACTTATACAAACTTGATAGGTGCCCCATTCTGCTCCCTCCTTCTACCCTCCCTGGATCCCCTTGCTCCCTCCTCCCTTTTCCCCTTCCTCCCCCCCTTTCTCCCAGTGTCCTCTTTACTCCCCCCCCACCCCATTCCTGGAGCATCCTTTAGTGTGCATGTCAAACTTCCTTCTGGGTCCTCCTCTTCTGATGAGGTATAAGGACTCAGTGGCATTTCCTAGAGCTCTTTTTTGTGTTCCCCTTTAGTATAGGAACATTATTGTGGCTGTTAAACCCTTGCCTCTAAGGATCCTAGTGCCTGTGATTCATGCTAGCCTTTGGGGGTCAATGATATGTTGGTAATCGTGCAGGTCAGGCCAAGTCCTATTATGATTACTTCGGCCCTAACCAAACCATTATCACCTTTAATCTTTCCCAGGCTGCACTTCATCTTCAGACCCTTCATCCAGTGGGACTTGCAGACGTCTTCTCTTCTGGAGGGCTCTCTGGCGCCTCGATATCATCTTTGGGGGAAGGAATCTTTTCCTTTGACACCTTTCCCTTTGCCTTTCTCTGGACTTGGCATCACTTGTAGCCTTCAGCCTGGGTTTGAACATTTTCTTTTCTCTCAGGTTTGGATTTCTTAACCATCTGGTTTTCTTTTTTGAACTGCCATAGTCGTTATCATCGTCATCATCTTCCATTGGGAAATCTTCATCACTGCCAGAATCTTTCTCCTGGAATGGTGCCTCCTCATCTTCCTCTGGCTCTTCTTCACTGTCCATATTTTCCAAGAGCGTCTCTCTGTTTAGAAGCTGCTTTAGATGCTGCCTGTTGTCTGGCGCACATTTCTATGATCGTCTTTTCCATTTCACTGGCTTCCACCGAATGAGAATCATCCTTCTTGCTCTTCACATCCTTTTCTTCCAAGTCCTCGCTGTCTTGTGAATTCTTTCCAGATCATCTTTTAGCTTCTCCAGGAGGTGATCGAATTTGCTTAGCCAGAGAGCCTGAATCTCTTCATAATTTTCATCTGCATCATTGGAATTCCTGAAACTTCAAATAATCAACAACTTCCCTATTTCTGACAGCCCAAGACATGTTTGTTGTCCAAGCCAAAGGGAGATGAGAAGCCAAGGACTGCGGGGACCCCCCCCCCCATTGCGTGCTCTGTGTCCTCCTCTAACTTCAGCCGTAAGGGGCTGGTCTCTTCAAAATGGATGAACTAAACCAGCCTATGTGCATTTTTTTTTAAATACTTTCAATGACTCTGTGAGATAAACATTATCATTATTAATTTGGGGATGTTTTGCTTTTTTCAATTTTATTCTTGTAGTGTTTTATACACAGAGTGAATTTATGATATTTTCACACCTTAATCTCCAATTCTATTCCCCTTCTTCCTTCCATTACAACCCTTCTTCTTCCCTGCCAGTCTCCCTTCTATTTTCTTCTCCTTTTACAAGAGTGACCCACCGAATTTTATCTGGTTGCCTTTGATGATTGTGCCTGAGCACTTGCAGGACTCATATATTAGTGGGCATACCTTTAAGGAGTGTCTTCCCTTCTCCCCAATCAGAAATAACCCTCATTAGTTTCTCAGGGAGATGTGAGGCCCTCTTGAGTTTTTTACCCTTTGATGGTGAAATGTTAAGACAAATTCTATGCAAGTCTTACAGAAATATACATAGCTGCAGAATCCAAGAATACAATAGCCCTTTTATGCCCAGAAGATAATGTCTGGGCTAAACTCCTGTGGCCTTTGAGGCTGTTACAGTCTTACCTCTCCCTCTTTCCAGATGTGCCCCGAGCCTTGGGCGGTGGGGGAGTGGCTTAGAGATCCTGTGTAGGGCCAGGTTTATGTTTCCTTTTTAAGCTGGGGACTGAACCCAGAGGGCCTCATTCTGAACTTGTCATATAACCAATGAACTTTAGACTTAGAGAGGCCCCAAGTTCCACCCTGCCCAAACCTTCACTTTGAAGATGAGACTGGAGGACTTCCACATTTGCCTAAACTTCAGATGATGGCAGAAGAAAAACGAATGTGCTAGATGGATTCACTTTCTTTCTTTCTTTCTTTCTTTTTTTTTTTTTAGAGGATTAAGGTAGAGTTTATTAAAAAAGAGAAAGGTTGGAACTCACGGACTCTAGACGTGGAGTGCCATGAGGAGCTAGGGCGCCTCCATGAGAAGCAGAAGTAGAACAGAGCTCAAGGCACTCGAGTGCCATGAGGGGCTAGGGAGCCCATGAGAACTCACAGTGCCTAGGCATGGAATTCATGAGGAACAAGGAACAAGAAACAGACTCATGGCACTAGAGGGCCATGAGGGGCTAGATCGCCTGGATTCACTTTCTTGCATTTGACTTACAGCACTGCAAAATGGTCATCTCTTCTCCATCAGTCTGTCACTATCTAGACCTTGCAGAACTGGAAGATTAGAAAGGTTCTGAGAAAAGCCATGAAAGTCCACAGCTATGTTTTCTAAGCAGATGTTTACATGTGTTTCATCATGGGAATAGTTTGCACAAATGAAACATGGAAAAACAAGATAAGGTCTGCTCTAGCCAAGTAATCCCCTAATTCCCTCGAGTCTTAGACTGGAAAACTGTAGCTTGCTCTGGAACTTAGGAGCATCACAAATAGTGCTGAGCAGAACTTCCCATGTGACCTCAACCCACGCTTGAAAGCTTGTCACGGTCCTGGTTCCAGGTGCTGGAACACAAGCTGTGGCTGAGACAGAAAAACAAAGGGGAAAGAAATCCTCCGCAAATACACAGTAAGCAAAATCTATCTTCCTGTGTTCTCTGACTAGAGAGTTGGAACGTAAGAGATGAGTTCAAGGTCTCTGACTCTCCAGCCAGATAAACAAACTCTGTCTGTGGTGGGTAGGAGGGCAATCTGGGAAACAAATGATTTGGGAAATGCGCTCCTGAGAAAACACACTTATCTCCCCAATTCCTGTAACCAAAATACAGGCAAGAATAATTTAAAAGGGGGGGGAAACTTATTGGACTCATGGATGCTTGGGCCCATGTATTTGGGCAGATTATCACAGTGATGGATGAAGCTTCTTAGTAAACAGGAAATGGAAAACCAGTCCTAAAAGAAGGGGTCCATGCAAGATACAGTCTCAGTAACCTACTTCCTCCACAAGCTCCATCTGCTTTCGCTACCTACTGATCATGCCATTGTATCATGAATCCAGGGATTGATTAGGTCAGGATCCTCATGACCAGGGGCATGTGGAAACACCCTCACAACGCAGCTAGAGGTGTGCTTTATTAATCCGCTAGGTGTTTTTTAAGCTAATAAAGGTGGCAGTCAAGGCTAATCATCACAACATCCTGTGATTCATCTGATGGATGAGGAAAGGGAAGGCTCACTGTTAATAGCAAAGTCCAGGTTGTGTCAGTAGGCAAACTCTTCCCAATGGGCAGCTCCAAAGACAGGTGTGGCAAGATGTCTGCCTCTGCTCCATGAACTGCATTCTGCGCCTGCACTCCATGGCATTGGGGGTGCAGTCTGGTGGAAAACAGGGCGCAATGGGGCTGCTCAGGTTTAGCAATGGCAAACAAAGGTCGGATTGGCAAGAAGTATTCCAGAGCTTCTACTCCTGTTCTCTGGTCAAAGCCACTTGGCTTCTAGTCTCACTTCTCTGGCAGCCTCTCGATCTCCGGAAATCCCTGACATAGACTTCCTTTCAATGACTTCCTTTCCGTGTATGTTGTTGTAAATTGATAAATTATACTTGTGTATATTTATGGGACAAAGTGATACGATTTATGAATATTATCCAACCAAGTCAATTAACGTGCTCAGCACCTCAAATATCAATATATTTTATAATTTTGTAGTGAGAACAATGGTGTCATAGTTAGATACTGATGTTGACTTGCAATTCAAGGCTCTGAGCTCTGGGCACAGTTGTGAGAAATTAGTACTTGAACAGGCTTACAGCAAGCATGCAGGAGATTCTCTAATGGATGGGGAAGACCCCGCCCATGTGTGATGAGTCCCTGGGCAGGTGAATAAGATGGAGGGAGCTGGCCGAGGAAGTTGGCATCCTTCTGTATACTTGGCCAAACATATACATGTCCCAGTTAGATGCAATTGTGTCAACTTGACAATCAAGGGTTGAACTTTTAGGCACATTTGTAAAGTTAAAGCAACCCTAAACAATCCTATCAGAGATTATCTAACTGATGCAGGAATAACCAGCCCATACTGGATGGAACCTTTGCTGGGGCAGGTGGATAAGATAGAGCTGGTCCAGAAGTTTGGATCCTTTGACATACAGACATGCCATTAAGCTAGAAAGTTTGTCCTCTCAACATATTGTTCGGATAACAGGCAGCCAGTTCTCTTGGTTTGCGATGAACTCTCACCATGCTGACGACTGTAATCAAGAATCATCGCTCCCCTAAGTTGTGTGTTCCTGTATTCAACAACAGCAAGAAGAGGCTAAGATGGCCAGTTATTCCCTAGCTTCCTGCCTACCATCTCCTCCCCTCTATGCCAACTAGAGAGTGAGTTTGTCTTCACTCAGTGTGTTCTTTGTTCCCGATTGCCACTACAGTGTCTGGGCCAAGTCCTTCCTGGTCATCCCTTGGTTTCCCATTCCCTTACCAACTGATTCCATTTTAGGTTGAATCTATTTCTGTTTCCCTTGACAGTAGGTTCAAGAGGGAAATTAGCATCTTATTTTAGTGACTCGCTTGAATAGAATGTGTGGGAGTGATGGCGTGGGATTTGAGACTAGGTTATAAAATGTGCACATCTTCCTTCTTGCTTTGATGGAGCATTCTGGGAAAAGTCAGTTGCCCTGCCAGGATCTTCTGACAGTGCAATGAGACCACATGACAAGGAACCAAATCTTTATGACAACACATACTAACAAACTAGAATGAAGCAGACTGAAGTCTTAGATGACTTTTTTAGGGACAAATTGTGTTGCCAGGGATATGGCTCAATAGTAGAACAGTTGTCTAGTGTATGCAAGGCTCTCGGTTCAATTCTCAGTACATAATAAAAATTGTATGAAGACTGGAGATGTAATCCAGTGGTAGAATGATGAACTAGTAGGAGAGAGGCAGTTGAACTTCAGCACCTCAAAAAACAAAACTAAACAAAGCAAGCATTTGAATGTGTATAAGTTCCCCTCCTCCTTTTTTCTTCTTTCGAGATAAGCCTAGAACTCACTATGAAGAACAGATTGGCCTTAAACTTGTATTGATCTTCCTGCCTTATCTTCTGAGTACTGGGATTGCAGGCAAATGCCACCACACCTGGCTTGCACTTTAAAATCTTATTTATTTACTTACTTTTTTCAGGTATGTATGTATGTATGTGTTCACGTATAAGTGGGTGTAGTTGCGTGGGGATGTAGAAGAGGGCACCATGTGTGCCTGTGGAGTCCCAAGGGTGACATCAGGAATCATCATGGATTTGCTCTACCTCCTTATTGCTTCACTCTGGGATTTCCCAGGCTCTTCCTGCCATGGCTGGAAGTGTAGGCCGCCGTATTTCTGCTTGATGTTTTTTAGATGGGATTGGAATTCAGGTCATTTTGCTTGCACCCTTAAGCTATCTCTCCTGCCCTTAAGCTGTCTCTCCTGCCCTTAAAATCTTGTCATTATGCCTCAAACCATGTACTATATGAACTGCTCAATGTTTATAGTGTGTTAGACGACTTAAAATTATACGCGGATATTTGTAAGCTCTATGTAAACACTTTTTATAGGCGGGGCCTGAGCACCAGGATTGTGGTATTCTAATCCCCAGCAGATGCGAGACACCTTTGTGCTGAGATTTATCTATCTAGACTATGGTCCCTCAGGACAAATCAGAAGAGGACGCTCCTGAGCGGAGTGCTTTGTCACACTTCTCTATTTCACCACTGCCATGCTTTTATCCCTTCAAAACACCGGGTGGATTCACTGGATCATGTTTTTGTAAGAAAGCAACTTCCAGGAGATGGCTAGTCAGTAAAGCAGCCATGGGCTCTCAGTTATCCTAAGTCCAGCTTTTTATTTTCCGCTGAGTTTTCTGGGTTTTCTCCCTGTTTTCTGATAGGATTTAGCATGTCTCCTCCCATCTTCTGTGCTTTCTGTGGTTGTCCCTGGGCTTCACCTGGAGCAGAAAGTCCTGTTTCCCTTTGGTGGCTAGTTCTTCTTGTGAAGAATGCTTATAAAGAATGCTGCTGCTGGTGTGTGTGTGTGTGTGTGATTCTAGCATATGTGTGTGTCTGTGTGATTCTAGCATATGTGTGTGTGATTCTAACATATGTGGGTGTGTGTGTGATTCTAGCCTAGGGAAGCAGAGAAAGAGGATCCTGGGAATTCATGACTAGCCAGCCTAGCCAATCAGAGATTTGGGGTACAGCAAGAGACCCTGTCTCAAAAAGTAAGTGGAAGAGCAAGAGGAGGGTACCTCGTGACCCTTGGTCTACACACATGTGCATCCCATCCCCAATACCAAGAAGGAGGAGGCGGAGGAGAAAGAGTAGAATGAGGAGAAGGAGGAGGAGGAAAAAGGGTCGCTGGTGAGACAGTTCCGCAGGTAAAGATGCCTGTCCTGAAAGGCTGATAACCTGAGTTTGATCCCTGGGACCCATGTAAAGTGACAACATTGTCCTCTGACTTCCATACACATGTGCACTGCACTCACACACACTTACACACACACACACATACACACACACACACACAAATTAAAAAAAAGAAAGTAATCCCCTAAAGAGGAGAGTGGTTTGATTAAAAACAAAAAACAGAAAAATATCTCGTGTATGAGGAAACTGTGCTATCATTGCTTTCTTATCCTGCTTTCCCAACCACTCAACTAATTATAGTAACACGGATCCCGTTTATCTGTGCATTTCCATTATGACTAACAAATCAAGTAAAAGAAATGTACATTTCCTGCTAAAGATCACATTTCACAAATCTCTGTGGGGACAGAAGTAAGTGCAAAGCATTTAAAAATATTAACTTGTAGAAGTCTGTTCCAAATCGTTCCTCTGTCCTTTCCTCTGGCTAAATGAGGTTGTGTGCCCTAGGCCACATTTATGACGATGAAACATTCTTAATGTAAGCTTCAGACATAGTGGTTTTCAAATCAAACTTGCAAAAATAAGAATCAAAGGCTTAAGTAAGAAAACCTCTGTCTTCGCTTCAGGATGACTAAGACAACTCAAGTTAGCTCTCTAGCTGGAGGACGGCGTGATGAGCGCTGGACACAGGGACCCCCAGGGTGCTTTTCATCTGATTAAGACTGATTTGGGCTGAAGGGTATAACTTGATGTTAAAGTGCTTTCTGACATGCGCAAGGTCCTGGGTTAAGCCTCCAGCACCAAGAAAAAAAAAAAAAGATGAATCCTGAAAACCAAATGTGATGAATCGGGTGCATCAGTGTTGAAAGTCACCACACATTCATTTCAAAAAGTCTGCTAATCAAAAGGGCCGATTCATTTGAATGTGTTTCTCCTCTTCATGCTCCCTGTCCACTGTTTGTTGCGCCTTCTGCCCTGAACGTATCTACTTCCCTAGGTTAACAGTATCCCAAAAGGCCCATGTGCATATGGGGAAGGTCAAGCCTGGCTACAGAAAATGTGGGCATTAGTAAACGTGCAGCAAGAGTATGTCTGAGCTCAAAGTGACAATCATTACTTCGGGGCTTCTGAAGACATTGTCACCTATATGTGGAATATGAAGCACTAGCTTGGTACAGGCACTGAATATTTCTCTTGTTACAATCTTTGGAGAACCAATTTTAGATCAATACTCCATTCCACACTGTTGCAGTGGATCCAATCCATCGGGCATGTCCTGAATGTGGAAGGAGACCAGGATCTGACACAAGAGGCCAATAAACTGCTTTCACACCTGTCGCTCTCCACCTGTGCTTGAAAGAAGTTTGTTTTTAACCTGACATGGTAGTTGATTGCTTAGGTTTAGACTAGGTACCTCTGGCTTCCATCACGAGCCATGCTGTACCGTACATGGAGGAAAGGCAGCCGATCTTTATTTCTCCATGAGTGCTCGCTGTGAGTGGGGGTCCTCTAACGACCCTTGCTGGGCCCACGCTGGACCATGAGGCCCCTGGCCCACGACCCTGTGATCAGCTCAACAGAAGGGGCTGACCTTAGTCGGCCCGCAGCAGGCTCAGGGACCTACACTAAGATGGCAGATCTAACTCTCGGGGTCCCAGGGTACTCAGGAAGACATTCAGGAAAGTGCTCAGGAAGCTTTCAAAACTTTGCCTGTGAAGGTTTGTGGTGACCTGCTTTTTCTTCTTTTTCTTTATTGTGCCGCTTGTAAAACACATCTCTAATTCTGAGCAAAACCGTTCTGCTGTTGTTGCTTGTGCCGTGGTGTGAATGTGGTTTGTCCTCTTCTAAACTCAGGTGGAAATTTAATCCCCATGATGAGGTACTAAGTAGGGCCAGGAGACCCTTAGGGGGTGATGAGGCGTTTTTCCTTCGTGAATGGACTAATCCACTTATATCCTTATGATTAATGCGTCAATGGGTTCTCTTCAGTGGGTCAGCAGTAAAATCCGGTCTGGCTAGATCGCCAATGTGCTCTCTTTCCATGTGCCCTCTGGGACCACAGCAAGTGGGTCATCACCAAATATGGCCCCCTTGGTCCTGGCTGAGAACTGTGAGTGAAAATGAATCTCTTTTCTTTGTAGCTTACCCAGCCTGTGATGGGATCTACTAACAATAAAAGATCGAATATGTCAGAAAACAGGCGAAATCATCTTCTATTCCTTCCTTTCTCCTTCCTGCTAGTGAAGGTGTGCAAATGCAGAAGAGAGAGCGGCGCGTGCCCTTCAGGTTCTGCTTCTCATTTAGGCAGGACGACAGTACGCCAGGACGTACACGAACACTTGGGTTTGCTTGCCAGTCCATCACCAGCAATTGAAGTCACTTTCCCCCCCAACTCCCTCATTCCTTTCCTTTCATCTTGTCGTGTTGGACAAGATTAAAAAAAAAAAAAAGTCTTTCTTTCCTGCAACGCACACACAATGCTCACTGCCCTTGCACTCAAGACCTACTTGCTCCAGCCCCAAGTGTGGGCGTATAGGTGGGTGGTACCACTGTGGGCTCTGATCTCTCTATACACCCCATTTCAAGCATCTTGTTTCTTTTTGAATCTTTCAGTTAAACACCACACACACACACACACACACACACACACATACCACACACACACACACCACACACACTTTTAAGTAAAAATAAAAAACAAAACATTGGCACCCAAATACTGTCATGTTTTGAGAATTTAAATTGTACTTAATTTGGCAGCATTTATGTTAAAACAACATAGCGTTATCTACCTGAAGTACACTTAGGTGCCCTCAGGGTAAACTCATGTTTTGTTTGAGCCATACTAACTCTGGTTGGGACATTAGATGCAGCGGCGTGGGGAGAAACCCATGCTGCCTTGCTCCCTCGACTCTTGACACATCACATTTCAAAGCTTAGTGCTTTGCTGCTGGCCATGGTCCTTTAAAAGTCAGCCATCCCGTTATGCAGAAGCGTCTCTGCACACCAGGGCCTTGAAGGAATGCGAGGGCTTGCAGATTCAAGGCTAAAAAGTAAAGACCTGTGGATCAGACTTGAATCCATTTTGTTCACGCTCAGATGACTGTGGCTTTGTAGCGTCCATCTTCATTAAGGTCCTCTGAATGCGATCTGTGATCTGGTACTCGGCTGCTCTCTTAGGAACTCTGCCCTCAAAGCTTTCGGGAGAGACTGGAATAGCAGTAACTCAGCTACATTTCTTTTCCCAAGAATGTTCCATTGACTCCTTGATTGGTGCTATTATTTTGCCGGGTTTGCCCCCTCTCCGCCCCTAAAATGCATAGCGATGAATCCTCGACCCTGCAGAATGATCGAAGCCTCTTTGCCCATAGTGTGTTCTTCCAAACTGGGGGAGGTTTCCTGACTAATGAACTAGAACACTGTCAGATGTCTGCTTGCCAAGTGATATATTAAAGTGCTTCCTAATGAGATTTCTGCAAGGTAACCCATAAAACCAGAAGAAACTCACTAAGCTTCAATGAAGCAAATACATTAAAAAGAAATAACCAAATGTCTCTAAAGGAGAGATGAGGTCAATGTATCAGCTAAGCCCAGTTAAAGGGTATTTGACAAATAGAAAAATAAAGTCCAAGTGATTTTCACATCTGAAAAAGTGGGCAGACTCAAGGCAGAGTAATGTGGTGTTAAATGTCTCCACGTTACTATTGCTCTGTCCATTCGTGTTTGTCTGTCTACAGCGCAGATCTGCCACATGCACAGCACCAAACAGACCCCTTTCTTGAGCAGACAGAACATCTTCAGTTTCAGAACTCGTGTCTGATCGTTTAGGAATATTATATAAAAATCTCGTGCTAAGGGTCATCTTCCCTTAGTTAGCCTAAACTGTTATGTCAAAAGTAATTTATTTCCAAAACCAAACCAACCAAACAGAAAACGAGGTGAAGTTCTGAGGGCTGAGGAGTGCAAGGTCAGCATGCAGCATGGGGGGGGGTGCTGGTGACAACCTAGTTCCTCTGTATGGCTGCTGCCTTCCTGCTCTATCCTCACATAATGGGGGGGGGGAGGAGATCGTCTGATGAGGCTACTAATCCTGTCCCCAAAGGCTCCACCTACAAACACCATCACACCAGGGACATGTCATCAAATTCAGCCTATTGAAGAACAATCAATACAGCGAGAAGTTCTCACCTGAAATACAAATGGCAACGCCACTGTTTGGAATGGTGCTCACTCTGCTTTCTTTATTTAATCACAGAACTTCTCTAACATCAATGAGGCTGAGCTAGGAAACCAGCCTTCTTGGTCTCTCTCTGTCTGTGTGAGCATGTGGATTGACCTTGTTCCGTACTGATCTGACCAGTCTTGCAACACCACCGGGTCCTGTCCAAGTGTTTAACCATGGGCTAGGTGTGGTGGCATAAGCCCAAAATCTCAGGGAGTAGATGGGGAGGAAGCAGAACTGGAAGTTCAATGTCATCAGTATGGCCTAGAGAAGAGCCTATCTCAAAAAAAAGCCAACCAAACACATAATGAAGTAAAGAGAATAATTAGCATGTTAAAGGATAACATAGTGAGCGGAAGTCAGCACAGTAGGTTTAGCTGGAGGAAGAGAAGCACTGGGGTGCGGGTGGGGTGGAAGGTGGAGTCATCTGTGAAGGGTCTTCTATCTGCAATGGTGTGATGCTGTGTGGTTTGAATGTGGCGTTCCCTGTAGCTGCGTGTGCTTGAACACTTGTTCCCAGCTGGGGTTGCTGTTTTGTGAGGCTGTGGAAGCCTTGCTGGAGGCAGTGGGGTGTGTCGCTGGGGCAGGTGGGAGTCTTCATAACCCCACTCCTGCTCTGTGCTTCCTGACCCTGGCAGCAACGTGACCAGCCTAATCCTGCTCCTGCCTCTATGCCTTCCCCATCACAGTGGGCTTTGTACCCTGGTTGTGTAGGCCCAAGTAAACTCTCCTTTTCCTTGTTGCTTCTCGTCAAGTCTGTGATCACAATAACAGAAGAAGTAATGATGTCTCAATTTCAATTACTGCAGAGGAAGCACCCAGATCAAAGAATCATTACATATTATAAGTCAGGGTAACAAGTGTTTTTCAGCAGTTGAATAAACAGAATTTCTTAGCTGGGCTATGGTGGTTCATAGACTTAGCTACTCAGGAGTTTTAGGCAGAAGGGTTGCTTGAGACCAGGAGTTAAAGACTACACTAGGTAATATACACTCTCAAAAAAACAAGAATGCAGAATTCTTAAAGTTGTGCACATGCGAATGAAGGATAGACCTTGTCTTAACAACAACAATCCCCTAAAACTAAGCAATTTGGTTCCAGATCTCAGGCTTCTGACCATTTCATTTGTAATCTAAAATTCAGCCTTACAAATTAGCCAACGTGCAAATAAGCAGTTTATAGTAGCTATGGAAAAGGGGTAATATACGTGTGTGTGTGTGTGTGTGTGTGTGTGTGTGTGTATTTTGGCTTCTTTGTCCTTGTCTCAGTCCTAAGCAGTTCCTCTAGATCTAAATTCAAAAAACTTTGCTCCTAATTTTGTAGTTTTCTTCCTTATTCTTCACAAGACACCTTTGAGGAGCCAGCAATATAAACGTGTGTTTCTAATTCAGTGCTTTAACTGTACTCTGTTCCTTTGATCTTTGCTTTGAATGCTGTGTCCCGGGAGGGCTGGCTTATCCACAGTCTGCATTTCACAAAGGCACTTGGCAGTAACTAGGAGGTTTCCCTAACAATGGAAAGTTCCATTCAAACTGTTAGAGGACTCTTCTGACGTCTACCCCTGCCAAACTGGGGGGTGGGGGGCAAGGGTACCACCTGGGAAGAGCTGGCACCTGTTCAGGAAGCCTCAGATCCTTGCGGCCTAACACAATGCTTTCCACTCTATGTGCAGGGTGTGTGTGTGTGTGTGTGTGTGTGTGTGTGTGTGTGTGTCCTGACTGGTTCTCCAGTACTGGTAGTTAATGTCTTGTTGTTAAGTGGAGAAAAACAACCTTGAGATCTATGCAAGTCACAAACATCCCTTCCATCCACAGGAGTAACAAGCAGTTACTCAGCTTCCTCTACAAGGGTTCCTTCTCGCTGCTTGTTGAATATCATTATTTCTCCAAGCAGGCTTACATTGTTTTGTGATTTCTTAAAAAAAGAACAAAAACCAAACTGACATGGACAAAACAAATTGCAGGTGATTCGCTGGCTGCATTTTGTGTTGCTAAGAATTCCCATGTACTTCATTAGCAAAAGCCCTTCTCCCCCCACCTTTCAACGCTGGCATGATGAGATGCAAATAGAACCATTTCTTTTTTTTCCAGATGAACAGCTATGAAAAAAAAATAAATAAAAAAGAGAGGCGAGCTGCTTATCTCGGTGTTACACATTAACATGGCTCTCCTTTGCAGAGGTTCTTCAAGGTAGGTGCACTTTAAAAAGTCAAATAATTGACAGAGTAATTCCCCCGGCACTCCAAGTCAACAGAAGAATTCGTTCCTGAAGTTTCTGTCTTCAGGAATGCAAAAGAAAATAAAAGCAAAGGGAGGGGACTTTCCTAACTTCTCTCCTAGGAAGTAATTTAAAGGAACAGAGCTCGCAGACAGACGTAAGCTAAACTCTGGGTGAAGCTTCTCTGTGTTGACCTCTGATGGCACTTGCCTGTCACGTGTCCCTACTATCCTCATTAATAATTGTGAATGATAAAATTGCCACCACTATAGGGTCCTGTCTCTACCACCATGTAATGAACTTAAAATATGCCAGGCATCTCCGTGCATCCTCTCAAGAATCTACAAGGTGGGTTATAGAGAAGGAATCCGTGAATAACTACCACAAAGCTCACTGAGCTCATCAGAAGCAGGTTGGGTTTCCAGCATAGGTGTGACCCCAGAACTGTAATCTTGACCACCATTCCCATAGCTTTCTGAGTAATGACTTTTTGATATGGCCGCTTCCATTTTTGGAGGGTACCTGGAATTAATTCATGACTACAAAGATGAAAGAATCAGGAAACATGATTGTTTTCAAAATAATGTACTATATTTCAATGACGAAAGCAAGAATTGGTGCTTATTTGTTTTGCTTTTAAGTGTCTCAAGAAGCCCATGTGTTAGGACTGGGTCCTTGGCTCAGGCTGCTGTTAGGAGACATGAAAACCATAACAGATGGTCTAATAGAAAGCATTGGGTGTCTGGAGGTGTATTCTTAAAGGGGATAATGGAGTCCTAGTCACTTTAGCTTCTTTCTTTTGGTGCATTCTGGTCGTAAAGCGACTGGCTTTGGTCCCCTTCATTCTCCCAGTGCCACACACCGCAAAGCAAAAGGGCCCACCGTGGAATGAATCTCTGAAGCTGTGAACTTCCCCCTTTCTGAATTGGTTGCTCAGGTGTTTGTTAAGTGGTGGCAAAATGATTAAATAAGGCCAGGGTGCTTGAGATTTCAAGATGATGTGATTTCTCCACTGGCCTGAGACCTAACACTGTTTCCTGAGATCTGTCCACACTGGCCCTGAGGCCCCGGGGGGTGGAGTCAGGCTATATTCAAGAGAATCTGAATTTTAGATAGGGGAAATTGTTTGCTAAAGTTTTTATCAAAACTTTGTCTTCCTATCCTGACCCTTTCCTGATGTTCAGAGGGAGTTTCTCTGTGAAACTTGTTTTTCTTACTTTTTATTGAGAACTGATGGGAAGGCGTGGCAGTTTTACCCACACAGATCAGATGCTGGTAAAGACAGCACAGAAAGCCAGGAGTGGACAGGCATGGCAAATAAAAGTGCTTCTCACTCTCCAGCTGTCTGCCACAACCCTTCACCCTCTCACCAGGATGGCAATACCAACTCCCCACCCTCTCGCCCCTTGCTGGTGTCCCACCCGGTGAGAGATGGCGAGATGGCGTGTGGACCACCTCACCTTTCCTTTCTGGGAAGTCAACACCTGCTTCCTCTACAGTTTCCCCTCTTTGTCAGCACAGGAAATGAGGATCCCAACTTGGGTATTTTAAGTGGGCTTTGAATGGATACCTTTGAGAACATTCTTGGCCTTGAGATGGGAAACTTCCCCCGGTGTTCTCAAGGTTAAGCTTGTCTGGCAATCCCTTTGGAATAGATCTTTAATACAGATGCATCTCTCTTCTCTCTAGGCCCAAACCCTGCTTCCCACTCTATGGATGAAAGCCTATAAGGGTATCAGAGAGGACTGCTGCTAAAATGCTTAAGAATTATGGAGGGAGGAAGCCAATGTTTAGATTAATTTCCCTCCAGTCCTCCCCCTGACACCAGAGACCACATATTTTCCCTCGGAAAGGAAAACATTCCTGACCTCTGTTTAAATGTTTATCAAAAGCTGTCTGGACTCGCGGAGTCTTGACTTGTCTCTGAAGTCACATTTTGCATTAGTCATATCCTTCTTGGTGTGTGGTGTGACCCTCCAAGCAGGCCAGGAGGAATGCTTGGACCTTGTGCAAAAACTGTTTGGAGCTGGAAGCATCAATTACCACCCAGGGATTTTCACTTCTGAATGCAAGCAGAGGATGAGCTGAGAGCTAGCGCTTCCCCAGGATGACGCAGATGAGAAAAATCCCATCGGCTCCTTTCCCACTTTTCTTGCCATGGTGACAAAGTACCTGACAGAAGCAACTTATGGAGGAGAGGTTTCTTTTGGCTCCTAGTCCATCGTGGTGAGGAAGACACAGCAGTTGAAAATACTCGGTCTGTGGCTTGTTCACATCTTGAGGGAAGGGGAGGAGGGGGGCAGGAGACAGAGTTTTGGTTGGCAAGTTAGAACCTTCAAAGTGGCCCACTTTCACCAGCCAAACCTCCCATCCCAAAGATTCCACAGCTGCCCAAAACAGTGTCACCATTTGGGAACCAAGTGTTCAAACATATGAATCCTCAGAGAACATTTTACATTCAAACTGTAAAGATTCCTGATTCAGTTTGGCCCCCATGTTAAAATAAAACCCAAACATTCTGGGTCCAGAGAGAGGAAAGTGTAGGTTCTAGATCTTCAATACAAAACAGAGCAAAAGGTACCATATACCAAGCTAGTTAATCATGTGACGTGGGTGAATATCTCAAAGAGAAAAGCAGAGAAAAATGTCAGTAAGTGCAGTTTGCCAGGAGGGATATGTAGCTCTGTTTTAGTTCTCACTGTATTCTATTTGGTGCCTTTTTTTTTTTTTCATGCCATTGAGGACTGAACACAGAAATACTCTTTTTTTTTTTTTTTAATCTATAAAATGGAAAGTTTGAAACAGTAATATAAGAAGTCCTTTTGGCATCCAGAGTTCTCTCTGATTCTTCGTCTCTCCATCTTGGAGGGGAAGGAAACAGGAATATGCGGCAGTCCGAGCAGCTGAGTTCTAGTGAGAAAGCGTCTGCCCAAGTTGCAGGTGCTTTATCGTTTTCCTTTCTGAGCCGTCATGAGTTCCTGACTGTGGTCTGGGAGAGTCCTACTGCTTCCAGAGGAGACACCACGTGTGACTTCTACTATATGAGTATAGATCTGTGAGTCTACATTCACATTTGAATTCCATTTTTGTAACTAAGAGAAGGCAGGGAAATTCTTTCAATGTTAACAGCACTTATACAGAGAATAGCAATTATGGGATGGTGGAGCATACTTTTAAAATGTTTTTGTTATTAAAAATATAAAAGCACATACTTATAACAGTTCAATGACATGCGAGTATGTGAAAAGGCAGTAAACTATTTTTTTCATTTATTTTATGTGTGTGAAAGAGACAGAGAGAAAACATATGTGGAAGTCAGAGAAAAATTTGCAAGAGTCAGTTATCTCCTTCCCCATATGACATAGGTTCTGGAGACTGAACTCAAGTTGTCAGGCTTCCTGGCAATCCCCTTAAGCTATTGAGCCATCTCTTCTACTCTAGACAGTCTACTTTAAACCCACAACAATCCTACCTCTTGACAACCTATATTAATTATACATAAATGCAGTTTTCACTTCTTTTTTGTTACTGTGAAAAATGCCAAGCACATTACCCTGTAAATTGACCATTTTCACTGAACACTTGACATATCATTTTTGATCTGGTGAGGTCAATACACACTCATAGGTCAAGTTCAGTCTTTTCAGTAGCTGCAAAGTATTCCACACCAGAGATATGCTTTTTTTTTTTTTTTAAAGACTTTCCTTCTGTATACAAACCATAGTTTCATAAATAAGGAATATTACACTTCGCCCTGATGCTTTTGTTTCTGTGCAACATGTTCTCAAATCTGAGACTGCTGGGTCAAAGGGTAGGAAAATGTCTCATGTTACTAGCTACTCTAGACTACTTCACGAAGTGAGGTGGAAATTCATGGTCCTGGCAATATCTATGAGAGTGCTCTTTTTCTCACAGATGTCCCAGCGGTGGGAGTTAGAAATTTTGCAAAATTAAGCCAAGAAATACTGCATGCTGCCGTTCTAATGGTATCTGGGAACTGTGTGAGGCCGAGGAACTCCTTCCACGTTTTTTTTTTTTTTCCATTTGAAGTTGTTCCTTGTTGTCATTGCAAGTTTTGCTAATTTTCCTTCTCTTTTTTTTGTATGTATGCAGATGTGCTCGTGTGTGTGTGTGTGTGTGTGTGTGTGTGTGTGTGTGTGTGTGAAATGGATGCGGAGAATAAATCACTTCATACTTTGTTCTGTAGAAACCCGTAGCAGATTTCCTTATCAATTGGTTGGTCTAGATTAGCATGATAACATAGCAGTCTGTGGCTTCTGCTTTTAGGTACTTGAAGGGAAGAGGTGGCCCAGATGTACATAGTGTGATCTGCTTAAAAAGACACACATTGATACAGTACCACAAGGCAGTCAGCTAACTGAGCATATTTGAGACTCGCTGCTATCATAACTAGCAAAATCTTTAGGAATATAACCTCACATTCATATAGGGTTTTATGTCTCAGACATTTTGGATCCGCTACTTCATTGATTCCTATACCCTGCTAAGCTCCATTTAACCTGGCTGTGTTATCCCGTCTTACAGGTGAGGGAGAGGAGGACAGAGAGACTAATATACACACTCAGTCTGCACAGAGCCAGGACTCAGACGTTTTTCTTTGACACTTAGTGACCCTACTGGAATAAACTGGGGGGGGTGCTGTAAGAGGCCCTCAAGCCCATGTTGAAAGAAGGCAGGTGCAAATTACAAATGTATGGAAACAAAGAGGTTCAGAAGGAGTTTGGACAAGAATACCTCTCATGCTGCTGTGCAAACCCCACAATACACCTGTCACCCTAAGTTTCTGCCTCCCACTCTTCTGTCTCTAGGGGACTGCATGGCCTACACGGAAGAACAGAGGTAACAGCTCCATGGTATGCTGTTCCGGAAGCACCAGCTACTTCTACCGACGATCAAGGAGACCGCCACACTGCCAGACCCCAACGTTACCAGGCACTGTGTGTGAAACCTCAAAGTTAAAACAATCTCCAAACTTTTGGTAGTTTCTATTGTCTCTACAGGTGACCAAGTGGAAGTTCAGAGAATTAACTTTCCCAAGAACATGGCTTTAATTCCTTTGGGATAAGGTTGAATCCCTTATTCTCCTAAACATTATTCTCTATAACATACAGGATGGGTGGATTGCCTTTTTTTTTTTATATTAGGGATTGAATTTAGGTTCTCAAGAATAGGCAAGTGCTCTTCCATTAGTGCTAGATCCCTAGCAATATCTATGCTTTAAAGAGGCATGAAAACATGACAACAGAAATGTTGGTTTAATGGTATTGCTGTCATCCTGTACTTGGGAGCCTGAGGCAGGAGACTCACATATTAAAGGCCTGCTTGGGCTGTGTGGCAAGTTCCAGGTCAGCCTGGGCTTTGCAGACCCTGCCTCACAAAACCAAATCAATTAACTAAACAAGCACATTAACAACCCTTGGAGGGACGCTGTCTTCAGGCAGAGGATGAGTACAAGTTTCCTTGATTTATGAGTCAGGGCATGGTTGGTTTGCAAATATTTTTACAGCACATACCTGGATACCAACCAAAACACTCTTCTCATTTTTTATTCAAGCCATCCTTTCTCATACATTAAAGCAGAGCAGCAGGCAGGAACCCTCCAATTCACCTGCCACTATTTTGTGATGGACACTAAGAAGGAAAATGTCACTTCTTTCAAAGTGGTTTCCATGAAGATTTCTGCCATCTTTTAGATAAGACAGCTTCCCAATGAACACTGGGAATGCCTTTTTTTTTTTTAAGTAAAGTCTTTCATCACCGACCTCCCCAACCTGTGGCAGCATGTGATTTTCACAGATCGGTGATTCTTCTCTCTGTGTTCTCTCAAGCACTAAACTGCTAGTCACCCTTTAATGTGCCCTCAGCCCTGTGTCTGAAATGTAAGAGGGGGAGCTGTTGGCCAGCTAGGGAGAGGGGTGAGCTTGCCCTATTTCTGTGTCACTTCTCAGTCTCTCTTGCTGCTAGGAAAGATCAAGGGATCTGCTTCCGGTTCAATAAGAATCAGCAGACGTGTGCTGCAGACGGCTTCTGGAAGTGTTGCTCACTTGATAGAATGGGGCACAAGACTGCCCCCCCCTTGAAATTGTGTTGTCGTGAACTCACTAATGCAGTGACAGTTAGCTTTGGCTATTAACTTGACTCTTCATTGTTGTGACTTTAGGCCTACTTGAGGATTTTGTTAAATCAAGCCTGTAAGAGAGTATCCTAATTGAATGATAGATGTAGGAAGAGTCAGCCCATAGTGGTTTGGACCATTGCCTCGGCAGCTAGAATTTGGCAGACTAGAAAGCAGCTTTGGCCCTTACCCCTACTACTCGTGCTATGTCTATGGTGTGGCAAGTCCTCTTCTGCTGGTAACTCTCCTGATCAGCTGTAAGCTGTCACTGTGAGCAATAAAAGTCTTCTTCCCTTTAATTGTTTGGGACATGTATTTATTATAGCAATAGAATGTAGTCAAGGATGACTTTGAACCTCTGGCCTGCCTGCCTTTATCTCCCTGACTTTTAGGAATGGCAAGCATTTACTACTATGCCCAGTTTATACAGTGCTGGGGATCAAATCCAAGGCTTCATGCATGCTAGGCAAGTGTTCTACTGACCGAGCTAAGCCCCAGCCTGTCTTCTGTGGGAACTCAGTGATCCAGCACAACTGTAGCAACCACTCATACTGGCCTGAAGGCAAAAGTTTGACCTGTGAAGGATGGCTGAGCAGAAAGACAGAAAGGACCTGTGTATTGAACCATTCCAGTGGCTGGCTACACCGACTCTTCTGTATGCAAATAAACCCCTGTTTGGACAAGCCACTGTACTGGGCTTTCTATTATTTCTTACTGATAGGCCAGCTATAGATCTTTCAGGTCATCTTTCTTCTTGTACCTTCTCAAATCCAATCACATCCTTCCAGGTTAAAGAAACTGGCACTTCGTGGCAGCCGTAGACCTTCCTTACAGTGCTTATAAACTAAAGGCCACGATCATACCACTGACTCAGAAAGTTGCCACGACATACTGAAACGCAGTGAAGTATCCTTCACTTCTTCCTTTACCAAAAAACTCTTCAGTCTGAAATAAATGTCATGTTTCCATGAAAAGCTGCCCGTCCCCTCTGTCTCGGGCAGTACCTGAGTTGGGCCTTCTAGTCCTTCTGATATACATGTTGGCTTCAAGGGCGCAGTGAATCACATTCCTATTCTTCAGAGTTCAAGCTCTCACGCACACAATGATGAAATCTCTCCAGGGAACTCACTTTTATTCATGTTGATTGAAAAATTAATTTGTTCACAATTTACGCTTTTCAGTACATTGGTGTTATTTTTAGAAAATGCTTGTGAATGTGGTGATTTATCTGATTACCTCTTTCAATTTATTTCACATTTTTCCCAGGAAGTAGAGCGAAGCGTTGTTTATTTATTTCACAAAGCAAATAGATCCAGGCAGACTGTACGCTTGGGAAGTTGGATCACCTGTAATTAGCCAACTTGATCACAGGGATTTGGGGGATAATTTTATCATGCTCTATTAGACACTGCCAATGCTGGAACCTGAATTTAAATGATTTTAATTTACCAACATCACAGCTGTTGGCTCTCTAGATAGTTTCCTTCAAAAGCACATGCATGGATTAACAAAGCAAGCATATGCACTTCAATGCAGCGACCGTGGCCAAAGCACCTGGAGACTGAGTAAACGCAGTGTGTTCATCACACAGGAGTCTGATGAAAGAGACACAAGGGCAGGAATCAAAACTGGAACATATACACTAGGACACTCAGTGGGCCGGCAGGATGGCTCAGCGGGGGAAGGTGCTTGTGCGAACCACCTGAAGATCTGAGTTTGATACGTGGAGCCCACGTAAAGGTGGAAAGAAGAACCGGCCTCACAGAGTTATTCTATGGCCTCCACATGTGTGCCATGGTTTGAACTCACCCCAATACTATATGTACCTATAATAAAGACGAAAACAACAGTAAATGAGGCCAAGTGTGGTGGCTCACACCTATAATTCCAAAGCTCAGAAGACTGAGGTATGAGAATCATGAGTGACAGACTAGCCTGGGGTACACATTGTGACCCTGCATAAAACCACCCAACTAACCAACCAATCAGGAAGCCTGCAACCAAATGGAGGAAGCCTTGTTTATACTCTAGTGTTCAGGTTTAGCTGCCTTTGGACTGAAGTGTGATGTGTGTGCACGCATGTGCCTGCATTCACACCGCTTCACCTGAATTTCCTTGTTTAGTTGCATCCATTTTTTTTTTGTTAGCAGAAGCTCTGCTTGAACACGAACCACTGCATTTTAGCAGCATATGCATGAGTGTGAAAATTCTTACAAACCACTGTACTGCTGCATTATTTCTTAACCAAATGTGGGGAAAACTCTGCTGAAAAGTAAAAGCAGCTTCTCCATGCTGCAAGTATATTATGGGCACTGTTCACTGCACGGACCAGAGCACGGCCTTATGGAGGACTATGGCCTTAAGGAAACCTGTGGTTGCTGAATGCACTCCAGTCTTGAGAGCCGGGTAAAATGTGATTATTTGTCTATTTTATATAGATAGCCATGATAATATTACATTTAAACTCCTATAGTTGGTAATTAGATTACAATGTGTGCATAGGCCATACATGTGATTGTGTCATGCTCATTCTTCCCTTCTAAAAATATTCTTTCAATGATTAGAAATAAGTGTAGAGAGCTGCATGCAAACATGCGCGCCTATTGCATTACACCATTCACTCTAATACATGTATTTTTATTGACTTATATAGGAGCTCTTTCATGTTGACCTGCCCATTCTGCTTTCCCACACTTCACAACTAAAGCAGGTTTATAGCTCTCAGAGAGGGGTCAGCATCTTTCTCATGATGTTAAGTTTTGTACCCAACACAGTATGTACAAAAACAGATATTTGGTGTCATAATTGGGCATAGGTGTCAATTTGATAGTTGAGGGTTTGAGCTCTGGGCAGATTTTTAGAGAATTAGTAGTTGAGTTAAGCCCAGAGCAAACCTGTAGGAGACTGTCTAGTTGATGGGGAAGACCAAGCCCATGGTGGGTGGAACTAGGCCCTGGACAGGTGAATAAAACAAAGAGAGCTGGTTGAGGAACTTGGCATCCTTGTGTATACTTGGTCAGACATACTGGTCTGGAACGTAAGGATTGTCCCTGTCTTAGCTGTTATATGTATGTAGTATGGCCAGTTCTCTTAGCCCTGGTGCTGGCGTGAGTTCTTCTGTCGAGTGGACTAAGGACTGTAATTGGACTATCGTGAGCAAATACACCCCTTGTTCTCTTAAGCTGTTTGATGGTGATTTTATCAGCAACAGTTCAGGGTAAGATCCATCATGGCAGGGAAGGCCTGGTAGCAGGAGCATGAAACAGATGCTCATGCTGAGTCCACAGTCAGAGCAGAGAGTGGTGAGAACAGGTGGTCAGCTCCTTCTTTTTACACAGACTAGGACCCTACTCTCTGCAATGGTGCTGCCCATATTTAAGGTTGGTCTTCCATCTCAGTTAACTCAATCAAGAAACTCCCTCATAGACATGCCTAGAGGTATGTCTCCTAGGTGATTATAGATCTTGTCACACTGATAATAGCTATAACCATCACAGTCTGTGAATTTGGAATGGGTGAGGGCAGACAAGCCAGGAACAGCATATGTGTTTGTTTCATTATTGGTCCAGCCCAAAAATTCCTCCCTGGTGGCTGGAGAGGTGGCTCAGGGGTTAAGCCTCTGCCTTGCAGGCGTGATGATCCTGAGTTCGGATCCTAGACCCCATGTATAGATGCCTGGTGGAAGCGGGGGCGGCCCACGTTTCTGGTCCTGGTAGGATGGAGCCTGTGAATCCCAGAGCAGATCAAACAAGGAGGAGGTGGAGGCGTCCATGGTGGTTCCCGAATTCGTCCGTGGTTCTACATACACACACTTACATGCACACGCACATGCATACATGCACAATTGAATAAAAAAAATAAAAAAAAAATTCCTCCCTGAACATTTGCTATTTGTCCACAACAACATTATATGTCTGAGGCAGATAAAAGAGGCCTAACTCACATGTGGGTTCTGCCCTCAAATTCCCTTGAAGGTTCCTAGTGCTTTTTGCTGACCTGGCCATTTCCAAAAGTAGTCAAACCTCACTCGTAGGCTATACCTTTGCAAATCCTCCTGTAATTCCTACTTGTGGCTGCAAATCAAATCATTTACAGATTTACAGACATACAAGGAGCAGAAAAAAAGAAGTGGGTTGTTCAATGAATCGGTTCCTACTGAGGCATCAACTTACCTTCTTGTTTGGGCTCTCACCCTATCAGCAAGTGTCCCCTTCACAATCTGGTTAGTGTGTGTGTGTGTGTGTGTGTGTGTGTGTGTGTGTGTGTGTGTATGCTGTTTAAAAAATGTCTGAAGTACTCTTAAATGTCTCTAATAACAAGAAGGCTGACAGGCCTCATGAAAAATTTTATGTTTGATAAGCCTCATCCAGGTCTGAGTTACAGGGGTCTTGGTTGTGAGCACTGTTGATGAATTCTATATTAAATAAGGTGTCTTAAACAGAAACACACACAAAACAATGCTATGCTCTGGTAGGCTTATAAAACCATGATGCATGACTCTCAGGATCCAATTATAGGAAGAACATCTTAATATTCATTAATTCTATGCTTGCAGCAACCTAAAAGGACATAATTACTGCAAATACTGTGTTTTGTTCTATTCTATGTAATTGAAAGGGAAGATCACCTTTACTGTAGGTCAACTGTGGACCAAACTTCTAAGTCTTTAAAAATGTATTAAGCCAGATAATTTTCACACCCACCTGGTGGTAAAATGTAAAAGAAACATTTCACAGATGGGAGATGATGCTCAGAGAGGTTGTCAATTTCACAAGGTCACCCAGCCAGTGGTTATGGCACAATGTCACACCACTGTCTAATGCCCTATCAGAGATTCCAGACAGGTGACGCTGTGAAGGTTCCTTTCTATTTCAATAGGACACATGATCGATCTGTCTTCAGCACCCATTCATTCATCCAGAAAGTAGGTATCAAGTACCTACCACATCCCAAGGCTGTGTGACTCTGGGTGTTCAACAATGTGCAAAACAGATAAAAACTCTAGATTCAAGGATGGAGGAGCTAGAGAAATAATTGAAAGGTTGGATCACATGACTTTAAGTGATGTCTTGAAGTATTAGACACCTGCAGAAGTAAACTCATTTCCACTTTGCTGGAACAATGGAGCACACGGGAACAGCCAGGGTGTAAGAGGCCAAGCCTTGAGCTGCTGTAGCATGAGAGGAATCATCAAGTGTTTGAGGTCTTCCACTCCCAATAGTGGACTCAACATGCTAAACACAGAATGCTGGGTAAACTTTGCAACCACCCCCCTCCCAACATCACTTGAAGAATTTTCCCAGTGGAATGAGACTCTCTTCAAAGCCTGTAGAAGTCATTGTGGAATGATGGTTCCAGGCTTGGGCGGGTGTTGCAGTTACTTTTTCTCTTTCTGCTGCTGTTGAGACAATATTCACACAACCAGCTTGAGAGAGAAAGGGAACGTTTATTTGGCTGGAGAGAAACAGTCCATTAAGATGAGAATACCATAGCAGAAGGCCGAGAGAACAGACTGCTAGAGCAGACTACTGTCAGAGGCAGGGCAGGGCTGTTCAACTTCAAGGTCTACCCCCTGTGACACCTCTTCCTCCAGCAAGGCTTTACTTCCTAGGGTTGCCAAGACCTTCCCAACCATTAACATCAGCTCAAGATGCAAATGCACGAGCCTGTGGGGACAAACCATTGACAGCATGATATTCAATTACCTGGAAAGTGTCCTGCTGCCTAGGTCAGGCCCAGACTGATAAAGTCAGAATCTGGAAGCGCAGCTCAGCCGTGAGCTCTTGTAAAGCTCGACCAGGTCAGCCAAGCCGAGGCGGGCTGTGGCAGAAGGTGAGCAGGCCGTGACCCGTCGGCAGGCAGCTCGTGTCAGGACCCTGCAAGCTCTCAGCTTGCTCCTGCTGGTGGTCTGCAAAGGAGCCACTCTCCTAATCCTCCTCTCTGCACCTTCATTTCTGTTGCTCTCTGTCCTACTGGGAGTTGAACATTATCATCTCTCAGATACAAAGAGCCAGCCTAAGTGGATGCCTCTAGAGTTGCCCGGTTGAATGCGGTGATTTTCCAAAGGGGTTCCCACTGAGCTGAGGGTACGCGTTGAGGTCAGGAACAGATGCAGGACTCAGAGCAAAGGAATTATCATTTCCGTCACTAAGACTCTAAAAGCCAAAGGTAATGCCCAACGCGTGCCCCTTGGGTGGCAAACTATCCTTTTCTTCCCCCAAACTGTAATTTCTCTTTGTAATTTTATATGAAGTTAATAGTTTAATTTGTAAAAAAACCATTATGAATCAGTTAACCAAGACTATTGAGCATTTTCAATGTATAAAATGCTAGTAGAACATGCAGGGAAGAGATAGGAAGTAATGATTGAACTGAGTGACCCTCTGAATGTGGAGTTAACAGATTAACAGTAATAAAGGGAGCTATTAGAAAACTGGGCTGACATGGGCTGGAAGATGGCAACATTCCATGCTGTAGAGAAAACGCCTGGCTAGAGTCCTGGTTGTTCGCATTACAATGTCTCTGGTGAATTCTGGGATCATGTAAGAGACAAGGGACAAGGGTATGATTCCCTGTCCTAGACTCTTGCAGAACAAGGTGGAAGTTTCCAAGGCTCTGTTCAAAGGATAGTTTCCTGAATTTTGTTTATATAGTTCTAAACAAAACTTTTAACTTTCACTGGGGACCAATGAACCAGCCTTGTGCTTGGATTGGCCAAAGTAAGCAACAGGTCACAGAAAAGGTACCATTTCTTGATACATATCCCAGGCTGGTTTGGAGCTCCTGACCCCACCACCACCTCCCAAGTGCTGGTATTAGAGCATGTACCTCCATGCCTGGCTTCCATTCTTTTTTTAAATATTTTTTATTTATTCAATTGTGCGTGTGTGCGCGTGTGTGTGTGTATGTGCGTAGAACTACAGGCGAATTCAGGAACCACCATGGACTGCCTCCACCTCCTCCTTGTTTACTCTGCTCCGGGATTCACTGGCTCGGCCCTACCAGGACCAGAAATGCAGGCCGCGCCTGCTTCTTCCCGGCCTCTATAAACGGGGTCTAGGATCGGAACTCAGGACCTTCTGCCTGCAAGGCAGAGGCTTAACTCTTGAGCCACCTCTCCAGCCCCCCTGGCTTCCATTCTTGCAAAGGCCCTTGTAGACTAACAAATGTTTTCCACAATGCCCATAGCAATAAGAACAGAAGTGAAACACTTGGATGAGACCTTTCTATGTGTTGCTGTTTTACTTCTGTGAGGGGGTCGTCAAGGCCTAAGCCTGCTCTCCAGAGAATCGATGCATTAGCATCTGGAATAGATTGTTGTTAGGTGGGATTCCTCCCTCTGGGAGATGAATTTGTCTCTTGCCTGTACAGAAGTGGCAGACTGGATTCCTCTGGGAGTTGAGTTGCCTGTATAGACAGTGGCAGACTGGATTCCTCCTTTTGGGAATTGAGTGTGCCTCCTATCTGTTCTTCTCAGAACTGGCAAAGCTGAAACTTCTCAAAGCAATTTCTTCCCTGTGCATTGAGATACATTCGAGATACATTGAGATGCACTGTTAATACATGAATCAAAAGATTATGCACATATCCCAGTAACCAGGTAACTCTGCTTTGAGACATTCATTGTCCATTCCCTTTTAGCAACTAAATGTCATGCCTGGTTTTAACTCTACCTAGAGACATCATGTCTGGTCCCACCCAGCAAGTAGATGTCACTTTTGCCTTTTCTTTGCTAGCCCAGAATGTATACATTTAACAATCCTGTAGAGAATTTGGCCCTGCTCTTCTTGGATTGTTTTCCTATAAATACTCATGTATGCTACAAAAAAAGTGGTTTAGATGATGGAGGACATCCTAGGCTCCTTCTGACCCGAGGCCTGATCAATTCCTACCGCTCCCACTTCTGTTTCCTGCACGTAAGTACGAGTTTATGTTGGTTCATGGGCTCGGGCATTTCTGTTGCTGTGACTTCAGGGAAAAGGTTCATTATTTGGCCTATGGTTCCCGAGGGGATGAAGCCCTTATGGTAGGGAACACGTGGTGGCATGCAGAAAAGGCATGTGACGAGGGCAGGTCAGCTGTTATCTTACAGCCATAATCGGGAAACAGAGAGGGAGAGTGAGAGAGTGAGAGTGAAAGAGACAGAGAGAGAGAGAGAGAGAGAGAGAGAGAGAGAGAGAGAGAGAAATCAAGAACAGGAAGTGGAGCCTAGTTATCAAACCTGAAGTCACATTCATTGTTGGACTTCCTCCAGCAAGACTCTACCTCCTAAAGATACCATAACCTTCCCAAACAGTACTATCAGGAAGGAGCCAAGTATTCAAACACACGAGCCTTGGCGTGTGGGGGTTATATTTCATATTCAGAACATAACACCATGTATTAGGTATCAATTTTTTTTATTTACTATCTTCCATATCATCCTCACACTTTTAGGTGACAGAAATAATTACCCCAAGCTTTCGTTTAAGACAATGACTGGAGGCGGTGAGACTCACACAGTGGTTAATTAGCAAGCAGTTAATGCAGGGGTCTGACTCTAGAGCGCACATTCTGAACAGAGGTTCTTCCTCACACATAAACCATACAAACCTGACTGCTGATGACCTAAGTCAGCAAAGCAAGAAGTGAAGATAATTGGCAGGAGCAGTCTGGGATAGTTGGAAGTTCCGTCATACCTGCAATCACCTGGGGTGAGAGCTATCTCTCCTATCTTTGGGCCTGTCTGGATGGAGCCAATGTTGATGTACAGAGTGGATGAGTATCCTAAGACTTTACCAGAGTAAATTCAAGAAAAGAAAGGGCCGCCCTCCTTTTGGATGGCAGGGCCTGGGCTGGCTGCTTCTCTGAGCTGGCAGCCCACGTGTTTGCTTATTCTTGCTTTATGGGGAGGAAGGGACTGTCAGGTGAGCTCTGGAATCTGGGATAGAGCTAATTCATTGAACAGAGCTTGTCACTTAAAAACAAAACAAAACTATGGGTTCACTTCTGTAGCTAATTAGCAAAGGGCAGGGAGGAGAGAAAGAAAACCCCATCTCTTTGAGCTCAGCGGGAAAGGAAAAAAGGGCAAGCTGTAATGCCAGACTGGGTAGAATGGGAGAAATGGAAGGGGTGTCTGATGAGAGTGCATCAGGAGGCGTCCAGCCTCATCTCGGCTGGAGAGGCCTGTCCTGCCCGGCCAGTTACTGTCTAGTGAACCAAAGGCTCAGTGGTACAAAAAGAGCCAAGTCAGATCAAGTCTTCTCTCCCCTGCTCAGCCTCTGATTTGAGACACACCTGGGCTGACAGGGACCTCTGGCTCCGAAGCCCCGGCTTGTCAAACACCTGGCAGCGTCTTGATCCCTGGCCCAGCCCGCCCTCTCTCCCCGGGCTGAGCTTCTCTAACAAGGGCCCCCACTGCAGGATGCCTGTCCTTGCGTCTGTGCTCAGAGCAGCCGTGCTGCTGCGCCTTCGTTTCACGTCCTCCATCAAAAGCTGGTGGCTTCCTGAAGGGCTCCTTGGGAAGCCACGGTGGCCACGTAATTGCTGAAGCCGCAACTGAAATTCACTTTTGAATCTCCCCCGAGCACAGAGTTTTGAAAGCTCCCATGGAGAAGGCACAGGCTACCCTGACATGTTCCTGAAACCTCATTTCTGTGTGGTCTCTTTCAAAACCTCTGGAAAGTTCCAGCAGATCCATCTCTTGATAATTTTTTCCTCCTTTCGTGGGGGGCAAGTCAGCAGAGAGCAGAGCAGATGTCAGATCTAAAGCTTTTCCAGCTCCACCGCTTGACCACTGGCCTGCTCATTTGCCGATGCAAATGAAGGCTGGGCATGTTTCTCATTGGGCGGGGTAGGGGAAAGACACGACGAAGCCCAATGCTGACTTAGGAGGAAAAGAGACAACGAAGCCCAATGCTGACTTAGGAGGAAAAGAGACAAAAGTCTGTCGAAGTTGGAGACATTCCCTTTTTCAAGAAAAATATGAACAAACGATGATTGGAGTCAGCTGCAGCTCTGCCCGGTGGAATCCTATAATTCTTTCCCCCACCCTCTCTAAGAAGCCAAAATGGATTATGCTTAATGGATTCTCAGTGCCCTTTGGGAGTTTTCTTTCTGTCATGAGGCTGATGGAAAAACCATAGGCTGCAATTCTCAGAAATGCAAATTCCTTCAAAAGAGGAGCAACAGGGCACATGTGGAGCACATAGACAAGCTGGGAAAACCAGAGAGCAGGTGCTGGTCGGAGTCAAGGTTAACACTCGGGGTTAAACCCTCGAGACGTGAGCCCTTGACCACGCTGACCGTGCTTTTCCTCGCGCTGTGCCACCCTAACTTGGAGTTACCACACAGACGAGGCAGGTGGTCAGATAGAACATGGGCATCATACTTCAAGAGGTCTTGCTTGGGCAAATAATTCATGCCAGCAGCCTTGGTGTGCTGAGCTGTGAAGAACCCTCTGGCTGCAAGAGGTGTTGGGCTCTGTCTGAGATTCCCAACATGGCCCCCACAGGCTTGGTGTTAGAAGATCCCAGGATCTGTATGAAGAAAGCCATACCATGTCCTCTCCCCCACATTCATTCACAGAAGGTGACATATCACTTACTGTAAGGTGTACTGGTAGCATGAAATGCCAGCTCAACTGGGTTAAACTTTGTCATTCTGCAGAATTCCCATTGTATGGCTATCGAAAGTGTCTTTCTATTTATTTTTTAATTTTTTATTCTCTTAGATGTTCATAACACGAAGACAGCAAATTTATAACATTTATAATCTTAAATCTTCAATCCCATCCCCGTTCTTTTTTTGTTATAGCCCTTCATCTTCTCTACCAGTCTCCCCCCTATGTTCATGTCTTTTTACATGTGTAGCCCACTGAGATTCCTCTGTGTTGCCTTTGAAGGAAGTGTTTCTTTAGACTTATCTAGACACAGAGAGCTGTCTAGTCACTAAAAAAGAAAATAGGTCCAATATAAATTCATTAAGGTCTTCTGATTTTTTTTTCACACCTAAGAGTTAAATTCTTTTGAATATTCTTGTTTTAAAGTTTTTATTGTGAAATAGTTTCAGGTCCACAAAAGAGAAGAATTTCACAGCCAGTACTGCTGTTTGCCTCCCACACTTCAAACTGCTGTTTACCGGCTATGTAATGCTGATCTGCGGTTTCCTTACTTAGAAACTGCAACAATAGTTCCTTCTACCTTTTAGCCTTGTTGTGAGTTACAAATAAGGGGACATCTGCTGGAGCCTTTAGTAAACTCTAATGTACCTCACAAGGGGCAGTTGCCATTGTGAGCCTCGCTTCTTACTACAAGGACCCCAAATTGAATTGATAATAGCACTAGTTATCTGCTGTGGCATAATACATTCAGTGTATGCAAATTTTTTTGAGTGTCTCATAGCCCAGGCTGGTCTCCAACTCTCTATGGAGCCAAGCCTTGCTTTGCATGAATGAACTGTTCCTCCTGCTTCTACCTTCCAAAGGATAGTTTATAGGCATGTGCCACCCTATCTATTTTTATGACACGAGTTGACTTTCTCGATAATCCTGTAAAACAGGCTGACTAAACCATATCTTCACTTGCTATACACATTATCCTGAAGCTGCGAGGGTTACCCGTTCATAGAGGCCAGTTCTTTGAACTCTTGGCTCACAACTGCCTTGGCCTTTGTCAGCGTTAGCTGTGAGGAACTTCATACCTCTTGAATGGGGCTTTGTTAACACTAAGCTACTGGGTCTGGTTTTACCTGGCTTGAACCTTTCTTATTTTTCGGATGTAAGACCTCTCTGTAATACTGGTCTGCTTTTGGGAACAGAGGCCCCCCCTGGATTTCCTGAATGGCTCTCTCCTTGGTAACCTTCAGCTTGGCTGGGACTTCAAGGAGTGGAGCTTACTATGAGCTGCAAGCTGTTGCTAGTCAACCTTGCCCTGCTGTCCCTTGTAGAAAGGCCAAGACAATTCAGACAACTTTTTCAAAGGGGTCATAGCATTTGCCATTAATTCATTGTGGAACAAAATAGAATTCAACTCTTCCACACATCTATCTAAAGTAAAAAGCAGTCTTCTCCCCAATTTATCAATAATGGCTTTTTCCTTCTGACTTTCCAATGTTCCTTCAAAGGCCCAACATGATTGTCCGGGACTGATGTTTGAGTGACCTGGGAAACCCACCCAGGACAGGCTTGGAGGAGCTGTCCATAGGGGTTTTTAGGGTCCACGCTCTGACACTACTTAGAGACAGCAAATAACTTCTTGGAAAGTCTTTGATATTGTCCCCAAGTGAGGTGACACTTGGATCACACACACCTACGTTTGCATCCCTTTCAAAGTCTTCTGACCTTGCCATTCCCAACTTTCAAAAAGAAGCTACTGGCTCAGCGGCTCCTTTGACAGTAATTCAGGGTCCTTTTTTTTTTTTTTTCTTTTATCCCTTTTGAAGGAGATGTTTGTGCTACACTGAAAAGCACAGATGAGGTCAGATCCCTTCTGGGGCAGCTGGAGGTAAAGGAAGCAGCGCGATCTTATCTGCTAGGAGGTAGAATTTAGAACAAGCGGGGCCTGGACTCTCCCTAGTGAGGGAGGCCAGCTGCCTTTGGACTCTACCCAAGGACGTTGGCTATCCAAAAGAGAGCCTTATAAGGCCGTTTCTTCTGGGAGGCAAGTCTGCAGTGAACCCTAAGGGCAGGCTCTAGAGACAGCATGAAAATCACATGTAAGGCTGGTCAGCCAATGCTTTCTCTGCTCCATCATTCCACCTCAGAATGACACAAGGCCGATGACTGGAAAGTTCCACCAGCCTCCCACACTCTGCCCTACTCCTCTAATGACATTCTCAGACTCCTGCATGACCATGTTATACTATAGTAGGTTTTACTGGAAAGTTCTTCTGGGGTGCCATCTGAAGGCGTCTGTGACTATTGAATTCCAGGCTTTTAAATCCTGTTTCCTTGAAGAATTGTGGAACAGGGACTTGGTCATTTAACAATCAATTCCATCAACTTATTCTTTGGATTACATTTCTCTAAAATGATTGAAAGTCCTTCTATCCTTCTGCAAGGTTGTCAGCTTTCTCTTCTTTAAGCTGCTCAGTGTCTCAAGTCCTTTCCTTCAGTGCATTGATTAAGACAGGACAGAGCAAGAATGGAGAATTAGTGATTCCATCACCATTCTTAATGTTCTGTGTTCAGGAAGGGCAAGCGAGCCCAGAAGAGGTATGAGGATACTCTCTCTCTCTCTCCCTGTAATTTTCTTTCTGATCTGTAATTCGGGGGGGGGGGGGATTGACTACGCAAAATCCAGAGGGTGCCATTACTGAGACTCGGCTGAGGAAGCACTGGGTACTTCCCGATAGCCCTCACCTTGCTGTGGCCAGTGCTTCTAAGAGCGAGACCCCGAGGATGCGGCGAGGAAGCAGCTGCCATCTCCTGCCCGTGCGATCAGAGTTCCCGAATGCAACCTCCAGCCGCAGTCTCGCTCTCTCCATCTCCCTCCCTCTTGGTGGCTTAAGCAGGGCGGCTCATGGCGCCAACACGAAATGGCAGCCCTCAGTGGTGCCCACTGTTCTTATACTGGTGTCTCCAGGAGGCACACCCCCCCTTGGCTGTGTGCTGCGGCCAGCTGCCACCCTCGCCCTCTCACGCTGCCAGCTGACCTTGTGAAACCACAGGCTCTTTCTTCCCACAATCCTGCTTCTCCCGCCCCAACGCCACTTAAACATTATTAACAAGGAAAAGCTGTATGTATTTTTTGTGTATATCATGTTATTTTGGTATATGTATACATTGTGAAATGGCTGAATCAGGTCACTTAACATAGGGCATCCTACACATATTTTTTTTTGTGAGCGTGTGTGTGTGTGTGTGTGTGTGTGTGTGTGTGTGTGTTTTACGGGGATGCAAGATGGGCCAAAGGGCGAATGTGTTTGCTGTGCAAGTTTGGTGACATAAGCAACCATGCAGAGGTAAAAGGAGAGAAGCAACTATACAAAATTGTCTTTTTACTTTCATGGGTGCACTGTGGTACCCTGCTCACATGCACACATCATGGAAACACGTAATAATAATAATAATAATAATAATAAATTGAAAAATCTGCTGTTTTAGCAACTCGTACTTATATGTACAATATATTATTATGATCACCATGATATATAGCAGATCTTTTGCAATTGTATTTTGACCAACTTTGCCCAAATCCCACCCTCCCAACCTCACTCCGGCCTTTTGTATGTACTGTTTGCCTTCTACACCTACATGTTTGACCTTTTTTAGGTTCCGAGGCAGTGGAAAGGTCTGAACCAAGGGAGTTAGTTCTCCATTCATTCTTCCCTTTGCCAAAGTTCTGACGTGTTTCCTTGGCAACTTGTCATGGCTCCGCCTGCCTCACTCAACGGTGCTCATGAATCCCTACTCTCTATTCCACTTCCTTGTTGAACATGCACTGTGTGAAACTCTCTCTACCTGCTTCCGTCTGATGTTAGTACTAAACTTCATAAGCAAGGGACTATTTTATTCAAAGTTGCTTATCTTGAGGCTAGAAAATCCCTGGGCAATGCAACATTCATTCATCCATTTTATCCATCCCTCTGACATGTACCACGTGCCAGACAATTAGGCCCTTAGGATATATGAAGGGAGCTTATTTCTGGTTGAATAATGACAATAGCTAATGTTCACCAAGTGCTTTCTATGGACAATCTTCGTGACACTGAATCATCACAATGACCCTAAGAGACAGATATAATGGTAACTCTCATTTTACTAGAGGAAACTTTCAGACAGAGAGGTCAAGTGGTTTGCTCAAGAAGAGATCTGGTAAGCAGTAGAACTAACATTCACACTCACAAAGTCTACAGTTCATTGTCTGCTACGATGTCTGTATATGTACACAACACACACATATATCCATGTCAGTAGGGCATGTGTCCAGTAAAAGTCTGTTGAAGTGATGACTGAATACTGAACAATGCAAAGAAAATGGGGGTATCATGATGGGTCGGGGGAGAGTTGGGTGGTTCACAGGGAAAGTTGTAAGATCCTTGAAGGCTAGGTAAAGAGTTCCAAGAGTGGAAACACAAGGGAGGACATTGGTGTGTGTGTGTGTGTGTGTGTGTGTGTGTGTGTGTGTGTGTGTGTAGAAGGGAGATATTCCAGGCAGAAGCACAGCATTTACAAAGTCACAGAGATTTGAAGAATCTGACTGGTGCATCAAAGAGTCAGAATAATAGATGGAGTTACACTGTGAAGACCTACATATAGTGTGGGTGGTAGATGGAGCTTGGCTCTCATGTACTAATAAAAACTAATAAAATGCCTTAGGAATGGCATTTTGGTTCCACAAGCAAAAAGTCTGAAGGAAGAGTACTGGAACAGTATCCCGATGTAACATGGAGGCTGAAATGGGATGGCCAAGTGCTGTAGTTACTCCTCTTCGTTTGCTGTGAGACAGTGAGCCACTGAGGGGAGAAAGGGAGATTTATTTGGCTTACAGTTCCAGAGGGGATATAATCCCTTAGGTGGGAATCACGTGGTGGAAGGCATGGTTGGAGGTGGAGGTTGGCTCGAGCCATTGCCATCAGGAAGGACAGAGAGCAGAGTCTACCAAAGCTCAAGGCCTGTCCCCTGGGGCTCACCTTTCTCCAGCGAGGCTCCACCTCCTGAAGGTGCTGCAATCTTCCTAGACATTAACATGAGTTAAGGACTCAAACACATGGGGCTATGGGGGTCAACTCATCTTCAGACCACGACGCCAAGACACTAAGGTTTAAGGGACCGTGCGCAAAAGGTCTCCCCAAGAATTAGCAAGAGGAGCCCCGTTTCCACCAGTGTGGTTTTACGACGTGCCTCATCTTCTCCGCATCATTTCTTTTTATTAAAACGAGCTGTTGAGACTCCTCTTGCAGTTAACCATGACTACAGGGGCCTTAGCAAGATCTGATGGCACTAAATTCAGGATGACAGCTTCAGGATTTGAGATTATTAGTTCATCATCTTTCCAGCAGGTTTTCGAGCGGATGACTCAGCCTTCTACAGCAGAGATACAGAAACAATAGGTCAAGCTCCCTCGAGAAGGCAAGTAAACGGTGATCTCAGGAAAGAAGGACAGCATCAGGAGGAAGCCAGGAGTCCAGGAAAAGTGCTCTCAAAGCCTGCAACTGGTACACACACTTCCCCAACCGGCAAGATCAGATGTGCTCTGCGCATCTTTGGCTAAGCACAGCTGACGCCGATTAGGTACTCAGTGAATATATGCTAAATAAGACCAAAAGAACAATGTTCTAGGGGCTCTGTCCTATTGGGTGTATTTCCTCCCACTTCAAACCCAGGCATAGTGTTTTGAGAACAGAAATGGCTAGAGGAAGTCAGAAACTGCATTTCTTATTATTCTTTGCAAAGATCCAGCGCTAAATGGAACAGAGGTAAGAGCACTTTGTCCAGGATGCTTTTGTAATGGACAAAACACGTTGAGGAGTCAAAAGACTGCATCAGGAGACCTGGTTTCCCCCCATTCTTCTCCGCCATGGGAAAGTGTTCCTGTGGCTCTCACAGCCTCTTCTCTCTCTGACTCTCTCCCGGCATCTCTCCCAGAAGCTAGACCCCAAACTTCTCAGTGCAGGCCAGGGAAAGAATAGTTAATTCATGTCAAAGTTTCCAGTTTTGATGCTGTTTCTCATACTACCTTCCTCAGCATAAATGTACAGCCAGGTCCGTGTCACCAAGGCGATTACAGTCTGGAGAGGGTCGGGAGAGCTGGGTTTCCCAGGAAAGAGGGTGGACTGGCTTGTACCATAGTTTTCATGCTTCCCATTGGATTGTGTGCACGTTGGAAGAAGTGATTATTAGCACGTGAGAAAAGGCTAAAAATCTAAATGAAGACAAAAGACATGAAAAAAGCCAAGAAGGGACTGTTAGGGAAGAGGAAAGGGGGAAAGGGACAAAAGAGGGTAACAGAGTGTTATTTATCATCAAGATACATTCTATACATGTATGAAAATGTCACATGACACTCATCACTTTGCACTATGAAATACACTAGTAAAAATCATAAAGTAAACTAGCTGCAGATGAGAAAATGGCACAAGATTTGAAAAATCACTGGGTTAATTTGCTCTTACAGGGTCAGGGCTGTGATTCTGGGACTTCAGAGAAGAAATTCCCCCTGGGATGACAGAGTCACAACATTTAGAATGAATTCTTGTTTGTTTGTTTATGTGTGTACATATGTGTATGTATGCAAGAGAGCACCTGGGTGGGTGTGCCTGTGGAGGTCCAAAGGTGACCTTGGGAATCATCCTGGATTATTCTATCTCCTTATTACTTTGCTCTGGGTTTTCCAACATTTTTTCTGGGAGATCTGGGGATTTGAACTCAGGTACCTTTGCTGGTGAGGCAAAGGCTTTAACTCCTGAGCCGTCTTCCTGGCCCTGGGATGAGTTCTTCAGTGTGCATTTCTTCTTTCCTGATGTGATGGCCAAGCAGGATCCAAAGGAACAAATGGCTGCTGCCAGTGGAAACCCTGGGATCATTTTGGGTTGTGATTTTCTAAGCTTGAGGTGATAATACTTATAAATGGCTAACCATGAGTCATACTGTCTAAGATTTCAACAGCAAGCTTTGAAATCAAGGCCATGCAACCTATTACCATAGTGATTTTTTTTTTTTTTTAAAGACTGGAAAGAAAGAATCGCTACTTGGAAATTCTGGAGAAAGTCTGCTTGTGTTATAGCAGCAAGGGCTGAGTGGCTTCTCCTCTCTTCCTACCTTGGCTGGGCCCAGGGCAGCAGCTGCCAGCGCTGGACTTCCAACTTTCCTTTGAAGCTACTGCTGGTGGAAAGTGTTATTTCAGGCATTAAAGTCCCCCCTCATCCCCCCACCCCAGTTCCAACTTGCCTTTTTCCATTTTATTTGTGACAAGCTTGAATTTTTATGGAATAAAATAAATAAAATTTAGTATCTCAAAGTCATGCTTATGTGGATCCCAGGCACAAATTATGAAAGAATTTTCATAAAGGAAGAGAAGGAGGAGGAGAAGGAAGAGGAGAAGGAGGAGAAGGAGGAGGAGGAAGAGGACAAAAATGGTCACAAAATTCACAACATAGAAGTTTGTATTTTGTATTTGCTCACAAGTTTACTGAGCTAACTAGATTACTACTTGAGAATGGGGAAATCCAGCTTTAAAATTCTTACTGTCTAGTTCCTGAAAGAAGAGAGAAGAACTTTCTGAGTTTTTACATTTCACTGTCAACTCTGCCTATCCCACCACACTAGCACACACCTAAACCAAGAGAGGAGGAGGAGAAAATGACATTGCTGGTTTCCTGAGTCAGAGCCAGCGTAGGGCAGCTCTTGGGAACCCACTTGACAATTGACTGAATTCTGGGGACCAAGGAGCCAGAGAACACGGAACATCCTTTTTATATATACACCCGCTTCAGCCATCTCTCACTTTCTTGGCGCGCACATAGAAACTCCAAATTAAACCACCCAAAGAGATGGCAGGAGGGGGTGGGGGGTGGGGGGTGGAGTGGTGAATGGGTGTGTGTGGGGGGGGTCGGAGTGCCCCGCGGCCGCCAACTCCTCCCTCCCTCGCGTCTCCAGGGTGCCATCGGGTGCCCCACGGCGAGGAAAGCGCTGGTGCCCACCTTGCTCGCAGACGCCCTTGCTGACCTGGGTGATGGTCTTCTCGCCCAGGCTCTGCGCCCACAGGCTGGCGGCGCGCAGCTCGCAGCTGGTGGCGTAGGTCTTGCCGTCGCTGCCGCACACCGGGTAGCGGTTCTTGCACATGCACACGCTGCTCACCGCCGGGCCGCCGGCTGCTGCGCCCGCCTTACCCTTCCGCCTCTTGCGGCTCTTCACGCACTCCATGCCGTGCGCGCAGTGGCCCCTGCCGGCCACGCCGACCCCGCACGGCTCGCCCTCGCCGCGGGCGCACTCGGGGCAGCAGCCGCACGCGTCGCGGGTCTCGCCTAACTTGCAGCCCATCGGGGGCAGCTTGGGGCAGGCGGAGCGCACGCAGGGGCCGCAGGCGTCCGAAGAGGAGGAAGAGGAGAGGGGCAGGAGCAGGAGCAGCAGCCCGGCCGCGCCGAGGAGCAGGGCGCGCAGCGGCGGCCGCTCCATGGCGGGGTGACGGCGGAGCGAGCGCAAGTGAGCGGGGTCGGGGCTCCCGGCCGCCGCCTAAGATCGGCCGCCCCGCCCGGCCGCGCCGGGAAGCCCTCCCCCGGCGGAGAGCGCCGCCCCTGGGGCGCAGCCCGCCGGAATCCGTGGCGCTCCGAGGGGTCCCTCAAGCCCAGCCCCCGTCCTGCTGTGTGTGTTGGGGGGGCACTCTCCAGCCTTCAGGGATCCCCTGCAGTGAGAGCAGCCTGGCATCCAGGACGCCTCCCTTTTCCGACCATTTCCATAAGGAGACTTTGGGACCCTCTAGTACTTGATGAGATTACATTCTCAAGGCTGGGGACACCTTTGTCATTCTTTTAAGGAGGGTGAGGAGAGGATTCTGAGTCCTCTTTGGTTACAGGGCCGGTGTGACGGGTAGTAAGTCATCCTCTCTCTCTAAATTCTTGTTCTTTATTTTTTATTCTTTCAGTGTTTCATGTATGAATAGTGAATTTTATTTTCACGCCTTAGTCCCCAATCCCATCCACCCTCCTGCCCTCATCACAATCCTTCTTCCCTTCCAGTCTCCTTCCTATTTTCTTGTCGTTTTCACGTGAGCGGCCCGCTGAGTTTCACCTCGTCTGCTTTCGTTGGCGTGCCTGAGCAGTTATTGAAGCTTGAGTCATATGCCAGTGTGCATACCACTGAGAAAAGCGTCTTCTCCCAGCCGCATTAACCCTTAACAGTCTCTTTCCATGGGGAAATGCTGATAGGACCAATTCTGTGCAGGTCTTGTGCAAATGTACATACTAGCAGTGCATTCATGGTTGCACCGCCCTGTAACATCCAGAAGATGACTGTCTGGCCACACTGCTTCTGGCCTTCAGGCTATTAACGTTCTTACCTCATCTCAGTATCCGAGCCTGGGGTGGGTGGGTGCTTTAGATGTCCTTTCGAGGGCTGGGCAGTCTTCTATCACTTATTTTCTGCCTCTTTGCCAGGTGTGATTTTCTATAATAAACATCTTCCATTAGGTTGAGTGTCGAGTGCTTCTCCAATCTATGGATATAATGACAAATTTTTCAAAGGCAGTTTGATGTAGTATCTTTATAGCTAAACCTTAATAGTTTATACCCTGTCCTTAAGGCCTCCTTTTTCATAGGTTCTTGTTCTGGCTTACAGTGACCCTGCTGAAAAGCGGTCCTTAAAGCCAATCAGAACGTGGTTCCCTCTCCCTCTTTGACATTCATGCCACTATTACACTGATGGTTACCTCGTCAGTGAGATTGTTACTGCAGCTTGCAGCATTCATGGGTTAAAGAAACGGTCATTGGCTCTTCTCCCGCAGCAGCTTACACAGTACTTCTGGTACCATATAAGCTATCTAGCAAGGAGGAAGCTTCTAGACCAGTTCTAGATGGTCCTGTGATCCATGTCCTGTGATCACTGAGTGTTTCATCTTCAGCAATAGGGTCCTACAGTCTGTTTCTGGAGAAAAAACAAGAACAATGGCAAAAAGCCTATACTGTGTTGGGGGCCTCTGATCAACAACGTATTAGGAAGAACCCCATACCCGTTACTTTGAATATTATTTAATTGCCTATAGATTCTAGTTGGCACATTGTAGGGCGTTTCTTTTTTGGTTTGCCCTATTTTCCTTTGTCTGTGCTTCTTTGTGTAGGGTATGTTTGTTTTCACACTTTTTAAAATAAAAATGTTTTTTGATCATCTGTATCCTTTTAATCTTGCTCCTCCATCACACAAAACTTGTGCTTTCTCATGCCAAGGGAAGCTTTAAGTGCGAGAATGGAATCCAGGAGGGGCCGGTGCCAGTTTGGTCCTAAGTTCATACCAGATAGTGTCGAAGCTCTAGCTCACTGCCAGACACTGGAAGGAAGGGCGTAGCCTGCAACAGCAGGGAGCCTGACGGCCTCTGTGCCACCCGGGTATCCAGAGCAGCCCAGTTTTCACCATTATTCTGGTGTTGGAGTGATTCTCAGTCACTCTGTAAGGTGCTCAATAAAGCCAACTTCAAAGGCTCTTTCCAAGAATATTGGCCCTTTGGACCTGTGCTGGCCAGATCGTAAAACTGATTTTTAAATTGTACCGCAGTGTGCTTCATCCTGCTTGCCACATTTTTTTTTCTTTATTTGGGAGGAAGAGCTCAGAGAGACAAAAAGGAAGAGAGAGAGTGAGAGAGAAAGAGAACGAGAACGAGTGCTCAGATGGCATGGTCGAGAGAGAGAAACACATACATTGCCACGGTGTACAGGTGATGCTCAGAGGACAATTTCGGAAGTCAATTCTCTCCTATCATCTGGACTCTGGGATTGAACTCAGGTTGCCAGGTTTGTAAGCAGGCACCTTACTCTTTGGGCTCTCTCTCTGACTCTTGTCACATTTTATTTTTTTGCTTGATTTCCTGCTGCCACCCCTGGCATATGTGATTCTGATTGACAGAAAGCCCAACCAGGCCACGGAAACAAGGGTCTTGTGCTGGAATCACAATGTAAAATGGAATAACTTTTAAAAAGGTGCTAATCTGCTAAGAAAGGACACACGATATATTTTAAGACCATGCCATTTGATATCAGTTGTTTTACAGCACACAAGGAAACAAACTATGATCACCAAAACTTAAAATCTTACTACATGGCATTTTTTTTTTAACATTCCCACCACCATACTGTTTTAAAACACACAGTGAAAACAATCTAGATGCAAACTCACTGTTCTTCCTACTGGGCTGGTGAACCTGTTTCAGCAAACTGTGCTTTTGTTCCTGTAGAATATGCAAACCCTGCTGGAGTGATGGCTCAGGGGTTAAGACTGTGCCTTACAAGGAGAAGATCCTGAGTTTGGATCCCAGGTCCCACATATAAATGCCAGGCAGAAATGGCAGTGGCCTGAACTTCTGGCCCTGGTGGACAGAACCTGAGAAATCCCACAGGGAAGCACAAAGGAATTAGAAGCAATCCAGGATGAGTCCTGAAGTCACCCTTGGTCTTCCACAGGGACACACAATGCCCTCTGACATACACACATACACACACGTGCACACACGCACACACACATACATGCACGCACACACACACTTAATAAATAAACGAAGTTTTAAAAAAATTTAAAATCTAGAATACACAAGCTGCTCAGAACACACTCGGGTAGGCCGAGAACATTAGTCTTGATGTTGCATTGCTTACTTTAAGAGGCAAATGATCATAAAACCACAAAACCACAAATCCAGATCATTCCCTTTTTAAAAAAGCAAAATGTCCACACTCCTCTGAGCAAGTGTCACGGAGCAGCGGCCACTGGTCTTGGTCTGTGTTGTGCAAGCACTGATGGAGAAAGGCTGGCAGGCTGGCAGAGCGCGGGGGCACAGACTTCCAAGGGGACACAGCAGTGCCTCCCCCTTTTCAGTTAGCACCGAGACATGAGTCCGGGTGACCAAAGCCATTACACCTAGTTAGCCATGTGTTGGCACTGAACAGTGCAGAAGTGGTGAGGATGACTCTGGGCAGAAGGACCTGCTGAGGCCCACGTTATATTTTAGTTGCCGAACTCCAGCCATTCGCTTTCAGGGCTGTCGAGGAGCCATTAGCAAAGCATGGTGCGCACTGTCTCCAGTCTTCCTAGTGTTACTACTGTAGAGTTTTTTGTTTTTGTTTTTGTTTTTTTAAGAGTAAGTAATTACAGAAGTGGGGGAAGGCCTGGGGAAGGCTCAACAGGTAAAGCACTCTCAGTGCAAGCTCGAGGATCAGGTTTCAGATCCCCAGACTCCACGTAAACTCCACTGGATGCATGGCCTAAGAGTCTGTAATCTATGGGGGGGGGGATGACTGAGTGAGAATCTTCAGAAGCTTGTAGGCCCTGGCCAGCCTCCCCAACAACAGCGTAGAGACCCAATCTCAAAGATGGTGCAAAGGCAGGGTACAACAGCTGGAGGTAGCCCTGTGCCTTCCTGCACATGCTGTGACATGCATGTCAGCCCTCACACACATGCATGGACATCTCTCTGTCTCCATCTCCATCTCCCTCTCTCTCTCTCTCTCTCTCTCTCTCTCTCTCTTTCTCACACACACACACACACACACTCTTCTATCTAGTAAAGGACTACATTATGTTTTAACCTAGTTAAAAATTAAAATTCCAGTGCTTAAGACACACAACCTAATATACTGCCAGAGCGGTACTAGTCTGCTAGTACATCCATCCCATAACCATCTCGTCTAGTGACTTTGGGGAGCAGAGATGAGCGTCTATTCTTTCTCCTCCCACCCTCCCCATCTTCTGGTCCGTGTTTTCAAGACTAGGATCTACTATCGCTGGAGAAGGAGAGAGAGTGCCCTGTCTGTATGAATTCGACTACTTGTAATGTTATTATCATGGGTGTCGCTGCTTCTGAGGTTACTGTGACTGCTTGGGGAACTGGTACGAAGCAGGGCTCTCAGGACTAGCTCGCTCGAGGAGTAGGTGTTGATTCCTCGAAAAGCCTTGGAGCCTCTTCACAGCACAGCTCGCTGGTACACTGGAGAGGACAGAAATGGTCCCTGATGTCCAGGAATGGAGCCAATCTCACAGCTGGGCCACAGTGTTTTAACAAATTGACTGTCCATCTGCAGCGGGGCCTCAGAGTTATTAGAAGGCCAGCTGATGCTCACAGCTGAGCTTCCTGCCATCCCGTTGAGGCAGGCGTAAACAATCTCATGGAGTGCCCTCGTTAGCCAAAGTCACCCTGTGGCCCCCGAATACCAAGCACCACCTCCCTCACTAAGCAGGACATCTGTTTTGTGCATTGCAGCTTTCTCTTGCTTCTGTCTACCTTCCTCCAGATAACACGTAGCCCCCCTTATTCACAGGGATTCCCCTAGTGAATAAGGACCCTTAGCGGATGCTTGAAGCCTTGGATAGTATCAAACTGTATGCATTATGCTTTTCCCTAAATATGCAGACCTGCAAAAAAATTAAATTAGGCACGGTTGGAACTGGGAAGATAGCTCAGAGACTAAGAGTGTGTACTGCACAAATCTGGAACCCAAGTCTGTGTCCCAAACCTATGTAAAGAGCCGGGTGGGGGTTAGAGACAGGAAGACTCACCATGGGCTGGACCTTCCCACGTCGATTAGATAATTTCCCACAGGCTTTCTCGGGGGTGGCCTTAAGAAATGTGCCCAAAGTGGAGCCTAGGAAATTCCAGAGCGAAGCAAGAAGGAGTAGAAGCAATCCAGGACATTTCCTGAAGTCACCCTTGGTCCTCCACAGGGACACATAGTGCCCTATGGCGTACACACACACACACACACACACACACACACACACACACACCACACACTTGTCTTACTCAGAGCAGAAATGTCTCTGGTGATCATTGACTGAAGGCCAACGGCACACACGTGACTTTCCCTCCCACCTCTTCTCTTCTTCCCTGTTTCAACAATGATTGTCATCCCACCCAATGCATGATAAACTCTAGAACTGTTTGCTGAAGGATTCTTTTATTTGTTTTTTATTTATTTATTTATTTATTTTTTGTAAGTCGGTGTCTGTGTGCATCAAAGGGCATTGAGTGTCCCTGTGGAGGACCAAGGGTGACTTTAGAAGTCATCCTGGATTACTTCACTCTGAGATTTCCCAAGCTCCACCCACCAGGGCCATAATTCTGTCTGGCATTTTTATGTGGGACCTGAACTCAGGTCCTTCTGCTTCAAGGCAAAAGTCTTAACCCTTGAGCCATCTATCTCTCCGGCCCTGCTGATGGATTCTTGTACTTGATAGTTTCCTCTTTCTCCTTCCCCTTTTCCTCCTCCTCCTCCTCGTTCATTTTGGGCCAGGTCTTTCTGTGCCACTTAGACTGGCTTGGAGCAAGCTATGGAGCCCAGGCTGACCTTGAGCATCTGACCTTGCCGTCTTTTCCTCCCACGGAGTGACATGGGCTGCCATACCCAGCCTGTGAGCTTCTTCGTGACGGAACATCTCCAAGACGTCATGGCCTTTGTGGAGGATGTTCCATGCTGGGCTGGCACAGGGCCTGCAGTCCAGCGGAACCTACCTGGAGAATGGGATGGCTACCTTCTTGCAAGAACCATTGATCTCGCAACTCTTCTTGTTTGGCTTCTTGGGACCAACAGCATGTGGGAGAAGTAGGTGTGGGGAAAGGGGAGAAACCCCTGTGTTCACCCCTGGACTCTCATTGAACCAATCTCGCTTCTACAGTGTGTGGGAGGATGGTACGTGATTGAGCTGATCATCATAGGGATGCTTAGCACTAAGTGATGTTCTCCTCCAACTCTTGGTGACTCTCTTTTTAGAATGTGAGGAGGCACAGCATCTGTCGTTTCGAGTAGGCCATTTTTAGGCAAGGGGAAAGTTCTGTCCAATGGCCTGATAGACTGGTGCAGGATCTTTCCTCTTTACCATGACTCGGTATTTTCCCTCTCTGACCACTGTCATCGTCACAGGAGAATGTGAAGCTGTGAGGTGTGAGTGTGCATGTGGGTGTGCACACGTGTGTGCGGGGCAACTCCATTCTAGCCCATATAAAAACAGTGCTTGAACAGGGGCTAAACCTCTGTAGATCACTTTCTAACATTCCTGCAACCCAGTCTCACTAGAACAGTGTGCAGACAGGAAAATGGGGAGCAATGGATCTCAAAAGAGGGCAGATTCTGGAGGCCAAAGGGTTTGCTTACAATACTCAGGACTTTGGCTTGGACTTTTATACATGGTGATGAAGCTGTAGAGGGATTCTGGGGGGAGGCAAGATCAGGTTGATAGAATGGAAGGTCGCTAAAGGGTGAAAGGGGACTGGGCTGTGACAGGAATGAGAAGCAGTGGTATTTCTGCAGTGCGGAGACCACTGTTAGTCTATGCAGTGCTTAACTGAGAATTAGGAGGGGGAAAAAGCATCTCTGTTGGGAAGTTGCAAGGCAGAGGGTTCAAGACTTGGCAAGCAGGTGAATCTACCTGCTTCAGGGCACATGATCTAACAGGCAGAGAGAGGGCTGAAGTCCACTCTCCCACCCCTCCGGGCTGGCTTCCTCTGTGCTGAACCCAAGCAGCATAGTCCCATAGGAAAGGGCCACTTTGAGCCAGTGTTCTGTCTGGTACGGAAATGGCACTCAGTTAAAAATTACCAGGCGAGTGGACAAGTGGACAAAGGGAAGCTATTTCTGCCAACCGTCATACTTGCTATCCATCCTGGACATGCGCTTGGGCAGCAGGCATGAATGGAGCTTGCACTGGACAGTGGATGGGTGGGGAGCCATGAGAGGTCTCAAATTAGTGGGCTATGCAAGCCCTAAACGCACTGTGGGAGGAATCCACAGTATCCTGGGGGTAGAGTGCTCCTGCTAAGCCGGATTGTGTTGGGGTAGAGGGGGAGCGTGACTTTGGGACTGTGTTTATACCAGGTCTGCTCTTTGGGGACAGTCTGGGCAGGAAGTGGTGACCTCCCTAGTGACTACATCCTATTGTTTTAGAGACATTGCAGGGCATTTGACTCTAAATGAGCCCTCGGTGTTTGCTCTGTTCTTATTGGGAAAGTCCTCAGTGATAAAAATCTCATTGTGTAATAAAGGACAGACGCTGATTTCTTATGAGTATTCTGCCTGCTGTCTTAAAAAGAGCTACAGCGATGCAGGGAAATAGCTAGTGATATAATTGAAAAGGCATTAACAGCCTATAAAATTCAGTATCAGGGAATATGAAGGACTCTTGAGGTCACCGAAAGCTAAGAGATACTGCAGCATGTCTTGAGTCCTGATCCTAAGACACTAGAAGTCAGCAAAGACAGTCTGTCGTGGTTTCTGTCCCGTTACATAATGACTTTCCTATCAGGAAGATTTCAGAAGGTCACTGCATAGCAACCAATTTCCAAATAACACAGATGAGTGCAAGGAAAATTGAGATTTTTTTAAACAAATTATTTATTTTATGTGATGTGTGTGTGTGTGTGGGTGCACGCACACGCCTATCAGATAGCACTATGTTTCCCTGTGGAGGACCAACATTGACTTCAGGAATCATCCTGGATTGCTTCTACCTCCTTCTTGCTTTGTGCTGCGATTTTCCAGGCTCCGCCCACCAAAGTGGAAAGTGCAGGCTGCTGCCATTTCTGTCTGGCTTTTTTTTTTTTTTTTTTTTAATGTGGGACCTGGGATCCAAACTCAGGACCTTCTGCTTGTAAGGCAGAGTCTTAAACCCTGAGCCATCTCTCCAGCCTGAAAATTGAGATTTTTAAGCTCTAATCCTCCCTGGACTGCATCTACCATGCAAGGCTGTTAAATCTCTAAGAGCTTCATTTTGTGGTTCACAATTCACTCTTTTATGCCTTAGCTTTTGAGTGAGCAGAGTTTTACATTTACATTCTCCATATCAAATAAATTGGAGAGCACATGGTTTTTTGTGATAAGTAGAAAAAAAGTCTTTTTGCTACTCCACAATGCGGCTTCACCTTTCTTTTATTATGGAGAAGGGATGTGGCCATTTGGTGGCAAATGGTGCAGTGCTATGTATTGTATTAATCTCTTAGTTGTCCAGTTCCATAATTCACTTTGACAAACCAGAAAAACAAAAAAATGAAAAATGTCACCTCATCAGAAGGAGCGTGGGAGACCACCAATCTAGAGTAAATAAAACATGTTCAGGGATTTAGTGACAAGCTGAACCGTGAACAGAGCATGTTTGGAAAAGGATTTCCTAGATGCTTTGGGAAGTTAGAGATTGTGTCTATTCTGAAAGGACCCATTAGGCCCTTCTGAGCAGCTAATCAGCTGGGTGAGATGTTGACTAGCAACATTCTTCTCTCTGATGGTAAGTTTGTTTATTTTTAAGCTTGTTCAAGTGTTGGAATAACAACATTCCTCTCACTGAAGCTAGAGATTCACTTTAAAGAATTCACTGATGCAGGAATGATCCTGTTCCTGCTTGTTAAAGCAGTGTAACTGTTTGGCTGTCTGTCAGTTAGCTTCTTAGGTGGAAAGCAAACGAATTCCAGTAAAGCGTCTAGCTATTGGGACCCTAAGTAATAAGTACGCACACATTCTCTAAAGGCGACAGTGTTACTTGGGAACAGCACGTGTGCTGTAGTAAACTCTGAGCTAGTCCACGACTTTGAAGCAAGGGGAGGTTTCGAAAGGAAAAAAGAGGATTGTGCAAGGTATTATTTATTTATTTATTTATTTTTCTTTCTATTTATTTATTTATTTATTCCATTCATACAAACTTAATAGGTACCCCGTCCCCTCCCTCCCTCCACTCCTCCCTTTTTCCCAGTGCCCCCTCCCCCCAACCCTGAAGCATCCCTTAGTGTGCATGTCAAACTTCCCTTTGAGTCCTCCTCTCTGATGAGGTGTAAGGACTCAGTAGCATTGCCTAGAGCTCTTTCTTGTGATACCCTTTAGTATAGGAACACTATTGTGGCTGTTAATCCCTTGCCTGCGATCCATGCTAGACTTTGGGGGGTCAATGATATGTCGGTCATTGTGCAGGTCATGCAAAGTCCGATTATGATTACTTCGGCCCTAACTTGTGTGGAGTATCCTGCATATTGTTGCTCCTCCCCATCTTTAGGCTCTTACAACCTTCCACGCCCTCTCTTGCAAATTTTTCTGAGCTTTAGGATGAGGAGAGATTAGGCTGGCCTGGTTCCTGGTGATTAATGTATGGTCTCTGATGTTCTGAATTATGGTTTGTTGGTTTTTTTCTTCCAGTTTTACTGTTCCTATACTGCCCTTGGCTCCATCCTGATGGGTATTTGATGTCATCTCCTAGCCAGAGATAAAAGGCTGTTAAAATAGAGTCTTACTATAAGAGTAGATTCAAAGGTAGATGAAATAAGAGTAGGAGACTGCGGTGGGGGGGGGGGCAGGATGGTTACCATCTATCTGCCAGATTCTCTGCTTTCCCTGACTGGTGAGATCAAATCCCTTCAGTTGTGCAAGGTATTTTGAAATGACAGTCCTTGGCCACCAGGACCAAGAGCAGGGTGATATCAATTCAAGTTTAAACAGTTAGTTATGCCAGAGTCTTTGGACTGTGATTGTACCACAAAGCAAAACTAAACAACAAACAAACAAACATCAGCAATAAACTGCTTTCTGTAGGCAGATGTCCTTGTAGAAGGTTTTTTTTTTTTTTTTTTTAATGAATGTGAATTTATTGGGGTTATTCACAAGAAGAGGGGTAAAGGCTATTTGCACGAAGGAGCAGGGGTGACACAAACCCACACGTCCTTAGCAAGTCTGCTCCCTGCTCCCTCGCGGAAGAGACTTCCAGAAGCCCAACCCTGGTACTCTCTGCAGTGTGATTTGCTCTCTGGGGAGTGTCCGCAGACAGTTAGCCTGCTCAGAGTCTCTTCCAGATGGCGGACCAGCCACAGAGTCTCCTCAGGAGGATTTGGTGTTAGCTTGTAGTGGCCCTTGTGATAGCAGGGTCTCTTGAGACCTGTCTTTGTCTCGGGTGCCTGAGATCCTCCCTTGAAGCCTCCTGGCTTTGCTTGTCACTTGCATTTTTCTTTGTCAGGGCTGGCACAACTGGTTCCATTTTGGTTCTGACACCTTTTGCACTGCCAGGCTTCAGATCCAAGTTCCTTAATGGCAAGCTGCTTTGCCTAGTAAATGTTTTCTCCTAGAACCCAGTGTTTGGTAAAAACGCTTGCATGGAAGAGGAGCATTGATGGCTAGAATAAAAAGAATAGTAGAAAAATTTAAATACTTTTTAAAAATTGCTTAGTGGCATTCTTGCAGGTCATGGAGAGGTAACATTTCTAGGATTTCCCCAAGGATTAGAAGATAACATTTTTTCCTATTTAAAAAATTCTTTTAGTGTTTCATACATGAATAAAGCAAATTTATGATATTTTCACACCTTAATCTCTAACCCATCCCTTTCTTTTCCCATTACAGCCCTTCTTCTTCCTGCCAGTCTCCCTTCTATTTTTCACGTCTTTTTGCACGTGTGGCCCACTAGATTTCATCCAGTTTGCTTTGATGGTTGCTTTGATGGTGTCTAAGTACTTGCTAAACCATGAATCAGTGGGTATACCGTTGAGGAAAGCATCTTCTCATCCCCCTCATAAGTCTCCAGGAAAGTGTGGGGCCCTTTGAGAACTTTCCCAGAGGCAATATACTTTTGACCTTATGTTACTTAGCCTTGGATCCTGACAGCTCACATAAAGCATCATTAGAATTGGTATAATAATTGCTTTGAACGTTACAGTTTTCAGGGGCATATAGGTTGCTCCGTTGGCAAAGTGATTCGGGATGACCACTCAAGAAAGGCAGAAGACACCATCCACTAAGAAGCAGCTGGTGACTCCTTGAGCCTCCGGGAATTCGCTCATGCCATGGCTCAGGGGAGTGGAGGCCCAACAGCCCCAAAGATTTAGTTTGGTTTTGAGAAAAATCAAATCAAACTAAGCTACATCCATGTTTATTTGCCTCGAACCAATAAGAACCCACTAGATTCTTATTCTTGACTCTTGGGTAGTCCTGGTTAAAATGGGGGTGGGGCGGGGGTTGGGGAGGGCATTATCCTGTGAAAAATTTTATGTAAAATTTGTGTTATACTCTACTAAGGTGGAGTCAAGAGTCAAGTCTGGGCCCAGACATTCAGGTGACAGACATCTGTTGCAAGAATTGCCTTCTGAGACCCGTCTTAGGAAAAGCCGCCATAGCTTTACTCAGAACCGACAATGACTTGATCTTTTCTCAGAGCTGCTGCCACCACGCCAATCAGAGTTTGCCAGTTCTGCCATCCCCTGTATGTGCCAGTGAGGTTTCTTTCAAAATAAGATACTGATTTCTCTGTCTTTATAAGACATGAACCATTCTTTGCCCCTCCCACAGACCAGAGACTAGCCTGATCTGTGCATGTGAGTGCTGAGTGTCAAATGTATTTTAGTGTGTGTGTTTGCATAGGTGCACATGTACACCTATGTACATATGTGGTGACACAGATATGTGTGTGTAGGTGGCTAGAGGAGGGTGTCAGGAGCTCTCCCCTGTCACCCTGCCTTATTCCTTAGAGACAGTATCTCTCTGAACCTGGAACTCCTGTTTTATTTATTTATTTTTTTTTATTTATTATTTTATTTATTTTTTATTTTATTATTTATTTTTATTTATTTATTTTTATTTTCTCAGCTATGCTGGCGGTCAGCCAGCCTCAGAGATCTTCCTGCTTCTGCCCCCACAACACAAGGTTACAGGTTCCTGTACGACCTCACCCACTTTGTTACATGGGTGCTGGGATCTGAACTCAGATCCTTCCTGTTACGGATCGACAGCTCTCAGACACTAGGTCGTCCATTCAGCCCCTCTTTTTATGTTTGATTCTGCAACAGAGTTACTTTTGTTTGAAAATTTGGCTCTTCCTTATTTTATTTTAACGACTCTCAGATAAATCCTGCTGATTTACCATGCCCCCCCTCCCCTCCAAGCATGAGCGGAAACACAGTTTTTTATCAAATCTGTCCTCCAGGGGCACCGCTCAACCTCTCCCCTTTTCCCGGCTCTGAAGAGCTATTTCTAATTTCTGGAGTTCTCTGGAGAAGCCGTTTGCCGCTTTCTTCACTCTGGGAACCCTGCCTCTTTTGTCAGTTTCACTTCTGGGAATCGTCTTGCTTTTGAGTGGCAGCCAAGCCCGGAGTCCTGACGCCAGCCACACCCGCACGGTAGACGCTGCTCCGGAAAGCCAGCTCTTCTTGCTGAGCGCCCGCCTGGCTGGCATTTACAGTTCTCCTGTCCTGCCCTCCAGACATGCACACCTGCCAGCTGTGCGCTTCCTCTGGGAGGCTGCGACTTCCACTTGCCTTCCCTCCTCCTTTCCTCCTGGCTTTCCCGGTCCTCCAGTTTTCCCAACTCATCTGTCCCCTGGCCCCGGGCTCTGCCTTTGTCAAGCTGTTTCTTTTTCCCTAAGGACTTTTGAAATAGGAGGAAAAATAAACTGTGACTGGGCTCATTCGGAATCTGGCTCTCCTGTTCTTTTGAGGTCTATTTGCGTGGTTACTTAGGGCCCGTGGGAAGCAAAAACCTTTCCCAAAGGGCAAAGGCAACTAGCTCAGTCCCTGAGAACATTTCCTCACTCAGGCCTCAATATTGTCTGACTCTCCTCTGTGGCTTATCCTGCGTGTCTTCACCTCCTCCAGATTCAGTTCAGCTTCCAGACTCCGGGGTCTAAGGACAACGCCTTGCTGTAACTAAGTCTAACTTAGTTGAAGAAAAGAATTTAAAAAAAAACCCAAACAGCTGTTAGGGAAGGACCCTGACATTAGTATTTCTAAAACAAAACAGCCCAAACAAAATGACCACCTCCCTTAACGATGAAAACAAACAACAACAATAGTAAAAATCTCACTCAGCATGATGGTATCTGAATTACTCAGCTCAGTAGGTGCTGCATACCGCAAAGAATGAACAAATGATTTCTCTACAGATCGATCACTTAACTTTCTGTTGTTTATCTCCACACCAGGTCTAATTTAGGCCAAAGCCCATGTCACAGATATAGGCGACAACTTGAGGTTGAAGGTCTGAGCTCTGGGGACATGTGTAGAGGATTAGTAAATGAGTTAAGCTCAGAGCAGTCCTGTAGGAGATTGTTTGATTGGTGGGGAAGATCCAGAGCATGGTGGGTGGGGCTATTCCCTGGCCTGCGAATAAGACGGAGGGAACTGGTTGAGAAAGTTGGCCTCCTTCTGTATACTTGGCCAGACATGATGGTCCCTCTCTCAGCTGTTATGTGGATCTGGTGTGGCCAATTCCCTTGACTCTGGATGTTGGCATGGGCTCTCCTGCCAAGCTGGACAAGGAATTGCAACCAAGAATGTAAGCCAAAATAATGCCCCTTGTTCCCTTAAGTGGCTTTGTTGTTAATTTATCAGCAACCACACAGGCAAACTGCTACAATCCATTCAGTATTTAAAACACCTATCTTTGCTTTGCCCCCCACCCCAGAAATACCAAGAATACAAAAGCAGCTGCAGAACTCCCTCCCTCCTCCTTTCTCCCTCCCGCTCCTTTTCTCTCTCCTTATTGCTAACCCTGTGCCCTGTATGATTACAAGTACACATGAGTTGCTGCTGTGTCCGCAGACCAGCAACTAGCCCATTAAACGACTCCTTAGACTTTGATTTAAGCATTACAGAAGAAACTGTGATAAAGAACATCTGGTGTTGTTTTCAATTAAATATTATACCACTAAACTTTGATTAAAAACTGATTTAAAAATCTAATAGCCCTTTCTCTGGAAGATGGCTAAGTGCATAAAAGAAAAATGTCACTTCTTTAAATTGTTTTTCCCCTCCTTTGTTGCTCTATTTTAACTGGATTCCCATTAATGACTGTTTAAAACTCACACAATTTTGGATGCAGTAAATCGAGATGCAGAAATAAGATTACCATAGATGCTGTTCTTCTTACTTTTACTATTGATACCTCATTTCATTTTTATGCTTTAATTAAATCGGGTATATTTTATGTTTCAGTTTGCTTTAAAACAACTGCAGTGAATGTAATTGACACTATTTCATCTCTGGTAGAAAGTGCTGAGTTGGATTAAACACACCAGTTCCATTTCCTTTCAAATTTAATCTGTGGAAAAATAAGACAGAAATAATATGAATTGTATTCCTTTTCCAAGTTCTTCTCATAGGTGAAAATGACTTGCCTTCTAGTAATTACTAATAAAGACTAAAATGGAATCTTCACTCCTAGTATAATTCTTACCTACATAAAAATAGATATTTAGCAGTATTGCTTCTTTTGCTTAGTAATGTTTTTCCAAATGCTGTATAATAAGCAATAAATACATTGTTGCTCAGCCATGCACTCTATGTAAGGCATAGATCTCCAAATCCATATTTGGGCTGAGCTTTTATCCAGGCTATTAGGTTTAACATAAATATTTATGGTAGAGAAAGAACATGTCATATCTGAAGAGTAAGTTTTTTTGTAAAGGGCCCAGTGGCAAAATTTTCAGCTTTGTGGATCATACCGTCTCACAGCTACCCAACTCTGTTGGTGTAGGATGAAAGTAAACACAGATGAAATGCAAGCAAAAGCTTGTGACTTGGTTCCAGCAAAACTTCATTTACAAAAGAGGTAGCAGGCTGCCTTTGACTCATGGTCTGTACTGACCCTTAGTATCATGGATAATGAATAAGTACCAGGCAATGCTTATGGCTGAGAAAAACCAACAGACCACTCATAAACTGTGGCTAAATATATAAATGATATATTTACATATTAGCAATAGTATATGACAGGTAGACACACACATACACACACACACATACACATACACATACACATTTGCTTGTTTTGTATAATTGAACTTGTATTAATTTATTCTGATTTCCTGTGGGAATTTTCTTCTCTATCTTACAGTACAGACCTAGTCTCATCAACATTTCCATAGGTATAAATTAAGTCGTCATAGAATTATCCTAGTTAAAACTTGCTCTTCTCTCTTTCATGGAGGTTCAGACTGTAACTGCAACTCATTTACTTACCTGACCTATCTATCTATGTATCTATGTATCTGTGTATCCATGCATCTATGTATCTATGTATCTATCTATCTATCTATCTATCTATCTATCTATCTATCTATCTATCTATCTATCTATGTATGTATGTGTATGTAAGTATGTATGTATGTATGTATGTATGTATCTATTTGTTTATTTTGGGATGTGTGTGGTGGTAGAGACTAAGTCACGCCTTGCATGTGCTAGGCAAGCACTTAACCACCAAACTATATCATCAACTCAAGGCTCAGAGACTTGGCCTACCTCAAGTCAGACTTTAAGTTCTCAGCCTCATATCACTACAGTTTCAACTTGGGTGGGAATAGGGTCAAGTACAGTCAGGAAGCCAAGAAGTATTTGTTTAATGGAGTTTGGAAACTGGATGCTGTTATTTTCTTAATAAAAAGCTGGAAAGTGTTTCTCTTTGTCTTTTGTTTTCCTGACTACAGATGTGCCTGAAAACTGGGACGGATGCCTGGCCTACATTCTTGGGATGTTTCTGGTATGCTTGTTATCTCTCACTTTCCGGAAACACAGCATTCTCACTGACAATTTCTATAAAATGTCTATGTCAATTGCTGTGTGGAATAGCCTTCTGGTCTGTAGGTAATAGCATGAATTTCACATAGGAAGGAGCTATATTGCCTGGATGAAAAGCCAGAATCTGGAAAGACTCATGTTGAGAGGGGGTAAGTCTGTCTCCTGAACACATTTCTTACGTGTGGGGTCGGAGGGTCCAACACAAAGACAGAGTCACCCCTCTTTTTTAGGCACTACTGGTTTGTCGCAGCAAGAGCTCAGTTTCACACGATTGTATTTATTTATTTATCTAATTTTAAGAAAAAGTCTTTTTGCGTTGACCAGGTCTTAATGCTCGTGACTCTCCTGTCTCATTTTCCCAAGCAGCTGGGGTTAATCACCATGCGCTATATTTTGTGTTTAAAAAATAGTGTTAAACATTGCCTTCTAAAACAGATTGTAGGAGTGAATCAATACCTGATACCTCGCTAAAGGTCTGTTATGTAAAAGGAATTTTGAACAAATAGCATGTTTGCTCTAATCTTTTTGATAGTCATGTGAGATAGGAGTAACTAACTACTTCACCTACATGAAAAGGAAGGCTAAAATATTTAGCCTTTATTTATCTATCAATTTATTTATTCATCTATCTATCTATCTATCTATCTATCTATCTATCTATCTATTCATTTAGGGGTGTGTGGTGGTGGTAGAGACTAAGTCACGCCTTGCATGTGCTAGGCAAGCACTTAACCACCAAACTATATTGTCAACTCAAGGCTCAGAGATTTATAATGACTGGAGGGGATTCAGAGTTAGAAAATAGTCAGTTGGAGTTCACACTTGGGCCACCTTAAACTAAAGCCCTTGTTTTTCTTTCTGAGCATTTTGGTCATAGTTGCTAGAGTGGACTTTTTGTATGAAGATGTATTTTATCTTTCTAGAGTGGTTTTAAGTTCACAGACTAAGCAGAGAGTTCCTTTGCTTAGTTCCCTTGCTCTCTCTCTCTTGCCCCCTTGTTATCTGTATTTGTTTTGACTGATGGGCTCACATTACTTGCAGTGTATACTGAACATTGCCAGTCACATGCTCTGTTTGGTATGGACAGTGGATCATCACCTGCATCTACCACTCCAGGCTCACACAGGCAGCTTTACTGCCCCCCAAACCCTCTGTGCTTGCCCATTGATCCCTCCTTTCTCTCCAACTCTTCTCCCCTGCTGGTCCCGTTGCTTTTTCCCAGACTGTCACTGAGTTGGAATCATTGGCTTCTTTCACTTTGCAAAATGCATTTCACTTTCCTTCAAGGACACAGCTAGTTGTCACAAGCACTGCAGGTGGTGTGAATCTACAGCCAAGGCTGAGAACCATGAGTCTGGTCAAATCTAGAAACAGCTTGTGTTTTGATCAAGAGCTTGCTCCTCTCGGTGGCCAGGTGGGTGCCCATGCCATTTGGTGCTGCCCACGGTTCCCCTCCAGCACTTTTCTTGGAGGCCTGAACCCTCCAGATGAACACATACAACTCAGTCTCTTGTAGCCAGTGTGATTGTCACACTCAAGCGTGTCTTGCTGTGACTATAGTTTTCCATCATCTCTGCTAGGGGCTTAGTGTGCACTTTATTATCTGAGCCTTACTTTTCTTTTTTGGAAAGAAGCCTGGAGTAAATCCCCTGCAGAGTCTTCCTGGAGTTTGGGTAAAGCACCAACCAGCTCATGATGTTGAGTCTGGGAGGGAGATGGCCTCTGAGCCAAATCCTTAAGTAAGGCTCTACTGCTCACCGGCTGCTGGTGGTGGTTGACTGTGGGGGGAAAGGGTGGGGAGGAGACTTTCTGAAAGACAGGCAGTAGTTTGCAATAAGATTTGTAAGCAAGGAATACCTGTGATCTACAAAAATTTGAGTGCCTAATTTGAGTCAGGTGTCTTGATGGTGAATGGTCTAGCAGTATTGGAAAGAATGTGCTGCCCAAACACTTTGTGTGTGTATGTGTGTGTCTGTGTGTCTGTGTGTGTAGTGGGCAGTAACTCTGTGAAGCCTGATAAGTTCCTCTGATGCCTTTACCCCAGATCCTTCAAGGGACCCAGGACCTCCCATTATCTTTGGAAAGGATGGTCTATGAGCCCTCCCTCCTAACCTGGTTGAATGGACCAAGGGCAGAAGCTGAAGCAAACAGGCACAAATCCATTTATTGACCAGAGCTCCAACTGGATGATTTCTGTTGGAAATTTTAACCAAAGAAGTACAGATATTGCCAGTGGCGGGCACTAAGTGTAAGGACTGCAGAGCGGACTAAATGCTGACTCTTCCACATCATTCTGGGATCAATTGCCATGCGGATGTTCAAGGCAAAGTCTCGCTTTCATGCAGTTTATATTCTGATAGGAAATAGGCAAGTGAACAAGGAACATTTCAGGATAATAACAGACAACAGATGAAGCAGAGTCAGTTGACCGTGTAACTGGGGGAGACAGATATCAAACAGGGGAAGGTCAGGCTCTTCCAAGAAAGTCAAAGAAGCTAATGGGGATGGGACCAAGGCCAACAAAGGGAATACAGTTGATGGAATTTCGGGAGGAGTGGGGATGCTAAGTTCACGAGGGAATTAGAGCTGGGTGGGGGCAGGGGGAGCTGTGTGGCCTGGACACAGAGAGCGACAGGTGACTCTAGATTGGTTTCTTCTTGTTTCGTGCCCCCAAATCTCTCCCTTTCTTTCTCTCTCTTGAGTGGGTCTTATGTTCTACATGCCAAAGGGCTTAAAAAACTAAATGCAGGGATAACTGGAGATTCTGGGTGGTAGCTTGCAGTCTTGGATTTTGTTCTGTCTCAGAACGGGCTTTTTGAGGGTGTCTTTGTGCTCTGGTGTCGAAGCAGACACATCCTTTAAAAAAAAATTTTTTTTTTGAGGATGGAAAGCCGCTGAGTGCACTGAAACATGTGCTCGTCTGCCAACTGCTGGAACAGGAAAAACCGCGGCGGCCCTGACTGCCAGCAGTCTGGCTCGCCACCAGCTGCTCTCCACGCCCGTGTGGCATGTTTAGCTCAGCTAGGCAGCGCCCTCGCACCTGGGATGCAAAAACAGCCGGAATCTCTCCAAACACTGCAGCAAGGCTGTTTAAACAGCACGATGTTCAGGAAACAGTCATTATCTCCACACCTCTTACATTCAGCGGGTGGACTGTTGGAAAAGCTTCAGGGGGCTGCATAGGAGTGCCAGGTCCTCCTGGCTCCATCTTCCGTCCATGGGCATGTGCAGCCAGTGGCCGATGGAGCCTGAATTATTGCACAGAACTGTACACACACACACACACACACACACACACACACACACACACACACACACACACAGAGTAAGGGAAGGGAAGAGAGTGCTCTGTGGTGTGCATTTCCTTCCGTAAGCATTCTGGCCAATGAAAAGGAAAAAACAGTGGAAGCGATGGGATAAGTCCTGTCTGTCTTCACCAGGTCTGTTGAGTCGGATACACGGTTGGCGTCATCTGACATCTTCCCACCCTTCTTTCCCTTTCCTTCCTCTGTCTGACAACAATCAAAGCTGACCTTCAGCTGTCATCAGTTGGGGCTGCATGATGCTCTCATCAGGGAAACAGCTTGGGAGTCAATCACTGTGCGAGGCTTTAAAGACGCTCCTCATTTTACAACTGTACACTGTGACCTTCTGCTGTACCCTGATGCGCAGGCCTATTCTTTTGTGGTCTTTAATCTTTACATAAAAGTCAATCCCTAGTTCAGTGAATTTTGTAGATATGGTTAAGGGCAGGTCAACTGAGCTACTTCCTTGGATGGTTACTCTAAGGGATGCTGGAGTCAGTCAGAGATACGGTGCTTTGAAGCTCAGCGTTCTGCCTAACATTACTTTAAAATAAAAACATCAAGATGCATGTTATTCCTAGTCCTAATGAAGCAAGGCACTCATGGGGAAGCAGAAACAAAAGCCAAGGCCTCTTTGATGGTGGCAATCAATTTTGCCTGAATGCTTGATGACGGCAGCACGCATATAGTTTGGTCTACCCCAACCAGCACAGGTGGGCTAGCAGACAGCAATCTGAAGCTACTATCTGTAGTCAGCCGAAGTTCTGACAGCCAGCAACGTACCGCTCAGTCCTGTTTACTGGGAACAAATGATCAGTTTTGTCCTATACATTTTAAACCTTTTAGGCTGTCTTTGGATGTATCTGGTTTGGAAAAATCTTGTACCTCCTAAATAGGAATGCACAATTCAGAAAAATCAGAATGTTTTGTTAGCAGAAAGACAAAAATTAAGCACAAGAAAAGCACTCTGAAAATGCCATGTCAGCTGCTTCTATTGCATTGACCTAGACACTGGCTGAATGATAGAGCTTCGTAGTTAGGAGTAATAGGAAAACCAGTGAAATGGAAGACAGTAAGTTAAAAATACTGTGTTAGTGATAGGGGCACACAATTGTCTCTTGCTCTGATCATAAAGAAAGAGATATATTGCAATGAAATTTTGTTCAGCCATAGAAGAGAAGAAAGTTGATTTAACTGGAGATAATCCTATTAAGTGAATTAAATTAGTGTCAGAAAGACAAATACCATGTTTTCCTCTCATTTATACTTTCCAGTTTTTATGTAGATATATAAAATTGTGTATGAATACATGACATGAAAGTAGAAGTGAAACTCTTGAGGGGAAGGAAGTGAACTAATGGGAGGGTTAGGAAAGAGAGAAAGGGAATGGCAGTAGTATATGTTTAGCATTCAGTACAAACTTGTAACTATGTAGCATACAATATACACCATTAAAATGAAAAAAATGCTAAATGCAAAGATCCAGAAATAATGTGTCATAGTTGGATACAGGTGCCAATCTGACAGTTGAGGGCTCAGAGCTTTGGGCACATTTGTAAAGATTTGGTGGCTGAGTGAAGCCCCAGCAAACCTGGAGGAGATTGTCTGATTGATGGGGAAGGCCCAGCTCACAGCAGGTAAGGTTAGTCTCTGGGCATGTGGATAAGACGGAGGTTGCTAGTTAAGGAAGTTGGCTTCCTTTGGTATACTTGGCCAGACATGCTGGTCTGATAATCAAGGATTTTCCCTCTCATGGGCATGGTATGGCCAGTTTCTTCGGCTCTTGATGTTGGTGTGGACTCTTCCTGCCAAGATGGATTAAGAATTATAGCTGGGCTTTTCTGTCCCGGACCCTGACCAGGGCAGACTCCCTGCTCCTCAGGAGGTGACCTTGGATACCAATCAGGGTGTAGCCAAAGGTGGTGCAGGAAAAGCAAAACTGAAAACAACAAACCATAATTCAGAACACCAAAGATCCTATATTAGTCACCTGGAACCAGACTAGCCAAATATTTCCCCATCCTAAAGCTCATGGAAGAGGGGGTGGCAAGATTGTAAGAGCCTAAAAGTGGGGAAGACCAATGATATGCAAGATATCCACACAAGTTAGGGCTGCAGTAGCTATAATTGGACTTTGCCTGACCTGCACAATGGCTGACATGTCAACGACCCCTCGAAGTCTAGCATAGATTACAGGGGAGAAGCTCCAGAGAGTAGGATCCTTAGAGGCAAGGGATTAACAGTCATAATAGAGTTCCCATACTAATGGGGAGCTCAAGAAAGGGCTCTGGGCTATGCCGCTGAGTCCTTACCCCTCACTAGGATGGAGGACTCAGAGGGAGGTTTGACTTTCACACAAAAGGATGCTCCAGGGGATGGGAGGGAGGAAGTGGGAGACACTGGGAGAGGGGAAGAGAGGAAAGAGGGCGAAAGGAAGGGGAAAAGGGAGGAGAGAGTGCAAGGGGGGAATGGATAGGGGAGGAGGGAGGGAGAGAATGGAGGTACCTGCCAAACTTGTATGATTGGGAAAAAAATAAAATGTGGGAGAAATAAAAGAATTATAACTGGACTCTCATAAGACAAAATAAAACCCCTTGTTTCCTTGGGCCCCTTGGTCATGAATTTATTGGCAACATGCAGAATAACTATATAGGATAATGTGTACACTTTAAATTAAAACTAGGAAAGAGGTAGAGAGTTTCGTACTATAGAATTCAGTGGATGCCTCTCTACTATCACTAAAATGATGCTAAGGTTGTATTTGAAAAAAAATGTACAAGCCAGGCTGGAAAGATGGCTCAGGGTTAAGACTCTGCCTCATAAGCAGAAGGTCCTGAGTTCCGATCTCAGATCCCATGTGAAAAAAAATGCCAGGTAGAACTGGTGATCTGTACTTCTGTCCTGGTGGGTGGAATCTGGGAAATCCCAGAAGCAAGAAGGAAGCAGAAGCATTCCACGATGATTCCTGAAATTACCCTTGGGTCTTCATAGGGATACTCAGTATTCCTCTCCCCCCACCCCACAAAATAAATGAATAATTTTTTTTAAGCTGTGTAAATCAATAAGCAGCCCAACTAGCCTGGTTAAGATGAATCTCACGTATACTGGATAAAAAAGTAGGACCTCTTAGTTGAAGTGGAAGCTCAGACACCCACAGCCTTGGATCTTTTTCTGTCTCCTTACAGCTACCTTTGAGCATCTTTATACAGTGGTGTGAAGACCACAGCTCTGCTGGATTTTGATTGATGACGCCTAACATTCATTTATTTCTCTCTGGCCTCCCCTCAGTATTGGCTCTTTAACTTGCTCTGTGATGGTGGAGACCAGAGCCAGGGCTCGGAGTGACAACTGTTCCCGATGAAGCTCACCGGACTAGCAGAAGAGCAGAGATTCCACTTAGGGAGCTTCTATAAGCGATCTTATTCTGTATAAAACATTTTGTTTCATTATGATATTATATTGTTTTACTCTCATTTTTTTCTATTCTTATTATAAATTTACATGCTCATTAAGAGTTTGCTAAGTGTCATAGTTAGACACAGGTGTCAACTTGATGGTTGAGGGTTCGAGCTCTGGGCACATATTGTAGATAATTGGTAGTTAAGCCCGGAGTGAACCTGAAAGAGATTGTTTAGTTGATGGGGCAGACTCAGCCCATGGACAGGTGAATAAAATACAGAAAGCTGGTTGAGGAAGTTGGCTTCCTTGTGTATACTTGGCCAGACATGCTGGTCTGGCAAGTAAGGATTGTTTCTCTCTCAGCTATTATGTGGATATGGTAAGGCCAGTTCCCTTGGCTTTGGTGTTGGTATGAGCTCTCCTGCCAAGCTGGACTGAGAACTGTAACCAGACTGTCATAAGAGATTAAACCTTCTGTTCCCTTAAGTCCTTTGACAGTGATTTTATCAGCAGGTGAACTGCAACAATAAGTTTAGGCAAGATAGAGTCCAAAGAAAGTATTAGCTTGTGACCAATCCCAGCTTTCCCTGCTTCTGACCTCTCTAAGAGAGCAGGAGTACATGTTTTATTGTTCTAATTTAAACTGCAGAGCAGGAAGGAAGAGAAAGTTAAAACGGCCAAGGACAATGTGTGCATATGTAGGGGAACACCAAAACAGGACAAATCCCATGAAATAAGTGAGAAGGAAAGAAAACTGAAATTAAAAGTTTATTATTTTAAGGTGTCAAATGCATTATCATCATGACAGATAAAGCTAACCACAAGAGGATGGCAGAGGTCCTGTTTCAGATGTAGTGGGGGACACTTGATGCCTCTTCGGCATGTGAGAGCTCACTGGCGCATGGAGTCAGCCAGCTTTCCACTGCTGGGATTTAGACAGGTTTAGAGCAGCCATGCTGGGAAGGTCTCTGAAGGTCTTGGAAAGCCATCCCCCACTGCTAGGACTTCCCTGGAGGAACACCCCCTGTTGATAAGGAGGAACTGACTCCGATCTTCCTCAGAGATAAGTGTTCAACTTCTCCCAACCCTTTGCTTATGAAAGGATATGGAGATAAGTTCTCCTTTACAGATAAGCCCTACCCAACAGACCAATGAGATGTAGAGGAGGACCAAAAGCTCCAATTAGGTTTGCAGAAACTGGAGCTAATTAATGGGAAAAGTCATTTTTTTCTGGGCTTGACAAAGTGTATAAATATACCTGACCCTGGCAGCCATCTTCCGCACCTGCCCCTCATGGCACTCCACATCTAGAATCTGTGAGTTCTTTTTGAGCTCCTTGTCCCTCCAGGATTCCATGTCTGAAGTCCATGAATTCTCCAGGGCTCCCTTCCCTCCATGTCTGGAGTCTGCGAGTTCTGTTCTTTCCTCTAATAAACTCTGCCTTAATCCTCTACGTATGTTCTAGTTTCAACCTTTGACTCGGAACACAAGAACCTGGATGCACACAGACTCCTAGAGAGTGAGCCTGCAACAGGATGAAAGGTTTGCTTCGGCTTGTGACTTTAGAGACTTGCTCATGGTCTTTTGGCTCTGGCGTTTCTGGGCCTGCGGTGAGGCAAAGCATCATGGCATGGACTACATGATGGACCAAACATGCTTAAGCTCATGGTCTCCATGGACCAAACATGCTAAGCTCATGGTGGCCAGGATCTCCAGAGGGAGAGGGAAAGAAAAGTCACCTTTGAAGCAAAACCCCTACCCTCCCAAGCTTATTATGCTATAATTCACGAAATGATTTATTAGTGAGTCCAGAGTCCAGAGTTGTTTTCCTCTAGGGCTCTCTCGACTCCATCTACGAATATGGCTGTACTGGGGACTATGGTAGCTAATCTTGATTGTCGACCTGATGAGACTTAGAATCACAGTGGAAACAAATCTCTGACATGATTGTGATAAATTATTTAGATTAAGTTAGCTAAGATGGTGTTGCAGTTACTTTTCATGGTTGCTGATAAAACCACCATCAAATAATTTAAGGGAATAAGGAGTTTATTTTCTCTTAAGGTTCTTGATTACGGTTGTTTGTCCAGAACTGGTCACACCATCTTATATAACAGCTGAGAGAGGGATGATCTTATTTGCCAGACTAGCACGGCCAAATATACATAAGGATGCTTCCTTCCTCAAACAGTTCCCTCCATTTATTCACTTGCCTAGAGACTGGTACACCATGAGTTGGGCCTTCCCCATCAACTAGGCAATGTCCTTCCTGTTTGCTCTGGGCTTAGCTCAACTACTAATTATCTACACATATGCCCAGAGCTTGAACTCTAAACCATTAAGTTGACACCTGTACCTAACTATGATAGGTGGGAATTTAGTGCCAAATGTGGGTGGCACCTTTCCATGGGCTGGTGCCACAGAGAGCTGCGGCCTCTAAACTGGGGCTCCCCTGGACTAGGTGGGCAAAGATTTGGGGAATGGAGAACAGACACACACAACTCTCTAGGCTGAGTGAATCTGGACTCACTTTATTGAAACTTTGTGACAGCTTTTATACAGAAAATTTGGGGGTAAAGAATGTTGCACCTGCAAACAGACCCATATTCTCCTAGTCAGCAGAAACACCTTCAGGATAGACATTTTTTCAAGAACCTAACCCATTGCTTGAGGGTAAAGGCACTTAACAGAACCATGCTCCCAGTGTTTCCAAATGTAGCTAATCTATAAAGCTCCACCAAATAGCCACAGGCTCTGAGCCTACATTGTTGTCATTGTTTTAACAGAGACTGTATTTTTAAAATACACAGAGGAGGTCTGAGCTCCTTTTGATTTCAGTAAGGAACATGTTTTTCATTACAATTAATCATACATTTTTGTAAATGGTCTAGATGAATCTGTTGGGACCCACGGAGACCCTTGGGGTCGGGGATAAGCACCAGGCATGGCAGCAGGTTCTAGTTTGGGGAAGTTGCATTGCTGCATGTGGCCCATACAGACAATACAGGCCTGCCTGGCCCATTCCACCTACAGGCTAGGACCCCAGAATGAAAAGGAGCAAGCTAGCAAGACAGCAGCAATCATCACTCCTGCCTCCTGACTGTGGATGCAGCATGACCTCCTGCTCCCACCACCACACCTTCCTGCCAGAATGGACTATACCCCTGGACCAGAAAGCCAAGTTACATTTTGTCACAGCAGTGAGGCAAATAACTAATATAGGGGTCATACTTGGGTTTTTGTGAGGCACTATAGAGTTAAACTTTTTCATGTAGCTTTAGAAACTTTTAGGCTATAGGCTAAACGCATCTGTTACTGATCTATTATTCCATTATCTTTATGTTTGAGTCATGCATCATTTAACAGTAAGGATACATCCTGAAATGTGTTGCCAGGCAACTTCATCACTGTGCAAACATCACAGAGCTAATGGACACCTCTAGATGGTATAACCTATTAAACATCTGGGTTATAGCATATATTTATAACATAGTCTATTGCTCCTAGGGTCATGGTAAAGGAAACAGCATGAAGTTGCATGAGTCATAGGAGAAAATGATGCCATCAAGGGACACAATAAACATGAGCTGCAAAAGCCAAGCACAGAGATTTGTATGGACCTTTCCAGCCATGTTCTGTGAGAAAGAGGGGAAATAGCAATGCAAATATTTTAATGACATCCTTCCATGAATCATGACATTGAATACCCCTCCTCACTCTCTTCAAAAGTAATTCTATTATATAAAGATGTAAACTGCCTGTCAGGACTGTCTTTTTGGACCTCACATTCTTTTAAATATGTGTTGAGACTGACCACAAAATTTCATTTTAATTGGGTTGTAAAAAGGAAAAATCTTAAAAATGTCTAAGTTTACTTTCAGAATCTATTAGATTTTAAAACCTACCATTTAAGTACCATTTTAGATTTATTACTTTTTATTTCTCTGATGACAGCAAGCCTTTCAGAAAGCACAACATAGGCTCCCCCCCTTTTTTTTTCTTTTCACTTGTTAAATTCCTTTAGACTTTTAGATAGGGATACAGTGAATTTACATTTTCATGCTTTAATTCCCAATTCCGTCCTCCCTCCTTTTCCCATTGCAACTCTTCTTCTCCCCTACCAATCTCCCTCCTATTTTTTATGTCTTTTTGCATGAGTGCCCGTTGAGTTTCATCTGTGTTGCCTTTGATGGCATATGCCTGAGCACTTGGAGGACGAATCATATATCAGTGGGTGTACCATTGAGGTACACCTTGAGGAAAGCATCTTCCCCCTTGATTGGCTTTGACCCTCCTGAGAGCTTTCCCCATTCTATGGTGAGATGTTGATAGGTCAAATTCCATGCAGGTCTTGTGGAAGTACACATAGCTGTTGTGAATTCATGGATGGAACAGCCCTACTATGTTCAAATATTAGTGCCTGACTGTACCTCTGCCCCCCTTTTAGACTTTTATAATCTTACTGTCCCCTCTTCTACATACATCATAGACTTTTGAAGTAGGTATACTTCCTGGCTTCTGACTTCCTCTTTTGCTGATAACTGTCAGGTCACTTGGATGCTCCTTAGTGCAGTGCTTCTGATAAAGATCTTCTGGTTCTTGGAGCTGAGAACTGTGGACCAACCGTTTAGTTTAAATGACATATTTGTTATACATGGCTCCTATTTCCAGGCATGTTTCTTGGAATTGGAGGTTGATTCAAAGAGAATTCAGACCATAGTTCCTCTTCCTGAATACGGGACAGAAAAGACCTCCCATATGTCCACGTACACAATCCCACTGATCCACACTATTATGTAGACATGGTGATAAACTAGGGGCAGGAAGGCTAGGAAGGACATTGGTAGAGTTGAATGTGGGAAATTGCTGCAGTTTGCCTGCATGTTGCTGATAAATTCATGACAACAGTTTAGGGGAACAAAGGGCTTTTATTCTTACTTGTAATTCTTCATTACAGTGCATAGTCCAGCTCTACAGGGGAGCTCAAATCAATACTAGGAGCTGAGGGAACTGACTACACTATATCCACAGGGATTGCTGAGAGCGGAACCAGACTGTTCATAAGTAGCCCGTGTTAGATATTTTGTGTTGGTTGACTGATAGACCTGGCTGTAAAGATTTGTCTGTGTGAGCACCTTGGGCGCAGTGGATGGTTGGGGACAAATCTATAGTAATGAACAGAGAAGATACCAACTGCATCCTGATGTCTGTTACATGCCCGCCACTGTAGAGATAGCATTAATGGGTATAAAATGTTGTCAGTGAACTAGCACTTTCTGCAAAGGGAGGATTTGGAGTCTCTTTTAACTGGGAAAGCTGCTGTAAGCTTAGAATGGGAGAGTAGGAAAGTAAGAGAAAAGTGAGAGAAAGGGAACATTTTATTTTATTCATTACTTTTCCTTTTTCTTTGAATTATTTATAATTGCAATGTAATTTTTATTACTATTCTCCCCTACCCATTTCCCCATCTTGTCATCTTCCCTCCGCCCCCCGGGAGACTTCATCCTCACAGGAAGGGAGAATTTATGATGTGTGGTGGTTGGTAGGCAGAGGCGGTTACTATTTCATGATGACACAGGAAGCAAAACCGACAGGATCAAGAGAAAATGGAGCTGTTTTCTTGGAAAGGAAGAGGTATAGTGTTCGCTCTGAGATGGCCAGAAGAGGGCGCAGTGGATAATGAGACAGATGCAGAGGGTTTGTCCTCAGCAGCCTTAAAACCACGCTAGACCCCGTCTCTTGAAGCTCCACAGCGAGTGCTCAGGGCTCCCCTGAATCCACAGGACGTGGATTCTGAGGGTCAGGACCCAGGAAGGATTTTGTAGGAGCTAGGAGGCGCTCTGAAAAAGACTTTAGAGAATCTCAGCAAGGCTTGGCTGTCCTGAAGCAAAAGAGACAAACTATTATTTATCAGTAGAACTTGGAGGAAGCGAAGAGAGATATACATGAAGTAGGTGGGAAGGAAGCAGATCTTTCATAATAGTAACATAAAACAAGCCGGGGAGAAGTGAGAGAATATGGGAGTGCTGGGTAGGATCCGCGGAGAGCAGAAGGAGGATTCGTCAGCAGTCTCCCTGGGAGGTGACCAAGAGGCCAGGGTTGCTTGCAGTCATGGTCTCAGAATCAGTTGCATACAGGGAAATTGACTGACTGGTGTCACTCAGCAGAAGTAGAAGGATGATGGAGTCTTTAGTCAGAGCAGGAACTGCCCACCGCGATGAAGTATTCCATCATCCAAGAGGATTTTTTTCGTGCAATATTTTTACACTTTTAAATAAAGATGAAGTCAACTTATTTGTCTTGTTGACTGTTACAGATCTTTTGAAAGATGGTCCATTATGCCGAATGCTACATTTCTTCTGTCTAAGTCCTCCATGTTTCAAGCCTGTTTGTTGCTCAGATCAAGTTCCCGGTGGCAATCGGGAACGGTGAAGGGAAGCTGTGAACACTTGTGAGAAAACTCCTTGGCTTCCAGGACTGTGCTGTGGATTGTCACCTCCGTCCTTGGATGTTCCTGGGCCGATCTCTCACCACTGTGTTTGCCCAGCCTGTCCTGGGCTTGCTGGGATAGTGGAACCTACAGACCTTTTCTTCCTTTCCTTCCCTCCCCGGGACCTTGCTCCTGACCATCCTGTCCCCTGGTTGCTTGACACCGTCATGCCAGCCTGTGCTCATGGTCCAAATCTGGCTTCTCTGGCACAGAGGACATCTCTGGCGCCCTCTACAAAATTCTGTATGTATTTTTCTATGGGGCTTTATGAATCATATTTGAGATCCCAATTTAATTGAACTTTAAAGAAACACATTTTAATTGGGACATTTCAGCGATGACAGGCTGTGGAAGAAGAGTTTGGAGTTAGGGGAATCTTTTAGAAGCCCTTTTTATTTTTCATTTATTTACTTGGTGTGTGTGTGTGTGTGTGTGTGTGTGTGTGTGTGTGTGTGTGTGAGATAGGGAATTGTACATGTGCCTGGAGGCTCAAGAGTAACTTCAGGATCATCCTAGATTGCTCTACCTCTTTATTGTTTTGCTCTGGGTTTTCTTGGACTCAATCTTCTACGGTCAAAAGTAAAGGTTGATGCCATTTTTGCCTGGCAGTTTTACGTGGGATCAGGAATCCAAACTTAGGTCCTTCTGCTTTCTAAACAGTGTTTTAATCCCTGAGCGCTCTCTCCCACTCCCTAGAATCCTTTTTAATTCTACTGTATGAGAAGCTTCATGCCAAGCATTTCTGAGCTTCTCCACCACAATGTCCTTATTACTAGGTGTTCAGAGTAGTCCGAAACTGATACTTAGACTCCAAACTCTTTTTTCATCTTCTGTTAACCAAAATGATTAACTAAAATCTATATTCTACAAGATTTTAAAGTATTCTGGTAGTCTAGTTAGCTAGCAAGGCTTAATGCTTTTAAGCATCAGTATGTAAAAATAAGGCTGGTGAGCTGACTTGAAGTTAAAGCCTTTGTCTTGCAAACAAAAGGGCCTGAGTTTGGATCATCCAAGTAAAAATGCTGGTGGACATGGTGGTATCATCTGCAGTTTTGGCTCTGGAAGACAGAGCCTAAGAGACCTCAGAGCAGAGCAATGAAGAGGTAGAACAATCCAGGAAGATTCCTGAAGTCACCCTTGGCTTCCGCTGGCATATACACTCAAGCATGTTCTTGTACACATGCTCACATGCACAACTGTCTACCTAACACACACACACACACACACACACAAACATGCATGTGCACAGACAAAAGCAAAATGAAAGTGAAAACAGAGAACAAAATAAAAAGAAAACTTTTGCCTCATTTCAGGAAAGAGGATGAAGCTTGGTCTGACTTAGAGAGAGATGAACGTACCTATGTTTAGCTGGTTTCCGGGTGGTGTCATTTCTAGCAGGCAGAACCATGGAACACCCGGGAAGGTCAGAGCATCTGAGATTTAAGTTGTTAAATGGTGACCGGAGTGGGGAATGTGGGGTAAATTTTTGAAAAATTCACTTCTGGAAAAGATTAAAGAATGTGGAAAGGCCTCCATCTTAGTCAGATGCAAGCAGTCAATCTGCCCTTTGTGCACCATAAACCAGGACCTTAGACATGAAGATCAAATAATCCGGGAAGGAAAATTGGCTGGAGGACCTCCAGCTCGACCTGAATGCAGACATTTCTCCTGCCTTGCCTTGTCTCTTGCTACAAATCATCCTGCAAGGATTAGGCAACAGCAACTTTAGCGCACACACGTTTGAAGGATGACGACTTCAGCATTATCCACGGTGAAATTCACAGCCAACAATCAATATGTATTTTCAGGCAAAGCACCGTTATTCATTTCTGTTATCGGACAATCTCAGGCAGAAATCATATCTTTTGTGACTTGAATGCACAGCATTTTCAGCTGCTTTATGACTGCAGCTGAGAATGGGAATTTGATTTGACTGGCATTGAGCCGCTGGAGTTGTCTGAACTGTCATTTGCATTGCAATGCTCAAGACAAGTGTGAGTTGGGAAGGGAAGGGAAGGCAAGTAGCAAGAAAAGCAAATGCTGCTTGCAAGGAAAACCCATTTCTGTTAGCTCGAAGCAGCTTAATTTGTTGTTAAGGACACGGAGGGCCGTGTTAATTTAACTTTTGCATTGGAAGTATTGACTTTACCATGAAAAGCCAGACACCAGCCATTGTCTATTAATGACTGGCACAATCGGAATTCCAGACCCAGCATGATGTAGAGGAAGAAAGTCTCTACGAAGACAAAGAATCTCATACTGGCCCTTTGAAGAGTTAGTTGTGTTACACTAGCCAAGCAAACTTCTCCTTTTTGGGCTTTTGTTTCAGCATCAGCAGGAAATAGGTGTAGATGATTAATCCAAGTTCCTTTCTGAACCTAAAGTCTTTGACTTAATGACTGAATCATGTTTTATTCTTTGTTATAATTATAATTTCACAAACAAGGCAGGTTTAAAAAACAGACACTATATACTTTAATCCATTTATTGATGTGTTCGTTGCAGCTTAATTTTTGTTTTGAAAATTACATATGATGGGTACTATTACTTAAATATTAACCAGTCTCCAAGCATTGCTTAACTAGGAGTAATGACCATCACCAGCTAAGAGTAGCTCTGTGTAAGTGTTCAGAAACTTCCATACACATCGCATTTGCTTCATCCTTTATCTGTAGCTATTAATCTTGTTTGGAAGTGAACACACTACTAACCTCACACTAAAAGTTTAAATAAATTTGTTTTATCTCAAGCATTAGTTTTATTAATTCGGTAATGTCTATTAAGTGCATATACTATGTCAGGCCTGTGTTAGAGGTAGGGAAGGATGGATTTGTTACTAGACTTACATTTGTAGTGCAGTGGCAAAGTATCATGAAACATTCAGTGTTTTGTAACACTTTTTCTGGGGAGACACCACACAAATATCTATTCACCCCAGATAAGACACCAAAAATAGACGAAAGTAACAGTTACGCCAAAGATCAAATAGTGAATCAATAAGTTTACCGGGATTACTTACAGGAGTGAGAGTGAGGGTTACTTACAGGATGAATCAACTGCAGCTGCAACTCACCGATGGACAATTTTGTCATACTCTGCATGACCTGCTGTGCATTCAAGTCACAAAAGATATGATTTCTGCCTGAGATTGTCCGATAACAGAGAGTCTCCTCTAGGTGTCTTAGTGAGTCTGCTCCCTACCTCCCCCAGAAATTGTTTTCTGCTTCTATAGCCTTGGACAGGGGTCTTGTGAATCTAGTAAATTTCAAGACTTCCTGGCACTTCTGAACTATTCAATTTCTGAGTCTTAAGCCTTCTTCCAGGACAGAATGTTTCCAATTGCAACACAACAATCTTCTTAGGTTACCCTGGGGGCAAAATCCTAGATGACACTGTGCTATATACTCTGTCCCCTTCCTTCAGCTCTTTCATGCTTTCTAACCTTCCCTTCCATAATGCTTCCTGACCCTGAAAGTGTGATATAGATATCCATTGAACATAGATGTGTTCTGTGTCCGATAGAAGCAGCCACTTGTTCTCAAGACTTTCACCAGTGGTTATATAAATTGCTGCGTTACACCATCCATTTTAAAGGAAGTCTCCTTTCTGACTGATTGGGGCAGATAACAAAAGTGATCTATGAGCATAAGTACTGAGCTTGGAAGGCAGTATGACAGGCACATCACATTCATTTAGCAAAACAATTGCAGTGGTTGCCACATTGAGGTCTATGACTTTCTTAACTGTAGGTTTTTCTCCCCAGCTTACATGAATTTTCTCTTGAAGATCAGCCCTTAAATCCATAAAGAAGCAGCTAGTTTCACCCAAACAGCTCATATCATTATTGCAACAGCAGACATATCTTGCCTGGCATTGTTACTGTAGCATGTATTGCCGAGCAGGATTGTCAGTGACAATTATCCCCTATGGAAGCCAACCAGTAGGAGGGAGCTTCCAGCTCAGTTCCAGTTTTATTTCTCCACGTCCTGCAACCAAAGCATGCAGTGTCTTGGCATCCAATCCTGGCATGCAACCAAAAGGAGTGGCAAAAGCTTTAAGGCTGTAGGACTTCGGGTCTCCCTGGCCAGCAAATCTCAGGGAGTGTTGCAACTAGCCTGCATGGTTGCTGATAAATTACCATCAAACGGCTTAAAGGAATAAGGGGTTTATTCTCTTATGATTGTCCGGTTATGGTCCTTCATCCAACTTTGCAGGAGAGCTCACACCAACATCAGGACTGAGGAAACTGGCCGCACCATCTCCACAAAGCGGCTGAGAGAGGGACAATCCTTACTTGCCAGACCAGCATGTCTGGCCAAGTGTACACAAGGATGTCAACTTTCTCAGTATTTTATTCATCTGTTGAGGGCCTAGTCCCACCCATCATGGGCTGGGCCTTCCCCATCAGCTAGACAATCTCCTGTGGGTTTGCTCTGGGCTTAACTCAACCACTAATTTTCTACCCATGTGTCCAGAGCTCAAACCCTCAACTGTCAAGTTGACACCTGTGCCTAACCATGACAGGCAGGTAACCTGCCCATGGCAGTGTGTCATTCATTTAATAATGCATATGACTTTTGGGATTGTCTTTCCCCAATCACATAGGATACCTTTAAACAAAACTATTGTAGTCATTCTACACTAGCCAAGTCACTTCTCTTTGAGCTTCTGTTCCTGCATTTGTAAGGAAACAGGTGTAGACTATTGATCCATGTTCTCTTCTGGGTCTATAATATTTGTCTCTATGACTAGATCACGTGTTACTCTTCATTAAATTGTAAATTAAAAAAATTTAAATGTACTATTGTTTAGATACTTTTACAGATCTATAAGACACTCAAGGGTTAACATTATGTAACCAAACCTTTTTCAAACTATAGGCGAGAGTGGGGCTGGAGAGGAGGGTTAAGCCTCTGCCTTGCAGGCGGAAGGTCCTGAGTTCGGATCTTAGACCCCACGTACAGACGCCGGGCTGAAGTGGGGGCAGCCTGTGTCTCTGGTCCTGGTAAGGCGGAGCCTGTGAATCCCTGGGCAGAGTGAACAAGGAGGAGGTGGAGGTAGTCCATGGTGGTTCCTGAACTCATCCGTGGTTCTACACACACACATACACATACATACACACACGGGCATACATGCACAATTGAATAAAAAAAAAAAGATAGGTGAGATCTACAAAAGCCTATTTCAAGTGTCATGTGACCTCAGGAATCAGCAGCTATGTGGATATTACAGGAGAGCTTTAGCAAGGGTCCATACAGCATGAAAGGTTTCCATCCCTTGTATTGATTGCCTCCTCCAAAGAACTAAATTTGGCATAATGGTGTAGATGGAAAACACTGACTATTAGGTCTCTGTGGACCACATTCTCCCTGAGCCGTCTCATCTTATTCTGGAATGTTTCCATGCATCTCCTTACTCTTGATGAACCTGAAGGGCTAGGATTTTTCTCTTTTTATCTCTAATTTTATTTATTTGAGTCTTCATTCTCTTTCTTTTGTTTAATTTGATTGAGGGCTTATCAAATTTGTCTTATACTTTCAGAGGGCAACTCATTTCATTGTTTCTTTGTATTTTTTCATTTCTAGGTCATTGATTTCTGCCTTAATCTTGATTAGTTCTTCTTGTTTACTGTATATGTGCTTGTTTTTTCCAAGACCTTAAGGTGCATTGTGAAGTTATTTGTATATAGTCTCTCTGTTTTCTTGATGTAGGCATTTAGTGATAAAAATTTCCCTCAGGATAGCCTTCATTGTGTTCCATAGATTTTGACATGTTATGTTTTCATTTTCATGGTACTTTAGGATTTTTATAAAAATTTTTTTCCTTTTTGAAGTATTTCCTTCCTTGATAGCATATTGTTTAGTCTCCATGAGTTTGTGTGGTTTCTGTGAATTCTCTGATTATAGATATATAGCATTATGCCATTGTGGTCAGATAGGAGACAGGGAGAAATTTCAATTTGCCTATATTTGTGGAGGCTTGTTTTGTGTTCTATTACATGATGTACTTTGGAAAAAGATCTATTGGTTGTTGAGAAAAATGTGAATTCTTCGGTGTTTGAGTAGTGGAATGTTCTGCAGATGTCTGCCAGGTTTATCTCATTTATGGTTTCATTTAATTCTAATGTGTATCTGTTCAGTTTTTGACTTCTGCATATTTTCATGTCCTCTTGAAGCTCCTTGAGCATTTTTATAATTGTTCTTTGGAATTCATTGTCTCAACTGTCAACTAAGTTGCTCTCCTTGGGAATTGCTACTATGGAATTGGTGGTTTGGAGAAGGGTCGTATTGTCTTGTTTTTTTTTGTTATTCAAATTTTGCAAGGGGACCTGGGCATCTGGAGTAAGACCACTGGTTGCTTTCTCTGGTACTCATGTCTGGCACACCTATGTCAAGAGGACGGGTGAGTCTCTATTGGTCGTTGTCCCAGCTCCACTGGATTGGATCAGTAGAAGTTGTATGAAGCTCACGCTGGGGCCATTAGATGTTGATTCTTGAATAGGGTGACTGTGTTGAGCCTGGGGTGCGTGGGTCCAGTTCCAGGGCTGAGTGTTGGTAATAGGGTCTATACTTGGATTTTACTTAATAAGATTAGGAGCTGGGTTTTTTTTGGGTGGGGGGAGGTATGGTGAGTAAACTTAGGGATAAGTATTAGACGGGCTTTAAAAGAAAAATAGAAAGCGGTATAGGAGTAGAGTGTTAGGTTGATGTTAGGGTCTACAAATTTTGGAGATTGGTTAAAGTTATAGAATGTTGTAATTACAAAGTTATAGCTGGAGGAGATGAGAATGAGAGAATCCGTAAGATAAGAGGAATCAGAGGGAAGTATAAAAAGTGTGGGTGAGTTTAGCCTCCTAGTTTGCTGTGTGGAAAAACAAATGGCTATCCTAAATCCCGACAGCAACATACAAACAGAAGCCGACCATCACAAGACATAGTCATAGAGTAGAAATGAAATAATTGGAAAGAAGAAATAAAAAGGGTACTTATCACTCGAATTGCTGGCACAGGTGTGCTGGATGGAAAGGTGAAATTCTCAGCTATCTCTGGCTCAAGCAGGTGTGTGTGTGAGATGGGGGAGCATCAGCCATTGGCCTCTGAGCCTCTGACTCTGGAGGCCGGGAGCCGGGAGCCCTTTTCTAGTAGTTTGCTGGGACCCACGAATATCATGATGGCTTCTTCTGGTCTTGCAGGTCCGGTGACTGTGGGAAGGCACGGTTCCTTTGCAGCGTGTGCAGACCAGCAGCAACATGCAGCAATTCAGCCGGACGGAGCTCTGGGTCCAGGCCAGGTACCAGCATTTGCTTGTTGTCAAATGGAAATCTGGCTTGGCATAAATTTTGCCATAGTTGCCTTGGAGTGACCAGGAAAGACCCTTGTTTTTGCTTTGTCCAGCTTTCATGTTCTCCAGTTTACTTTATCACTTTATAAACCTGACTCAGAGCTGGAGAGGTGGCTCAGGGGTTAAGCCTCTACCTTGCAGGCGGAAGGTCCTGAGTTTGGATCCTAGGCCTCACGTATAGACGCCGGTGGAAGCAGGGGCTGCCTGAGTTTCTGGTCCTGGTAGGGCGGAGCCTGTGAATCCAGGGGCAGAGTAAACAAGGAGGAGGTGGAAGCAGTCCATGGTGGTTCCCGAATTTGCCTGTGGTTCTACACACACACACACACACACACACACACACACACACACACACACATATGCGCACACATGCACACATGCACAATTGAATAAATAAAAAAAGATAAATGTATAAACCGGACCCGCATACTGGTACAATTTACACATTGGTCTAAGTCACTCAGTAGCGCCTCCCTCTTAAAAAATTGTATTCTACCATGAGACTTATGGAAGCCCCTCTATTGAGTGGTCCCTATAAGATTCCACCTCTTTTTAGCTCTCTGATGAACTGATGCATGTCACCTGCCTCGTGCTCAATTCTTTCATTAGCACCTTCATCCATCCTCTTCTTTACTATCCGACTCTTCCACAGGTTGAATCCCACAGGGCTAATTTGTACTCGTTTTTTCCTTCTGCACTTCTCCATTAGCAACGGCGAACAGCACTGACATCTCATTCTTTTTTTAATCCTACTACTCTTCAATTTGAAGGCTAATATTGAGTCCACTAGCCACACCTCCTTTTCCCATTCTAATTCCTCCTTTACACGAATAAGTGTAAAGAGCAGCCATTCCACCCTCAGTTGCACACCTTGATACACACAACAGCAACCCTGCAACCTCCACAGTGGCCCTTGGACACTCTCGTCCCTTCTGTGTTACTCTCAGGGGGCCACAATATTTGCTCCAGACTTTCACTGTTCTTAGCACCCTCTGTCCTCATGTGGCAGATGCCATTCATCAAACAGACATGCCACACCATACCGCACCGAGGAAAGCTACTGTACCAGGAATTTTCCCATAGACTGAAAAAATGGGGTGGAGTAACTTAGAGAAGGGCTCGTCCTGATCTCAGTGAAGTGTTTTCTCCTGAAGAGGAGAACAAGGAGAATCTGCATCACTACATATGATGAACTTCAACAGAGGAGGGTGTCAGTAGTACTCGCTAATTCTCTGATCGTGGTGTGTGTATGTGGGAGATGCCCATAGTTGGTGTTGGGGAGGAAAATCTCTTCCTTTGCTTTCTTATATTTAGTTGCTGGATGTCAGCAGGTTAAACTGACAGGAGATTACTAGAAGAAGAATATCAGACCATATTATTATTATTATTTTCCCCTGTAGTCCTGGGGATTGTTGCAGTTAGCATACATGGTTGCTGATAAATTACCAGCAAACGGCTTAAGGGAATAAGGGGTTTATTTCTCTTACAATTGACACAAGGATGCTGTCATAGTTAGGCACAGGTGTTAATTTGATGGTTGGGGGTTTGGGCTCTGGGGACATTTGTAGAGAATTAATGTTGAGTTCAGCCCAGAGCAAACCTGCAAGAGATTGTCTAGCTGATGGGAAAGGTCCAGTACATGGTGGGTGGGACTGGGCCCTGGAATAAAATATAGACAGCTGGTTGAGAGAGTTGGCATCCTTGTGTACACTTGGCCAGACATGCTGGTCTGGCAAGTAAGGATCATCCCTTTCTCAGCCATTACGTAGAGATAGTGTGGCCAGTTCCCTTGGCCCTAGTGTTAGTGCATGCTCTCCCGTCAAGCTGGACTGAGAACTGTAACTGGACTTTTGTAAGGAAATAAACTCTTTGTTCCTTTAAGCCGTTTGATGGTCATTTATCAGCAATCATGCAGGCTAACTGCAACAGATGCCAAATTCCTCAACCAGCTCTCAGTATTTTATTCATCTGTTCAGAGCCTAGTCCTACCTACCATGGGCTGGGCCTTCCCCATCAGCTAGACAATCTCCTGCAGGTTTGCTCTGGGCTTAACCTAACCACTAATTCTCCACAGATGTTCCCAGAGCTCAATCCTCAACAGGCAAGTTGACACCTGTGCGCAGTTATGAGAGGGATCAAACCTAAGGTCTTGCACACGGTGTACAAGCTCTCTGCTACTGAGCTGCACACCCAGCCTCAGTTTCATCAGTGTGTTTATGTGCATGAGGGTTCAGAAGTGGTCAGATTTCAGGGCTTATAAATACTTTTAATGAAGGAAAGGAGGTTTAGAATTGAAGGTATGATAGATGGCAGGGAAGAGACTAGGAAACATATGGGAAGCAAATATATAGTAACACAGAGTTGAGCACACTTGTCCTGGGTTAACTCTGCATCCTCCTTTTTTCCTGATGCATCTTTCACCGAGGAAATTTTTTTTTCTAATGAGATAAAATTTTATTTTTAAATTTTTTTTTATTATTATTTATTCAACTGTGTGCATATGCATGTGTATGTGCCCGCGGCGTGTGTGTCTGTGTGTGTGTGTGTGTGTGTGTGTGTGTGTGTGTGTGTATAGAACCACGGACGAATTCGCGAACCACCATGGACGCCTCCACCTCCTTCTGCCCCGGGATTCACAGGCTCCGCCCTACCAGGACCAGAAGCGCAGGCCGCCCCCGCTTCCGCCTGGCGTCTATACGTGGGATCTGGGATCCGAACTCAGGACCTTCCGCCTGCAAGGCGGAGGCTTAACCTCTGAGCCACCTCTCCAGCCCAAAATTTTATTTTTAAATCATGCAGAGTCTACATGATACAAAATGTTTCTTTTTTAAAATTTTTAATATATTTATTTCACCAGTTCCCTCCCTCCCTCCTCCTCCCCCCGAACCCCCTGCTCTCTCTCCCCTCACCCCTCCCGCCCCATCACCCCCCCCCCCGTGCCTCCCGCCCCAATTCCCAGAGTCCTTTCTTGTGCATGCCTGACTCTCCTCTGGGCCCTCCTCTCCGATGACGTACAAGGACCCAGTGGCATTTCTCTGAACCCTTTCCTGTGTTCCCCTTAAGCATAGGAACACTACTGTGGTGGTCAATCCCTTGCCTCCAAGGATCTTGGTGCCTTTAGCAGATGCTAGACTTTGTGAGGTCAATAGTGTGTTGGACATTGCGCCGGGCATGTAATGTCCAATTATGATTGCTTCGGCCCTAACTTGTGTGGAGTATCTTGCATATCATGACTCCTCCCATCCTTGTGCTCTTACACTCTTACCGCCCCCTCTTCCGCAAGTTTCCCTGAGCTTCAGGATGGGGAGAGATTAGTCTGGCCTAGTTCTAGGTGGTTGATATAGAGTCTCTGAAGTTCTGGATAGTGGTTCGTTGATTTTCTTTTGCAGTTTTGTTGCTCCTGCAATGCCCTTCACTCCATCGTGATGGGCACTGTATGTCACCCCCTGGCCAGAGACAGAAAGCTGTTAAACTGGAGTCTTATTATAACAGCACATTCAAGGGTAGATGTAATACTTATACCCAAAAGTGGAATCGCAGGGTAATATGGCATTTGGCAATGGGAGGGGTCAATCACCCATTTGCAAAATGGTTACTTTTTAATCTGCCGGACTATATGTCCTCCCCTTCTGGTGAGTTCATACCCCCTTAGCTGTAAATGATCAGGAACGAATTGTGAACTTAACTAGGTGTCACATTACTTTCTTGCAGTCCTTGATGGAGGCCTATTTTCTCTACGTAACATGGTCATTTCTCTCCTTGTTTCTGGTGTGGCCCTCCAACCCCATCCCTCCTGTTCATAATCCTTGCAATTACTGTAGGTAATACATAGATTTACCTATGAGTGTCTCGTCTCAAGATGGGCTGGGTGGGTTTGGTATTAGGAGCCACCTATTAGGGAGTACATACGGCGCTTAATTTTCTGGGTCTGGGATACTTCACTTAATATAATTGTTTCTTTTTTTTTATTAAAAATTTAATTATACATTTTAAAATTTTTTACCAGTTCCCTCCCTCCCCCCTCCTCCCCCTCCCCTTCCCCCAGTGCTTCCCCCCCAATTCCCAGAGAGTCCTTTATTGTGTACGCCTAACTCTCCACTGGGTCCTCCTCTCCGATGACATATAAGGACCCAGTGGCATTTCCATAAGCCCTTTCTTTCTCTTGTTCCCCTTAAGCATAAGATCACTACTATGGCTGTCAATCCCTTGCCTCCAGGGGTCTCGGTGCCCTTAACAGATGCTAGACTTTATGAGGGCAACAGTGCGCTGGACATTGCGCAGGGCATGCAAAGTCCCATTATGATTGCTTTGGCCCCAACTATTGTTGAGAATCTTGCAAATCGTTGCTCCTCCCATCCTTTTGCTCTTGCTCCTCCCATCCTTTTGCTCTTACAATCTTACCGCCCCCTCTTCCGCAAATGTCCCTGAGCTCCAGGATGGGGAGAGATTAGGCTGTCCTAGTTCTATGTGATTGATATAGAGTCTCTGAAGTTCTGGATTGTGGTTTGTTGATTTTCTTTTGCAGTTTTGCTGCTCCTGCAATTCCCTTCACTCCATTCTGCTGGGCACTGTATGTCACCCCCTGGCCAGAGACAAAAAGCTGTTAAACTGGAGTCTTGTTGTAATAGCACATTCAAGGGTAGATGTAATAAGAGTAGGAAACCTCACTGAGGGAGGGGTCCATCACCCATTTGCAAAATGATTACTTTTTATCTGCTAGACTATATGCCCTCCGCTTCTGGTGAGATCAGGAAAGAACGTCTGTGAACTTAACCAGGTTTCTCATTACTTACTTGCAGACCTTGATGGAGGCCTATTTTCTCTGCTGTAACATGGTCTCCTCTCTCCTTGTTTCTGGTGTGGCCCTCCTAACCCATCTCTCTTGTTCATAATCCTTGCAATTACTGTGTTACATAGGTTTACTTTTGAGTGTCTCAATGTGGGCTGGGTGAGTTTGGTACTAGGAGCCACCTATTAGGGAGTACATACGGCGCTTAATTTTCTGGGTTTGGGATACTTCACTTAATATAATTCTTTCTAATGACATCCATTTCCCAGCAAATTCCAGTAATTCATCATTTTTGATGGCTGAGTAGTACTCCATTGTATAGATGTACCACTTTCCTTATCCACTCGTCAACTGTTGGACATTTAGGTTGATTCCATGACTTTGCTATTGTAAACAGTGCTGCTATGAACATGGTCGAGCTTGTGCTATCGAGGCGAACCTCTGCTGCATGGGGGGTTATTCCCAAAAGTGGGATAGCAGGGTCATATGGCATTTCAATCTTTAATTTCTTTAAGAATCTCCAGATGGCTCGCCAGAGTGGCTGTATGAGCCTGCATTCCCACCAACAATGTAGGAGAGTTCCCCTCTCTCCATATCCTCTCCAGCATTTGTCGTTGTTTGTATTGTGGATTTTTGCCATCCTGACCGGGGTGAGATGATATTTCAGGGAAGTTTTGATTTGCATTTCCCTGATGGCGAAGGAAGTGGAGCATTTTTTAAGATAATTGTTAGACATTTTAATTTCATCCCTGGTAAAGTTTCTTTGAAGTTCCAGGGCCCATTTTTTAATTGGGCCAGTGTTTTCCTTGGAGTTTAATTTTCTAAGTTCTTTGTGCACTCTGGACAGTAGAGCTCTGTCAGATATGTGGTTAGTGAAGATTTTCTCCCATTCTGTGGGTTGCCTTTGAGCTCGTGTGATAATCTCTTTATCTGAACAGAAGCTCTTTAATTTCACAAGATCCCAACTGTTGAGAGTTGGTGCAGTGACTGTGCCATTGGATGTCTGTTTAGGAAGTGTTGGCCTAGCCCAATCAGCTTGAGGGAGTTCCCTATCCTTTCAACTATGGTTTTTAAAGTCTCTGGCCTGATATCAAGGTCCTTGATCCATTTGGAATTAAGTCTTGTACATGGTGACAAGTACGGGTCCAGCTTTAATCTTCTGCATGTGGAGATCCAGTTTTGCCAGCACCATTTGTTGAAGATGCTGTTCTTTTTCAATTGGATTCTTTGGGCCCCTTTGTCAAAGACCAAATGGCTGTAACTTTGTGGGCTTATATCTGGGTCTTCAATCCTTATCCATTGATCTGTGTGTCTATTTTGGAGCCAGTACCAGGCTGTCTTTATAACTATGGATTTGTAGTATAGACTTAGGTTTGGTATGGTAATATCTCCAGCTGTGTTTTTGTTACTCAGGATTGTTTTTGCTATTCTGGGTCTTTTGTGCCTCCATATGAACTTTGAGATTGTTTGGTCAACTTCTTTGAAGAATTGCTTTGGGATTTTGATTGGTATAGCATTGAATCTGTATATTGCCTTTGGTAGGATGGTCATTTTTACAATGTTGATTCTGCCAATCCAGGAACAAGGGAGGTCTTTCCACCTTCTGGTGTCTTCTGCAATTTCTTTCTTTAGGGTTTTAAAGTTTTCATTGTAAAGGTCTTTTACCTCCTTAGTTAGGTTTATACCAAGGTATTTCATTTTTTTAGGGGTTATAGTAAATGGCATGGTTTCTCTCAAGGCTTTTTCACTTCTTTCATTCTGGGCATATAGGAAGGCCTCTGATTTTTGCACATTTATTTTGTATCCTGCCACCCTGCTGAACTTCTCAATTAGTTCCAGGAGCTTCCTGGTGGAGTTTTTGGGATCCCTCAGGTATAAGATCATGTCATCTGCAAATAGGGATAGCTTGACTTCTTCCTTGCCGATTTGAATCCCTCACCGAGGAAATTTTATTTACTGCTCTTCGGCAGAGGAAGACAGAGCAAGAACACTTTCTCTGGCTTTTGATTCTTAGTTGCCTTCAGCTCAAAATAATCTCTATGCCACAGTGGCATATTTTAGGGTGTTATGTTCTATATCCCTTCACTAGTTAGAGGGTGAAAACTTGCAAGTATCATGGTTATCAAGTCTCCAGGGCATGCCAGTATGCCTTGGTAGCACTACAGTGAAGCCACACTTATGTTATACACTAATTGAAGGGCTTAGCGAAATTAGGTTTCAAACGATGGTATTTATTTTTATTAAGAAAGTTACCTTAATTGCATGTTATATTTTAGAGTCTAGTTCTTAATGATGCTGCTTAATGAAGAATTCTATTTTGGCTTTTAGAAAGGATCTGTGTTACCATGCCTGCGTAAAGAATAGCTATTTTTACCGCTAGACAATTACTAAGGAACCATTATCTACTTTATCCCAATTATGGGCAGCACATCTTGGAGAAATAAAGAGCTCTGGGGTACTGACCTTGTAAACACAAATCTATAAAGTGACAGCAAATGCTGAGATTTTCCTTCCTGGAGCCCGGATGTGGGCTAAAACCCAGGCTAAACCTCATCCCCTTCAGTTATCTTACAAAATATAAACACATGTCAGCACCCAGGAGGCTCTGGGCTTATCACATCACTTCCCTTGATGACAAGAAGGATCTGGGATGGCTTAGGAGTGGCAGGATGGACAGAAGGTGATGAAAAGACCTGAGATAGGAGGTCTGTTGCCTGCTGAAGTCAGCAGGCAAGATGTTCCTCAGCCTTACATATTAGCTTTTCTTTCCAGGGTTAGAAGGCAAGGCTTGTAGCTGCCCCTCGCCAGGTAGGAGAAAAGGTTTCAGTACTGGGAATCTTCCAAGAAACCCAGAAATCTCATCTGCGTTTCCTCCCACAATGACTTTCTCTTACAGGACTTTGTCCTCTCCTGACTTTGTGGTCCTCTAGATCACCAGCATGCATTTGGAGGGTCTTCTGATCGGGAAGCCTGTGGAGAGGGTAGGACGCAGAAAAAAAGGTCCAGCATTCACTGGTCACTGCTGGGTTCAAATGTGGATCATCGACCCTGTGACCTATAGTTAGGTTACCAAACCTTTTGGCGTCATAGAGATATGGCTCTGTTATAAAAGCAAAGACTAGCACACTTGTCTTGACTTATTATATTATACCTCGTGCGACCTTAGAACTCTGTAGAGAATTATTACAAGACAGAAAGGCCTTACCAAACGGTATGGTGGGCCAGATGTAATCCCAACAGGAGGGCTGAGAAATTGAGGACAGTCTAGGTTTGAGTTCTACCTCAAACATGCACACACACACACACACACACACACACACACACACACATACATACACACACAACCTAAAAACTATCTCTGAAAGGAAATCTAAAAAAAAAAAAAAACCCATGAACGATAATAAAAACCAAACAACAGGAAAGGGTCTTGTCAGTTATCTGTCCCCTGATTTTGGACTCTGTAGCCTCTAGAACTGGAGAAATGAACTCCTTCCTAACCTTCCCAGTCTCAGCCATCCTGCTCCAGTACTACAAATAAACTGGGATTAGGCTAATGTCAGCTTGGTTTTGTGTCCAGCTCTTGTGGCTACAAATTGCAGCTGTCCTTCAATTTATGTGTCATTCCCTAGTACAGAGGAAAGGGAGAAATGTATATAAAGTTTAGGTTTTTGGAACCTGATGCCAGGAACAAGTGTAGGGTACAAATGTAAGACATTTATTAGGGGATGGGTCTTGTGAATGGGAGGGAGTGAGCCAGGCCCCGGGACAAGGGGAGCTACAGTGGGGATCCCCTCGGCCAGCCTTGGGGCTCTGCACAGTCTTGCCCAGCTGAGATGAGATGAGTGGACAGGTGGTTCCTTCACATTCCTGCTCCTCAGTCCCCGGATGCAGCTTTCTTGAGAAGGGCCAGATCTCCAGGAAGGCAGTTCCCCAGTGAGAGGCCCATTGAGAGTGCACATCTGAATGACTGCCGGGCTTTTGGGAGGTGTGGTCTCTGTGGCTCACCTTCCGGCTGACTGCGCTCCTCCCCAGGCTCCTCCCCGGCTCCTCCCTAGCACCAGGACTGGCCTCGTTTCTGCTCCCTGCATTCTCGTGCACCTGCATCCTCAGTCCTGAGACTTTGGGGCAGCATTTCTGAGAGCTTGGATTCTCCCTGCAGAGACCTAGAGGTGGGTACAGGCCCCAGCTGCTCTCCATGCCAGCAGGAAACATTTCACACTTTTTTCATCTCACGCAGAGAAGGTTACAAGTTACCCATAACTCCTCTTTCACTTTGGTGGAGAGAAGAAAACAGCCAGGCTTTATTCTGCACAATAAAACAACCCAGATGCTAGCGTGGGCACTGCCAGCCTCTGCCTGCCAGCTGGTACCAACAATAGGAGAGATGACATTGGATGCATTGCTAGCAAATTTCCGGGAGCAGCCCATTTGGGCTCTTTTCTTCTTCCTTTGTTACCTTCCTGAGAGATAAGAGACGGACAGGTGGTGATAGTGTTTGATACTTTGTGGGAGGTTAGTGTCAAGGACACCGAGAAGTCCACACGCAAATTACAGAATTCCCAGAACACAGTAGATTTCTAAATGTTCATGAGATTCAAAAGCTACTCTGACAGAACACTTGAGGGCTAGAGATGTAGTTTGGTGTTAGTATGTTTGCCTAGCATACCCAAGGTCCTGGGTTTGATCCCTAGCACCTCCTAAAAATGAGAAAGTGAAAGTGTTGGGAAACCAGACCTTGGGAAAGGATGTGAAACTTCTGTTGCGACATCTCCAAATGAACCTGAGATTGTCTTCCGAGTGCAGCTGATCCTGGCATCATTCCACGGACATGACAAGGTCTGCAGGTTTCCCAGCTCACATTCATTGAGCTCTGGGTTAATTCCAGAGTGGCAAAGAGTGGAAGCGTGTATGGGCTGGACCATGCACAGCAGTGCTGATCTGTGTATTGCAATCTGCAGGTTCTGTGCAAACTTTCTTGCATCCGACTCACCTGGAAGCCCACGTCAGGGGCTAGAAAACACCATCTGCTTCCTTCCTGGCAACCAAGAAATTATTTTTCTTCTTTTTATTTTTTTTAGCAAATATTTTATTTATTTTTTTTTGAAAGGAAAGAAGGAGGAAAAAGAGGAAGAGGAAAAAGAGAGTGAGTGAGTTAGAGCGAGCAAGAGAGAACGAGAGAACACACGTATGCATGTTCAGGCGTATGGGTGAAAATCTGAGGAGAACTTTCAGAAATTGCTTCTTTCCTTCCACCACATGGGCTTCTGGGACTTGAACTCAGCTCTCCAGGATTGTGAGCAGGATCCTTCCCTGCTGAGCTATATTTCGGGCCCACATTGAATTCTTTGTCCATTGGCCTCTTGTGGACCAGCTTGCTTTACTGAGTCTGGAACGTCCTGAGGGAAGTGGGAGCTTCCTTCAGACCCAACTCTGCAGAAAAAGTCAGGACATCTCTTACCCCCAATTTAGTTCTTGTTCAGAGAGGCTGACATGAAACCCTGAAGTATCCTGTGTGGGAAAACAGTAGCACAGGGTGCTGGGCTCAGGAGGGACAGGAGGATGGGGGGGGACACACTGTGCTCACAGAGGTCCAGTGACGGTGCCCCGGTTCCTGTAAACAGCAGGCACATGGGGAGTTCTGGGGTCACCTGGCTCCCCAGGTACATACACAGTGATCATGTAGCAGTTACACTTCTTGTCACTGTGACAAAATGTCTTACAAGAACCAACTTCAGGGTATCTTTTGGGTCATGGATCAAGAGTGGGTACAGTCCATCAGAGTGGGTGGCATGGCAGCAGGAACAGGGACAAGTGGCTTGGCTACATAGTGTCCACAGCCAGGAAGCAAGAGATTACTTCTAGTGGTCCACATCTAGTGGTCCACATCTAGTGGTCCACATCTAGTGGTCCACATCTAGTGGTCCACATCTAGTGGTCCACATCTAGTGGTCCACATCTAGTGGTCCACATGTTTTCTCCTTTTTCTTTGGTCAGGAATGTCAACCATGGGATGGTGTGTCTCTCATTTAGGATGGGTCTTTCTGCCTCATAGAAACTTGGAGTAATACCCTTTTTTCATATGTCCAAAGTTTTTCTTTCTAGTCAAATCTAAATCTTATCACATTGACATCAAAGTTAACCAGCACATAGCTTACAAAGGACCAGAGAGCACTATGGAAGCTACTGGGGAAGAAACTCAATCAAAAGTCTCATCAATCTGTGAAATTCGCAAGTTGCAATAATGATAATCTGTGTAACAGTGGCGTGGACATCACGGAGATAACCAACAGTGTTCTGACTAGCTTTAAGGCCTGCTTGTTGGAAAGGATCACTTTCCTGTAAACTAGATAAGAACCTATGAGAGGAAAAGACATAGGTCCCAGGAGAAGAACAGGCTATGAAAGCTTAGACACTACAGCAAACTGCCTTTTATTTCACTCATTTATTTTTTAATTAGTTTTTTCTACCTTTATGAGCATATTGAATATTCATCCCAACTTTCTTCCCTCCCTCTTCCTTCCCATCTCCACCCTTCCTTTCACTATTCCCTCCCACTTCCTTCCACCCTTCTGCCTGCATGCCTCAATGGACCTCAGGGTTCACTCTGGCTTGCCTATTCCTGTGGGGGTTCAAGCCTCCATAGTACCTCTCTTGAGGCCACCCCACTGATGTGTGCTCTTTCCCTTCGCTCATCCAGCTTTAGACCCAAAGGTTTCCACTGTGAGTTCCCATTCCGTGGGCATAATAACAGCTGCCTACAAAGCAGATTGATGTATTGTCTTCCTACCTATAGGTTTATTGGCTGTTTGCCCTATTGATCTATTTCCTTCCCTTTTTTAGGTTCTTGTTCCAGGTTACAGTAATAGGGATGGTACCATTCTGACAAGGGGGTCTTGACTCCAGTCAGAAAGCTGTTTAAACACTTGTTATGATACCCATGGTTTGGAGGAACACTCAACACTCAACTTTGAAGTTTGAAGCCTCCTTCTGCAGTAGAAGGTGTTTACTGCAGAAAAACATAGCTGGCCAAATTCAGAAAATAAGTGACTCTGGACTGCGTGGCCCTAAATAGAACATACAAGTCACATCTACCTCTATCCCAAGGCTCAAGAAACATCCTGGAAGAGGGGATGCTAAGATTGTAAGAGCTTGAAGTGGGACAATGGTGGGCCAGACACTATGTCCTGGGCATGACAAGAACTGCATGGGAATGATCCTATTAATATCTCACCAGGAAAAGTGTAAGATCTCAAGAAGTCTCACACCTGAGAGACCCAGGAGAATTAATACCTACAGGGAAGAAAAGGAAAATGCTATCCTCAGTGATCGACCCACTGATCTATGATGCTTGCTGGAGCACGAATCATGTCAGGCCTATGTCATCGAAGACAAACTAGATGAAACACAGTGGGCCACATGAGTGAAAAGACTTGAAAATAGGAGGGAGTGTGTTGTGAGATGAAGGGTAGTCAGGGGAAGAGGAAGGGGATGGAAATGGGATGTTGGGGAGAGACAAAAGAAAAATAAAATTATTAAAAAAATGAAAATGGCTTAGAAAAAGATTAACTATCACACCCTACTTTTTTTTTTAATGAGGGAAATCATGGGGATGGATATTGAATCAGATAGTTCTCTGATGAATCTGAGACAGCAGGGCCTCAGGATACACTGCTAGTTCCTGCTAAGCCAGCACTGGGCTTCTGTTATGTCCTGTTCCTGAGCAAAAAAATCTCATGTGACTCCTGGCTACTGAGTGTCTGAAAGTAGCCTGTACAAGCTGAGATACACTACAGGCATGAATTTCAAAAGTTTAGTAAAAAGGAGGCAAGAATCTTATTGAGAATTTTTATATTACCAGTTGAAATAATATTTTGGATATATTGGGTGAGATGATTGCACTTAAAATTTATAATTTATAATAATATGAAATCTATTTCAATCATTTTTACTTGCCTCTTACTTTTTAAAACCATGATTGCCAGAAAGTTGAAGTATCTACATGATCTGTACAATGTTTTGCTCTGGCTTTACCTATATTCATAAACACTTTGATTGTATTTTTAACATCTGCTTCTTGATTTTACCATATTGTTCCTAGTGGGGACTGGGAAGGTCATATGCTTTGAATCTTGAAACTCAAGAGGTAATTCATAGTGGGAGTGTTATTTCACACTCAGAAGAGCTTGGTTATAATGGTGTTCACAGGAGACTTGGCAGTTCAATATCTATGAAGACGGCTCCTAGGAGGTTACATCTCACCCATCCAGCGAATGCTTATGTACCATCTTAAGGACCGACTAATGAACCATATTTTGGGGCTATGTCTGGGAAGAAAGAGTCAGTGACCTTGGCGAACATACAGTCTGGTAGGACAGTGTACTTTGTTATGGGTTGGTCTTCTGTATCAACTTGATTGGGCCACAAAGTTCCCAGAGATTTGGTTAAACATTATTCTAAGTGTGTCTGTAAGGGTGTTGTTGGATTAGTCTTGAGGGTGCAATATAAACATTTGAACATTGCAGTCAGGTCCTACCCAAAAAAGGGCATTGATGTCTTAAGAAAGCTTCTATGCTTAGAAAATATTTTGTTTTCCTAAAATATTGTGTAGCTGGAAAACAGGATCAATATTTGCATATTTCAAGCCGCATGGTCACCAGTTCCTAAATTTAAGGGCCATTTGATTAATGAGTTGGTGAAAGCACTTTGTGTTTACAAAAATAATTCAAATTGTTCTAAGGAAGTTTAGCCTAGAAAACTTAGCGTTCAAAGGAAGTTTAGCTCCGATGCATATTTCGAGCAGGAAACTAGTTTCTTTTTGCTGTGGTTGTGTTATAATGTGTACTGATTCTTCATATCTGTCGTCATTTGTTTTTTACAATGTTAGTTATAAATAATGTCTAATCATTCTGAATTGTAGAACTTCTATTGTTTTTCTGTTTTAAGCAAAATGCAATATTAAAATTACCTGTTTTTCCTGAAAAACAGAACCAAAAATGCATCCCATAGGCTAATGTGTTTGAAGATTTGGTTCTCAGATGGTGGTGCTATCCTGGAGGTTGTGCGACCTTCAGAGGTGGCTTAGTTGGAGGAAGTGGGTCACGTGGGGCAGTGAACCGGACTTGAGAGTGTAGTTCAGCCTTGCTTCCAGCTCTCTTTCTCTGCTTTCTGGTTCATGGAGCTGTGAAAAGTCCAGCCACATGCTCCTGACACCATGGACCTCCTGTTATAATGGTCTAATGTAATCTCTTTGTTCTTAAGTCAACATAATCCTCCTTTTAGTTGATTCTCAAAGTAGCTACTATAAGATTAGAATTGGAACAGATAGGCTGTGTAAGCAGATTGTCTTTACTACCGTGTGCATCCAATGAGCTGAAGGAGGGAAGGGACCCAAGGCGGAGGAAGAGAGAACTTCGGAGGCACGCCTGAGTGCTTGGATGGGACATTGGGCCTTCTGCCCTCAGAATGGAGCTGATATTCAAGTCTCCTGGGGTCTCCACCTTGGACACTGCAGCCCTTGAGCTTTCTCAGCTTCTAAGTCATGTGATTCAAATCTTCTAATCAATCATCTCTAGCATGTATGTGTGCATATTTTTGTTATTTGTCATCTGTTATCTATCATCTATCATCACTTATCATATGCTATTACCTATCTATCCATCTATCATTTGTCATCTGCTGGGCTCATCTGCTATCCATCTATATCTATCATCTGCTTTTCCTATCTGTTATTATCTACCCATGTGAATATATCATCTATAATTTTCAACTGCTATTATCTATCTCCATCTACCATAGCCATCAATCATCTATCTATCTACCACTGTCTATCATCTGCTATTATCTATCGATTCTTCTATTATCTACCATCTAACCTATTATCTATCATCTTCCAATCATTTAAGTTCTGTTTTTCTGAACAGAACTCCAGCTAATAATATATTTATTAAATATTTTGCATGCTGAATAATTACATGACTACTCTGGGAGATGTGGTTGTGGTGTTTGGTAGGATTAAAATAAGTTCTACTCTCCTACTGAACTTTCTTCCATAATTAGGCCATCTTCTTGGGTCCACAGGGCAGGCAGTGATCTAGCCTGGTCTAACTTTTAAGTATGATGCAGAGTGGGAAATGCTCTCTCTATGGCTGTCATAGTTAAAGCACAGGTGTCAACTTGACTCTTGAGGGTTTGAGCTCTGGGCACAGTTGTAGAGAGTTGATGGTTAAGCCCAGAGCAAACCTGAAGGAGATTGTCTAGCTGCTGGGGAAGACCCAGCCCATGGTGGGTGGGATTAGGCCCTGGATAAATCACAGAGAGCTGGTTGAGAGAGTGGGCATCCTTCTGTATACTTGGCCAGACATGCTGGTCTGGCAAGTAAGGATTGTCCATCTCTCAGCCGTTATGGTGGCCAGTTCCCTCGGCCCTGGTGTTGGTGCGTGCTCTCCCGTCAAGCTGGACTATGAACTGTAACCAGACTATCGTAAGAAAGTAAACACCTTGTTCCCTTAAGCTGTGTGATGATCATTTATCAGCAACCATGCAGACGGACTGCAACAATGGCTTTGCCTGTCTAGACTTAATTTAAATTTATTAATTTGGATGAATTAAGGTGGACAAGTACTTTGAACAACACTACCCCTTGGGATGGTGCACATTTCATGTAGTTTTGATGATAATAGAATATGTCATTTCAAACTCTCTGGGATAGGGTCTTGCTACATAGCCCGGGCTAGCTTGGAACTCAAGGTCTTCCTGTTTCAGCTTCCAGAGCTAGGCTGGGATTACAGGCAGGTACCACCATGCATAGCTTATTCTTTTTACACACCTCAAATCTGTGTTTGTTGGGCTAGGATAATGGCTCAGCAGCTAATGTGCTTGCCTTGCAGGCAGAGGGACTGGAATTTAGAGCCCAGGATCCCATGTCAAATGCAAGGTGTGATGGCAGTCCACCTGCAATTCCAATCTTGGACGGTGGAGACTGAGCATCCTCAGAGCAAGTTGGCTGTCCAGACTAACCCTATTAGAGAACTTTGGGTTTTATAGAGAGACCCAACCTCAGGGAAAAAGGTAGAAGATTTATTGAGCATGATTAGGCTTCCACACGCAAGTGCACACATATGCAAAGTTCTCGTACATACGTGAACAAGGATACACGCAGGTACCCCCAATCCCCACACATGGAAACGAAGCAGAAAAATTGTGTTTGCAGTTCTAGAATACTCTTGGTAGGGAGCTTGGAGTGGCACGTAGGCATTGCTCCTGTGAATATAAGTATGAGTGAAGCTTATGGCTTCAATATGATAGGGCGTATTGGGATTTGCTTGAATGTCAAGCTTGGCTATCTACAGTCTTTGGGACCCCAGGTAAATCATTCAACATTTTCAGCCAGACACCATTACCTGTAGAGTGGGGCTACACCACATCTGATTCTTAGGGGTCAGGGTTTTGGACAGTGTGAAGGGATGGCTTAACCTTGGTGAAAAGACTTAATGCTTGGGTTTTGGAGTCATTTAGAGCCTTCTTCACACTATCCAAATGGGCTGGCTTGAAGGCTGGGCTCAGCTGGGACCACTGACCAAACTCCGAGTACAGGGGCTTAGCACGTGGCTTGGAGTTCCTCTGACAAGGTGTATACGTTCTAAGGAGGGCGTCAGGAAGGGTGCGTCTGAGAGTGACAGTTTCAGCAGAGGGAAGGAGAAACTGCCACTTCCTTCCCTAGACTTGGAAGCTATGCACTGGCCTGTCTGTGGCATCTGCCTCCCGGTAACTCCCTGGGCCAAACCTTATTCAGGGCGAGAATGAGGCTCTGGTGGCAAGATCATGCTGTGGAAGAGACTCAGGTGGAGGCTTCAAAGTCACCTCTGCAGAAGCACAACTAGCCACAGCGGGCAACCTAAAGGCTTCAGACTTACTTGTTGGGCTTCCCAGGAGGAGCGGTAACCATGTAGCTACTTCTCACAAAGGAGCAACAGCATCATCCCTGTGAGCGTGTCTTCAGAGCACACAGGTCGCAGTGCTGCTGAGATTTCCCCAAGTCAGTCCTGTCGGTCAACAGTGACTTCGACCCCTATGTTCCAGATTATTGAGTGCATATTACGTAATAGCACCACTGGAATTTAATTCATATGCCGTATATTTTTCTCATTTAAAATGTGCAGTTCACGGTATTAGCAAGTCAGAGACTTTAGAATAACAATTGGCTTTAGAATAACAGTCATCACCTTAAAATGAACCTCTTTACTCACTGGTGTCCCTCCCCATTTTTCCCCAGATTCCAACCGATGAGACACTTTAGGGATTTGCCCATTCTGCAGTTCACAGAAGCAGATATTCATGGACTCATATATTATGTGATCTTTGTGATCTTTTTTTTTTTCACTTAGCAGAATGCTTTCAAGTTTCATCCATATGGCAGCCCGTTTCAGGATGTCAATCCTTCTTGTAAAATAGTCCATTGTGTGAATAGACCACCGCGATTGATAGGTGCCAACCTCACAGCTGCAGGCTGAGTTGCAGACACAGCTGTGAGGACTTGATAGTTCAGACACGCCCTTGAGCAAGCCTGCAGGAGGATGTCTAATTGCTGTGGAAGACCCACCCAGTATGGGTGGTGCTTTCCAGTGGTGGACAGGTTGAAAAGAAGTGCGGGAGGAGGGACTCTATCTCCTGCCTTGTGTTGGAAAGTTCATTTCTTTTTGCTGCTACTGCAGTTCTTAGCTGCTGGTAGAGACCAGCCCCTTAGGCTCGTCAGCATGACTGAAAGGTTTGGAGCCTTTTATGAATCCTTCAGTCTTCAGGACCAGACTGGGACTCCAAGCTCCCAGGAATTCTTCTGCCTTCAGCATGAAACTGGGATTCCTGAAATATTTGGGTCCATAGCTAGAACAGCTACAACCAGATACTGTTGGAGTACTCGGATTTTATCTCGTAAGTCAATTCAGTAAATATATTTATACATCTCCATTCTATCAGTTTTGTTCATGCAGAAAACCCGTACTCATACAAGCACAAATTATTTGCCAATTTGTAAATTGATGGGCATTTGAGATAGTTCCACATTTGGGGGGGGTCTTACTCCCAGGAACATCTGTGTTCAAGTATTTGTATTGACCTGTCCTTTCATATCTCTAGGGTGCGTTAATGGGATGTGAATTCCTGGTTTTACATTTCAGCAGCAGTGTATGGGTGTTCTAACTTTCCCACATTGTTATCAAAATTCTCTCTCTCTCTCTTTTTCTCTCTCTCTTTGAAAGAATACATGTGCCCTGTTGTGTGTGTGTAAGTGTGGAGGTCGGAAGACAACTTTCAGGTGTTGGTTCTTACCTTCTACCTCGCTTTTTAAGCTTCTGGCTGGTCCACTACGTCTGTCTCCCACCTCATGGTGGAGTGTCGGGTTACAGATGCACACGGTCACATCCAGCTTTACATGGCTCCTGGGGATTCAACTCAGATTGTTGTGCTTGAGCGGCAAGTACTGCTACCTGCAGAGCCATCTCCTGGTCCCTTTTACTTACCTCGAGCATGTCATTTGAAGCAAAAACTTTAAATTTTGATAAAGTTATATATATGCATTTTACTTTTGATCTGATGTCATTCTAAGAAAATTTTGCCTAAGCCGAGGTCATGAAGTTCATGCTGATACATTCTCCTAGAAGTTTTTGTAGTTTTGCTCTTTGACGGAGCCTATGATTCATAGTGAACTGTTTTTGTATATGATGTGAGGAGGTTCAAATTTGTTCTGTTACCTGTGAATATCTAGTTTCTCCCAGCACTATTCACTGAAAAGACTATTTTCCCACTATTGAAATGCTTTGGTTCTTTGGTCAGAAATCAAGTGTCATACTAGGATGGCTTATTTTGGACTCCATTTTATTCCATTTATCTTTATGTCTGCTCATGCACCTGGGCCAGTCATGCTGTGCAGTGTTGTGAAATCAGGGTGTATGAATCCTTCAGCTTTGTTATTTTTCAGTATGTCATGATTTGGCACCAAGACCACAGCTTGCCACCAAAGCCAAACCACCAGGTGAAAGAGTGAGCTCCGCAATTGTGGGCAACTAGCCTCCTTTCTGTACCCTTCTGCGCTTTCTTTCCTGTGAGTGCTCAGACTCACCAGGTGCCCTCCTTCCATCTCTATCTAAAGCTAGGGGGAGAATATAAACTTTGCTGTACTTAGGTATAAATGACTAGAAAAGCTGAAGTTATTACCATTCTCGGGAGCATTTATATTTTTTAAGGCAGAAATGTCTTCCACCTGAGGAATTATCCTCTAACAGGAGCATTTTCTCTGAGCAGGCAGGAGAGTGCTTTCTACCGAGGAACAGGACGGCTGCACGCAGCCTCTGAACTGACTTTAGTGGATGGGCCTTCTGCTTCCCATGCCTTAGGCGCCTTTGTTCCAAGCTTATTGATTCTCCTCTCCCAACTGTGAGTTTTATCACTTACTTGCTGTGTGACCTTGGGCAAATTAACCTCCATGCACCTCAATTTTCTCTTTTCTGTTCAGCAGTTTCTCTGTATTTTTTTTTTTTTTTCTGTGCTGGGGAATCGAACTTCAAGCCTTGAAAATGCTAGGCAAACACTCTTCCAGCAAACTTTGTCTCCTGCCCTTCATACATTCTATGTCGAGAGAAGTTGCTCAGTCTGGCTTCCAACTCACTCTGTAGCCCAGACAGACAGACCTCAGCCTTCCCAGTACCTGTGATTAACAGGCTGATTTACCAAGCCTAGTCTCCCTTATAATTTTTAGAGGTACTGGGAATTGAGCCCAGGATTTAGTTCTCCTTTTTTTATCTTCATGAACCTAGGAGATTCGCTAAATTGAATAGTACTAGCCTTTTACATATTGTCTTTTCCTATACATATAGTAATGTCCAATTTATATCTTAGATGCAGTAAGAAGTTAGCACATATTGATAAAATAGAAACAATCATAGCTATCTACAATAATAAAAATAATAAAATCATAGTGAATGTTTTCTCTCTCTATTGGTACAGTTAACACCTTGGAATGCAAAATTATAGACACAAAATTATAGACACAAAATTATGCTGCAACTAAAGTTGTAGCATAAACAGGAGGCGATTGGCCTGAGGCTATTTCTATACTTTGAATTCCTCCTTAATAGTTACAATCTAATTTACAACGTAAACTAGCCAACCCTCATAGGTGCATAACAGACAGCTGAGTTTCAGTCAATCATCACACCATATCCAAATCAGGTAGGTGCCGTAGCGCAGCAGGTGACTTTGCTGCTTTGCTTCTGCTGAAAAATGCTCATCTTGTGTGTCACCTGTTTGCTACTAGACGTCATATTCCATCACATCTAACGAGCATGTGGCTTTAAACTTTTCAAAATCTTCCTTCAGTGTTCCAGTCGAAGCAACAGCCCAGAGAAGTTGCTGCCTTAAGCTTCGGCCCTCGCTCCAACCTGCAGAGGCCGAGGTTGACAGAGTGAATGTGTCCTCTTGAGGTTGAGTCAGGGCCTGGGCGTGTCTGCTGCTTGTGCTTATGCTTATTGGACAGGGATGTTCCTGGAAGCTTGTTTATAGTCATTTTAGGACGGAAACATCCCCAAACTCAAGATTCCCACCCGAACAACTCTTCATTCTGGCGAGTCTGTCACGTGAGCTAGTGTCCTGTAGTGGCCCCATGCCCCAGGACCCCCTAACGCAGACACTGTACCAAGGCCTGGGAGGACCTGCTTGCGCCTCCAGCGAGGGAGGCGGGCATCGGAGGCAGTGCGTTCCCAGGCCTCTCCGGTAGATGGCAGCATTGTGCAACCAATGCCTCTTCCAAGTCCAGCCGGTTTTTGGTCTCCCGCTTGCCCAGCCTGGAGACTCTGGTACCCGTGGCGCGGGGAGCCCGCGGGGGCCGCTCCGCCCACCGATGGTCTGCGCGCCCTGCTCCGGACAGTAGTGACCGCACAGCGCGATGTTGATCTAGACGCGGGTGTCTGTGTGGCTCGCAGCGTTTTTGGATCATCAGTCCAATTCACTTGACTTTAGTTTTGTTTTTGCCCTCACCAAAACCCCCATCCAAAAACTCCCCCCCGCAAACTGCTTTGGGAAGATGAACCTTATTTCAGACACGCGTGGGTCTTGGCCACCTTCCTGTGTCGCCCTCGTGCTGGCTGAGATGCCGACAGTGACCGCTAGAGGGCAACATGGTCACGTGCTACGCTGGAGATGGTCCTGTGCTGAGCTTGTCCTAGGGTCGACCTTGGGACCCCAAGCTGCTGGATGGGAGCATTCTTTCTTCCTGATGGTGCTTTGACCCCACTCACTCAGAGGTCCCTGCATCCTCCCCTTTCTCCTTGGCCTCCCATGTCTCTGAAAAGATGTTTGTTCTGCTTAGTGCTTAAAGGTCTTCTCAGGTAAACTTGATCTTAGGGAATGCAATATCCAGAGAGGACAGGAGGTCTTTCTCCTGTGCACTCCCAGCAGGAACCCAGCTTTAAGTCTTCAACTCACTTTCCATCTCACCCAGTCTGTCTACCCCCATTTTCTTTTCTTATTTGATCTCCCAGAATTGGCACTCTCTCCTGCAGACACTGCCCCACCTCGATTCTAACATCTGCCCTTCTGTCTCTTCCTGTCTCTTTTCAGGAGTTTCCTTCCCTTGCTAACTTTCCCATGCATCTGTTCCCAGAGTAAGATATCTCAACCCTCCCTCCTCCCCTGCCCTCCTCCCCTCAGTAGCTTCACTTTCCCTGGGGAACCTATTCATGTTTAAGGAGCCCCGGACCCCACTGGCTCAGTATCTGAGGACAGTCACATTTTAATCAGCAGTTCCAGTTTGAACTACAGACCCAAGTCTTCAAAGCCATCGGTGGGAAGAAGCCATGGTCTCAGGTCTGCTTCGTGGAGCACAAGAGCAACATTCGCCTTTTACTAGGGGTTCACTGCTCTTGAGCTGGACTCAAAGAATGAGTAGGAGTTTATTAGGGAAACAATTTGCATTGCAGAGTGTTAGAACGCATCTGCTGATATGACTACAGACTTGACCACTTAAGAAAACAAGGAGTTTTATTCTTGCTTGTGATCCTCAGTTATATTTCATAGTCCAGCTTGGCAGGAGAGTTCATACTAACATCACGGGTCAAGGAAACTGGCCACACCAGGTTTACTGGGATTGCCAGAGAGGAACATACCTCCTCACTTGCCAGGCTGTGAGTCTGCCAAAGTGCCAGACTACTAAATCATCTTCGTTCATCTTATCCACCTGTCCAGGGAATAATCCCCACCCACCATGGGTTGGGTTTTCACCTCATCAGTTAGTCTCCGTGGTCTTCCTTAGGGCCTGCCTTAACTACCAGTTCTTCTCAGTGCCCAGAGCTCAAGCTTCAGTTGTCAAGTTGGCATCTATATCTAACTGGCAGAGAGAGAGAGACAGAGAGAGAACACAAAGATCCAAAGGTCCATGAGCCCATGGTATGTGGAAAACTTCCAGGGCGGCAGCATGTCGCCTCTCACAGGTTGAATTAAAAACCTGTGGTATTTAACGTATGTCACATGTTCAACAACAACTTTCAGAATGCTTTGTAGAGGAGGTTTATCACTGTCTACTTCTGTGATTGAAAAGATGAAACATCTAATATAGGAAAATGATTAAATACTTGTGTGTTCAAAATTGAGAATGTCTGCACCAGTCCTACTGCTTAGGTTCAAATACTAGCTTCTCCTCGTGCTGGGCATGTGTGGTCAGATAAAGATCCTTTATCTAGATTACAGGGTAAATGAAAGCACTTCATGGGGAAGGACTGGATAAAGCCGGCAGAACTGTCATCTGTTATTAGCTACACACCTATTGCTCCCCCTGCATGCCTGAAGACACTGGAAAGTGGTTGAGACGTCAGGTTTGTGGAGAAGAAACACGGAACACTGTGCAGTTTGATTTTCTTCCATTGCAAATTTTGTACTTGTGTTTTGGTGGAGCTTTGCTTTCTGTTATCTTCTTGGGGTGTAAGATATGCTGAAGTTCAGTGAGTGGAGTCACAGATGCCCTCCTTGCCCCACGAGAAGTGTCGCCCTACTGGCTGTGACTACATAGACAACAGCTCAGCGACACACGCAAGTGGCCAGAGGACAGAGCATTGGAGAGGTGGAGCCCACGGTGGGCTGTACTTGCTATTCCTCAGTTTTGGCGACGGCATTTGGCCACCACTGACCGCTCTCCTATCACTCGGGGGCTAGTACTCATACGTCAGTGTGAAGCATTTAAGTGTTTTTAACACCGCCTCGCTCTACTTTTCCCACTGTAAATCTTTTCAACCAGTCTCCCTCCTACTCTGAGGTCTTTTCGAGTGTGTTGTTGGCCCACCGAGTTTCATCCGGGTTGCCTGTACTGGCATGTGCCTGTATACTTGCTGGAGCTTGGATGATATATGATGGCTATACCATTTAGCAAAGTAACTCTCCTTCCCCCATCCAGCATTAACCCTCGATAGTTTCTCAGGAAGTGTGAGGAGTCTTGAGATCACCCCCTTCCATGGTGCAATGTCGATGGTCCTAATCCTTGGTACACCCTGTGGAAGTACATATAGCTTCAGTGAGTTCATGCGTGTAGCAGCCCCGTCATGTTAGAAGACACTCTGGCAGCAGCTCTGTCTGTCTTCAGGCTGTCACATTCATATTGCACCCCTTCTGCGATGTACCTGAGTCTTGGGTGTGTGTGGGGGTTGGGGGGAGGGTGATTTATTGTCCTGCTTGAGGCTGAGCGGTTCAGCCTCTTACTCTGCATTTGGCCAGTCTACCACTCACTGTCTTGCCTCTGCTTGGCTGCAGGGCGTCACCACCTTAAATCAGCAAAGCTGAAGAAAACTGCCCAGGTGATGGTTACAGAACAAAAATGTGTCCCAAGATGACTTGTTAGACATGAAAGTGGCTGGCAACTTTCAACTCGCAGATTTTCTTGCTAACAAAATATGGTAAAATTCTGTCTCACCAGGGACACGGCTACATATTCATGAGGAAGCAATTGACTGGCAAGAAGCTTTCTCGTGCAATATTAGCCGTGCTTACCTTGAGTGGTGGGATTCCAATGGACCGGTTTCTTTTTTATGTATTTTGTTGTTTTCCGGGTTTTTGACAATTGAATATGTATTGCTTTCACAATTAGAACCATAGATCCTGCCAACAAATTTATTTACAAGGCTCCTGTCATTTGAATGAATACCAGATGGGACAGTCTATGTGAAATGTTGCTACTGTCTTAGACGTATCCCACTCTAAGTGACAGCTCTGTTCTCTGTGGGTACGTCTGTGATTTGTATCAGTGGGGGGGGGGGCAGTGGGCCCAGACAAGAGTTCTGGATGGTACACTGGGCCCTGTTCTAAGTCTTCCAGTATGGATTCTGGCTGCATTCAACCTCTTCTAAAGACTTGCCTCTGGGATATGTGTGTGGGAGGGGTCCTCAAGAGTACCCTCAAATTTGGTGTTTCCTTAGAGGGACTCACAGAACTTAGAAAGGTTGTTGTACTTATAACTACAGGTAACACAGCAGATTAGATGGCATGTTGGGTAGAGTTCAGAAGAACTTGGCATGTTCTTGCTGTAGTCCTGGGAGCCTGTGAAGTCGCGTGAACACTGAATTCAGCACCGAGGATGTGTGCTTGCACATGTGGCAGACTCTCCAGCTCCTCACAGGCCAAACTGACAAAACACAGACTCTAGCTGACCATGTTTACCAGATGGATGTTTACCAGATGTCGCTTTGATAGCATAGGCTATGTGTGTTGGCCCATAACTGCAGACATACAAGGATGTCAGAGAAGATATTCTGAAGACTCCAAGCTTCTCTGCCAGGAGCACTGGGGTCTGCCCTTTCTTTGGACGGCACGGTATTTGAGGACCCAGCCCCTGTCCAGCTAACTCCTCTGCGCATGGGAGGTCAGGCCCGCAAGCTAGGAAGGCTCCCTTCTGTCTGGACCTCTCCAGGGCGCTTCTGCTTTTCATACTTGTCTATCTAGTGGGGACTGAACCATCCTGACAACTCCTGATGGAGTTATACCCTCGCGCAGTTAGGACTGCCTTGGAACCCCAGATTCTCTTGACATTCTCACAGTCAATTTGTGAGACCTCTGATGCTGTGTCTCACTCTATTCTTTCCATGAGCTCTTTCTGAGACTCCTGAAAGCAGGCTGCATTGACCTCCTGTCTGTTCAGACAGGGTTTGGACTACTGGGGGTCTATCCTAAGATCCAAAGCTCTGCTCACCTAGCCCTGCACCCCTCCTGGCCTTGATGTAACACCCTTTTCCTAGCATACCTTGGGATGATGCAAGTCCTTAATGTATACAACAGTGAAGACCAGAAAGGTACCTGGAACTGCCATGTTTGGGAAGCAGGACAGAGTCGAGAGTAAATGGAGATGAAGTGTAATCCCCGCCCACCTAGTTTGTCATTCTGGAAGCTTGAACAGCTCATTCGCTGCTTGCATTTCTGCTTTGTGTCTGTGTAATGGGACTATGGTAGTGATGCAGGTTAAGGTTAGAAGTGACGTGTGCCATGTGGCTAGTTCAGTGTCTGGCATGTTGCTATGATGTGTAGCACTTCCTGCTGGTGTCATCGGATCCCGAGAGCAGCTGTTTCTTAATCAGAGAATGTAGTTGCCTCTGTTTAGCTCCATTTGGGGGAAAGAGGTTCAATGTGGGGCCGCTCCGCAGGGGCTTATGTGTGTGGCTGACATGTAGAGGCTTTGGAAGGAAGACAATCAGGAAGGCAGAATGTGGAAATCACGTCGTATGAAAGAAATGGTCATAGTTAGCTTGGAGGAGAAAACTCAGCCTGAGTGATCGGTGAGTCTTTGCTGGGCGACCATGTAGAAATCATGGGGTGTGGCCTTAGAGGTCTTGATGAGACCCAGTGGAGAAGTAGTAGGAGGCTAGAGCTTGCAGAAACCTCTAGAGTCATCTAATGATCGAAGCTGTGCAATGGCTGCCAATGGACTGTCGTATCCTTGCAACTGTTCATGGGACGATGAGAGATCCTGGGTTCCCAGGTTAATCGCTGCTGTGCAGGAGCGGCTGGCCTGCAGGGAAAGCCACGTCCCTTTGAGCTCCTGTCAGTCCTGCCCAGGTTTCTTAAGAGCTGGTAGGAAGCCCCATTCATGAAAACCCCCTGAAACTAAATACCCTTCCACCTTGGAAGGAGTCGCAAATCCCATGCAATGCAGAATGCTGAAGGCCTCTTGTTATCTACCTTGTTAACTCCCTGAATGAAATTTCAACTTGCCCTAGCGAGTGTTTCTCTTTAAGATGATTAAAGTCTTTGGATCCTTCGGAACTCATTCATTTTAACTATTCCATTTCCCAAGAATATCATCTCATTACTTTTTCAATGGCTCAATATTTTCAGCACAAGTGAATGAGTCCAGAAAGTCATTTCGGCCATTGATTATTTTTGGTAACCTCCTGATCTGTTCTAAATCTCGTTTCTTTTAACTCCCATTTATGTCCTCCTGTCTTGTCCTATGTTCTGAGCTGAAAATAGTAACTTAGCTTGACCTTATTACTTACCATTTAAGATTTTATAGTCTTTGGTTTAATCTCATCTTAATAAGCGTTCCTAGGCTAGAGATTATAGTTTTGCTTTTTCCTTTCTCAAAGGCAGCTTACAGACCAACTTCACGGCCCTTCTCTTGATATGACAGAATCCCACTTCATCTTTTTGATAAGAGCTGGCCTCAGAGTCGGCTTCATAAGATCTACCTGTGTGCTTAGAAACAGAGAACATGTCCCCTGTGGCTTTGAACTGCCTGCCAACACACGCCAAATCCTGCTTGCATTGGATCCAGCATGCCCCTGGGTAAGGTAAGGAAGCACATTTATCATCTTCTGCCTTTAGGAGCAAATCTTGGAATGGGAGACAAAATAGGATAACAGGAGAACACTGGGTATTTTTTGCCCCCCAAATAGTGTTTTCTAAAATTTATTCATATTTGTTTTTAAACTTTCCTGTAAGTATATATTGTATGTCAAGCATATCTTCCACTCAAGGATAGTCTTCCAATGAACATTTACTGGCTGCCTGGCTGTCCTGGCTGTGGCGCAGGGGCTGAGCTTTCTTTTCCAATCTAAACATCGCTGTTCCTTTCCCATGTCAAGATCTCAAGACTCTGATTTCCTGACCACCTTCACAAGACTCCAAGTGTCAATCATTCTCACACAACCCCTCAGGCTCAAATTAAACCTCTTTCTCCAAATGGAGCTGAGAAGGGTCAAGTACATTGCAGGAAGGAGGAGCTCTGGGCTAAGGCATAAGAATCAATATGGAAAGGGAGAGTTTCAGAGCCTTAAGACAAGCTTTTGGGAGGACTGAGTTGATGATGGGGGAGCTGGCGGGAACTGAGACTGTCATCTTTCAAGCATCCTCAGATGCTTTTCTTTGGGAAGAATCTGGGAGTCTTTAGATTTTCTCTATCAGGCTGGGCACAGTTACATCACATCTTTGCCCTCAAAGAGTTGGAAGAAAGCTACCAACTCCTAGGGCAAGGTGCTGAGGATGTCAGAACACACCCTGCCCTTGTCTCTTTTCTATGAGAATGTCTAGAAATTGTTTTTCTTTTGGTAATAATGAAATAGTCTTATCATAAATGTAGTTGTTATATTTTTCCAGCATGATGATTTTTCTACTCAGAGGCATTTTCTTTTTTAATAACTAATTGCTATTGTCTGTGAAACTTGGGGCTGAGGAGTGTGTGTATACCGTGGTGTGCATGTGGAAGTCAGAAGACAACTCTGTGAAATCATTTCTCTGCATCCATCTTTATGTGGGGTCCGGGTATGGAACTCAGAAATTCAGACTTGGTGGTAAGTACTTACCCTGCTGCGCCATCTCACTCACCCCTGAAAGGAATTCAAAGAATGTAAATTTATTTTCTTATGACCATAAGGTTTCATAGACGGTATCTGGGTTGGAGATCATTATGTTCTAGAAAAAGAATCTGTATGAGTCTAGATTGAGAGATGTTGGTTTAGTCAATTGTGTTTATTCCTTCATCCACTCATTCTTTTATTCAGTTATGCCTATTTCTCGAGCCAGGCACTATGTCAGACACATAGGAAAATGCTCATGAATCCTCTCAGTGATTCTGACTAAGCACATAACACTGTAGCTCAATCTGCCAACGTCACCACGCTGGTCTATTTCTGTTCTTTCAGAGGTGTAGAAAATGCCACTCTAGGATTTAAGAAAGTGAAACAAACAAAATGAGAGTTTCTTGTATCCAGAGTTGGTGTTTGCAAGTCAGCTGCAGGTGCTACAACCACATCTCCCGGAGCCTCCTGCCAGCCTCAGCGGGAGGGACACCCCCATGCAAGGCCTCAGCCAGCTCCGGCAGAAACAGACTCTGCACGACAGAGCAGAAGAGCTCTCGCAGGAGCTATTTCTAGATTCATTTCTGCTGCCACCATCTAAAGTTCACAAGCTCCAATGGTGTTGCAGTTACTCGGCAGGCTGCTGATGAATTCACACTACGTGATTCCCAGACTCTGCCTTCCGACCGGCTTCCTTCCAAAGACTCTACATGTCAACCATGCACACAAGCCCTAAGGAGGGGCCCCACATTGAACCTCTTTCCTCCAAATGGAGCTAAACAGAGGCAACTACATTCTCTGATTAAGAAACAGCTGCTCTCGGGATCCGATGACACCAGCAGGAAGTGCTACACGTCATAGCAACATGCCAGACACTGAACTAGCCACATGGCACACGTCACTTCTAACCTTAACCTGCATCACTACCATAGTCCCATTACACAGACACAAAGCAGAAATGCAAGCAGCGAATGAGCTGTTCAAGCTTCCAGAATGACAAACTAGGTGGGCGGGGATTCTACTTCATCTCCATGTACTCCTGACTCTGTCCCTCTTCCCAGACATGACAGTCCCAGTACTCTCCTGGCCTTCACCTTCATGTGCATTAAGGTCTTGCATCCTTCCAAGGTATGCTAGGAAAAGGGTGTTACACCAAGGCCAGGAGGGGTGTAGGGCTAGGTGAACGGAGCTATATGTCTTAGGGTCCCCAGTGGTCCAAACGCTGTGTGAGCAGTCAATGCAGCTGCTTTCAGGAGTATCAGAAAGAGCTTGTAAGGAAAGTGGAGACACAGCATCAGAGGTCCCACAAATTGTACAGATGGGGTAAAGACTTCCTCCCTGGGAATTTTCTCTCTTTAGCAGGAACTCAAGAGCACAGTGCTAATGGCCTTGTATTTAAAGACCAATTTGTCACAAAGTTAAGGGGCTTATTCTACCATTGAGCACTAAATAGACACCAGGCTAGATAATGACATAACCTGGACCCCCTGACTGAAGGGCTAATATGACTAACAGCTATTAAAATAGTGCTTGTGTAAATCCTGCTGTTCCCTGGAATAGTGTTAAGTGTCTAACCTTCCTCTTTCTGGTTACTGCAATCGACAGAAATAACTCTGGAGATTTTTCTGTGCTGGGGAAAGTCCCTAACAGGGTCAGTACCATGCTGTCGTCACTTGAAGGGACCAATTCCCCTTTAAAACATTTATTTGTTATTTATTAATGTGTGCATGCATATGTGTGTGTGTGTGTGTGTATGCATGCATGCATGCATGCATGCATGTGTGTGTGTATGCATGCATACATGTATGTATATGTGTACTTACTGTGTAAGCTCTGGGCATCCTCTGTCTCTGCCTCACTAGTGCTGGTATTAGAGGCGTGGCACTGTGTCTGGCTCTTCACATGGGTGCTGGGAATCAAACTCAGGTTCTCGTATTTGTGCCGTGAAGGCAGACCTGCCTTCAGCCCCTTAGTCCTTTAAGGCTTATTTACTTATTTATTCATTTATTTATGTGTGTGTGTTATCAGAGAGCACTATGTGTCCCTTGGAGGTCCAAGGGTGACTTTGGGAATCCTGGATTGCTTCTTCTTCATTTGGGTTTTCCCAGGCTCTGCCTTCTAAAGCCGGAAGTACAGGCTGCTGCCATTTTTGCCTGCCATCTTTATATGGGATCTGGGGATCTGAATTCAGGTCCTTCTGCTTTTGAGGTAGAGTCTTAACCCCTGAGTCATCTTTCTAGTCCCTCCCCATAGTCCTTTTAGCTAAGATGGATGCTGGTCCTGAGTAACTCAGTCCAATGGAGCAGATTTCTCTGACCCTGAGTGTCACATCCAGTAAGACAAGCTTTTGATCCCAGTCTTCAGAGTCTGGAATGTGACCTTTGCTGGTACCTGCAGCACACCTGCAGTGTGGTCCCACCCACTCTTCCCAACAAGAACCATGTGGGCGTTTGTGGGAGGCCCCACTAGATGCCTGAGATAGTGACACGAACAGGGCACAGCCACATGCGGATGCTGACGTTCAGATGGAGGTGCAGATGAAGAAGGAGGGAAGCAGAGACAGAGAATGATCTGGGGTCCTAAACCAATCCTGGAGAGTTAGAAAAGTCCTCCTAGAGGGCTAGCACCCATCTGAGGCCCAGAGGATGTAGGCGCTAACAGGCAAATGCAGGGATGGTAAAGTGTGTAAGTCCCTGTGGCACGGTGAGGGCATATGTCAGTTTAGAAATTATATAATACCAGGATAACTAGTGAAAAGTAATCAGAAGAAAAAAAATCCCTTCGTTCTATTGCCTCCCACTTGACATTTTCTTGTAATTCTTCCCCAAAGCAGGTGCAGATAGTCCATCTCTGCATGTGTGTGTGCGAATGTATGTGTGTGTATGTATGCACGCACGTATGTGTGCGTGTATGTATGCATATGTGTGTGTGTGTGCGCGCGCATGTTTTTATTGTGTATACACACAAAAAGCTGAATGAAGCCACCTCCCCCCCGCAACCTCCAGTAGCTTTTCAGCTCGAATAGTAGCTTGCTCAGTTGGAGGCTGAGTAGAGAGGAGCGGGGCAGCCTCTTTACTTGCTCCAAGTCAGGATGGGGAGAGCCGGTTCTCACAGGGGCAAGGACCTGGTATTTGCCCAGCGTTCAAATGCCCAGCTGAAGTTTGAGTCTGAAAGAAAATGAGCTATCAGGGACTCTGGCTATAGAAACGGAAAGAGCTATGCTAGAGGGGTGCCTGGAGCAGCTCTCACAGTTTGCCTGCGAGTATAAAGCGTGGTGGTGCAGTGTAAATGACCTCAGAAGCAGAACGGGAGGCCTGCAAATAAGCTGGCTACTGCTACATGTCAAGACCGGCTGTCAAATCAGCACAGCAGATGCCGTGAATGGCCAGAGCACGATCAAGAGTGGACGTGGCCATTTGTCCATTCAAAGGATGCAATAGCGCAGTACTGGTCCATCCAGACTGCTCAAAGAGCAAAGTAGCTATGACATTAACAAGAGGAAGGGGGACTGTTCCTCTCATGGAAGTTTGTGTTGGTAAGTAACCAAGAGGTGACAGACGGCTCTGTTTCTTTGTATAGGCCCTAAAAACCCTGTATTTTGCTTGTCAACCATCCTCTGGGGTCAAAGATGACCTGCTACCACTATGTCCAACTTCTGACTTGGAACAAAGATGGTAAGGGGAAAGTCTGCAAAGTTACTTCCTCTAATGAGCCTGATCATTGCACACATCACTTCTCTCTGCCAGACATCAGCAAGCTCGCTTGGCCACATGTAACAGTAGGGAAGGTTGAAACCGTGTCCTTTAGCTGGGAAGTGTGTGCCTAGTGCATTTGAGGTGTTACTGCCAAGGGAAGAAGAGGATAGCAGAATATGCTGAATGATGTGCAGCTCCTGTCATAGATGTTTATCTCCATCATGCTATGCTGTTTCAGCACGTGAAAAAGGACGCAGAGATTTGTCACGATCTTCCTTTTGCAGCTGAGGAAATTGAGGCAGATTCATCCAGGGACTTGATCAACACATGCGATGAAGCCGCGTGGTATCACAGGGCATCGACAAAACAATTGAACAGGAGGTGTTCTAGTAAGGCACACTACTAATTACTGAGATTCCTACAACTTTGTCTTCCATCTGGGAACATGAGGTCGCACACAGTGTAGCTCTTTTCAAGAAAAGCTTCAGTGTTGTCTTAGCTTCATGACTTCGTTGCTGTAAAAAATATCTGACCCAAACAATTTAGGGGAGCAAGGGGGTTTTGTTCCATCTTACGTGACATGAGAAGTCACACTAGCAGGAGCCAAGGGCGATGGCAGAGGGTGAGACCAATGCCGCGTACTTGCTTTCTGACTTGCTAGCTCACCAGATGCCAACTACCACTCTCTCTGTTCACCTGCCCAGGATACTAGTCCCACCTCCGTGGACTGATCTTCCCATATCCATGATACCATTAAGCCTGCAGCTTGTACGCAAGCTTGTTGTACCTGGATAATTCCCCACAGGGGCACCTGTCGACCTGTCATGTAGTCACCTTGGTAGGGGCTGGAGGAGAACAAATTCAAGGACATTTGGTCCCATGTGGAGGTGATCTGTTGGATGAGGTCTTACTTTGACTCTTCCAAGGCAATGTAGCTTCATGGAAAGAAGGTTGGGGTAGGGTCAGGAGGTCAGGCTCTTGCTGGTTCTATGGTCAGTAATGAGTAGCCATCTGTAGTATCAACTGCCCAGGAAGCTGGGTATTAGCACATCTCATTCAATTTCAGAGGAACATTGTGAAATAGATGGTACACCACACATGCGCGCACACACTTTTTTTTTTTTTTTTTTAAAGACAGAGTCTCTTGGAGCACAGACTGGCCTTAGACTCATTATACCACTGAAATCGACCTTGCATGTCTGCTCTTTCTATGTCCTTCTCCCGGGTGCTAAAATTATTGGTGTGTGCTGCCCTGCATGTGAGAGGGAGGGCTGAAGTTCAAACCCAGGGCTCTGACCCGGGGCCCAGAGCATTTCCTACTAAAGTGCACAGCTGTCTGTGCTAAGCAATGCTCGGTGAGATGGGCTGGAGTTTGCAGGAGAGGCACGTGGCTGATGAGCAGCTCTTCTGCCCGGAGCCCTGCTGATTAGGTGGTGCCCTCTGCCATTCTTTCCATGTGAAGGAACCCCCGGTACTGGAGGGTGGCTCTTCTGAACTGGCTTTAATCATGCATTCTGCTTGCTAATGGGCTAGTTTTTTTTTTTTTTTTTCCTGTTAGTGTTCTTTTCAAAATTTAAACAATACAGAGAGACCTGAGATAGACTGCCTGTCTCCTCAGTCCCTCCAGCTCCTTTGAGTCCTTTTCTAGAGGTCACTGCCATTAGCCGCTGACCTCAGATGCTTTTCTAGCCATTTCTTTCTCTCTAGATCTTTACAGGCTGCAGACAGGGAGGTACTGAGAGATCTGCAATCGCTCTCTTCACTTGACAATACCCGCATTTATCTTTCCATCCTGATGATCAAAATTGATCTCATTCTTGCTGGTGGATGGGGCCACTTATTGGTCTGGCCACATGTCTAACTTTGGGCTCTGCTTACATTTTGATACTATATGGTGTGTGTTAATAGCATGGGCTTGGGAGCTACTCTACCCCTATACCCCTTAGCTTAGTGGTCCAGGAAAACTGACTTAACCGCTCATTTTCTTCATCTGCAAAGTGGGCTTAATAATTGGAGCCTCACTGGGCACTGGGAGAGCTTTGTGAGTGTGGCATGGTTTAAGCTTTTCTTTTGATTTTCTGGACACTATTCCACAGCACATTTAGTCTCTTGTACTTGCCACTTAAGTTGCTTGTGATTTTTAAAAAATTTAAAACATGGCTGTGATGATCGTGTACTTTTAGACATTTGCGGAGTGTTTCTGTGAAATAAATTCCATGCAGTAGCATTAGGGGGGAAGGGGTCTGGAGATTTCCAGTGGTGACTAAGTGGGTGGGCTCTCCCTGCCAGCGCTGTCCTTGGCTTTCTCACATCAGCTCATCTGGCAGCAGCTACCATGAATCCTGCTACCACCTGCCCTCCCACGGTGGCTGGCAGAAGTGTGTGGCATTGAGCATTCCCTTTTGTCTTCCCTGGGTCTGGCCCTTTGTGATCGTTCAATAGCTTGGACGGCTTCCCAGAGATTCCGAATGGGATTGTGAATTGCTACTTTATATAAAGCATGATGTGCAGATGCGACAGATGACCCTTGGGGGGACTCTCCCGTGTTGTTGTCAGGCTGAGGGGGAGCTTGCACGAGTGCTCAAGAGAATGCACACGTGGTTTCACCCTTGAATCTGCCAGGTACGTGAGGCATTCTCTCCACCACGGGACTTCCTTACCTGGTCTTCAAGTTCTCACTGAGAAGTGAGAGACAGGTATATGTGTGATGATTCCCAGGAAGCAGGAACCAAGTGGACCCTTCACAAAACCAGAAACAAAACAGCTGCTTTATCTGTGGCTGTGGTGATGTTTCTCCTGATTTACTGATTGGAGGCGCTGAGTAATAAATGAGAAAGGCTGGTTTAGGGATGAAAGGTTGGTCCTTTTATGTCCACTAAGTAAACTTATAGAACAGCTGCTCAGTGCGAGCCTTATGCTTATTGCTGGGGTGCAGAAATGAATGAGAACACCCGACAGAAAACTCAAGAGCCCTCGGACAGATTTAATTTTTCAAGAACAATAGAAACAATGATGAAGATAATTCCAGTGGGACCTGAACCCCAACCTGGATCTGAGAATAGGAAGGGGGTGAATGGGAAGGTCAGACTCTTGGCAAAGAAGCAGTGAGTGTGGTGACTTTTCTGTTCAAATATTAGAAACCACACTGTCTTCTTATGATTGGAAGAGTAAAGATGGTATTTAAAGATTGACTGGGGCTGGAGAGGTGGCTCAGGGGTTAAGCCTCTGCCTTGCAGGCGGAAGGTCCTGAGTTCCGATCCCAGATCCCACGTATAGACGCCAGGCGGAAGCGGGGGTGGCCTGCGTTTCCTGTCCTGGTAGGGCGGAGCTTGTGAATCCTGGGACAGAAGGAGGTGGAGGCGTCTATGGTGGTTCCCGATTCGTCCGTGGTTCTACACACATACATACACACATGCGCATGCACATACATATGCAACACACACAATTGAATAAATGATAAAAATTAAAAAAAATGGTTTAAAGATTGACTGTAGCTCTTTCCATTACAGCAGTCATTGTGGTAAAAGTGTATTTATGTGTATTTCATTTATGTGTGTGTTCATTCTACAAGCAGTACGGGGTTCATGCTTTATGGACTGTTTTGTGACTTTGCTTTTCCACTTAACCTGTACTGGGGACGTCCACATATCTTTCAATATTCCGCTACAATACCTATGGCACTCTGCTGTTCTGTTCAAGGGTTATTGTAATCTACTTAGCTAATATTATTTTAGACTTGTAGGATAGTTCTAAGTCTTTATTCTTAAACATCATTCCATGATAAACATTCTTTTTCATTAATCTTCCTGTCCATTTTTCACCTTCCTTAAAAGTGAATCAGAAACAGAATTACTAGATCAAATATTATGGAGTGATTTGCATTTTTCTCGCTAAATTACTCTTCAGAAGCCTTATACCATATGATATTTCTAGCAAGAGTAAGAGAAGACTGATATTCCTATATTTTCAACCCTGCATGTTCCTATTTTAAAAATTATTTTATCATCTTTGTTTTGTTCTTAATTTTACCCCTTGACACTTTCAAGCATGAACACAATGAGTGTAATTCATTTAACCCATATTACCTTATCCTACCTTCCTCCTTGTCCCATTGAAAATTTTCTTCTTCCCAACTAGTCTCCCATGTGTTTTTGCATGTGTGGCCCACTGAGTTTCAGGATTGTCTGCATTAGTATGCACCCAAGCATTTCCCTGAGTATCGATCATATATGGATCACTGATGGTTCCCCTTCCTGTAGCCAGCATTAATTTTCAATAGCCCCTCAGAGAGGAATGGCGCCTATTGGAATCTTCCCTGTTCCATGAAATGTTGCCAGGCCCAACTTTATGAGTCTTGTGGAGGTGCACACAGTTCACAAGGGCCTCAGCCCTGTCATGTCCAGAAGACACCATGTATTGGTTCTCCTCCCATCCCTCTGGCTCTTACATCCTTACTGCTCTTTCCTGACGTGGACCTGAAGCCTGGGGGGAGGGTACAGATGCCTTGCTTAAGGCCGAGCTCTCAACAGTCACTTCATTCTCTGCATTTGGCCACTCGTGATTCTGTATATTAAACGCCTTCCATTACAAAATGAAGCTGCAAGGTCAGGGTTGAGAGTGGCATTGAGCAATGGGTGTGATGATAAGTACTTAGAAAGCAGTTCGCTGCCCTGTCCATACAGCAAACAAAGCAGTTGAACCTCACAAGAGCCTGTGACCTCTTCACCCACAGATTTAGTCTGGTTTACAGTCCCAGGTATGACTTCCTGTCTGAATCTAATCAGAAAGCAGTTGGCTTCTTCCATCATGTTATTAGCTAATTTTGGTTGTTGTTTCTTTTTTGGCAGGGTTATTCTACACAGCTTAGGTTGGCTTTGAACTTTTAATTCTTCTGTCCCAGACAATGAGCCTCAACTAGATATGGAGATCTGGGACTTGAGGCCTGAAGGTTCCAGATTCCAATTTCCCAACACATTCTAAATGAAGGGATGGATGAGAAACACGTGTTTGCTGTGGAGAGCCATGCAGGGAAATGCTACTGTGATAATCATGTAGATGGTTGATGGAAATGACACATTACAGTAGAAAGAGAGCATATTGTGCAAGTCATCTGTCCACTGTTTAGTAGGTACATAACAGTCAGGGTGCTGTAATAAAACTGTTTTACTTGGTGACTTAAACAAGAATTTATTTCTCACTGTCCTAGAGACTGGGAAAGCCAAACTTGAGATACTGGAAGGTTTGATTCCTTACTGACTTACAGTGACCCCTTCTTGCTGTAATTCCACAGAGGAGGAAGAATGTCTCTTTGTTGTCTTTTCTTATAAGGTCATGGACCCCATTTATGAACACTACAGCCTTGTGGCCTACTCATGTCTCAAAGGTTCTACTTCCAAATAACATCATGGTCAGAATTATGGCCTTATCCTATGGATGCAGGCACATATACTCAGTTCACAGTAATAATCCAGTGTAACTTACTTAACATTCTAGATCTTCAGTTTGTTCATTTGTAATCAGAAAGAAAACTGCATGCATAGAGGGTTGGTCTGAAAAAGTGACATCACATGATGTGTGTATGTGTGTATGACGGATACTTCATCAAACAGAGAAATACTAGGTGTCATGGTTTGAAATGTGTCCCCCACAGTCTCATATGTTTGGCAAGGTCATGGTACCTTGCGAGGTGGAGCCTTGCTGGAGGAAGGCAGTCACAAGGGGTGGGCCTTGAGGTGGATTAGTCCCACCCTACCTCCAGGAGAAGTCTGCCTTTGCTGCAAGCAGTCTGCAGCTCTCAGCTTCCAATATGTCTGCGGTGACTTAGCCTCTTCCAGCTTTGGCCAGCCAGGCATGTCGCCTCTGCTTTGAGAGACTGCACCTTCCCTCTGGAACCGTAAACTGAATGAATCTCTCTTTTTTCCCTTAAATTGTTTGATTTTGGGTGCTCTTGCACAGCAATAGTTAAGAGCAACTGCTACACTAGGTATAGATATGTTAGTTCCAGAATCTCCACAGGCAATCTGGAGGGTCATGTGCTTAAAATCCAAAGCACAGTCTACTTGCCCAGACAATGAATCGCTGACAATCCCTTTCACCGTCCCAATTTTCCCTCTTTTCATTCCTCCTTTTTTCCTCCCTCCCTTTCTCCTTTTTTGCATCTCTGTCTTTCTGCCTCTCAGCCAGAACAAGAACAGAAAAGAAGGCAATGTTTTCAGTTGGTTTCTAGAGCTGGGAGCTGGTTGATCATTATTTTTTTTCTTCTATAGTTCCTTTTTCTCCTTAAAAATTATCTTAGAGACGCGGTGTAGCTCCTGGATCCTGAGTGTTCAGCTTTCGAGCCGCGCTCGGGGCGCACACTGAACAGCAGGATTTCCCTTCCTGCATTCATTCAGAAGTGGGCATTTGACCACCAGGCCAAAAATTACATTGCTTTCCACACCTTCCTTTGGTCTCAGACATCATGTCTTTTGGGACTCATTCTGGTGATGGCTTCTGCTGTCCACTCCTGGGACAGTTCTTGGTTTCCAGGCTCCTCAGAGCCCTTTCCTGATGAGGCCTCCCCCTCTTCCCTTTTCATGTGACAAGCTCTCTTCCATGTCTTTTCCATTTCTCCATCACCTGAAAAGAGATGTAAATTAACTTTGGTAATTATGATGGCAGTAGAACAACTTTACACCTGATGAGTTCCCTGCTATGACTCTCTCTCTCCCTCCCCCCTCCCCCCTCCCCCCTCTCCCCTCTCCCCTCTCCCCTCTCTCTTCTCTGTACTCTGAGCCTGTCAAGCTCTCAGGATACGCAACTGCTGAGGAGGCAAGGCTACCTCTGTCTCCTCCTTGGGGGCTGTGGTGAGCCGGGACAGCTAGACTCCTTCCTTCACTGAGCCCAGGAGTAGTTTTGGGTACCTTGGCTGGGGGTTGGGGTGCAGGGTGTGTGTGTGTGATTTCATCTGTGCCAGTACTTTGGCGAGACCTTCTGTGGCCGCCCCTGACGGCCTCCTTGCTCCTTGGAGCCGTGGCTCAGGGGTCCCTTGTTTGGTTGCGCTCTGCAGTCGTGAGTGCGTCAGCGTGGATTCAAATCCCATGCCTGGCATCTACCTAGGCCAACGCTTAGACAACCAGCTCCACTTCCCAGGCGAGAACAAGATCTTTAAAAGGCTGCTTTCAGAAGGGGACATGGCTTGGCTGTGTGAGCTGGGTCGCAGTTTGGGGAGAGTGCCTGGCCACCTGCCTACTCTGCCTTTTGGTTTATTTAGTTGTGTTTTTGTCTGGAGGACTTAGAAAGAGACTGTCCTACTTTTCACGGGAACAATAGCTCCAGCATTTTAAGAAATTAAATCTCTGGGCGAGAGAAAGAGAGTGAAGGGGGAAAAAAAATCCTCGTTTTGAGGGCTTGTAATGGCTCCTTGACCACATGCTGTGCCTGCCAATTTGTAACAGAGAAATATTACAGAAGTTGAGAGCTAAAGTTGGTATGCACAGTCGTCGCTTAAAGAGGGACGGATGCTTCCTGGGGACAGCGATGTCCCCCACCAGGCCCCCCAGCATTTATTCAATCTGGAGAGAATCTGTCTGCCAGGCTGCTTGCTTCCACTGAGGGAGCAGCGGGGCCATCCATCCTGCCTTGCATTTGGAACGGGTGCTCATTCCTCGCACAGTCACTGGGGCTGGAGAGAGCAGATGCAAGTTCTGCTGGTGATTAGAGCTGTCTGGGCAGGGGGCGCTCTACTTTCCAGGCTTCTCTCTCCTGGGTGGCCTCTTGGGGTGTGTGTGTGTGGGGGGGGGTACCCATGCACACCCACCCCTGTCTTACCAGGAAGATAACCTTCTGGAGGTATATATATCATTTGGCTCAAAATGTAAAATTCTCCTCTCTAGATTTTATATTCTAGATGTTGCCTGTGAGATTGGATGGTCCCAGCATCCTTTTCCAACATTCTTTTTTTTTTTTTTTTTTTTTTTTGCTTTTTACTCTCTGAGACTTTCATACATAAATATAGTGAATTTATATATCTTCATTCTCTGCTTCTCACCTTCATCCCCCTTCCCAGCCCACCCTATACATTCTCTCTTTTTTTCAGTTCGTCTCCTCCCACTCCCATTTCCCCCAGCACATGTGATTTACTGTGCCCCATCCTGGATGCCTGTATTGCCGAGTGCCCAGATGCCAACTGGGTCACAGAGGTCCAACTGTGGAGTCAAGAGGCTCCCCTCTCCTGTCTGGCATTAGTTCCAAACAGTCTCTCCGGGTGGAACAGAATCTCCTGAGGTCCTCCCTTCTCCAAGGTGAGATGTTTCTGGGTCAACTAGTGGAGGTCTAGTGGAGCCCACATCACTGCTGAGCGCTCTTGGAAATGGGAGCCTGACATGAACAGAGGATGCTATGGGCCAGTATGTCTTCCCACCCACAGAAGCTTACATTCTTATCATCCTTGCTTGAAAGGTTCCCTGAGCCTTGGGATGGGGGGGTTGATTCTGATGTCCTGTTTAGAGCTGAGCACTTCACAGTTGCTTATACTCTTCTTTGGACCTTTGTAGTTTTCTGCATTACACATCTTCCATTGTCAAGCAGTGTTTCTTGGTTGAGTGCTGACTGGTTTTCTGATCTGAGGGTATAATGCGATAAATGTTTAGAAGTCTACCTCCTATTTTAGCTCCCCTCAAATTCATGGTTTGTGTGTCATGTCTTGACAATCACTTTTTTTGTTTATGTGCATGTGTGTTTATAGGTGTAGGCATGTGTAGTATGTGGGTGTATGAAGAATGTAACTTGTGTGTCTATGGAGCCCAAGGATGACATCAGAAATCACTCCGGATTGCTCTACTTTCTTATTGCTTTGTTCTGGAGTTTCTCAGGCTCTGCTTTCTAGAGTCGAAAGTGCAGGCTGCTGCCATTTTTGCCCAGTGTTTTTCAATGGCATCTGGGATGTGAACTCAGAATCCTTTTGCTTGTGAGGCAAAGCCTTAACCCAAGATATCGCTGCAGCTCCAGAAATCACTTCTTGCTAAAAAAAAAAAAAAAAAAAAAAAGCTGACTCTAGGGTATTCTCACAGGTAATAGTTGGCTTGAAAATGGAACCTTTAGTTCTTTTCCTTCTGCCTGCAAGTGTTGGCTGCCCTATAACCCAGCACTGAGGAGGGCATTGCTCTGGCAGTGTGTAGATTTTTTATAATAGGCATGGAAGCTGCCTTCCTTTGCCACCAGTCACTCAATCAGCTCACGCTCAGACAAGCTCATGCCCACCTGTGTGCTCTTACATACACCAGCGATGAGCCTCTACAGATGAAGATGGTGAAGGCCCTTTGCCTGATGGCCATATTGACAAATGAAGGTAATTGACGATACAGAGTTGGTGGAATGAGTCTCTGTGGAAGAAGGAAGACAATGGGTTGGCTGCAGTTGGGTTGTGGTTAAGGACTAGGGCCAAGAGCCATAGACAAATGGGGGTGCTTGGCCTTCCAGAGGAGCAGCAGGCAGCTTCAGAGCCTTACTGGTGAATAAAGAGATAAGTTGGGTGGCCGAAAGAGCTGAGATGGAGGGACTTGGGGTGAGGTCAGAGTCATGATCAGATCCTGCTCAGTCTGCTACTTCGGATTTCTGTCTTTCTTTTTTTCTTTGGTCCCCAAGCCTTAGCACATGTGGCACCTTGCACAGGGGGGCAGAAGGGAGGCCTATCACAGACAGATGGGAAGAGGCAGTACTAGGGTGCAGTAAGTCAGCCTAGTAGTTTGGATTCAGCTAGTCTACTCAGGAGCAAGGGTGCTGCATGTGGTGGTCCTCGACCACCTAGCAGTTGGTGTGACTACCTGAAACTTTCTAGTTCTGTGTGGTGCAGACATGGGGGGTAAAAAGGGAGGGACACTGGAAGCAGGCTAGCTGCCCCTGAACCCTTCATGAAGCAGAGACTTCAGCTTATTTTTGCAAAAAGCACAAGCTGAAAATTTGCATTGGATTTTGGGGATACATTATTGTGACCTTGAAGAAGAAAACAAAGACTGGATGGAGAGAGCGTCTGTCTGCTCCCCAGCCTGGGAACAAATGACATGATCAAATGTAGCAACTAAAAACTCTGTGTACCCAGGTAAGCACGAGTTCCTGGCAAACAAGAATACACTTGAAGCACGAGTAGATCCCTTGTGATATTTGGGGCAATTATATAAACAAAATTATGTTTTAAAAAATGTGAGTTTTTTTTTTTAGGATACTATCATATATTATGCTCTTACCCTGGCTTTCTAAATCCTTGCATATGTGGTTAAAAAAATCTTTTTTTAAAAAATGTAAAATCACAGTCATCAAACAAATATAAATCATGTCTAAAAGATTATTTTTATTCATTGACTAATGAGAGAACACTGGTAAGATATCTTAACTGGTTCAGTTATATACAGATGTATATGGAGACAACTAAGAAATAATGAGCTGAATTTGTTAATAGATGTGAGATTAGATACTTTCACAGGGCAATAATTAATTACACTGCACTGAGCAAAATTAGCCTGTGTATGTATGTATGGCAAAGAACCATTCAGATCGTTTTCTTCAACTTGCAATAGTACAAAAGTAGGTCAAACACAATGAAGGGCACAGAAAAACCAGAAAGGTGCACAAGAACACTCAGTAATCATTTTCTTCACAATTCCATGCTCTTTCCTCTCTCAGGGTCCTTGCACAAACTAGTTTTGCTATCCCTTCAGTAGTCTTGTAATGACTGGACATGTTCCCCCCCCCAAAAAAAAACCCGTTTTTAATTGCAGCCATGCATCCATGCATCCATCCATCCATTCATCCATCCATCCAACCATCCACCCATCTATCATCCACACAGCATGTCTTTATGTATGCACACTTGTGCCACAGTGTGTCAGTCAGAAGACAATCTGTAGAAGTCATATCTCTCTTTCTACCATGTGAGTTCCAGAGATTGGGATAGGGTCATTAGGCTAAAGGCAGCTCCTTTACTTGCTAAACCATCTTGCCCTCTCTTACCTCTCATCTGACCCTTGATATCTTATCTCAAGCTTCACCACCTTTGGGAAATCCTCCCTCCTGATCTTTGTTCCAGGTCAAGTTCAAGTGTTTCATTCATTAGGACACTTGGGAGGATGGTTTAAATTTCTGCTGCTTACTGTGTCTAAGTCCTTGCATGACCTGGGCCTGATCCTCCAGTGGTGGACTGGTCACACTTTTCTCCCATGTGTTTCTGAACTCTGGGACTTTACACCTGTTCTTCCCTGTGGCAGAAACACGTTTCTTTTCGCTTTTGCCTAGTTTGCTTGTCAGAATGGCCTCTCTTGATCTCTCATGTAAGTTGCTTTCGCTTTCTTTCTTTTATTAATTTTTTTTGGCTCTGTGGCTTGAATCCAGGACCTCAATGTGCTCTGCCACTGAGCTGTGCCCTCAGTTCCTCTTGGGTATATATTTAAGTTAATGCATAATAATTGTATGCTTATGGAGCCCAGTGTATTGTAGTGCTCAAACAACAATGTATTTCTAACTCCTTAGATATTATGGTGGGAAACTTGGAACTCCTTTCTTCAGGTCTTTATAAGATACATGATAAGTTTCTCTACTGTCTAACTGCAGTTTGGTATCTGTAATCTTTCCTGCTCTTCTAAACCTCCTCTTCTAAACCTCTAGTGACTACTGTTTTCCTCTTCTGTAAAGTTAATTTTGTCAGCTTGTGAGTGGGAACATGTGATATTTGTATTTCCTTGCCAGCTTATTTCACTCAACACAATGTACTTCCATGTACTTATAAATGACGAGGTTTCCTTCTTTTTATTTTTTCTATCTATATATATTTCTCTTTCTACCTATCATTTATGTATCTATAAATCTCTATCTCTATGTATGTATGTATGTATATATGTATGTATGCATCTACCTATCCATCAACCTACCTATGACCTATCTATACATCTATCTTAGGTGTGTGAACGCATGTGACACAGCACATATGAGGAGGTCAAAGGACAACTTGCCAAATCAGTTCTCTCCACCATGTGGCTTCTGGGGATTGACTTCAAGTCATCAAGCTTGATAGCAAAGGCCTTTACCCAGTCACTTCACCAATCTCTTCTTCCTTCTATACTTCTTCCTTCTCTTCCTTTTTATGGCTGAATAAAATTCCACTGTGAATATATGCCACATTTTCTTAATCTCTTTTTCCATTGATGGATACTTTGGTTGATTTCCACTTCTTTACTATTGATAACAGTGCTACAGTAAACACAGGAAATCAAATATTCCTACAGTACAATGATTTTATTTCTTCTGGATATATATCAAGTAATTAGACAGGTGAATTGTATGCTAGTTTTATTTTTCTAGCTTTTGGAAGGACATCTATACTGTTCTCTATGAAGGCTGGGCTAATGTACATTCCCACCCATAGTGTCTAAGAGTTCCCTTTTCCTATATTGTAGCCAGAATAACTACTTTCACACAGCTAAAAGTAACATTGAATAAGGTGCTGAGACCAAGACAAAGAGATTGACTTTCATCACTAAAATAGAAGAGGAAGTTAGTGGCAGACACACCAACATCTGACTAGTGACCCAGATGAAAGACTTTGAGATTCTACGAATTGTCTTCCTCGACTGGATTAATGTCATTAACCCATCGTTGGCCAGATGATACAAGGATTTTGAATGCTTTTGGTAGAATCCAGCTGACTCAGGCTTTGCTCTTACGAGCAGTTACCACCAGTAGCTACAGTGAGAATTCAGAAGACGTGTGGGCATGTGGGAGAGGCTGTAGTGTCTCTTGTTCCATGGTGCAGCTAAGTTAAGGAAGAGAGTAGGAAGAGAAGACACTTTACCTCGCCACCAAGCTAAGTCCTAGGCAGTTTCCTGGTAGCTCTGTCCTTGGCATCTCCTTATGTTCCCTTCCGTGATAAAACCCTGGGCTTCTTAAATGCCCATAATCTGTTCCAAAGGCTCTAGGCCAGGACTTGGATTATCCCTTAATGTCTTCCCACCTACTAGCTCTCTAGGTTGTTTTCCTCTCATCTACTCTCCACCATTCTATTGGCTTTTCACCGCACGGGGTGACAAGGTAAGATGGAATACTAATGGATCCTTAGGATACATGCAGTGAAAAGTAATGTGATAAGATGCCATTTAAAAGTACTAACTCCTGAACCAGATCAAGATTTGAATTTTTCCCTGTTAACCATGCATCCTTGAGTCATTTGCTTAGACATTCCGGAGACATTTGCTTACACATTCATATTGTAAGAGTTAACAGTAGCATTATATTCTGGTTTTATATAAGCATAAAAAAGACAAGATTTCTAAAGAGTCTTGCCTGTGTCTCACCGCTACAGGACAATGGCCCAATAGGCTATACCTTTATGAAAACAGCTTTCCATTTTTCATGAACATTTTCGATTACAAGTCTTGGTTGGCCAGATATTTGGGAGCACTGGAGATGACAACATGCGAGGTGTGAGGAGATGGTCGTCCTGTTGGCCTGTGAGAGGAAGACCTTCAGACCTCTGTGGGGACTGAGTAGGTGGCTTAACTGCTACCCGCAGCGCTAAGACAGCAGGTCCTGCTCAAACCCTGGCAACTGAGGACAAGACAATAATAGCAATGTTGTATTCAGGAGCTTTGCTTTAAATAATCCTTCTCCTTAATAGCTTTGCCCCTGTCGTGTGACAGGTGTTTACATTATTAAGTAAAAGCGTTTAAACAGCGACCTCCTTGGTATAAGGGTGAAGGAGATTAAAATCCAAGCAGTGCTCTAGCCATTTAAATCAATGAGAGTTGTCAGATCTGTAACACATGAGCTACTTAGAGGGCGCAGACACCTATTGTTTTTGAGCTTCAACTAATATCTCAATATGTGTGTTTCCTCAAAGTTTGGCCGGGCCCTGGGATACTCATTAAAGGCTGGTCTGTCCATGGCCTCTTTCTCTGTGGAAGCAGCCTTAATTAATAGTTGGCTAAATGTGCACTAAATAGTTACGTGATTAGGGAGGATCAGAGCTCCAGTTGGTTCCTGTTTGAAGGAATGACCTTGGAAGAATCCCAATGGCACACTCTCTTAACTAATCAGAGGCAGGGGCTATATGACCGTTGCCCCCTCATCCACTAGGGGAGCACAGGCAGACCGATTGGCTTCACGCACATTCTTTTTTTGAGTTGGGTTGTTCCAGCTGTCGGATATAAAACTGGTGACCTCATATTTACTAGCAGCATTGGAGAACCAAACCTCTGAGATCTATACCAATCTCTGTCTCTCTCTCCCTTTTCTTTCTCCTTTTCTCTGCCACATGCCAGGACTTTATCTCTTCCTTAATATTTAGACCTCGATCCTTTATATTGTCAGTGGAGGGGAAATTTGTATAAGATGGGCAGGTAGACTTTGAAAGTTTAATTCTTTTTTTTTTTTTATTCAATTGTGCGTGTATGCGTGTGTGTATGCATGTGTGCGGGTGTGTGTATGTATGTGTGTGTAGAACCACGGACGAATTCGGGAACCACCATGGACGCCTCCACTTCCTCCTTGTTTACTCTGCCCAGGGATTCACAGGCTCCGCCCTACCAGGACCAGAAACACAGACCGCCCTGGCTTCCGCCCAGCGTCTATACATGGGGTCTAGGATCCGAACTCAGGACCTTCTGCCTACAAGGCAGAGGCTTAACCCCTGAGCCACCTCTCCAGCCCCGAAAGTTTAATTCTTATTCCTCATATATTTTCTTTTTCTTGATGGTCTCTAGTTGATTTCTATAAGAAATACCTTCTTCTTCTTGTTTTTCTTTTTAGCTAGTATTCTTTCTTTTTAAATTTTTTTATTATTTATTATTTATTCAATTGTGCACATATGTATGTGTGTGCAGAACCATGGTGAATTCAGGAACCACCATGGACGCCTCCACCTCCTCCTTGTTGACTCTTCCCCGGGGATTCACAGGCTCCGCCCTACCAGGACCAGAAATGCAGGCCACCCCTGCTTCCGCCTGGCGTCATAGTGGAGTCTAGGATCCGAACTCAGGACCTTCCGCCTGCAAGGCAGAGGCTTAACCCCTGAGCCACCTCTCTAGCCCCAGTATTCTTTCTTTTTAAAATTTTTATTATTTATTTATTTTTGCATACGCACATATGTCTGTATATGTGTAGCAGAAGGCACTTACAAAATCATCCTGGATTGCTTCTACCTCCTTTTTGTTTTGATTTGGGGTTTTTCAGGGCTGCTGTGGTTTCAGCTTAGCCTTTTTTTTTTTTTTTTTTAATTTAATGTGGGACCTTGGATCTGAACTTAGGTCCTTCTGCTTTCAAGACAGAATCTTAATCCCTGAGTCATCTCTCCAACACATGTACTGACTTACTCTACATCTCCCTCATAACCAGATTTTTAATTCACTGAATTAAAAATTACTAAATCAGGCTGGGCACACTGGAGAACACACAAGGCATTTTCTTCAGTTGACGGCCACATGTGTTAGCAGGTTTAGTTCTTTACTAGATTTGGAGAGTCAGGTCCCTGATGCTGAAGAGACACTTTAAATTTCATCCGTGGACATTTCACAGGTAGGCACGTCTCTGGATGGGGTGATGGTCTGCTAGGTGACTGGTATTGGGGATGGCTATTCTTTGCTTCGGAGAAGCCTGTGCTACCAATGGGTGATGTGGGCTTCCTCGTGAAAATGCAACGAATGCAAACATCATAGGTTGGGACCAGCCGTGTGAGCATCACAAGAAGTTAGAAATGGAGAACCTCACTTGCAGCTTTACTAAAGCTACAAGCGGAGGCACCTCAGCTCCCAGGTGCCCTGTGTCCACCCTGCAGAGTGAGAAGTCCTGAGACAGCATAGAGGAGGCCATTTTTCAACATTATCTAGACCTAACACAGGAAGTACCTCCGTTTAAATCTGGCTCAGGGAAAAGTCTCATGATGCCGCATTCCTGAAAAGTGAAACATCAACACGGGCTCTGAGGGGTCTCCTGGAGGATAGTGGAATGGCTGGAAACTTGCATTTCTGAAAGCCACTGAACAGGGGAAAGATGTTGAGCATCTTCTGTTCAGAGCAATTAGGCTGGGTCATGGGTTGGAATGCACTGTGCAAGTTAACATGTTTATCTCCATTGTCATGGTCAATCCCTGTGACATTACTTGCTGCCTCTGGCATGCAGGCCTCGAAGAGCCTCTTGTAAGATCAGCACCGAAGAAGCAGTCTCCTAGGGAAAAACCTCCCTGAGGCACAGGGAAGTTATCCCAGACAACCCAATATCCGTTAGAAAATACCATGATGGTAGGTTCTTGATCATCGGCATGTTGGCTAGAACTATGCAGCCAAACTCCAGGTGGCAGGTCATACAGGTGGGTTTTGCTAAAAGGCCATGGAATGAATATCAGGTGGTGGTTTAGGCAGTTTAGTCTTCATGATGCTGAATACCTTGAGACAGCCCTGGGAGGCAGACCATAGATGCAGGTGAGAGTGCTCTGTTTCCCACTTGTTCTCTGAGAAGAAGCGAGCTACTCAACACCTCCAGCCCATTTTAAATGTGCAGCAGATGCCAAGCTTGGCGTCCACTGTGTGATCCTGCTTTTCTCCAACATTACAACTTCTTTAAAGTTACATCTGAGGAGAAGACATCTTGGTGTGGAAAGTGGAATGGACTAGGAGATGAACCAAGTTTTTATTTCCATTTTGCCAGGATAAGAGATTTAAATTCTAGCTTTGTCCTTGCACCAGCATGGCCCCAAGCAAGTACAGGCCACCTCTGAGAACTCTAGGTGACTTATCAAGGGTGGGCAGATATGCAGCTTGGAGACCACAGAGTCATGTAGTGGAGGATACAGGTGAATGCATTTATTGTGGCAAAATATTAGCAGATCTACAGGGTTGATTTTCCCAGGCACACACTGTGAGGACTCCAGGCTGTCGGGGTGGAGAAAGGTGAACGTGCTGCAGGTCCTTCACCCCTTCACCCAAATCCAAGGGACTCTGGACACAGCAGGGAGCTTGTCAAGGCAAGACTCACTCACTCACTCATTCACTCACTCAATTACACAGCTGCTGGCTGTGATGACAAAGAAGATAAGTAAACCCATACCTCCGCCTCCGCCCTTCACAGACTCGGCAATGGACAGGGAGTTTGTCAGAGCAAGATCTCAGTTTATTGGGGGGTAACAAATCAGCTTATATAGACAAAGAACCAGAGCACACGAAACAGGCAGCCAGTTACCTTGATGGTCAGCAAAGCACATACTCTGCATAGATCAGACTAAACATAACTCTATGTTGGCTCCTATGAGCCAATTAGGACTCTCTGTAATGTGATCAGGATTACGCCTAGGACACTAGCTCCCATCGCCATCTTTGGTCCCATGTGCCCTGCTCACTTCCTTCCAGACCGATTCCTGGGCAGGCCCAACACAGATTTAATATTTTAGTGTTTTAGAATAATTTTAGGGTTGGTTGTTGACTAGCGATAGTGATAGGAAAGAAAATACACAGCAAAATATCATGCGCGACTGTGAAGTGTGGTCAGGAATTCCAGTTCTCTCAGACTTACAGGCTTGGCTTGGACCTGCCCCTGCCCTACTTTGCTTTCCACCCCCCACAGCTCAGTAGGGCGCAAGCGGGAGCAGCCTCCCATCACAGATAGAATTTTGGAGACGTACTAACAAGTTGGAGGGAAAAACATGCACCTTCTGCGGAATGTGCACCCCCGTGGTTCGCTTCCCCGGGCTTAAATAGCACCATACCTTTCCCTGACAAGCGATTTCAGGCGGTGGTGGCGGCAGTATCTGGGGGAGATGGGAGGTGCTTGTGAACTTGTAAACATGGCAGGCACATTTGAATTTTTCCTCCTGGAAGCTAACTGCTGAAAGCAAATGTTAAAAAAATAATCACTACTTTTCTGTGTTATATCCGAGAAAAGATAAAAATAGGGCCAGGTGTTTGAATTTGTCAGTTATCTGAGCCCCTTCAGACAGCCTGTTTTCCTTTAGAGCTGAGCTTCCACTTTGGGGCGGACCTGCTTTTGATCTTATATTCTCTCTGTGTTCAGGTACCCACGTGTGCCCATCTGCATGGTGCGCGCGAGCCACAAATCATCTTAATTACTCCAGGCCTGACCTCTTCCTCTGCTTCTCATTTTCTGAAATTTCTGCAGTGGTCTCCCAATAAATGCGTGTGTGTATGTGTGTGTGTGCATGTGTGTGTGTCCAGGCCCTTGGCTACAACACAGGAGGCCCCAGCAGCAGCCAGAGGAATTTCAAAGTTAGTTAAAAGGCACAGGAGGAGAGAGGGAATTGAATGAGACCTCCCCCTGGTTTTCTGCCTGGAGCCGCAGCTGACGATGCTCCCATTCCGAGTGCTTTGCAGGGCGCAGCCCTCCTGCTCCCCTTCTGGAAGAGAATAACGAAAGCCTGGCTCTTTGGCCTGTGCCCAGAGCACTTTTCATTAGCGGGGCCTCCAAAGGTTGGAGGAACTCGCACTGCCTTCCGGAGCTCAGACAGGCAAAGGAGAAGGAGCTGGGAGGGAGGGGGGGGGGCATGGAGACCTGCCCTAGCTCCCCAGCGTGCCCCGCAGGCCAGAGCAAGGCCTTGGTCATTGGGTCAGCTCTGGGTCCCGAGGCAGAGTGGAGACTGCCCACTGCCCAGCAGCCTGGCGTCCAGGAAGATCCCGTGGCCTGGACTGCATTTGAAGCTGCTGTTGGGAAGGATGAACCCCGCCAGAGTGGTGCTGAGACAGGTCGGGCTGTGATCTTGCGCGCCCCGCAATCTGCGGGGAGGTCATTAGAAGCGACCCGCTGAAACCGCGGAAAAGAAAATGCAAAGGCGCCGCGGCCTGGGATCCCTTTCTGACAGCGATGTCTATCGGGCTGAGGCCCGGCCTCCTCAGGGAAGTTGCCCAAGGCCCATTACCCGAGGCAGTTCCCCGGCGCAGTTAACCCAGAGAGTGGGCTGCTGAGACCAAATCGTGCCTTCAGGGAGCCAGGGGCCGGGCAAGATAAGGCTTCCAGGCTAATTGCTTGGCCCCAGGAACAGCCAGGGCCCGCAGGAGGGCCACCTAGCAAAATCATCTTCAGCAGATAATTGAGGAGCCATCGCTGGGCAGAGCACGTGGGCAGGGCACAGTGCATGCTGCAGTGGAAATACCACAGGCACATCGTGTGTTTGCTTGGTGGCTGCCGGGGCTATTTGGTTCATTTTGAAAACGAAACTTGCATTACTGGGTGATAGATGCAAACTATATTTGAAGAAATCTCGCTTCCGCTGGACAGCACACAGTTTTGAAAACTTGGTGAGGAAAGAGGTTTGAGCACACCAAACAGAAGTTGTTATTCTGTTACCTTTTCCCCCTTGCTTATCCCAGCGTTCCATGCGGTCTTTGGGGCCTGGGTGCAGATGACCAGGAAGAGGCATCCTCTGCGCTAATCATCTGGGAATCTGTTCTTGTTATTCTTTGGATCCTAGTACCCTAGTACCTAGGGAGACAATGAATTAGGCTGGATCCCAGTCACCAGGGCTGTACACTATTCATGTAGAAAGGTGGCTCCGAGGGTGGTGGTGGTGGGAAGGTGGGTCTGTGGGCTTTTAATGAGAGATTCTCAGGTCATTCAGGACTTTGGTCTGGAAAAGGATTGTGGGATCTCATTCAGACAGTCTCTCTCTCTCTCATCCTGCTCTTTCCTCTCTTCTTTCCTCTCCCTCCCTCCATCTTACTCTCTCTTTCCATCCTTCTCTATGCCTATCTTCTCTGTCTCTGTTATCTCTATTTTATCATCCCCATCTCTCTTTCTCTCCTTTTCCTCTCTTCTTCCCCACCTCCCCTCCAGTGGGATGATCCTCTATTGCCATCTTGTCTATCAGATGTACAATCTTATGCCTTTTAGACTTTGAACTTCCAAAGCAGCAAGTTAAAGAGAGACAGTTTTGCCTTGTTAAAAAGTTGGTTGAGGCTGGAGAGATGACTCAGGGGTTAAGGCTCTGCCTTGCAAGCAGAAAGTCTTGAGTTCCGATCCCAGGTCCCATGTAAAAAAACGCCAAGCAGAAACTGTGGCAGCCTATATTTCTTGCCCTGGTGGGCGGAGCCTGGAAAATCCCAGAGTAAAGCAAAAAGGAGAGAAGCAATCTAGGAGGATTCCTGAACTCACCCTTGGTCCTCTGCAGGGACACACAGAACCATCTGACACACACACACATACACACACACACACACACACACACACACACACACACACACACAGCATGTATGCATGCACACACCCACCCACACACACAAAATAAATAAAAGATAGAAAAAATTGTTGACTTTATATGTTTGGTTGTAATAATACAAAACTGGCTACTACACTGCTATTTTAAGTTATGAGTGTGTTGTTCAGACACTTCAGAAGTAAGGTTAGAATATATCTGTGGGGCAGCTCTTGCTGAGATTTAGTACATTAAATTAACTGTAATTCTGGATAATTTTGGTTCTATAATTCTTTTTTAAATTAATTATTACTTTATTTTTCCCCAATCATACAAGCTCAATAGGTACCCTAGTCCTTTCCCTCCCTCCACCCTTCCCCAGTCCCCCTTGGACCCTTTCCCCCTTTGACTCTTCCTTTCACCTCCCTCTCCTTCTCCCAGTGCTTCGCCCTTCCCCTCTGCCATCCCATGGAGCATCATTTTGTGTGAATGCCAAACTTCCCTCTGAGTCCTCCACTCTAGTGAGGTGTAAGGACTCAGTGGCATAGCCTGGAGCATTTTCTTGGGCTCCCCTTTAGTATGGGAACACAATTATGACTATTAATAGTCCTCTAAGGATCCTAGTACCTGTGATCCATGCTAGACTTTGGGGGTCATTGACATGTCAGTCATTGTGCAGGTCTTGACATGTCATTGTGCAGGTCATGCAAAGTCCAATTATGGTTACTGTAGTCCTAACTTGTGTGGAGTATCTTGCATATTGTTGCTCCTCCCCATCTTTAGGCTTTTACAATCTTGCCAGCCTCTCTTCTGCAAATTTCCCTGAGCTTTAGGATGGGGAGAGATTTGGCTGGTCTAGTTCCAGGTGATTAATGTGTTCTGAATTATGGTTTATTGTTGTTTTCAGTTTTGCTGTTTCTGCACTGCCCTTGGCTCTATCCTGATTGGTATTGGAGGTCACCTCTTAACCAAAGATAAAAGGCTGTTTAAATGAAGACCTTACTATAAGAGGAGGTTCAAAAGTAGATGGAATAGGAGTAGGAGATCACAGTGTGTGTGTGGGGGTCAGTGTCCCATTTGCAGGATGGTTACCATCTATCTGCCAAACTCTATACCCTCCCTGATTGGTGAGATCAAACCTCCTCAGATGCAAGTGACCAGGAAGGAAAGTGAGAGTGAGCTTCACCAGCTTACTTGAAATACTTTATGGTGACCTATTTTCTCTACTGAAGTATGATCCCTTTTCTCCTTATTTCTGGGGGGGCTTACCCATCCTTCCTGTTTATATCTTTGTGATTACTATAGGTATTACAGAGATTTATATTTGAATATGTCATTAAGTGAGTTTGGTACTAAGATCCACCTATTAGGGAGTACATATGGTATTCAATTTTCCACATCTGGGATACTTCACTCAATATATTTTTTCTAATTCTATCCATTTCCCAGCAAATTTCATTAATTCATCTTTTTTGATGGCTGAGTAGTATTCCATTGTATAAATGTACCACATTTACCTTATCCACTTGTCAACTGTTGAGCATTTGTGTTGATTCCATGACTTTGCTATTGTAAACAGTGCTGCTATGAACATGGTTGTGCTTGTGTATTTGAGGTGAATTTTTGCTTTATGGAGGATTATTCCCAGAAGTGGAATAGCAAGGTCATATGGCATTTCAATCTTTAACTTTTTAAAAAATCACCATACTGATCACCAGAGTGGTTGTATGAGCCTGCATTCCCACCAGCAATGTAGAAGAGTTCCCCTCTCTCCACATCCTCTCTAACATTTGGTGTTGTTTGTATGTGGATTTTTGCCATCCTGACCAGAGTGAGATGATATCTCAGGGAAGTTTTGATTTGCATTTCTCTGATGGCAAGGATGTGGAGCATTTTTTAAGATATTGTTAGACATTTCAATTTTGTGTCCCTGGTAAAGTTTCTTTTGAGTTCCCAGACCCATTTTTTTTAAAAAAAATTATTTATTTATTTTTTCCATTCATACAAACTTAATAGGTACCCCGGTCTCCTCCCACCCTCCACCCCTCCCTGGATACCCTTGGTCCCTCCCCCCTTTTCCCTTTCCTTTTCCCCCTCCCTCCCTTTCTCCTAGTGCCCCCCACCCCAAACCCTGGAGCATCCTTTAATGTGCATGTCAAACTTCCCTTTGGGTCCTCCTCTCTGATGAGGTGTAAGGACTCAGTAGCATTGCCTAGAGATCTTTCTTGTATTCTCCTTTAGTATAGGAACACTATTGTGGCTGTTAATCCCTTGCCTCTAAGGATCCTAGTGCCTGTGATCCATGCTAGACTTTTCGGGGGAGGGGGAGTCAATGATATGTTGGTCATTGCGCAGGTCATGCAAAGTCCTATTGTGATTACTTTGGCCCTAATTTGTGTGGATTATCTTGCATATCATTGCTCCTCCCCATCTTTAGGCTCTTACAATCTTACACCCCCTCTTCTGCAAAATTTCCCTGAGCTTTAGGATGGGGAGAGATTAGGTTGGCCTGGTTCCAGGTGATTAAAGTAGTCTCTGATGTTCTGAATTATGGTTTGGTGCTTTTTTCCCCCGTTTTGCTGTTCCCTGCACCGCCCTTGGCTTCATCCTGATGGATATTGGATGTCACTTCCTAGCCAAAGATAAAAGGCTGTTAAAATAGGGTCTTACTATAAGAGTAGATTCAAAGGTAGATGGAATAAGAGTAGGAGACTGCAGTGAGGGGGGATCAGACTCCCATTTGCAGGATGGTTACCATCTATCTGCCAGACTCTATGACCTCCCTCTCTGGTGAGATCATACCCCATCAGTTGCAAGTGACCAGGAAGAAAAGTCTGTGAGCTTAACCAGATGTCTCACTACTTTCTTGTAGTATGTGATGGTGGCCTATTTTCTCTGCTGTAGCATGATCCACTCTCTCCTTGTTTCTGGTGGGGCCCTCCTTCCCTTTCCTTCCTGTTTATAATCTTTGCAATTACTATAGGTATTACAGACATTTATCTTTGAGTGTGTCACTAAGTGAGTTTGGTACTAGGATCTACTTGTTAGGGAATACATACGGTGTTTAATTTTCTGTGTTTGGGATACTTAACTTAATATGATTTTTTCTAATTCTATCCATTTCCCGGCAAATTTCACTAATTCATCTTTTTTGATGGCTGAGTAGTACTCCATTGTATAGATGTACCATATTTTCCTTATCCACGCATCAACTGTTGGGCATTTGGGTTGATTCCATGACTTTGCTATTGTAAACAGTGCTGCTATGAACGTGGTCATGCTTGTGCCATTGCCCAGGCCCACTTTTTTAATTGGGCCATTTATCTCCTTGGTGTTTAGTTTTCTAAGTTCTTTGTGCACTTTGGATAATAGAACTCTATCAGATATGTGGTTATTGAAGATTTTCTCCCATTCTTTGGGTTGCCTTTTTGCTCGGGTTACAATTTCTTTATCTGAACAGAAGCTCTTTAATTTCATAAGATCCCATCTGTTGAGTGTTGGTTGTAGTGACTGTGCTATTGGATGTCCATTTAGGAACTGTTGGCCTAGCCCAATCAGCTCAAGGGAGTTCCCTACCCTTTCAACTAGGGTTTTTATAGTCTCTGGCATTATATCAAGGTCCTTGATCCATTTGAAATTAATTCTTGTACATGGTGACAAGTACGGGTCCAGATTTAATCTTCTGCATGTGGAGATCAAATTTTGCCAGCACTATTTGTTGAAGATGCTGTTCTTTTTCCATTGGATTCTTTGGGCCCCTTTGTCAAAGACCAAATGGCTGTAACTTTGTGGGCTTATATCTGGGTCTTCAATCCTTATCCATTGATCTGTGTGTCTATTTTTGAGGCAGTACCAGGCCGTTTTTATTACTATGGATTTGTAGTATAGATTAAGGTATGACATGGTGATACCTCCAGCAGTATTTTTGTTACTCAGGATTGTTTTTGCTATCCTGGGTCTTTTGTGCCTCCATATGAATTTTGAGATTGTTTGGTCAAAGAATTGCTTGGGGATTTTGATTGGTACAGCATTGTATCTGTATATTGCTTTTGGTAGGATGGTCATTTTTATAATGTCGATTCTGCCAATCCAGGAGCATGGGAGGTCTTTCCACCTTCTGGGGGTCTTCTGTAATTTCTTTCTTTAGGGTTTTAAAGTTTTCATTGTAAAGGTCTCTCACTTCCTTGGTTAGGTTTATACCAAGGTATTTCATTTTTTTAGGGGCTATAATAAATGGGATTGTTTCTCTTTGGGCTTTTTCACTTCTTTCATCCTTGGCATATAGGAAGGCCACTGAGTTTTGCATGTTTATTTTGTAACCTGCCACCCTGCTGAACTTCTGTATTAGTTCCAGGAGTTTCCTGGTGGAGTTTTTAGGATTACTCAGGTATACGATCATGCCATCTGCAAAGAGAGATATCTTGACTTCTCCCTTGCTGATTTGAATCCCTTTTATCTCCCTCTCTTGTCTTTTTTTTTTTTTAACATTTTTTATTATTATTTCCGCTCATACAAACTTAAGGGTAGACCAGTTCCCTCTCCCCCTCCTCCCCCCGAACCCCCTGCTCCCCTTCCCTCCCTCCCCATCTCCCAGTGCCTCCCCCCTAATTCCCAGAGAGTCCTTTATTTTGTATGCCTAACTCTCCTCTTGGTCCTCCTTTCCGATGACGTACAAGGACCCAGTGGCATTTCCATGAACCCTTTTTCATGTTCCCCTTAAGCATAGGAACACTACTGTGGCCATCAATCCCTTGCCTCCAAGGATCTTGGTGCCTTTAGCCGATGTTAGACTTTGTGAGGTCAATAGTGTGACGGACATGGTGCAGGGCATGCAAAGTCCTATTATGATTGCTTCAGCCCTAACTAGTGTGAAAACTCTTCAAATCATTGCTCCCCCCATCCTTTTGCTCTTACAATCTTACCGCCCCCTCTTTTGCAAATGTCCCTGAGTTTCAGGATGGGGGGAGATTAAGCTGGCTTAGTTCTATGTGGATGATATAGAGTCTCTGAAGTTCTGGATTGTGGTTTGTTGATTTTCTTTTGCAGTTTTGCTGCTCCTGCAATGCCCTTCACTCCATCCTGATGGGCACTGTATGTCACCCCCTGGTCAGAGACAAAAAACTGTTAAACTGGAGTCTTGTTATAATAGCACATTCAAGGGTAGATGTAATAAAAGCAGGAAACCTCGGTGAGGGAGAGATCAGTCACCCATTTGCAAAATGATCACTTTTCATCTGCTAGACTATATGCCCTCCCCTTCTGGTAAGATCATACCCCCTCAGTTGTACATGATCAGGAACGAATGTCTGTGAACTTAACCAGGTGTCACATTACTTACTTGCATTCCTTGGAGGCCGATTTTCTCTGCTGTAACATGGTCCCCTCTCTCCTTGTGTCTGCTGTGGCCCTCCAACCCCATCCCTCCTGTTCACAATCCTTGCAATTACCGTATTACATAGGTTTACCCTTGAGTGTCTCAATGTGGGCTGGGTGAGTTTGGTACTAGGAGCCACCTATTAGGGAGTACATACGGCGCTTAACTTTCTGGGTCTGGGATACTTCACTTAATATAATTGTTTCTAATGACATCCATTTCCCAGCAAATTCCAGTAATTCATCATTTTTGATGGCTTAGTAGTACTCCATTGTATAGATGTACCACTGTTTCCTTATCCACTCGTCAACTGTTGGACATTTAGGTTGATTCCATGACCTTGCTATTGTAAACAGTGCTGCTATGAACATGGTTGTGCTTGTGCTATCGAGGCGAACCTCTGCTGCATGGGGGGTTATTCCCAAAAGTGGAATCGCAGGGTCATATGGCATTTCAATCTTTAATTTCTTTAAGAATCTCCAGATGGCTCGCCATAATGGCTGTATGAGCCTGCATTCCCACCAGCAATGTAGCAGAGTTCCCTTCTCTCCACATCCTCTCCAGCACTTGTCATTGTTTGTATTGTGGATTTTTGCCATCCTGACCAGGGTGAGATGATATCTCAGGGAAGTTTTGATTTGCATGGCTAAAGAAGTGGAGCATTTTTTAAGATATTTGTTAGACATTTTAATTTCATCCCTGGTAAAATTTCTTTTAAGTTCCAGGGCCCATTTTTTAATTGGGCCATTGGTTTCCTTGATGTTTAGTTTTCTAAGTTCTTTGTGCACTCTGGACAGTAGAGCTCTATCAGATATGTGGTTAGTGAATATTTTCTCCTATTCTGTGGGTTGCCTTTGAGCTCGTGTTACAATCTCTTTATCTGAACAGAAGCTCTTTAATTTCACAAGATCCCAACTGTTGAGAGTTGGTAGCAGTGACTGTGCCATTGGATGTCTGTTTAGGAAATGTTGGCCTAGCCCAATCAGCTCAAGGGAGTTCCCTATCCATTCAGTTATGATTTTTATAGTCTCTGGCCTGATATCAAGGTCCTTGATCCATTTGGAATTAAGTCTTGTACATGGCGACAAGTATGGGTCCAGCTTTAATCTTCTGCATGTGGAGATCCAGTTTTGCCAGCACCATTTGTTGAAGATGCTGTTCTTTTTCCATTGGATTCTTTGGGCCCCTTTGTCGAAGATCAAATGGCTGTAATTGTGTGGGCTTATATCTGGGTCCTCAACCCTTATCCATTGATCTGTGTGTCTATTTTGGAGCCAGTACCAGGCTGTTTTATAACTATGGATTTGTAGTATAGACTAAGGTTTGGCATGGTAATACCTCCAGTAGTGTTTTTGTTACTCAGGATTGTCTTTGCTATCCTGGGTCTTTTGTGCCTCCATATGAATTTTGAGATTAATTGGTCAACTTCTTTAAATAATTGCTTTGGGATTTTAATTGGTATAGCATTGAATTTGTATATTGCCTTTGGTAGGATGGTCATTTTTACGATGTTGATTCTGCCAATCCAGGAGCATGGGAGGTCTTTACACTTTCTGGTGTCTTCTGCTATTTCTTTCTTTAGGGTTTTAAAGTTTTCATTGTAAAGGTCTTTTACCTCCTTGGTTAGGTTTATACCAAGGTATTTCATTTTTTTAGGGGCTACAGTAAATGGGATTGTTTCTCTCAAGGCTTTTTCACTTCTTTCATTCTGGGCATATAGGAAGGCCTCTGATTTTTGCACATTTATTTTGTATCCTGCCACCCTGCTGAACTTCTCAATTAGTTCCAGGAGCTTCCTGGTGGAGTTTTTGGGATCCCTCAGGTATAAGATCATGTCATCTGCAAATAGGGATAGCTTGACTTCTTCCTTGCCGATTTGAATCCCTCTTATGTCCCTTTCTTGTCTTATGGCTTCAGCTAAGACTTCAAGTACAATATTGAATAGAAGTGGTGAGAGTGGACAGCCTTGTCTAGTTCCTGATCGAAGTGGGAATGCTTCCAATTGTTCCCCATTGAGCATAATCCTTGCTGTGGGCTTGTTGTATACAGCTTTTATTATATTGATAAAGGTTCCTTCCATTCCTACTGTCTCTAGCGTTTTGATCATAAAAGGCTGTTGGATCTTTGGTCGAGATTACTTCTTCAATTTCCTTATATGTTATAGGGCCATTTAAGTAATTCACAACTTCCTGATCCAATTTAGGTAAGTTGTGTTTACTTAGAAATTCATCCATCTCTTGTGTGTTGTCAAACTTCACAGAGTATAAATTTTTGAAATATGATGTTATAATTCTTTGGATTTCTTGGGTATCAGTAGTGATTACTCCATGTTCATTTCTAATTTTGTTAATTTGGGTTTTCTCTCTCTTGCTTTTGGTTAATTTAGCTAGGGGTGTATCTATCTTATTGATTTTTTTCAAAGAACCAGCTTTTTGACTGGTTGATTTTTTCTATCGTTTTCTTAATCTCGATTTCAGATATTTCTCCCCTTATTTTGCTAATCTCCTCTCTTCTACTACTTTTGGGATCAGATTGCTCAAGTTTCTCTAAAGCCTTAAGCTGCATCGTTAAGTTATTTGTTTCTGATGTTTCCATTTTTTTGATGTAGGCATTAAGAGCTATGAACTTACCTCTTAGAACAGCTTTCATTGTGTCCCAGAGATTTTGGTAAGTTGTATTTTCGTTATCGTTCACTTTCAGGAAATCTTGAATTTCATTTTTAATTTTTTCCTGAATCCAGTTCTCATTCAGCATCATATTGTTAAGTTTCCAGGAGTTGGTGTATTTTCTCTTGTTTGTTGTGTTGTGGATGTCCAGCTTTAGGTCGTAGTGGTCTGATAGGGCACAGGTTAGAATTTCAACTTTTTTGTATATGTGTAGATTCGTTTTGTGGCCCAATATATGATCTATTTTGGAAAAAGTTCCGTGTGCTGCTGAGAAAAATGTGTATTCTTTTGTGCGTGGGTGAAAAGTTCGATAGAGACCTGTAAGGTCCATTTTTTTAAGGGTTTGATTAAGTTCCAAAGTGTCTCTGTTAAGCTTTTGAGCTGTTGATCTATCCCATGTTGAGAGGGCGGTGTTGAAGTCCCCAAGAATTATTGTTTGGAGGTTGATTTCTTGCTTTAGATGCTGTAGGGTTTTCTTAATGAATGTGGAGGGGCCCGTATTGGGTGCATAAATGTTCAGGATTGTGAAGTCTTCCTGGTGAATTGTACCTGTGACTAAAATGTAGTATCCATCTGTGTCTCTTATGATTTTCTTTGGTTTGAAGCTTTAATCTTCTGCATGTGGAGATCCAGTTTTGCCAGCACCATTTGTTGAAGATGCTGTTCTTTTTCCATTGGATTCTTTGGGCCCCTTTGTCTAAGACCAAATGGCTATAATTTTTTTTTTCCCATGCAAGCTAGTTTTTATTTAAGGCCATCACATTCATACATAACATAGTGTTCCTTGGCACCACTGCCAAAGGACGAGATCAATCTTCACAACCATTATTCAAGTCTGAAAGCAAGGAACTTCCTGCAGTGCAAACAGTGCAAATCTGATCATCATAGATGTTGCTCTCCAGACTGCCCCGCTCCAAGAGATCCACCGCTGTGTTCGCAGACACCCAACATCAAAAGGAACAGGCTTGCTGACAAAGTAGGAGCCTTTCCCATCATCCCTTTTGGGCTTTAAAGCACAGAATTAGAATCCAGAAACAGTGTCTGGGATGGAAGTGAAAAGAACTTCCATTTTTGCAGCATTTCCCTCCCCCCCCAAACGAGGATCACTTACTGTTTTATGAGATTAAAGTCTTACTCTTAGCCCAGGCTGACATTACTTTTCCAAGTGCTGGTTACAGGCATGAGCCAGCATCCTTGGTATCATTTCACACTTTTTGACTAGGGATGAGGGACCCTATTGTGAGTGGAAAAGACCCACTTAGCTTAAGTTTACGCTGTCCTGGCCTCAAATGTCGACAGGACAGTTGACTCATAGTTTACACAGCCCTCAATGGCTTATGAAAAGAACCTTGTAAATGTCACAACACTGTCAGTCTGAATCCTGATCGTAGGGATCGTCGTAGTCAAATTCCTTCTGGACATCCAAAGAGTACTTGCTCCACACCAATCGCCTGCTGTCTCTTTCCTCCTCACTGAGGCTGTTGTAGTCATCAGAGTTTCTGGAATCTTCATCACTGCTCTCCTCCTCTGGGTACTCATTACGCCAGTTATTTTCACTGTTCTCATCATCTTCATCTTCATAAATATCTTCTGATTGTTGATCATCATTCACCAGCTCCCACTCTTGGCTGTAGGGCTGCACCGACAGGATGTTTTCAATCCAACCTGGAGTGGCCATCTCCAGGCAATAAATGTCATACACATAGTCATCGTGCTTTGGTTCCTCCTGGTGCCCAACTCCTGGTCCACTCTCAGATATAGTCAGCCTTTTACGGATCAACTCCACAGAATTGCAGAGAATTACATCTGGGTTAGAAGTTTTGCAGCACTCCATGGCGGCGGCCTCTCGGTCCCCCCAAATGGCTATAATTTTGTGGGCTTATATCTGGGTCATCAATCCTTATCCATTGATCTGTGTGTCTATTTTGGAGGCAGTATCAGGCTGTCTTTATAACTATGGATTTGTAATATAGACTTAGGTTTGGTATGGTAATACCTTCAGCAGTGTTTTTGTTACTCAGGATTGTCTTTGCCATCCTGGGTATTTTGTGCCTCCATATGAATTTTGAGATTATTTGGTCAACTTCTTTAAAGAATTGCTATGGGATTTTTATTGGTATAGCACTGAATTTGTATATTGCCTTTGGTAGGATGGTCATTTTTACGATGTTGATTCTGCCAATCCAGGAGCATGGGAGGTCTTTCCACCTTCTGGTGTCTTCTGCAATTTCTTTCTTTAGGGTTTTAAAGTTTTCATTGTAAAGGTCTTTTACCTCCTTGGTTAGGTTTATACCAAGGTATTTCATTTTTTTAGGGGCTATAGTAAATGGGATGGTTTCTCTCAAGGCTTTTTCACTTCTTTCATTCTGGGCATATAAGAAGGCCTCTGATTTTTGCACATTTATTTTGTATCCTGCCACCCTGCTGAACTTCTCACCAGCTTCCTCGTGGAGTTTTTGGGATCCCTCAGGTATAAGATCATGTCATCTGCAAATAGGGATAGCTTGACTTCTTCCTTGCCGATTTGAATCCCTCTTATGTCTTTTTCTTGTCTTATGGCTTCAGCTAAGACTTCAAGTACAATATTGAATAGAAGTGGTGAGAGTGGACAGCCTTGTCTAGTTCCTGATCGAAGTGGGAATGCTTCCAATTGTTCCCCATTGAGCATAATAATCCTTGCTGTGGGCTTGTTGTATACAGCTTTTATTATATTGATAAAGGTTCCTTCCATTCCTACTGTCTCTAGCGTTTTGATCATAAAAGGCTGTTGGATCTTTTTGGTCGAGATTACTTCTTCAATTTCCTTATATGTTATAGGGCCATTTAAGTAATTCACAACTTCCTGATCCAATTTAGGTAAGTTGTGTTTACTTAGAAATTCATCCATCTCTTGTGTGTTGTCAAACTTCACAGAGTATAAATTTTTGAAATATGATGTTATAATTCTCTGGATTTCTTGGGTATTAGTAGTGATAACTCCATGTTCATTTCTGATTTTGTTAATTTGGGTTTTATCTCTCTTGCTTTTGGTTAATTTAGCTAGGGGTGTATCAATCTTACTGATTTTTTCCAAAGAACCAGCTTTTTGACTGGTTGATTTTTTCTATTGTTTTCTTAATCTCGATTTCAGATATTTCTCCCCTTATTTTGCTAATCTCCTCTCTTCTACTACTTTTGGGATCAGATTGCTCTAGTTTCTCTAAAGCTTTAAGCTGCATTGTTAAGTTGTTTATTTCTGATGTTTCCATTTTTTTGATGTAGGCATTAAGAGCTATGAACTTACCTCTTAGAACAGCTTTCATTGTGTCCCAGAGATTTTGGTAAGTTGTATTTTCGTTATCATTCACTTTCAGGAAATCTTGAATTTCCTTTTTAATTTCTTCCTGAATCCAGTTCTCATTCAACATCATATTGTTAAGTTTCCAGGAGTTAGTGTATTTTCTCTTGTTTGATGTGTTGTGGATGTACAGCTTTAGGCTGTGGTGGTCTGATAGGGCACAGGTTAGAATTTCAACTTTTTTGTATATGTGTAGATTCATTTTGTGGCCCAATATGTGATCTATTTTGGAGAAAGTTCCATGTGCTGCTGAGAAAAATGTGTATTCTTTGGTGTGTGGGTGAAAAGTTCAATAGAGATCTGTAAGGTCCATTTCTTTCAGGGTTTGATTAAGTTCCAAAGTGTCTCTGTTAAGCTTTTGACCTGTCTATCCCATGTTGAGAGGGCGGTGTTGAAGTCCCCAAGAATTATCGTTTGGAGGTTGATTTCTTGCTTTAGACGCTGTAGGGTTTTGTTAATTAATGTGGAGGGGCCCGTGTTGGGTGCATATATGTTTAGTATTGTGAAGTCTTCCTGGTGAATTGTACCTGTGACTAAAATGTAGTATCCATCCGTGTCTCTTATAATTTTCTTTGGTTTGAAATCCACTTTGTCTGATAGCATAATGGCTACCCCTGCCTGTTTTCTGCTTCCATTTGCTTGTAGAATTGTTGACCAGCCTTTTATTTTTAGAGCGTGCCTATCTTTTGTGGTGAGATGGGTTTCCTGTAGGCAGCAGATTGATGGATTGTGATTTTTAATCCAAGTTTGTAATCTGTGTCTCTTGATCGGTGAATTAATTCCATTAACATTTAGTGTTATAATGGAGAAACTATTTTTAATGCCAGACATTTATTATGGTTATTAGTTTTTATAAGTATATTACTGTGCTTTTAATGGTGTTATACTTGGCTTCTGTTCTCCTGGATATGCCTGTCTTTTTCTTCACGCTTGAGTATCATTTCTAGCATTTTTTGAAGGCCTGGTTTGGTGGACATGTATCCCTTAAAGGTGTCTTTGTGCTGGAAAATTTTTCTTTCTCCCTCGATCATGACAGATAGTTTTGCAGGGTAAATCAGCCTGGGTTGACATTTTTGCTCATTCAATACTTGAAGTATGTCTCTCCAAGCTCTTCTTGCTTTTACTGTTTCGACTGAGAAGTCATTTGTTATTTTAATAGGTTTACCTTTAAAAGTGACTTGTTTTTTCTCCCTTGAAGCTCTCAGCACCAGTTCTTTATCTTGAATGTGGAGTGTTTTAACTATTATTTGCCGCGGTGTGCTTCTATTTTGGTCGTATCTGTTTGGGGTGCGGAATGCCTCTTGTATATGGATGGGCCTCTCTTTTTTTATATGAGGAAAGTTTTCCTTGATGATCGTTTGAAAAATTTCCTCAGGGGTGCTATTTTGAGATTTTTGCTCTGGTATTCCATGAATACGCATGTTAGGCTTCTTCAGGGTGTCCCATATCTCTTGGATATTTCTCTCAAGTATCTTTTTGGCTTTAACCACCTCTTCCATTGAGCTGGTTAGTACTCCCACTTTATCTTCAAGGTCTGAAATTCTGTTTTCTGCTTCGTTAGTTCTGTTGATAAGACTCTCTGTGGCGTTCTGGGTTGAAGATAACTTGTCTTTTAGCTCAGTTTTAAACTCTGCTTGAGTTTGTTTTAACTGCTCTATGCCCCTTTTTTTTTCTTGCACTGTTTTTCTCAACTCCTCCAGATGTCTGTTGTGTTCCTCTTCAAAGCGATTGATTTGATTATGTAATTCCTCCCGGATTTCCTCTTTCATAGTATTGAACATGATAATGATCATATTTTGAAAGTCGTTATCCTGGGTGAGGCTTTCTTGGCCTTTTTCCGCGGGTTTGTTCTTGTTGGAGTCTAACATTATGGGATTAATTTCTTCAGTGGGAAATTTGTTTACTTGAGTGTTGCTTCTCATAGATTTGCACTTTGACTTTGGCATTGTCGTTTTAACTCTTAAGATCTTTCAATTTCACTAAACTCAATTAATTGGCCTGGGGTTCTGGGGGTGGGCAGGGACGGAGCTTACCTAGGTCGCAGGTGAGGCCCGGCTGGAGCACGCGCACGCGTCCCGACTGGCGGAGCGGGGTGGGGAAGGAAAGATGGGGGTGTCGGCATGGATCTATTTAACCCGAGGGGAGCTGGGGCGGGTCCCGGGCGCAGGGGGAGGTCCTCCTTGTTCCTCGGCCCTGTGCGCGGTTCCAGCTGGATGGTGGGGTCGGAGCCGGGTCCCTTGGGCTGACCTGGGGTTCTGGTGGGTGGGCGCGGGCATAGCTTACCTAGGTCGCGGGTCACATTCTCTTTGTTTTATGTGTAGTGTTTTGACTATTCTTTGCCATGGCAAGTTTCTATTTTGGTCATATCTGTTTGGGGTGTGGAATGCCTCTTGTATTTGGATGGGCCTCTCTTTCTTTAGATGAGGAAAGTTTTCCTTTATGATAATTTGAAAAATGTCCTTGGGTGTGGTATTTTGGGGTTCCTGTTCTGGTATTCCATGAGTGTGCAGATTAGGCTTTTTCAAGGTGTCCCATAACTCTTGAATAGTTCTCTCAAGTATCTTTTTGTCTTTAACAACCTCTTCCATTGAACTGGTTAGTTCTTCCATGTTGTCTTCAAGATCTGATATCCTATTTTTTGCTTCATTAGTCCTATTGATAAGACTCTCTGTTTAGTTCTGGGTTGAAGGTAACTTGTCTTTTAGTTCAATTTTAAACTCTGCTTGAGTCTGTATTTGTGTTTCTTGAACTGTTTTTCTCATCTCCTCCAAGTGTCTGTTGTGTTCCTGTTCAAAGTGGTTGATGCTGTTATTTAATTCCTCCTGGATTTCCTCTTTCATAGTATTGATCATAGTAAAGATCAGGCTTTGAAAATTATTATCTTGGGTATGGCTTTCTTGGCTATTTTCTGTGAGTTTGTTCTGGTTGGGATCTATCATTATGGGATTAATTCTTTTGGTAGGAGATTTGTTGTCTTGGTTTTTTTTCTCATGGATTTGCGCTGTGACCTGGGCATTTTTGTTTTATCTCTTAAGATCTTCTTTTTGTTTCTGTGTGTTTTTGACTGAACTGAATTAGATGATATTACTACTCTTGAACAGTTATTAGTAATGTTTGACTTGGAGTTGGGTGAGTTTGTCTGGTATTGGTGTTATTTCTTAGATGAGGCTATTAGACTGTTAGTACATCAGTTAAGTCAGGTTAGTAGACAGGTAGTGAAGATTAGTATGGTAGTGCACTTTTTTGGTTTCTTCCTTGGTAATATGTGAGTGTGAATGGTATAGTCCCTGAAGTTGTATGCGTTTTGGGGTGGCTATATGGAAAAGTCAAACTACAGTGACTAACAATTGAGAGGAACAAGATGGTAAAAATGGTTTACTTATCTTTGAGCTGGATGTAAAGATTCTCTCCCATGTGATGGGATGATTTTAGAGGTCCTCAGATGTGTGGCATTTGTCCCCTAGAACTTTGCTTGGTATTTCTCTGGACTCTGTTGAATTCTGAGGAGTATGGTGTGTGGCCTGGTCCAGGTCTGGGTCCAAAGGGCAGAGTCTAGTATGTCGTGCAGATCACCTGGGACCTGGGACATGTCCTAGGGGCCTTCCCCAGTGCCAGAGCAGACTGGCTGCTGCTCCAGCTGATGGTGGGATGAGCAGGTGACCTGGGCCTAGGGTATAGTCTGGGAGCCTTACCTGAGGAGCAGGTAGTCCACCTTGGTCCAGGTCCCGGGCAGAAGGGCTTGTCTAATTTTTGAGCACTAATAGGTCATCTGAGAATCCTTAATCATCTTGAAGTAGGATTGTTTGGTGAGAGCAATTGACATTGCACTTTTGTGACCACCATAGGACCAAACAATTATTTTTTTTGATTCTAAAAGTCCCCATTACCAATTGCATCCTACAAATACTTATTGAGTACCTACTGTATGCTAGAAGCTACAACACAACAGATAGAGAAGGCAAGAATCTATTCTCTTGGACTGTGTATATTCCATAGTCTGGTCCAGGCAAGCACAAATTTCTTTATCTTGTTTGAATCCCTTTTCTAAGCCTTTAAAGCCAAATTGTTCAGGCTACTCATTCTATTTTATCCTAGGACATTAACATAATGTCTGCTTTTATTTCTGGACTTGGTTTTTGTCTTAGGCCTCCAAATTCATATGCTGAAATCAGAACTCCCAATGGGATGGTATTCAGTGATGAAGCCTTTGAGAGGAAAAATGGTATTACAGGATGAATTAGTGTTCTCGTAAAAAGACCAGGGAGCAAACCATTTTCTCCATATGAGGATAGGAGGAGAAGCTTGCAGTTGGCAGACAGATAAAGGTGGGCCCTCCTCAGCATCCTGCCATGCTGGTGTCTATTGGGCTTTGAGATCCCAGAACTGTGAAAAAGCATTTTCTGTTCTTTATTAATGCATCAGTCTGTGGCACTTTGTTATAGCCACCTGAGCTAAAGCAGTTGATTGCTTTTCATCTACAGAAAGTATGGCATACAGTTTCTGAATGGTATTATATTATTCCAGTAACTGGTGAGATTGATATTCTTCAGCAACTGAAAAGTTGAGGAATCTAAGCTTTTGGAAGCATGTGCTCTTCTCTATGCATTTAAAAGGAAGCCTCACTTTCTATTGGTAGTGGACATCTGGCTTTACTGTTACCATTTGTTCTAGTTCACAGTTAGGAAGAGACATCTCTCATTCTGCTTGTGTGTGTGTGTGTGTGTGTATCTACATGCATGTACATGTAGGATGATCTCATCAGGGTTGCACCCAGTGCTCCTTTGTTTCCCATAATGTTTATCTGATGTGTGAAGGTCTGGCAAGGATTGAGCATAGTAAACTCAGCCTTTTCTATTTTCTCTTTGTCAACTTTCAGTTTTCAGGGATTAGTCTCTGTTTCTGCATGCCATAAATCAGACAGGATGGAGTCCTTATGGAAGACTGCATGCCTGCGTGGGGCAGACCATCTAATTTAGGAACTGGTAAGCTGGGCTAACAGACCTCACGCTATATAATAACACTGACATTTTTATTCTGTCTGGCTCCTAGCTCTTTTGCTCAACTGGCTCCAAACTTGGAAGCAGCATTGAATCTCTTCAAACTCCAATAGTAGTCATGTTAGTTGAGTCACAACAACAAATATCTAGGGCAACTAACCTGTAAATAGACAGATTTTGACTTGTGGTTCCTTAGGTTCTAGTTGAAGACTGAGTGGCTATGTGGCTTCTGAGGAAGGCGGGCACAGGTGGTGCAACCAAACAGTCATCATGAGTCAAGAAGGAAGGAGATGAGGGAGAGAATGGAGTCCTACAGTCCCCGTGGAGGGCACACCTCCACCTCCAGGGCACTAACCCCTCCTCATAGAGCTTCTGCTTCCCACAAGTGCCACCACAGGGACCAAGCTTTCAACATGGGAATCTTTGCCCAAACTTCATCAGTAAACACATCACAATTCCTCTTAGGAGGAATTTTCCCCCAACTCATAGTCTGTTTGGTTTAGATTAAGTGAAACAGCACAGGAGATCCCACAGTTTCTTCTATATGAATATGATAATTAATTTAAGGATGAGCAAAAATCTGATCAGCTCTAGTAAGCTGCCGTGGTATTTCTGCCAGAGAATAACCCTTGGTTCAGAGAAAGTAGGGTTTATAATCATTGCTGATGTCTTGTGACAGCATGAAGCCCAAGTCAGGTGTGATGATGTCTACCTGTCGTTGCAGTATTTGGGAAGCTCAGATTAAATCAAGGCCATCCTGGGCTATATCGGGAGTCATAGGCCAGCCCTGGCTAAGGAGTAAGATTTTATCTAAAGCAAAATCAAGGTGCCTTGTTAGTGCAGTAAGTAGCTCATCAATCTCATAAAGCAGAATCAAATTAAACAAAACCAAGCTAAACTAACTAACTAACTAGCTAACTAACTAACTCACAAATCAGTCAATCAACAAACAATCTATGAAATAAATGTATGAAATAAAAACCAGTCATATCTGGAGCCTAATTCTGCTTCAGTATTTTTTGCCATAAGTGAAACAGTAACATCCCTTTTCTCTTTAGCTAGATTAGGTCATTTCTTGCTACTTGCAGAGGTAAATGACTCCTCCTATTTTCATGTTGTTAGTTTTAATTAATTTTAGAAGCCCATAAGTCACCTCAATAGCTTACTTTAGATCCCAGGAGCTAAAGATAACTTTAGAATGCATTAGTTCACCACAAGGAGAATACCTAGATTACAGTGTTGAGATATTAATTATTGTAGCTACTTTTCATTGCTCATTTCCTTTGTATATTTATTTGTTATGTTTTGGAAGAAACTCTGTTGTGACCCTTAAGTAAGCTTTCCATCAAAACTTCCAAAACTGGGGGCAGGAGAGATGGCTTAGGAGTTAAGACTCTGTCTCACAAGTAGAAGGTCCTGAATTCAAATCCCAGATCTCACATAAAAGCACCAGGCAGAAAAAGCAGTGGCCTGCACTTCTGGTCCTGGTGGGCAGAGCATGGAAAATTCCAGAGGAAGCAAGAAGGAGGGAGAAGCAATCCAGAATGATTCCTGAGGTCACCTTGGTCCTTCGCAGGGATACATGTGCTCTCTGATACACATGTGCTTGTATGTGTGCGCGCACACACACACACGCAAATAAAATATTTAAACATTCCAAAACAGGATCGGTTCATCTTTTCCTTTTGCTTATATGGAGAAGAGTGGATCTTGTTCTTTATCATTGTAGAGGTCATGATTGTGCTCAAGGATATGACAAACTCTCTGGACAAAGTTACTTTTAGTTACACATCAAGATATAAGACTGAAGATAGTGTACTGGGAACCTTGATAGAGTTGAAGTCAGGTCACAGAGTGCCAGAGTTTCAACAGGCAGCAAGAATCAAGAAGAGCTTTCTCACAGTGGTGAAAGAGACCAGTAGTGAAGAGTGAGCCACATGGATACTGAGTTTTGGAGCTGTCCACAAAAATATGTATTCTCCTTTCCACTTTATAGAATTTTAACTGGGAAGTGGCTACCCACTAGGGACTACATTTCCCAGCACTCTTTACATCTAGACATAGTCATATGACTTGTCTGTTTATGCCAAGACTTAAAAAAGCAATTCACTTTTCCTTAAATATTTATTATCTATCACAGTTTCATACATGTGTAGAGTGTGTCTTGTTCATATCACCTTCCATTTCCTCTGGACCTTTCCCCCAACTGTCGTTCTTCTGTTTTTCTTGCATTCTTCTTTTGTTCCTGCTCCTCCTCCTTTACTTTTCTGATCAGTCATCAACTTCCAATAAGTGCGTCAGCTACCAGTAGGGTCACATGAATCCCTTCTCCATCCATACTGTAATGTTAACTGACTTGATCATGTACAAGTCTTGTACAAATCTTGTATGGGCAACCACAGCTGGTAGGAGTTCATGATGGAAAAGTCATGTCATATTCAGAAGACAGTGTCACAGCATTCCTTTCTCTTCTCTGGTTCTTACACTTTCTCCTTTTCCTTCTACCACGATATTCCCTGAGTCTTTGGGGTGGAAGCTGTGATGTCGCATTTAACACTGAACAATACATAGTCACTTATTCCCACTTACACTGCCCAATGTAAAAAGAAGCTTCTCTGACCAGGGTTAAGAACAGCAATAATATATAGTATAAGTAATTAAGAGGCAGTTTGATCTGTACATAGTATAGGAAGTGTAGTAGGTTTCTCTGAAGGGTCTATGATTTCCACAGACATGGGCTTTTGAATGGGTTCACAGTACCAAGTCAGGTGTGGACCATAAATACAATCAGAGAGAGGTTGGTTACCCAATAGTAGTCATGCCACTATTATACCAGTGGGCACTTCTTGCCTGGAAGGTTAATTTCATATCATGTATTTTTATCATGCAGAGTCTACTGCTGGGGAAGACAATGGTGACTTTTCTCTGAAATGGACTGGTTAGCCTTATAAAAAGTAGCTAGCAGGTTAATTCCAGTTTGATTTCTCTATGTCTGGCAGCCTGTGTGTGGTGTTTTCAGCAATGGGATCTTATCTAGTTACAGTGGACAACCAAGAGCAATTGGAATCATGTGTATTGACTGGGGTGGGGGGAATCTTCCAGGACATCCCTGACTATTAATTTGTTATAAGGTATCCCATGTCTGGAATTAAATGTTTATTTTGTAACTTAGGTTTTCTGGGAGCAGTATTGTCTTATCCAAACAGAGTAATCTCTGCTAAAATGATTTAAAATTTTAAAGAGTAAATCACACATTTTAATGAGCTGACAGAGCAGTGGGTTTGCATAAGGCCTTTTCATACTGGTTCAACATCTCTTGACACCTTCCATCTGTCTGTCCCCTCTAGTGATCAGTAGTGCCATCAGCTTGGGTCCAAAAAGACTTGCAATGCACTGCTTTGAGAAAGAAAATGCATTTTCATCATGTCTGGCCACAATCACTTACAGGTACATGTGATACAGAGAGAACTCAATGATTCTAAAGTCTGGTTTTTAGACCAGGAGCATCAACACCACTGTGGATTGTTAGAGAGACCAGTTCTCTAATCCCGGACTTAGTGTATTAGAAAGTTAGTCTAGAAACCTGTGCTTTAAAGAACACTCTAGATAATTCTAATGCATTCTCAATTCTGTCAGAAGGAAAAGACCTCTGCCTTCCCTACCAACTTCTCAACTACTGCTACTTTAACCCACCAACACCCTTTGCTTGTTCTTTTCTTTTCTTTTGAACTTTTGAAACACAGTCTTGCTATATAGCCCAAGCTGGTTTTGAACTTGAGAACGTCCTGCATCTGCCTAGAAGGGCTGAAACATTGGGCATAAAGCCATGGGCCACCATGCCCCAGCTAACTTTGTCTGTCTTGATTAAATCTTCAAAGCATCGTAAGTATTATTAGGAATGGTTAGTTGAAATTTAAAAATAATGTTGGAAAACCTTGTGAGGAAACACTTGATAAATTTGAAATTCTGAATTTTGAGGAGAAACTTCTTAAAAGCAAATTCTTATTTGGTCCTAAGTATTTTCATTTTTTAAAGGGCTTGAATCTTAGGACCACAGCCCCCACTCAAGTACCACTAGACAATCTAATTACTGGAAGCCAGTTGTAGAGTAGCAATAACATACTGAGTTATGTTGGATTGTCAAGAATGTTGCTACAATGATTTCAGGTCTGTCGTGGTTTGAAATGTGTCCCCCACAGTCTCATATGTTTGTCAAGGTCATGGTACCTTGAGAGGTAGAGCCTTGCTGGAGGAAGGCAGTCACAAAGGGTGGGCCTTGAGGTGGATTAGTCCCACTTTACCTCCAAGAGAAGTCTGTCTTTGCTGCAAGCAGTCTGCAGCTCTCCGCTTCCAAGATGTCTGCGGTGACTTAGTCTCCTCCAGCTTTGCCCAGCCAGCTTTGAGAGACTGTACCTTCCCTCTGGAACTGTAAGCTGAATAAATCTTCCTTTCTCCATTAAGTTGCTTGACTTTGGGTGCTCTTTCACAGCAATAGTTAAGAGTAACTGTTACAAGGTCTGAATATTTTTTTTGCTAAGGAGACTTGGAAATTTGGATTTTTATGGCAAATTTTCTGGTTACATTGGTTAATACTTAAAAAAATCAAATAAACTAAAAATTTTGTGTGGGTTAGACATCTTAGGTATTGGATTTGACCCCTGGGTAGTTGGCTTCACAACTGCAATTATTATCAAGGAACTGTGCAGGCTGGCTAATGCCTCTTGTCCCTCATTAGGAGACACCATAACTTTTACACAAGTGATGAGTTTCAAAGGAGGGACAAATAAGAGCTGTGCAAAGCAGTTTCCAAGGTAACATCTTGCTGATCAGAAAGGGATGGCAATCGGGTTTTATGTAGACGCAGTGGGAGAATGAGAGCTAATCTCTCTCCGTCTTCTCTCTGTTCAAGATCAGTGAAGAAATGGATGTGGATGCAGTATGGCTGCCCGAGAGAATGGGAAGCAATTGTTTCCCATTCTGAGAGACCCCAGTGAGACCTGATCAACTAGCAGCACACAGAAGTCACATCATTAAATCTTCCAATTTGCTAACAGTGAATCACTGAACTCTGGTAGTTGCTGCCCTGAGCCGGCATCCAGGGAGCTATGGATGAGCTGAATTTGGCACCTGAATTTTAGTGAAAGCATTTTCTTAAAGCAGGAGAGAAACAAAGCTTGTGTTAAGTAATGAGAGGAGACAGTTGTGTTTCCTGAGAAGAGCGCCTGATTATTTTAAATCATATCATTAGTTAAATTTACTTCAGTGTTATTGGTAATTAGTGTTTTGTTGCATGTTTCTACCAACCAATTAATAAGGGAGACTTTTACTTTTTGTTTCATGGAATTGAAGTTGAACTTTATTTTTTGTTACAGAAATAAGACAATGCCCTAGGGTCTGTCAAATATAGGCAGTCTCTTTGAGTAAAATCATGCATTGGTATATTTTCAGCACTATGAGATGGAAATCTTGGAACACCAAGTGATGGACACTTGCCGGAGGACATTTACTTTCCTCTTGATCCTTATCAAATATCCTATGTTGTCTATATTGCCTTGACCATTGCCTGAGGGTGGGTCTCTTCACTTGTGGGAGGAGTTCTGAGCCTCACAGGGCACCTTGCTTGCTTCGTGAGAACAGCATGTAAAAGGTATGTTCATGACACAGTCAAGCCTTTCTCCTCTTAGCTCATAAAGCTTTGACATCTTCCCATGAAGAGATAGATGCCTCATTCCTTGAATGACTGTGGAGAACTTTGAACATTTGAAGTTCTCCAAATGCCGATGTCATTTAAAGCATACCTATTTATGTTGTGACACTCAACACTAAAACCATAGCAACTCATTTTTGCTTTCACGTATGGAATTTCTTATTCTATTTTTAGACAGGGTCTTATTATTAGCCCAGGCAGGTATTGAATTCACAGTTTTCCTGCTTCAGTTCCTGAATGCTGGAACCATGCATCATAACTTCAAAGGATAAATCCTTTCATAGGAAAATTAAATTTATATTACCAAAGTATATATTGATTTAAAGTTTCATTAGTGACGATTTAATTGTAGGATTATAACAATTAATACAATCACCAATAATTTATGAAATTGCTAATTGTTCCTTAGTCCTATTATGCATTATAAAATTTCTTATTGTTCCCCATCTACTTAAACATTATTACTTTAAGTTTATTATTGTTATTAGTGTGTGTATGTGTGTGTGTGCGTGTGTGTGTGTGTGTACATGCGTGTGTGCTCTTGCATTGCCACAGCACACATATGGAAGTCAGAGAACAACTTTGTAGAGTTGATTCTCTTCTTCCACCTTTTTGTGAATTCTGAGGTTTAAACTCAGATCCTCCGGCTTTGAAGCAGGTACTTTTTTTTTTTTTTTAATCCATCAATTCCCATTACTAGCCTCATTGTGCTTCATCTAATGTGGGAAAGATAGCATTTTACTGTTCTGTGTTCTGATTTCTTCTCTCTTCTCTCTCTTTTGAGAAAAGGGTCACATATACCTCAAACTCTCTACATAGGTAAGGTTGGCTTTGAACTGCGATCCTCTTGTCTCTCTCTCCCAAGTCTGGGGATTGACTGGCTCATGTTCTAAGTATTCATAATCTCAACCTAACACCTCTGGGAAAGTTCTGGCCACTGATATACTTAGGAAAACACGAGGGATAGTCTGGAAAGTCCTACCAAGGGAAGCAGTCATAGATCTTATGGAGATAATGAACTAGCTGCCTAGTTTAGCAGGTGCATGAAATGGTGGCAAGGTTGGAAGTGACTGGGACAATGTGTGGTAGGTCAGTTTGTAGTACTTCTTGCTCGAGTAGAGGATGCTGTATGTCCCATGGCGCCTACCCATTCCCAGCACCTTCCCAGGCCAGCGCCTTGCTCAGACCCGCTCTTAGGAGACAAGAGGCAGATTTTCTTTTTCTTTTTTCTTTTTTCTTTTTTTTTATTTTTCAGCTCATACAAACGTAATAGGTACCCCTGTCTCCTCCCTCCCCCCTTTTCTCCTTCCTTTCCCCCCTCTCTCCCTTTCTCCCAGCCCCCCTCCCCCCATTTCTGAAGCATCCTTTAATGTGTATATCAAACTTTTCTCTGGGTCCTCCTCTCTGATGAGGTGTAAGGACTCAGTGGCATTTCCTAGAACTCTTTCTTGTGTTCCCCTTAAGTTTAGGAACACTATTGTGACTGTTAATCCCTTGCTTCTAAGGAACCTAGTGCCTTTAGTCCATGCTAGACTTTGAGGGGTCAATGATATGTTGGTCATTGCGCAGATGATACAGAGTCCTATCATAATAGCTTCGGCCCTAATTGTGTGGAGTATCTTGCATATCATGACTCCTTCCATCCTTGTGCTCTTACAATCTTACCACCCCTCTTCTGCAAATTTCCCTGAGTTTCAGGATGGGGAGAGATTAGGCAGGCCTGATTCCAGGTGGTTGATATAGAGTTTCTGATATTCTGAATTATGGTTTGTTGATTTTTTTTCAGTTTTGCTGCTCCTGCAGTGCCCTTGGCTCCATCCTGATGGGTATTGGATGTCACCCCCTGGCCAGAGATTAAAAACCTGTTAAATTAGAGTCTTGTTATAAGAGTATATTCAAAGGTAGATGGAATAAAAGTAGGAGACTGCAGTGAGAGAGGGGTCAATCACCCATTTACAAAATGGTTACCTTCTATCTAGCAGCCTATATGCCCTCCCCTTCTGGTGAGATCATACCCCATCAGCTGCAAATGATCAGGAAGGAAAGTCTGTGAACTTAACCAGATGTCTCATTACTTACGTGCAGTCCTTGATTTCTCTGCTGTAACGTGGTCCCCTCTCTTCTTGTTACTGGTGGGGCCCTCCTTCCCCATCCCTCCTGTTTATAATCTTTGGTATCACAGAGATTCGTCTTTGAGTGTGTCACTAAGTGGGTTTGGTCCTAGATCCACCTATTAGGGAGTACATACAGCGCTTAATTTTCCATGTCTGGGATACTTCACTCAATACAATTGTTTCTAATTCCATCCAAGGAGGCAGATTTTCTTGTTGATACTTTCTTTGAACCTCAACCTGGCATAAAGCTCTCCATTAGTGCTAATGTCAAAACTACCATCAGACTTAACTCAATTTTTCTACTTGTATTTATGAAAAGAAATACTTGGACTCTTTGAAATTTACTTCCCCAACAAAGCTTTTGCTCTGTTACCTCCTCTCTGGCCACGATTCCGTTTTCTCAAACAGGCCACTTTTCAGGCTGGCAATCACCTCAAATCCTCAAATAGCCTCTTGCCTTGCACATGTTGATTCTAGCAAATTTTTGTTTGCATGATGCCTTGATTGGGACTCACTTAAGAGTTAGGCTTGTTACTGTATTTACTGACATTTTCACCTGACATTTTGAGCTGCTTGGATAATTGTAGTATCTACCAGAAAAAAAAAAGAGATCAAAGCAATGAAAGGTATCTAAAATTAGTCCTAGCTCAACATTATTAAAGGTCTTAATTTCCTACCTGGAACATGGTGAGTTGCTTATTTTTAAAGCTGCTCAGATTTTGTAGCAATGTACATAGATGACTTGAAGATCACAAAAAAAGTCAATGGATATCATAGATGGTGAAAATAGTGGTTGTGACTTTAAAATAATGAGGTCAACTTTAATAAAAGTAACAGATATTAGACATCAAAAATGTAAGAGGAAAGCAAGGATTAAAGAGGGAGAGGAAAATTGCTCAACAGTCTTATAGATAACCAACACAGGGTTGATAACCTACCCACATGCAAGCTCTGATGCTATATTACTGTATGATTTGCCAGGCCAAGAAGATGACTTTGCAAGAGCAGAGGGTGTTGAAGTGGGCTTTGTGGAATGGACTTTCTGGTGTTACCCTGGCTATGTCCATCCTAGCAGAGAAAACCAAGCAAATGACAATGTTGTCTTTTTCTGCCTTCTGGTCTGCTGCATGGGAATAGCTTTTTCTACCCACCCTCCCTGCCATGAAGTGAACTGCTTTGCCCTGCTCTGTTCATCTTTATGAAACCATGTACCCCTCCCTATGTTTTTGCCAGGCATTGTGGTAGCAATGTATAAATAACCAATGCAGTTATCCCATCTAAGAGAGTGGAAAGTTTACAATAGGAATGAATAGAGGTTTGAGCTCAAAATATTTTAGAGGAAGCTGCTACTATTAGACTCATGTCTTAAGTGCTCATCAGGGTAAGGGTGTGTTTTCAGTAATGAAGTGCTCTTCTGACATCATGGTATAATGCATTGATAAAAAGTAAAGTAAATGCTGAAGTTACATCTCTTTTCCCTTATATTTGGTCACATAAACTCATGTATATTTTTATGCTCATGAGTCTTTGCTGGTATGATGAAAGACCTTGGACTGAATAACTGTTATTATTTTGAAGTCTCTGATCAAACAACCTCTTTCTGTGATTTTTTTATCCAAGGTGAAATAGCATTATGCATATTAAATATAACTGTAATTTTTTTTGTAAATAACATGTACATGTCCTTATTCTACAGAGCACTCAAATTATCTTACCAACAAATCTACAGAAGGATAATAGAGGACTTAGAGTCAAGGGAAAAGAAGGATAGGAAAATAAATGCCCACCTTTTGCACTTGGAAATTTGCAAGAAGAGAATACAAATTTCATTCTGGTTTTCTGACATAGATAGCCAAAATGGAACACAGTGAACAGTAAGAATTTTAGGATGAGATATAAACAGATGTGTTGCTTTGAGTAAGGGTGTGCTAAATCTGAGGTCTGAGAGAACTTGTCAGTGGGCTCCTTAGCATATACACACATGTGGTGTAGGGGAGGACACCCCGAACATTCCTACACTGGGCATGTATTTATTACCATCCAAAAGTTTGTAAATGTACTTGAGACAGGGAGATACAAGATGCCTTAAGCATGTCTGACTAAAAGCAGTTCCATTGAGATGCAAAAACATGATTGTAGATCACCTTGCTTTCATTTCTTTAAAGATTTTTAAAAACCAAATTGTGCACTCGTGTACATAAAGGATACATTTTTTAGAACATTTAAAGCAATGAATAGGCCATTTATCTTTTAAAGCTTCCATAAATTATTTATTATAAATGTGTTTGATAAGGATTGTATGACTGAGAGTTCAAGGTTGCATTTTCTCTCCAGCAAGAATCAAGAAGAGTACAGATAGCCTGCAGCCAATAAGGATGGATCTATATGGCGTGTCAATCAATCTGTCAGAATATGTCTACACTGGAGCACTTATCACTTGGTATAATGGACATCTGTGTCCCTGGCATAACTGCTTCCTTTTTCAAGGGCAGCAACTGTGTCTGTTCCGTTTTTGCCTCCCTGGCATCCAGCATAACGTCAGAAACACAGCCTCTACGCAATACACTGTTGAACTGAATCAGTTTACAGTCTTTGTGTTTCCAGCCAGAGCTACTAGGCATCAGTGTCCCAAGGAGATGAGGGCAGGGATGCAAGACAAGTAGGTGCTGAAGGAAGGGAAAATGCCAAGAGGCAGGAAAGAGCGAGAGCATGGAACCCCAGTCTGAAGAAGGGAGCCAAGGGGTTCTTCTGGTGAAGCAGGGCCAAGGGACCTTACTCGTTGGTTGGAGGATGTGGGACAGGAGCTGATGAGAATGTGAGAAAACAGATGAGCTTCTAAAAGAGCAGGCCCACGGGGCAGTACAGAAACAACTGGAAACAGCTACCGTGCCAGCTCTGCCTGTGACTTTGAAGCAGATGGTCATGTTCACAAGACCCACATGACAAAGTGAGGCGGATATTGTCTAGCAGTCAGTGAGGAGCTGAGGTCTCTCAGTCTATAAGGGGCTGATTCCAGTAATAACACCATGAGCCTGAAAGTGTATCACCCTAAAGCAGAGACCCTAGATTGACCCCCAGATTTCTGGTCCCTAAAAATGCTGAAATTCCTTTTCACCTCACCCCGCTCCGCCGGTCAGGACACGTGCGTGCGGTCCAGCCGGGCCTCACCCCGCGCCCTAGGTAAGTCCCCGTTCGGGCCCAGCCCACCAGGACCCCAGGTCAGCCCACAGGGACCCGGCTCCGACTCCCATCATCCAGCCGGAGCCGCTCGGGGGCCGAGGGACGAGGAGGACCTCCCCCTGCCCCCGGCCCCGCCTCAGCTGTCCTCAGGTTACATAGCTCCACGCCGACGCGCCCATCCTCCCTTTTCACCCCACCCCGCTCTGACGGTCGGGACGCGCGAGGTCCAGCCGGGCCTCACCCTGCGCCCTAGGTAAGTCCCCGTTCGGCCCCGCCCACCAGGACCCCAGGCCAAATAATTCAGTTTAGTAAAATTGAGAGATCTTAAGAGTTAAAATGACAATGCCAAAGTCAAAGTGCAAATCCATGAGAAGCAACACTCAAGTAAACAAATTTCCCACTGAAGAAATTAATCCCATAATGTTAGACTCCAACAAGAACAAACCCGTGGAAAAAGGCCAAGAAAGCCTCACCCAGGATAAGGTCTTTCAAAATATGATCATTACCATGTTCAATACTATGAAAGAGGAAACCGGGGAGGAATTACATAATCGAATCAATCGCTTTGAAGAGGAATACAACAGACATCTGGAGGAGTTGAGAAAAACAGTGCAAGAAACAAAAAGTGGCATAGAGCAGTTAAAACAAACTCAAGCAGAGTTTAAAACTGAGCTAAAAGACAAGTTATCTTCAACCCAGAACTGCACAGAGAGTCTTATCAACAGAACTAAGGAAGCAGAAAACAGAATTTCAGACCTTGAAGATAAAGTGGGAGTACTAACCAGCTCAATGGAAGAGGTTGTTAAAGCCAAAAAGATACTTGAGAGGAACATTCAAGAGATATGGGACACCCTGAAGAAGCCTAACATGCGTATTCATGGAATACCAGAGCAAGAATCTCAAAATACCACCCCTGAGGAAATTTTTCAAACGATCATCAAGGAAAACTTTCCTCATCTAAAAAAAGAGAGGCCCATCCATATACAAGAGGCATTCCGCACCCCAAACAGATACGACCAAAATAGAAGCACGCTGCGGCAAATAATAGTTAAAACACTCCACATTCAAGATAAAGAACTGGTGCTGAGAGCTTCAAGGGAGAAAAAACAAGTCACTTTTAAAGGCAAACCTATTAAAATAACAAATGACTTCTCAGTCGAAACAGTAAAAGCAAGAAGAGCTTGGAGAGACATACTTCAAGTATTGAATAAGCAAAAATGTCAACCCAGGCTGATTTACCCTGCAAAACTATCAGTCATGATCGAGGGAGAAAGAAAAATCTTCCAGCACAAAGACAACTTGAAGGGATACATGTCCACCCAACCAGGCCTTCAAAAAATGCTAGAAATGATACTCAAGCGTGAAGAAAAAAACAGGCATATCCAGGAGAACAGAAGGCAAGTATAACACCATTAAAAGCGCAGCAATATACTTATAAAAACTACTAACCATAATAAATGTCTGGAATTAAAAATAGTTTCTCCATTATAACACTAAATGTTAATGGAATTAATTCACCCATCAAGAGACACAGATTACAAACTTGGATTAAAAATCACAATCCATCAATCTGCTGCCTGCAGGAAACCCATCTCACCACAAAAGATAGGCACACTCTAAAAATAAAAGGCTGGTCAACAATTCTACAAGCAAATGGAAGCAGAAAACAGGCAGGGGTAGCCATTATGCTATCAGACAAAGTGGACTTAAACCAAAGAAAATTATAAGAGACACGGATGGATACTACATTTTAATCACAGGTACAATTCACCAGGAAGACTTCACAATACTGAACATATATGCACCCAACACGGGCCCCTCCACATTCATTAAGAAAACCCTACAGCGTCTAAAGCAAGAAATCAACCCCCAAACGATAATTCTTGGGGACTTCAACACCGCCCTCTCAACATGGGATAGATCAACAGGTCAAAAGCTTAACAGAGACACTTTGGAACTTAATCAAACCCTGAAAGAAATGGACCTTACAGATATCTATCGAACTTTTCACCCACACACCAAAGAATACACATTTTTCTCAGCAGCACACGGAACTTTCTCCAAAATAGATCACATATTGGGCCACAAAATGAATCTACACATATACAAGAAAGTTGAAATTCTAACCTGTGCCCTATCAGACCACCACGGCCTAAAGCTGGACATCCACAACACATCAAACAAGAGAAAATACACTAACTCCTGGAAACTTAACACTATGATGCTGAATGAGAACTGGATTCAGGAAGAAATTAAAAAGGAAATTCAAGATTTCCTGAAAGTGAATGATAACGAAAATACAACTTACCAAAATCTCTGGGACACAATGAAAGCTGTTCTAAGAGGTAAGTTCATAGCTCTTAATGCCCACGTCAAAAAATGGAAACATCAGAAATAAACAACTTAACAATGCAGCTTAAAGCTTTAGAGAAACTAGAGCAATCTGATCCCAAAAGCAGTAGAAGAGAGGAGATTAGCAAAATAAGGGGAGAAATATCTGAAATCGAGATTAAGAAAACGATAGAAAAAATCAACCAGTCAAAAAGCTGGTTCTTTGAAAAAATCAACAAGATTGATAGACCCCTAGCTAAACTAACCAAAAGCAAGAGAGAGAAAACCCAAATTAACAAAATTAGAAATGAACATGGAGTAATCACTACTGATACCCAAGAAATCCAGAGAATTATAACATCATATTTCAAAACTTATACTCAGGGAAGTTTGACAACACAAAAGAGATGGATGAATTTCTAAGTAAACACAACTTACTAAATTGAATCAGGAAGTTGTGAATTATTTAAATAGTCCTATAACATATAAGGAAATTGAGGAAGTAATCTCGAATCTTCCCACCAAAAAATGTCCTGGACCAGATGGATTCAGCACAGAGTTCTACCAGATATTTAAGGAGTTAATAACACCAATACTCCTTAAACTGTTCCATCAAATAGCAAAGGAAGGAACACTACCAAATTCCTTCTATGAAGCTCATATCATTTTAATCCCAAAACCTAATAAAGATTCACTTAAAAAAGAAAACTATAGGCCGATCTCCCTGATGAACACAGACGCAAAGATTCTCAACAAAGTCTTAGCAAATTGGATTCAAAAACATATTAAAAAGATCATTCATGGGTACCAAGTAGGCTTCATCCCTGGCACACAAGGTTGGTTCAACATACGCAAATCAATAAATGTAATTCATCATGTAAACCAGTCCAAAGTCCAAGACCACATGATACTCTCGATAGAGGCAGAAAAAGCTTTTGACAAGATCCAACAGCCTTTTATGATCAAAACGCTAGAGACAGTGGGAATGGAAGGAACCTTTATCAATATAATAAAAGCTATATACAACAAGCCCACAGCAAGGATTATGCTCAATGGGGAACAATTGGAAGCATTCCCACTTCATTCAGGAACTAGACAAGGCTGTCCACTCTCACCACTTCTATTCAATATTGTACTTGAAGTCTTAGCTGAAGCCATAAGACAAGAAAGGGACATAAGAGGGATTCAAATCGGCAAGGAAGAAGTCAAGCTATCCCTATTTGCAGATGACATGATTTTATACCTGAGTGATCCCAAAAACTCCACCATAGAGCTCCTGGAACTAATTGAGAAGTTCAGCAGGGTGGCAGGATACAAAATAAATGTGCAAAAATCAGAGGCCTTCCTATATGCCCAGAATGAAAGAAGTGAAAAAGCCTTGAGAGAAACAATCCCATTTACTATAGCCCCTAAAAAAATGAAATACCTTGGTATAAACCTAACTAAGGAGGTAAAAGACCTTTACAATGAAAACTTTAAAACCCTAAAGAAAGAAATAGCAGAAGACACCAGAAGGTGGAAAGACCTCCCTTGTTCCTGGATTGGCAGAATCAACATCGTAAAAATGACCATCCTACCAAACGCAATATACAGATTCAATGCTATACCAATCAAAATCCCAAAGCAATTCTTCAAAGAAGTTGACCAAACAATCTCAAAGTTCATATGGAGGCATAAAAGACCCAGGATAGCAAAAACAATCCTGAGTAACAAAAACACAGCTGGAGGTATTACCATACCAAACCTTAGTCTATACTACAAATCCATAGTTATAAAGACAGCCTGGTACTGGCTCCAAAATAGACACACAGATCAATGGATAAGGATTGAAGACCCAGATATAAGCCCACAAAGTTACAGCCATTTGGTCTTTGACAAAGGGGCCCAAAGAATCCAATGGAAAAAGAACAGCATCTTCAACAAATGGTGCTGGCAAAACTGGATCTCCACATGCAGAAGATTAAAGCTGGACCCGTACTTGTCACCATGTACAAGAATTAATTTCAAATGGATCAAGGACCTTGATATAATGCCAGAGACTATAAAAACCCTAGTTGAAAGGGTAGGGAACTCCCTCGAGCTGATTGGGCTAGGCCAACAGTTCCTAAACAGACATCCAATGGCACAGTCACTGCTACCAACTCTCAACAGTTGGGATCTTGTGAAATTAAAGAGCTTCTGTTCAGATAAAGAGATTATAACACGAGCTCAAAGGCAACCCACAGAATGGGAGAAAATCTTCACTAACCACACATCTGATAGAACTCTGCTGTCCAGAGTGCACAAAGAACTTAGAAGGCTAAACACCAAGGAAACCAATGGCCCAATTAAAAAATGGAACTTCAAAGAAACTTTACCAGGGATGAAATTAAAATGTCTAACAAATATCTGAAAAAATGCTCCACTTCTTTAGCCATCAGAGAAATGCAAATCAAAACTTCCCTGAGATATCATCTCACCCCGGTCAGGATGGCAAAAATCCACAATACAAACAACAACAAATGTTGGAGAGGATGTGGAGAGAGGGGAACTCTCCTACATTGCTGGTGGGAATGCAGGCTCATACAGCCACTCTGGCGAGCCGTCTGGAGATTCTTAAAGAAATTAAAGATTGAAATGCCATATGACCCTGCTATTCCAGTTTTGGGAACAACCCCCCATACAGCAGAGGTTCACCTCGATAGCACAAGCACGACCATGTTCATAGCAGCACTGTTTACAATAGCAAAGTCATGGAATCAACCCAAATGTCCAACAGTTGACGAGCGGATAAGGAAACAGTGGTACATCTATACAATGGAGTACTACTCAGCCATCAAAAATGATGAATTACTGGAATTTGCCGGAAAATGGATGTCATTAGAAACAATTATATTAAGCGAAGTATCCCAGACCCAGAAAATTAAGTGCCATAAGTACTCCCTGATAGGTGGCTCCTAGTACCAAACCCACCTAGCCCACCTAGAGACAGTAATTGCAAGGATTATGAACAGGAGGGATGGGGTAGGAGGGCCACACCAGAAACAAGGAGAGAAGGGACCATGTTACAGCAGGGAAATAGGCCTCCACCAAGGACCCAAATAAGTAATGAGACATCTGATTAAGTTCACAGACTTTTGTTCCTGATCATTTACTACTGAGGGGGTGTGATCTCACCAGAAGAGGAGGGCATATAGTCTGGCAGATAAAAAGTAACCATTTTGCAAATGGGTGATAGACCCCTCCCTTAGTATGGTTTCCCACTTTTATTACATCTACCTTTGAATGTGCTTTTATCACAAGACTCTAACAGCTTTTTGTCTCTGGCCAGGGGGTAACATACAATGCCCACCAGGATGGAGTGAAGGGCATTGCAGGAGCAGCAAAACTGCAAAAGAAAATCAACCAACCACAATCCAGAACTTCAGAGACTCTATATCAACCACCTAGATCTCGGCCAGCTTAATCTCTCCCATCTTGAAGTTCAGGGAAATTTGCGGAAGAGGGGGTGGTAAGAGTGTAAGAGCAAAAGGATGGGAGGAGCAATGATATATAAGATACTCTATACTAGTTAGGGCTGAAGCAATATAATTGGACTTTGCATGCCCTGCGCATTGTCTAACACACTGTTGACCTCACAAAGTCTAGCATCTGCTAAGGCACCAAGAGCCTTGGAGGTAAAGGATTGGCAGCCACAGCAGTGTTCCTATACCTAAGGGGAACATGGGAAAGGGTTCAGGGAAGGCCACTGGGTCCTTGTACGTCATCGGAGAGGAGGACCCAGAGGAAAATCAGACATGCACAAGAAAGGACTCTCTGGGAATTGGGGCGGGAGGCACTGGGGGATGGGGAGGGAGAGGGGTGGGGAGGGGGAGCAGGGAGTACGGGGGGAGGAGGAGGAAGGGAGGGAACTGGTGTACCTAATAAGTTTGTATGAGCTGAAATTAAAAAAAAATAGAAAAAAAATGCTGAAATTCGAAATGAGTGTCAACCCATTATTAGCTATTTTCTTTCTGTTGTTGTTGTGACAAATATGTGAAAGAAACCATTTGAAAGTAGGCAAGGTTTATTTTAGCTCAGTTTCAGAGGTTTCAGTCCATGTTGGGCTGGACCCATTGCTCTAGGCTTGTGGTGAGGCAGAGCAAATAGTGGAGGGGGAATGTGACGGAGAAGTCTGCTTGCTTCATGAAGGCCAAGAAGCAGAGTGGAGAAAGAGCAAAGGGTAAGATACGTCTTTCCAGCCCTTTCCCAAAGTCATCTGGTTTTTCCAACTGGAATCACTTTCCCGTAATGCAATGAGTTTATCAAGAGATTGATTGAGCCCTTCTGGAGACATATCCAAGCTACATACAGGCTATTGTTTTGAAATAGCGTGTTACACACTAGCAACTGACAGGAGTAGGTAGAGTTCTCAGTCCCAACAGTGGGCCTCGTGTGTGCTGGTGTCTCTGGGTGGCTGTGTACTTTCTCTTTGCTCGTTGTCAGCAGTGTGCCAACAGCTTCTTGCAATGAAGGCTTTGCGTCTTCTTTATAGTTAGTGTTTTCAGCAGTTTTGTCACCATGCTCCTATACTGCCTCCTCTAAGTCTGGTGCATCTACCTACTTAGTTTTAGCCAAAGGTTTTATTTATTAGGAAAATTACCATATTTATATATATTTAATTGACTAAGGAACATTAGAATATTCTCTATATAGTTTTCATTGGCACATAATAATCATTTATATTTATGGGTAATAGAGTGACATTGCAAACACATCTATCTAATGTATAACGATCAAATCAGAGTAACTGGCACACTCATCACATCAAGCATATCATTTCTCCATATTGAGGATATTTAAAATCATCTGTAGCATCCATTTAACTTTCTTTCATGTATGCATATATGAGGTGCTTGTATGTGTATTTATGTGTGTTTGAATGTGGGTATATGGTTGTGTATATGTACATGAGTGCAACTGAGTATACGTGTCGATGGAGACCCAAGGGTGATATTGGGATCCATCCTTAATTGCTCTTCCATCTTACTGTTACGAGCCTGGGTCTCTAATTAAAAGTCCAGAGCAAAGCATTAGGGCTAAACGGGTGAGTCAGTTTGCTCTGGGAATTCCTGGGCTCTGCTTTTCAGGGTTAGAATTACAGGCTGACAACCATATCCACTCTGTATTTTTATGTGGAATCTGGGGATTCAAACTGAAGTCCTTTTGCTTTTGAAGGCAAAGGCTTTAACCACTGAATCATCACCCAGCCCCCGTAGTGTCTATTTAAAAATGCTTTTTGAAGTGCTAAGGATCAAAGCCAGGACTTTGAACCTGCTCTGTCAGTGAGCTACATCTCTAGTTCTAGTATCTATTTTTTAACAACAATTAATTGTTTCCAATCATGGTTATCCTACTGCATTATAGAACATTAGAAGTTATTTCATCTTGCACAGAATTGTAGTGTTCTCAGTATAGTTTTTTTTTTTTAAATAGTGTAAATGTGAGGTGGGACTTGGTTTTAAATGAATAAAGGTTTGTTCCTATACAGGTCTTGATTTCTGGGGAAAGGTCAACTTCAAAAGGTGGAGTTGCCTGTGCTTTCTTTCTTGGGTGGGGCTGGGCCTATTTCTGCTCATCTGCAGGCAGCATAAGGGATTCTGAACCACGTGTAGTGCTTTCTTGTTCGTTTTCATGTGCGAGCCCAAGGAAGTACAATCATTGTATGCTCCCTGTGACCACAGTGAAATGTGATGGTGTGTGTAAGGGCAAGCTCTTGACTCAGCAGGGGAACAGCAAGATCGACTTCCTTCTCTCTGGAGACTGCAGAGCTAGAAAGAACTCACGTCAGGCCAGAGCAGCCCTTGATGAGGTTCCAAAGAGGCAGCCAACTCACCAGCACACAGTAAAACCCAGTCAGGAGCGCAAGAGCTGGAGCCCAGCAACAAAGGGAAAGAAAAAGACAAGTCAGAGAGGCTGTCTCTACCCACCCACAGGAGACCCAGTGAATGAGCCACACTTCTCTTACTGGAAAGTGGGGGTGGGGGTGGGGAGGAGCCATTCAGGAAAACCACAGGGGAGGAAAATTAGATAGTTTATCTGAAAAAGGAAAAATGAGCCCAAGTGTGCCTTTGATATATGGCTAGAAACGAGTACAAAGACAAAACCCCAACGTGTACTTGGCATCAGAAGAATGCCTCCCATCCAGAGAGCTCACAGCACTTTGGGTCTATTAATTGACTTGTGAGACAGTTAAATTATGACTCATTTTTACGCAGCACTTTGTTCTAAAATCTGCTAAGCATTTTGTTGGTTATTCTTCCAACAACCCTAGAGAGGCAGTGTGCCTGGTCCTGCTTAACTCTAGCAAACTGACCCTATGGAAGTCCAACTACATACAGAGTTTTGAGGGAGGTAAAAGGTCCGAAATGAAAGTGTCAACCCCAAATCATAGCCAGGACCTCTGTGGAGACAGCTCCGTCTTTATGATGGCAAGGGGCGTCTTAATGAATAACCGGTCCCTAAAGGTGTTCATAGCCCAATCGTAGAACCCAGAGACATGCTACCTGATGGCAAAAGGGACTGCATAGTGGGACTGGTCGGTGATGAGATTATCTGGAATCACTGGATGGGTCCGTTGCAATCATAGTGAAATAGTAGATTTGTGTCATTTAAGCCACTGAACTTGCAGTCATTTGATAGAGCAGATGTAGGAAATTAAAGCAAGCATCTTCATGGGGAGGAGGTCTGATACTACCAACCAAAGTTTCATTTCATGGGTTATGCAAGTAACAGAATTGCAGACATTTTTTGGCCTGCCTTGGAAGAACCATTTGAACATAGACCACTGTGCCTTGTTTTTCCTCTCATGGCTCTGTGAAGTAACAATCATCTTCAGTTAACAGAGGGGGAAACTGCGTCATGTAAATGCAGGAGTCAGTGCTGGAGCTGGCATAAAGTATATCTGACATCAACATGCTGATGTCATTTTCCATAGGCTTTCTAATTCATTGAAGGAAAGAGCTGTATCATGCATGAAGCTGGGGCACACGGAGTGAGCCCACTCTGGCTCCACTACGAGGTGGGACAAACAAGCTGTAGCTGCCACCATCAGAGGGCAATGCTGCCACCACTCTTCTTAGCCATGAGCAATGCTTCTATTGAAAGACACTGAGCAGTTTCCCATTGTGCCCCACGTGTGCCCTTCCTTCCTGGAGCAATTCAAAGGTGTTCATGGAGGCTTCAGCTTCGGGAGTGAGAAGAGGTTGAGGGAGTAAGAACAGAGCATTGGAGATGAGAGCATGCAAATCTCTTCTCCTCTCTCTTTCTTCTCCTCTTCCTTTGTTCTCCTTTTCTTTCCTCATTAGGGTCTTACTATATAGCCCTAACTACCCTGGAACTTGAGACCTTCCTGTCTCTGCCTCCTGAGTATTGGGATCATGGGTGGGCATCACCGTGCTTGGCTCTATAGAGCTAAAATATGAGATATTGCTGGAATGAGCATCAGTGAGAAAGGAAATAATCCAGAATAGGATGGGCACATCCAGAACAACTGACATCTCACAGGGGGGTTGGAAGGACTTAATAGACATTAAGTGTTTTGAACAGTGCTACAGAAGCATAACTAATCTTCCTCTGCACCCCAACTCCCACATCCCAGTCCCACTCTGTTCTTTCTATTGTACCCCAGCACTCTACACCACTGCTGGAACCTCGGTCAGCAGTACTCTCACTATGAATCTCGTTCCCTGCCTCAGCTGCCCTCACATTTCTTGGCTGGCATTACTGTGCCATTGCCACTGTGGTTACTATGGTGATTATCACCATCTCTATCAATGTTGTCCCATGGCCAAGCATGGCAAATGCTAGGGCCATGATAAGCATGCACGGTAGATCCCATGTTTCAAGGGAAGCTGAAGTGCACCCTCGGGCCATGCTGGGCTGGCCTGGCAGAAGTTCCTGTCTAGTTCTTTTCACTGGGCTCTGCTATCATTTTGCTACTGCACGATCCGGATGGAGTAGCTGTCATTGCCCGCGAGCTCTCTGAGGTAGCAACTCTGCCTGCTTCACTAATCCTTGTCAGTGACAAATGCTCCTCAAATCCATTCCCCAACGGCCCTTTGAAGTGGACAAACAACTCCACAGCCATGAAATATCATGTCTTAAATAGAAGACACTGTGTCAAATGTCACCAGCAGTTCAGCCACAAGGCTGCTGTTCTGGGACTGATGCAGATATTTTGGAGATAACAATAAAAACTAACCTTTCTGGTGTGCTTATCATACTTTATCAAGTGCTGCTCTCAGCACCAAACACAGATTGATCCATTTGTTATGGAACAAAATCTTATGAGGTGGCTGCTGTTTCTTAATCTTATGTTCCAAATGTGAAAACTAAGGCACTGATTTGAAGCATTTGTTCAAGACAACACACACACACACACACACACACAAAGTACAGTGTCCTTCTAAGAAAGTTGCTTTGGGTCGCTGTAAACCAGCACACTGACTTCACTATGGAACTTTAGTCAAGGGAGAGCAACACTGCCCATGATAGCTGGTCATGGTGCACCATAAATTCTAGACCAGTGAATGAATGCATGGGCACTAGGAGCAAGCTATCGTGTCATTTGCATGAGTGGAGAGAGAAATCCACTGAGCTGCTGCCTGGAAGCAGGCAGACAGGACAGTCAAGGAGACAGAAGAAGTGGATGAGGCAGTGCATGTACTGAGATGCATCTTGCTGGGGTAGGACAATTCATCACTAGGTGTACCAGTTAGATATATATGTCAACTTGACAATTGAAGGCTGAGATTTTGGACACATCTGTGAAGAATTGGTAGTTTAAACAAGCCCTGCACACACTTGTGGGACACTGTCTAATGGAGGAGAGAAGACTCAACCGATTGTAGTTAGAACCATTCTCTGGGAAGGTGGATAAAATGGAGAGACCTGGTTCGGTAAGCTGGGTGTACTTCGGCATGTTGCTTGCAGGCCTTCTGACAAGAGAGAAATTATGCTCCTTTCTTAGCAATTCTTGTGGATATGATATTACCCCTTCCCTTGGCCACTGATGTGGAGATTCCTCAAAACAATTAAAAACAGAGCTGCCAATTTATCCAGATGTCCCTTTTTTTGGGCTATGTCCAAAGGAAATGAAATCAGAATGTGTTAGAGACATCTTCACTTTTCTGTTGATGGCAGCATTATTTGCAATGGCCCACAAAGAATCGACTCAAGTACATGTCAAGGGATGAATCGGCAAAGAAAATGCAGTATGCATATGTGATAGTTAAGCCTGGGTGTCAACTTGACACACCGGGTATTAACTCTGTTGGGCTGAGACCACACCTGGAAGGATCAACTGAGACCACCTGGAAGGATTATACCCACCTTAGATCCCATCAGAACCTCCAAAGATCTCATAGGATCCTCCCAGTACTGCATCATATAAAAAGGAGCCACCAAAGAGAAGAGATGCTTATTGCAGCTGTACTAGGAATCATTCTTCCTTCTGGCCGCCCGGTTTCTTCCAACACAATACATTCCATATATAGTATTGATTCTGCCTCTCTAGAAAACCTGACTAACAGCATACACAATGGAATACTGTGTAGTCTCAAAAAGAAGCAAATCCTTGAAGCAAATTATTTTCTTTGCAATATGGCAAACCTGGAGGACATTATGATTTGCTAAGTTAAGTCAGGCACAGAAAGGCAAATCCTGCAAGATCTTACTTCTGTGTGGAGCCTATAAAACTTAAATGATAGAAACAGAGGGTGGAGTAGTAGTTACCAGGGGCACAGTGGGGTAGTGAATTTGGAATTGAATAGAGGCTCTTTAAAGTACATGGATTCAATTAAACATGGTGACCTATTGTAACATGTAGTTAGTGATAATGAATCATATACTTGAAATTGCTAATAGTTCACTAAATTCTAATAGAATAGATTTTGAATGTTCTCACCACAAAACATTATAAATACGTGAGGTGAGATATGTTAATTAGATTGAATTAATCATTCAATTATGTATAAATATGTCAAAAATGTGTCATATGCTATTACTATACACAATCCTGATTTTTCAGTTTTGTTGTATTAAAGTTGGAGTTGCAGAGAAGGAATGGGGGAGAGATCTAGAAAACAAAGGTTGGCTTGAGCCAGGGCCGCAGGCATATTTTGTCTTTCATAGTACTGGCTACAGCAAAGATCTAATTAGCTAATTAATCCACACTGCATTCCCTTGATGCAAGGTCACACGACTTTCATCTTTAAGATGGACAAACTAAAGCAGCTTTCATTTTCCTTCATGTATTATTTAAAACATCTTTATAAAGAAAACGGCCCCAAAGAAGTCTATTTGCACTCATATTAATATCATTTAATTAAAAACATTTTTCAGCATCATAACAAATAGAACAACTACCTTAGCTGTAATGTATGTTCTTCCAGCAACGAAAATCTGCCTCTTTACACAGTCAACAAATGCTAGCAATATAAGCTCATAATCAATTATTTAGAAGATATTTACTTTCAATTACAATTTTCTTGATAAATTTTAAAATGTAGTACCAGAGAAACTAAGATGGCTTAGTTCTGCATAAATGTTTCACGCTGAACATATTTTGGCTTTCTGGAAGGGACTAGGTGAGATTTCTTCTATTGTCTCATTCCTCCTTTGGTCCTGCTTCACATGTAACTTTCCTGTGCTGGACTCTCCAATATCTCTTCCCTAACAGAAAATACTAAATCCCTTTCTGAATCTCCACTGTCATTATTGCTCCAGCCTTACATGGAACAGTGAGAGGAGTCACTCCACCTAGAACCAGTTTGACGCATGCAATAAAAACTTCCCATTAAATCCCAATAGGATCTGGTGATTAAGCTTCCTCCACACCAGCTGCTCATTGACTTTTCCTTACTTTCATAATGATAAACTGCTTCTTACCCATGAGTTTTCCTGTAGATCAAAAGGAAAAGGAAATGCTGCTTTTATTCAAATCTATTTTTTTGGGCTACCACCTGGTACATGTACATAGGTGTACATAGGTGATATCCTAGTTTTGATGCTGCATGAGTACCGATGAACACAGGCATATTTGCTGGCTCAATGGTGGACAGTCTGATTTGGTCCTAATCCTTTCCCTGTTGTCTTTTCCTTTTTCTTCCCACTTCCCTTACTCTGTGTGCAACCTTGTGGGATTTACACGCATCGGCACAGAAAATGAAGCTCAACTGCCTGGTCTTGGACCCCTTTCTTCCTTCATAAAACTCATGGCTGACAGAAAAGGTGACTCTGGGAATCCCTTTCTATTTATCTGTGGACCCACCAGGGAACAACTGTTGGTTTTAAGTTTCATAGATGGAAATACGGAACAAGAACCATCCTGCGAGATGCGCTGCAGATTGTATAAGGAATCTAGGTGGCATCCAAGAGGAATGAACACAGGGATGAAGGTCAGCTAAATAAACACAGTGTTGGCTGATGAATCTGGCAGGAAAGAACCCAGGGAGTCTTCACGAGGCACAGGGCAAAGAGCATCTTCATGGAAATCTAAGGGCTGCTCCAAGTCGCTTCTAAGCCTGAGAGGCTGCAATTTGGAGGAAGGTGCAGCTCTTTGCTGCAAAATCTCTCTCGGTGCTGTTGTCAGTTGCTTGGCTTTGTTGTTTCCCCAAGCTCCTTTTGGTGCCTTATCTGCTGAAGCACTCATTTGAGACAAACAGCTTCTAGCCCAGTAGAAGCCAGAATGCTCAAAGCAAATCACTGAAGAAAATTCATGCTCCTGATTTCACACATGAAGCTGGCTGGAGAGCCTCTGTTCCCTGGGCAGGGGGAGCCTTCGACTGGGAGGCCCCACCAAGACCTGTCAATCACTCAGTCTTGTTGTGGGAGTGGTGGTAGCCATGACTTCTGATTTTCCTAAATAAAATCTGCATATAAAAAAGTATGTCTATCCTATATCCCTCCCTAACTGTGTTCCTGGGGGAATTAGCTGACAGGGGGCTTAAGATGCTTCTTAGATCCCACTGAATCCAGACTTTCTCAGCCAGTGGTTTTGTTTTCTTTTATCTACTGTATCTGCTTATAGTTTGCTTTTTTTTTTTACCTTTGACATTTAGTATATTCTGAGTTCAGCTAGTATCTTAATCTCAGGACAGTCCCACCAGTGAATATTATCACCCATAATATCACAACATCAAGTTTGAGTGTGTATGCTTATGTGTGTATTTGTGTGTGTGCTAGTGTTTTTTTGTTAGTGGATGTGTGTGTTTATAAGTTAACGGGTGTGCTTAGGTATATTTATGCATGTATATGTATGTGTTTCTGCCCACATGTGTTTGTGTGTCTGTTTTTGTGTGTGTGTGTACATGTGTGTTTGTGTTTGCATGTGTGTTTGTGTTTGCATGTATGTTTTAGTGGTTGTATATTGGCATGTGTTTATTTGTTGTGTGTGTCTGTGTGTGATTGTGCTAGTATGTGTGTTTTTTGTGTGTTAATGTGTGACTTTGTTTTGTATGTGCATTTATGTTGTGTGTTTATTAGTATGCATGCTTTTGCATTTCTGTGTGTATAGTTGTATGTTTGTGTTTTGTGTGCTTCTGTGTTTGTGTATTTGTATGCGTGCTTGCGTGTATGTGTACTTTGGTGTTTGTGTGCACAAGTGCATGTGTGTGCGCGTGCATGTGTTTGCTCTATGTGTGTGTGTGTGTGTGTGTGTGTGTGTGTGTGTGTGGTTTGTTTCTCTGACTCAGCGTCAGTGGAGATGGAGATGTGCTTCAGAGCAGCTTGGTCATCTGAAGGGAGACGAGTCAATAACCTCTGCGAGCTTTGCTGGGCTCTGAGCCCGTCACCACCCTTTTCTGCCTGCTCAGGTTCTCTTTTGTCTGCATTGTTGCTGGCTTTGGGGCCGTCTTCCCTGGATGGTGAAGGTGGTCTTCTCTGGCCCCAGGATTTCTTCCTGGGGGAGGCCGGGAGGCGCTCTGACTTTGGCTGACACGGCCTTATCAGTTGATGGGTCTCTCTTCAAAAGAGGTCTCTCTTGACTTTCTCACTCCTCTGCCTGGGAATGGCTGGGTTTGCTTTCTCTTAAGTTTTTGGAGTCCCAGCAACTGAGGTTTCTCCTGGGAGCCTCTTCGCTCAGTTCTGTCGTCTGCTGTGATCGGCAAAAACCTCTTTTTTCCAGCTCCCTGGCAGATTTCACGCTCTTCTCCATGTTAAGGAACATCTCGTGCTCATTCATAGGCCTGGGGTTATTGAAAGAAACCTGCCGTGTTACCAATCATTCTGCTTCGCTACTCACTCTACAGGGACTCATCCAGGTGAGAAGTGGGTAACCATGGAAAAAGAGTGATAAGCAGATAGGACAAAGAGCGTTCCCTCTGTTTGTTCTCATATTTTCACCAGACATAAGACGGGAGCTTTGCATGTTGAGGAGCTAGGGCGAAATGCATTTTATTTTTGCAGAATGTGCCTTCCTTGGTGCTCCTTGCAAGGACTGAAGAAAAACCCCCGACGGTAAATCAGAGAGGGGATAAGGGGACAGTGGGGGGGGGCACAGTTAGGAGACTATATTGGCAAAGCAAACTTGAATCAGAGAGTCAAGCAGTACAGAGGGCTGCAAGGGCTGCCGGGCTCACCCCCGTGCTATGGCCAGGGTTTTCGCCAGCCTTTTGTCTGCGTCACCTGCGTGAGTGAGAACATCTGTGGAGCCGACTTGGTCACCTGCCAGCACTGGCCGTCAGGGTTCGAGGAGAGGGAGGATGGAGACTTGGTGACTACTCCGTGGGAACCCGTGGGAAGCTTCCGAGTATATGCTCAATGAGATATGACTCTTCATGCCAGAAAAAGACAGGGCTGGACACTAGACTGTCATCAAAAACAAAGCAGAGCAGAAACCAAAACAAAGCAAACCAAAACAAAGCACAAGCCCTGGTGGCCTGTCCAATGTTATTTCCTCAGTACTGTTTCTTAATTTTAAATTCCAATTAGTATTTGCAACACTGTGCTCTTCCTGTCTCAAATACATGCTTTTTAGGCTTGCAATTGCCTTAATGCCGTTAACATCTTAGACAGAGACTTTGGAGTCCCTGCTAAAGCATGTGGTCAGAATTGGATTCAGAAGATTGATGTCCTCTTCAGGCTACAGACCATCTGATTACTGGATCTCCTCTGGGCAATGAGGCTGCCTCTTCTCTCTCCTCTCTCGACCATCAAGCTTGCACCGCAGTAATAATATTTAATAAAAGCAGCAGTAAAACTATGTCATTGCTTCTGTGATGGTCAGAGTAGAAATGCAGCTCCAAATAAAACCGAGCGATTGTCACGCAGATAATGCAGTTGTTTTAGCTCTTTCACCTTGAGGAAGGATGAGGCAGCTCAAATGTTGATTGATGCTTGTCTCTCCCAGCCTCCCGGAATAATGCATTAGGTGTTTGGGTGGAAATGCGAGGCACACCTGATCATGTATTAAACATTCCTGAGCTGTTTGCTGCGGTTCATTCTGACTGGATCGTGAAAAACAGCCTTGCATGTTCACTTGCAAGGAAATATAGCTTTTGTGGTTGGGGCTCTTTCTACCTAAATCAGGAAGCTCCTTCTTTATGGGGGCATGTGAGCACTTGACCACACACATCTGTCTTCTTCTCATGCCACTCCAGAATAAGCAAATATATATGACACAGGGGGCCTCATTGAGAGGAAATGTCTACACACAGAAATCTGCACTCGAAAAGCAGAAATGGTGTGGAGAGGTTATTTATATCAGCAAGGATTTTTTTTTTTAAGACAGGGTCTCAAGTAGTGGCCTTAGCTGGCCTTAAACTTTCCAAGTAGCCAAGGATGACCTTGAACTTCTGATTCTCTTTGATAGCATTATAGGTGTGCACCACCATGCCCAGTGCAGTTCTTTGCTGGATGAGACTGACATGTAGCTGTTACTCTTGGAAATCCATCTACTACTTACAGTGAGCTGTGCTTTATGTCATGGAGTTTTATAACTGAAGAACCTGAGAATCATTCAGAAAATGTGTGGACTTGGGAAGGAGATCCAGATTGAAGGACCACTTCCTCACTGTTCTGGGAAGAGAGGAGCTTCCAGAGCAATAAGAACTGAGAGCATTCCCTACTAAGTTCTGGAAGATTCTCATGATAATCCTGTCACAGTCATCAGTACCATTGGTGGTTGATGCTTCCAAACTCAATTGTGAATAAAATATCACCACATTGATGGTTCACGTTGTCTGTTTTAGAGAAAAAGAATTTTAGCACATTTGACTTCTAAATGTAAAATATATTCCAAGAGTATTCTGTGTTCAGATTCTCTAATTTGAAATTTCAGAAAACACATTTCACTTTAACATTTTGGGTTTTTAATCTTGTCTCCTGCAAAATGAAGGTTTGGAAGTAAATAATCTCCGAGGACTTTTTGTAGTCCCAAATTTTGCTATTGAGTGTTTTTTTTTGCACATATATACACATTTTTATCCACTATTTAGCTAGATTATTTGCATATGCATCTTAAATTTTACAGAGCATGTGCATTTATTTATCAACCACTTACAAATTCATAAATATAAATATGATTAATATATAGTTAAATTAATATGTAAAACATAAAAAGAATTATGTACTAGAAATAATTACTGATATTTTGATGTATATTTCCTTACTTTGTCCATTATACACACAAATATACACTCCTTTTGTTCTAAGAACTGCAATCCAATGGGGTATGGTGTACACATCTATAAATCCAGAACTTAGAAGTTTGAGGCAAGAGAATGACAAATTTAAGGCCAGCCTGACCTACATAGTAAGATTCCATCTTACAAAAGAGAATAACACAAATCACATGGTTCTGAGATTCTCTTCCTTTTCCTTTGTTTAATTCAATTGTTTACAAATGAGGGACTGATTGATTCTGTATTTCATCTTTTAGTCTGATATACACTTGCTATTTTATTTTTTAAAACCATTTATTTATTATATGTGTGTGTGTGTGTGTGTGTGTGTGTGTGTGTGTGTGTGTGTGTGTATCAGAGGGCACTGTGTATTCCTGTGGAGAACCAAAGGTGACTTCAGGAATCATCCTAAATTGCTTCTACCTTCTTTTTGCTTTGCTCTGGGATTTTCCAGGCTATTCCCATCAGAGCCAGAAGTGCAGGCCACTGTTGTTTCTTCCTGGTGTTGTTAGGTGGAACCTGAATCTGAACTAAGAACCTTCTGCTTGCCAGGCAAAGTCTTAACCCCTGAGCCATCTTTCTAACCCATACACTTGCTAATTTAAAGCTCATATCTGAATTTGTAGTTCATTAAAGGTCTGAAGACCAGGGCAAATGATGTTAAGTGTACCTTCATTCTGTTCTTTTTTAAAGAATTAATGATTGCCAAAAGTCTTAGGTAATTATTTAGCAGAGATGCAGAAAAGAGAAAAACATCTGCCAATTGGCAGTGCCCTCCATGGTGTCTCCCCACAACTGTGGAGACTCAGCATTATCCCTAGTGAGCCCCAGACTTGAGGGCTAAGGAAAGATCTGGTTACTTGGGACAATGGAATCAATGGCCAGTTCCAGACTGAATGGTTGTGTCCTCCCAACCCAATTCCCAGTGTGATAGTATCCTGCAGTCTGAGGGGACAGTCTTTGATACTGCCCTTCTTTCACACAACCAACCACGGGCTTGGGGGAAACTTAGGTCCATGTGCTCTTATGACCAACTCGGAGGTATCTCTACTACCTTTGCAGGTTCAATGTTTCACTAAAATGATTCACTAACATGCTGTACTTGTGGTTACAGTTTCATTATAGCTAAAAGGATAGAAATCAGAATCAGCCAAATGATGCAGGCCTGAGGGCAGGAAGCAACCAAAACATGTGGACTTTGGTGTGGCCCTTTTCCCATGGGGTCAGGATGTGTCCCTCTGGCAGACCTTGGCTCCTATGCAACAGACACAAAGCACTGCCCATCAGAGGGGTCACGGAACATCAGTGTCCAGAGCTTTGCTGGGACTTCAGGACTTAGGTCTGATCCATGGAACTGCCGGCCAAAAGGCTGAGCTCAGTTTCCAGCCCTCCTCCCCAGAGACTCCAAAGCACATTTTTTTTCGCCATGCACTTGGTCTTTCTGGCAAGATCAGGCTTCATCCTAAATCATTTTATTAGCTGTGATATTAAGGGAGGTCACATGAATCATTTCTTTAGCATAAATTCTTAGGCTTCGTCCTATGTAAGAGACAACCAATCTCACCACTCTGGCAATTCCAAGAATTTAGTCTTCTTTTAGAAGAATCACACATGTTTTATTCTCATTGCTTATGGCTTTTGTCTGTTACTTAGTCATTGTAAAAAAAAAAAAAAGGTATAATTGGCAAGCTGGTATTTCTTCCTGTCTTATCCTGACAGGGACTTCAAGACCGAATTGAAGCCACTAATTCCTCTGGAATCACAGAGACGTCATGGGCTTGGAGTTTAGGCCACCAGGTTCTAGCACTTTCTAGCACTTGCTAGTCTTGGGCACATCACTTACTTTCTTTGAATCTCAGTTTCCTCCTCAGTAAAAATGGTTCTCATGGTGATACAAGCTAATGCCTGTCACTGTGAAGTCCATGACTGCTTTTGGATTTTAGAGTGGTAACTGGATATCAGAAACAGTGAAAGGTTGCATACCCCAAATATCTCCAAGCCAGTAGTTTTGTCAGATTTTTAGTTTTCAGAAGTCTATCTGTTTGTCAAAAGGAGCTCTTTCACAAACTCCAAATCTAGAAAGCAGAGAAAAATCTATACCCGGCTGACCTCCTCCAGCTGAGGAAGGTCAGGCACATCTAGCCACACTTTCATCTTCAAAGTATTAAAACACATTTGAGTGAGTCGGTTTGAAAGCGGGTCTAGGCCAGGGCCAATCTGCCTCCTTTGACCTCCCCAGGCAGCTCCTGCAGCTGAGTTAACCACATGCCTTGCAGTGTCAAAGTCAGGCCAGAGTTTGTTTTTTTTTTTTTTCCATTTTTCCATGAGCAAAACAGGCAAGATCATACCAGCTCTGCTGTGACAGTGAGTCAGATAATGTCTGTAAACCGTTTGGCGCTTTCAGAGATCAGCTTTAGGGACAAAGGTTCTTTATGTTCAATTCCTAGCTTGCCTCTTTAGATATGTTATTCTCAACACACGACTTTTAAAAGAGGATCGGGTGTTCATTTTTTGTGTCATCTTAGGATAACATGGAAGCCAAGGAAACATGTGCTCTGACTAATTAGTTGGAAAGATGTTTAAATTAGAGTTATTCAGAAAGCCTGTCAGATCAGAGGAGTAAAACAGGATGTGAAGGAGTAACATCTCTGAAGGCTGTAAGTTGGTCCTTTCATTCTTCTTGTAATGAAACTTTTTCCTGTGGCCTGAGACAGACCCTCTCTGTGGGTTCCTATTCTAGTACCATTAGTTTTGCAGCCAGACTAGATGTAGTCATTCAGCATTATAGCGCAAAGAGGGCAGAGCCCTTAACTGCACTAGCTGTGCAGTGAGACTTGAGTTCAGTCTGTTTCTGTCACATAAACAGGGGGAAATTCTATAATTCATGTTAGAATCTAAAGACTGGGATAAATAACACCATCTCTCTGAATGCCTACCAAGGTTATATGAGATCGCACATACCAAGTGCTCAATATGGCGCCAGATGCATAGTAAGGAACGTTTAGAAAATAGCTATTTTAAACACCTTCAGTGCTTGTTGCTGCTAATTATAAGTGTTATCATGGATGTTACATATTTGTCCATCTAGACCTGTTACTCCTGATCTGAAATTTACAAATCGAGATCATTAGGAAGGTAGAACTCATGGAGATAGCACACTTCCACAGCTAACAAAGTTGAATCGTGGCGAGATTCTTGATTTGCTCAAACATATGCTGATTTCACTTTCTTGACTTTGTAAGTTACAAGCTTCCTTGTATAGATCAGAGTTTCTTATATTCACCCCCGAATAAAGTGACTGTGGGTGCATCCTAAATCTCTACTCTAACATCCCTTCTTGGGTAGCATTAGCTTTGACTTGTTTGTCTAACATCTCTTAAAAAGCTATTTTATTTAGGAAAAAAGACAACTTTCAAAAGTCATCTTTCTCCTTGCACTATCTGGGCTTCCAGGTATTGAACTCAGGTTGCAGGTTGTGATCGAGTGGGTGGCTTACCTTCTGAGCAATCTTGCCAGTCCTTAACATCTTTTTTGACTAGTTTCTCTCCAGTCCTAGCATCTTTTTGATTGCTCTTATAGTTCAGATTGGAAATGTCCCCCAAAGCTTATGTGTTGAGGGCGTGGTCACCAAGGCTGCAGTGTTCAGAGGTGGGGGAGGGGCCTCTGGCTGTGATTAGATCACGAGGGCTTCGGCCACACTAATGGATCAATGCATTGATGGATTCATGCGTAGCTCAGTAGCCTCTAGGGAGGTGGGAGGAGCTTTAGGAAGTGGATCCAGTTAGAGGAAATAAATCACTGCAGGCAGCCACTGAATATTTTGTCCTTGTTCCCTTCTTCTCTTTGGTTCACTCTGTCATGAGGCCAACAGCTTAGCTCTGCGGCAGTTTCTCGTCCATGGTATTTTGCTGTACCAAAAGCCAAGAAACCACAGAGCAAACAGGCTGTAGACCAACGCCATGAGCCAAAAGAAGTCTTTCCTACTCGAAGTTGATTTTCTCAGGAATTTTTGTCACAACAACTAACACAAATCTTAAAATATTGACTTCGAACAATATAATAAAGAGTCCAAGAAAACTGGTTGTGTGGTTTAAAAAAACTCTCAAAGTTTGTAAAAAAGCATGTAAGGTTTCATGAAGGGGATAGAAAAATAGAGAACTGTCATATCAGTTACTAATTAGACAATTATTTATTGGGCACCTGTCACACTTTTCCTTGAATAGAAGAGTGAAAAGTTCTGTGGACAAGGGAGGTATAGTGTGTTGGAAGAGGAAGAGATGCTGTATGTCTTCAAAGGTGGGGAGGGGGGCCCAAAGAGTGCCATGCCCTCTGCCTTCTCTGTAAGGAAAGGACAGAGAAAGACAGCGGGTGTCCAGGCCTCTACGGAGCTCTTCTTCCCCAAGCACCTGGCTTATATTTGACACGTGTTGGGTCCCCCAGCTCTCACTCTGTCCCCCCTAGCTGGTAGTGGGTAGGGGATTGGACACTGCTCAAACCTCAAACCGCTCATTTTTTTTTTTTTAACATTTTATTATTATTATTATTTCTGCTCATACAAGCTTAACAGGTACACTGGTCCCCTCCCTCCCTCCACCTCCCCCCAACCTCCATACTCTCTCCTTCCCTCTCCCCTCCCTCCCCATCCCCCAGTGCCCCCCCAACCCCTGGAGCATCCTTTAATGTACACACCAAACTCTCCTCTGGGTCCTCCTCTTCGATAAAGTGCAAGGACCCAGGGGCATTTCCCAGAACCCTTTCCTGTGTTCCCTTTAAGCTTAGGAACACTACTGTGACTGTCGGTCCCTAGCCTCCAAGGATCCTAGTGCCTTTAGTCCATGCTAGACTTTGTGGGGTCAATAATGTGTTGGACATAGTGCAGGTCATGCAAAGTCCTATTATGATTGCTTCAGCCCTAACTTGTGTTCAAACCACTCATTTGTGAGCAAGATAAGTGTAATTTTGAGACACTGAGTTGAGTGGGATTTGTTGGGTGGACATAAGAACTGGATCGATGTCACTGGGAAGGATGTGTTGTGATTGCCAGGATTAACAGACTCGGGGGAAGATGGAAGAAACCTTTGAATATTTTTATAGAATTACCTTATTGTCTTGTGACAGGGTCTCAGTATGTGGCCCAAGCTGTCCTTGAGCTCACACTAATTCTTCTGATTCATCCTCCTGGGAGCTGGGATTACAGGTATGAGCTGCCATGTCTGGCTAACAAAAACTCTGTATAATCATTCTGTTAATATAAATAGAAAATGATAGATGTTAAACCGGTTTGTCATTTAGTTTTTTTGGGGGGAGGGAATAAATTAAAAAAACCCCACAACCCTACATTTACATTCAATACTGAAAGATGCTTAGAGCCTATGTTGTGGTACATAAGATGTTAATATGTATTCTGTTAATCCATACATTCATTTTTCTAAATAGAGTACTAGTCAAACTCTCCCTGACCATCATGATTAGCAGGCACTATGAGTTTGGGTCCTGAAAGTACAAAGTACATTAAGCAACCTTTGCCTGTTTACCTGTTTTCTCAGGATACCTTGTGACCGTGGGATGGGTTAGGATGTGCGCGATATCATGTTCGTTGGGATTCCTGTACAGTGGCTTCTCTGGTGAGCTCTGGGGTAGGCATAGAATGTGTTACAATGAAACCAGAGCATAAACAGTATGTCAGTTACCAAGAGGCAGGATACAAGAGTCTCTTGTAGGCTTGTGGTAGGGAGAGAACGATCTTATGAGAAGATGCTACAAGCCTGAGAAACCCTCCTGAAACACAAGTTCTTGAAACCAAGGTTTTTAGAAATGAATACTTTCCAGTTGGGAGTGTTTGCACACTCGTTTGTCTGACATCAGACTAACAGCACAGTCCATGGTTTATTAGAACAAGCTTTTACTTTGAACATCAAGATGCATGAGTAGCTCAGAGAGGGCACTGCACAGAGAATACGGGGTCAAGCGTTTTAAGTTTGGGAACCAAGCTGCTCCCAGGTTTTGTTTAACAACCGAGGTCCCTCAGGACAAACCTGGTGTTTTCATATTGATTGATTCTTCACTAATGTAGTTAGGGGGCAGAGTGAATTTTTGCAGAATGTGGAATTCAGCAGAGGGAGAATGTATTAGACTGAGTGCGCTTCCTTGCTTCTGGGCATGGTTTGTTCCTTGAAGGTTAGAGCCAAGGGGATTCTTTATCTTCTAACGTTTTCATTTAGGACAATCAAACACCACAATCTCCAGCCTTCGGCTTCAGGGAATCTCAGACTTCAATAAAGAGGATGGTATTTTATTATCTCCCCAGGTTGTTTCTCAAAACATGGAAAAAAATTACGCAAACACTTCTCTTAACTGGACCGCTATAACAGCGCAGAGCAAACCACTTGAGTCCAGTTTCACTTAGGAAAGCAATTTCCATTGTTCAGGATACTTGTACTGAGGGTTCTCCTGCAAGCAGATTTCTGATCTCTCTGAAACCTCTCCTGCAGACAGCTAGCACTGCTGGGGAACCTGCATTTCCCATGTATTTTGGACCCAGAGAAGGGTGATAATTTAAAGAAGTCACTCAACATGGACAAATGTAGATGTCTAGAATTTTGTTTCTTAAAACTTTCATTGGCCGCCCCAGCTTTGCATCCCTTTCTACCACCCAATGAGCACTCTCTCTTTATAAGCGAATCTATACCTGAAATCCTTTAGAGGCCAATCAATGAAGATCTGTCTGTGGGATCAGAGGGCAAAATCAAAGTCTCAGTCCTGGCCTTGACTCTCTGAGCTACATGACCAACTTTACCCGCTCAACTCGCTGAGTCTCAGTTTCCACATCTCCTACATCAGAGCTAAGCTGTAACTGCTTTGTCATGTGGTGGCTGCAAACAGTGTCTGCACATGGTAGGAGATTCCCTTGGAGTATAAATCATGAAAGCCGGGACATCTCTGAGCCTTGCCTTTCTCATCAGCATGACAGGGGCACAGGGAGCTTCAGATGTGTATGACTGGGAACGATAATGCAAGAGCAAACGAGGCCTGTGGCTGTTCAACCCATCTGGGGCTCAGAGGAGGTGTCAAAGGGCACGGCTTGAGAACCCAGCTCTTGAGGGTTGGAGTTGTAGCTCAGTGCTAGCACATTTGTCTCACATGCATGACACCCTAGGTTCAATCCCTGCTATTGCTAAAAGACAAAGCAAAAGTGGTCAGGGACTGAGATAATTGGCACAGCAGCCAGGGGATGGGCAGATGGTAGAGTCACCCAGGGAGGAGCGGCTAAGGAAGGATGCCTCACGACCAGCGAGACACCGCCTTTCATCTTCCTTGTTTCGGTGGCACCTTGATAGCTGTGGTATTGTACATTTGGTTAACACAGGTCCCTGGCACAAAACACTTAAGATCTCCTTGGATTTGCTGAGTGATTGGGGTAAGCTCTTTTCCACCACACCTGAGTTCATGGACCGGGGGTCACTGAATAAGATGTTCTCAGAAGTGTGGTCCTGCAGCTGTGTCAAAAGCTTTGCCCTATGGGAGGCAAACTGTCTGGTGACAGTTCTCAGTCCAGCTTTACAGGAGAATTCATACCAACACCAAGGCCCAAGGAACAGGCCACACCATCTCCACCTAACGGCTGAGAGAGGGATGATCCTTACTTGCCAGACCAGCATGACTGTAAGTGTACACAAGGATGCCAACTCTCTCAACCAGCTCTCTGTGTTTTATTCCAGGGCCTAGTCCCACCCACCATAGGCTGGATCTTCCCCATCGATAGACAATCTCCTGCAGGTTTGTTCTGAGCTTAACTCAACCACTAATTCTCTACAAATGTGCCCAGAGCTCAAACCCTCAACTGTCAAGTTGACACCTGTGCCCAACTCTGACAGGGGGCTGCCTGAGTGCCCAGTGAGCCGTGGCAAGCACGTCTGCATTTTATGGAGAGCTACAAGAGACGTGTGCAACAGGCAAGGGTTTTTCAGTCTCATCTTGGTAAGTCTCTTCTCACAGCAGTGTTCGCCGAGACGAAACAGCAGGGTACAGACAGGCCTGCTCTCCTAAGGCCCCAGTGAGCTGAGTTGCAGCCCTGGAGAGGGGGAGGCCACACAGTCGTGCTGGCGCCTGGTCATGCTTCCATTCAAAGGTCCTTTTCTTGGAAAGAAGAAAATCTTGATTAGACAAAATTTAATGAATTAATTTTTATTTTTGGGGGGGAGACAAGATGACCTCAAACTTCAAATCTTCCTTTCTGTACCTCCTGTCATCTGCACACCTGATGCATAGAGTTAGAACCCACGGCTCTCTCTGTGCATGCTAGGCCAGCCAGCATTCTGCCAACAGCTCGACTATTAAATGATTAGCACCGAAACCCAATGATGATGTCTGCACTCCTTTGTGATAAGATGAGGCTTTAACAAAATTCGGCTTCGCTACTGAAGTTTCATTCCCTATTATTGATCGCCAGGTTGGCAAGGGCACGCCTTACTATTCTACGGGGAGCAACTACATGCAAGGCTCAGGCCCAGATGGCTGCATCCAGGATTTACTTCTCCTGTGATCTCTGCCTAAGCCCTTCTTTCTTTCAGTATAAAATGGAGACAATTCATTATCTATTTCAGAGGACTGGAGCAAAATAAGTTAATCATTAAAAGTGCTGGAAAGTAGGCTGGGGAGATGACTGAGTGGTTAAAACCTTTGCCTCTCAAGTGAAAGGGCTTGAGTTCAGAGTCCCTTAGCCCAAGTAAAAAATGCTGGTTGAATATGGCAATAACCTACAATTCCGGCCCTGAAAGGCAGAGCCTGGGAAACGCCAGAGCAATGCAATAAGGAGGTTGGGCATCTAGCATAATTCCCGATGTCACCCTTGGGCCTCCACAGGCACGCACACTCAAGTGCCTTCTGGGATACACACACACTTAAAAAAAAAATTACGGAAAATGGCCTGGGAGGTAGCTCAGTGGTAAAGCAATTGCCTCGCACGTACAAAGCCCTGCACTTGATTCCCAGCATCACACGTTCAGATGCACACATGCTTCCAGGTACGCACATGCACAGAGTGCAAAAATTGCTTCCTGGCTGATGGTCAGCCCTGCATTAAGGCTGGTTTTGATAAGTAACACACAGATTGCAAGACAGTCTTTGATGTAAATCTAAAAATCTTTAAAAGAGAAACAAGGATGCTAATTCCTTCAAAGCACTGCAGTGAAGATGAAGTGAGATGGATGACACATTACAAAGACTCCCTGGAACTCTCTGTGACTCGGTTCCCTCAAATATATATAGTGAGGGTGACCATGGAGCCTGCCTGCAGGGTTCTGTGGGATACGATGAGGACCCAGCACAGGCAGAGCAATGCGGAGAGCCTGGCAGACACTAATGCACTTCGGTGGGTGTTTTCACTCGGCGGTGGTTCCCCATCGCATCTCGTGTAGATTGCGTTACCATTGATTCAGCGTGCCCTGTCTCTGTTACTGGTCTTGCAAATCCGTGGACTCCAACTGGTCCCTCTGAATTTCCTCAGCAGCAGGCCGTTTTGCAAACCCCCCTACTCTGGCCTGTTTATCCACTCTGATTTTTTTATTGACTGGGCACTGCCTCCCAGGGCGCCATTCACACACACACCGAGTTAATGGCGCGCTGTTTGCTGAGTGAGGCCCTTTGCATCCTGCTGCAGTCTGTGATCCGGTCCCTGGAGCTCTGCTGACACGAGGAGCTCAGGTGTAATGTCGTTAAGGCTCCCAGAGGATGCCCTGACGCCTGGGGTTGGTGGCTATAACTGCTTTTAAGCAGTGGCGCAATGTTATTAGCCCGGGGTCTTGACGCAGGCGGAGAGTTAGCATTCATTAGTAAGAGCTCTAGCGCTTGGGCTGTTTAGAGCTTTGCTTGCATGTTTTCCTCGCTGCAGTGGCTGTCAGGACCCATGAGCTCTGATCCACACAGTTCCTTAGTCTCCTCAAATCCTCCCTTGAAGACAGACACGGGCAACCGAGCTTATGCTTTGTGTTGGCTTTTTCATGCATTTACCGAGTACCTACTACACACTGGGCATATGGGAGGGAAGCAGAGGCAGCAACGGGAAGGCCATGCCAATGAGAAAGGTGTCACAGAGAAGTCATCACCTCCGCACACATGTCAATCATGACTTGTCTTGGGCCCATGGCTTCACCTGCTCCCAGAGGACAGCTACCAAGTGTGTCCGTTTTCCAGAAGTGACTCAGTCAGACCGAATAGCAGGCCTGGTCGCTGCAGTGGCAGAAGCTCAAGTGTGCACGCTGCTGAGTTCAGGGGCCTTGCTCCTCAGCCTGGGCTGCCTCTCCAGGGATCAGTCCAGCAGAGGGGTGTCAGTGTCAACCTGAGCAGAGCGAGGCACTCTCAGGGAAAACAAGGGGCCGACAGGTCATGCTGACTGCCTGTCCCCACAGGGAGATGACTGTCACATCAGAGACAGATTTTCCCATACCTGGCCATCACTTCCCACACCCCCTGGTCAAGTTTGAGTCTCTAGAGCATAGCAGCCTCCTCTGGTGGAGTCCTGGCCGGCAATGCTCCCTAAAGCCTAGAGTTCGTGGGGTTCCGAATCCTAGCAGCTAGCCTGGAGGCAGCGCTGACAGGTACTAGGTTTTGTCCTGCTGTTAGCTTATTTAGTCTTCAGAATAGCACTTGGGTGTTCGTTTGGGTCCCAGAAACCCTCCAGGATTTCTGTACAAGTTGCTTGGTGTAGGTCTTTCCAAAAGTGAAGCAGGGAAGGATGGACAGGGAACCTCCCTCCCCTCCCAAAAAATAAAAAGGATGGGCAGATGGGGATCTGCGCAGCAGTGACTTGGGGGGGCAGGGAGGAGAGCAGAGTAGACTATGTACCTTGGAGTTATCTTTCCCCCGGGGTATTAATGTCCCAGCTCCTATCAGGTACCTGTTGGGCCCGACCCCCATTATGTCTCTGGAACTTTCTGTCTGGGTTGGCATAGGCAGAGAGAAGCCTCGGGAGGTTGAAATTCAGACCTCCAGATCCACAAGACAAGGTCCAAGGGAACGCGCGCCTTGTCCAACAGATCTGCTACTTCCTTCCCCTCATCCAGAGCTGAGACACAGGAGTTGAGGGGCTTGTGTACGGTTGCATGGTCAGGAGTGATGCTGTAAGTTGAACAGTGCACCCCAGCCAAATTCCTGGGCTGAAGACAACCACTAGTACCTCAAAACATGATCTTTGGAGATAAGATCGTTTGCGGGTGTACATCCAGGCTAATTAATTCAGTCTAACGAAAAGGGGGAAACTCAGTGTGTGTGCACAAAGATCACACTGTGGGGGTCGATTGGGAGACCAGTTGAGTAGCTCCATGCCAAAGGACAAGGGAGGCTGGTGGGCAGAGAAAAGCATTGTCGATTTTCCCTCTGGACGGATGACAGCACCCAGCCTTCAGACACCTTCCTGCCTCCTGCTGCAGCCGCTAGTGCGTGGGCTTGGATGGCGCTGTAGCAATTAATCCTATTGCTTGTCGTTGATAAGGTTTCTGACTCCAATCCAGTGGGGGGGGGAGGTGCTGTCAGAACAGTGGGAAGTCACGATCACTCCTGCTTCTCTGGCTCCTCCCACTGCTGCTTTTCAGTGCCCCACCTACATTCAGCATGTGCTATGAACCAGGCAGCGGAGTGAGCCCTTCGCACCTATGGCTCAGCTCCATCCCATGCAGTCTGCACGAGAACACCCAGGTGATGCGTTTCATGGAAATGTGTCCATGGACTCAGAGACTAATTAATTTGTCCCAGGACACATAGTGAATACAAACCCAGACTGTCTGATTCATGCTATGTTTGTACCCCCAGGGGCTGAGTCGTCCTCAGAACAAACTCTATTTTGAGAGACCTTCAGGACAAACCCTAGATATGGTGAAGAGTTTCCAAGGAGAAACAGCACAAGTATTTTGCATCATCAGAGCACCGAGCCTTACATGCGCTGTTTGAATCGTACTTTGGTTTGGGGTGCTTAGAGTGGTGGGGAGCTCTGTGGGGGAAAGCGCATTTGCTCCTGTCCCAAAAGTATCCCACAGATGCTTTCAGTGTTGAGCTAGAGTAAAGGAGAGGCTTGTACTCATTCCCACCCCCCGCCCACCCCTGCCCGCCCCCAACTCCCCCTTAATGCCAAGAAAGACTTGATTCTACTGCTTTGTCAATTTTCTCAGCCAGAAAAATGTTCCGCCATGTGTCTTTTGTTCTTTTTCGGAGGCGGCAGCGGAGCTATAATTTACTGGCACACCGAGATGGGGGGATTTTTTTCATTGCAATTCCATTTCCTGACTCCTTTGGGATTCTTGGGAAAACCTGATTAAAATGTCAGCCAGAAGAATGGCTGGCAATTCTTTAAAAGGACTGATTAAACCAGGATGACCCAATGCACTAACAGAAGAGGAAACCCTGTGGGGACCCGAGTGTGTGGCATCCTAGTTATAGAAGCAGAGTTGAAACCCAAGTAGGGGGGAAGCAGCCACTCGCATGGCGAGGGAGGGCGACATTAAAATGACTGAGATTAACAATGGTGGCAATCAATGTCACCTGAGTCATTTCTGTCCCGAGCTCTGTACCAAGGCCTTGTTTTATGATCTCCTTCCAGGTAGGTAGGCATGTCGTAAAGCCTCAAGAGGCGTATGTTTTCTGTTGTCAGTAATGCAATGCTGCAGGCTGAGGGGGTTACAGAGAAAGGAGGTTGGTTTAGTTTGGCTCATGGTTCTGGTAGGTACAAGGATGTGTGAGGGCTATGTGGTTGGCCGAGTCCCAAGGCAGTGCAGAGGATTGCAGAGCAACACACACACACGCACACACATGCACACACAACTGAGAGAGAGAGAGAGAATTATAAGGTTACCAGGAGTCAATCTTGAGCTATACCAGCCTTATTCAATCCTAATCACCTCTCAAGGACCCCACTCCTGAATACCATACTTCTTAACACCCCACAGTGGGGATTAATTTTCACACATGAAGTTTTTGGGGTACAAGCCACATCCATATTATAGCATTCAGTTAAGGCAGCTTGCTTACCTTCTATGCTGTAGCCAGGGCTTCTCTCCTGGGTCTGGGAGTCACACCAGGAGGGATGTAAGGAGACTGTTGGCTGCCTTCACCTCGAAGGCAGGGGTTTCAGCACCTGTGTTTCTGTGCTTTTCTGGCAATGGGTCTTTTTGTCCTAGTCACACACTTGTTTCCAATCAAGAATTCCTTTTTGCAGGAAGGCTGCTTGGGAATACATGCATGGAATCTCTTGGTTCTCCTTAGAAAATGTAGGGGTTTGCTTAATTAGTTGCAGTGTTTTAATTTTGTGTTTTCTGATAAATGCTTCCTGAGTGGGCAGTGGGGGGTAGGGAGCATGAGGGTGGACAGAGCAGGACCAGGACGCTGGGCCTATCAAGTTCCTCTGCGGTCACACTGTGGAGAAATCACAGAAGGGAAGCATGTGACAGACTGTGTGACTGTGCAGAAGATGTTGATCAGACAAGCATGAAGACTGACCCCTGACCCTCCACCCACCCTCTTTCATCCCTCCTACCTGCCCACTCCTGCCATTGTAGACTCAGCCCAGGGTAGACCTCGCGAATCTTTTCTTGAATACTAAAACGTGTTTATTTTCATGGCATGAAGCAACATACCCTGTTACTCTATTTTATCTTGATCTAAGTGTTTTGCCTGACTCAGGCATGCATGGCAGGCTCCCTTTCCCGGTCCTCCCTTCTTACATCCTGGTGTTCACCTGGGCATTGGCTACCAGGTGTACCAAGAACGCGGAGGGTCCTGGCATATCAGCTATTGGATGGGCCTTTCTTACTGTGCTCGGTTTCTACCCTAAGGCACAGGGTTTGGAGAATGAAGAGCTACACCACTGTTTGGGGGCATGTGCAGAGAGGAGTGAGATCCTCAGGGGGAGGAACAGTGGCTGTGCAGAGCACCATTCAGCTAACACTTAACAACAACAAAAAAAGACTCCCAGTGTCTCCGCACACCTGCAGGGAACCTGCTAATGAAGGCTAAGTGTTGGCTGGTCCCACCAGCTGCTGCAGCTAGCTGTGCTCCCCTGTCCCGAAATACACCGGACAGGCACCCGGATGTCTCCGAGATCTCAGAATGAAAGGTCTTTGCTCAGAAAGACTGATGTCTGAGAGTCCTACAGGATGCTGCCCATCGCCATCTTGAAGAGAAATGCTTCCCCTCTCCCCAAACCTCAGTGTTCAGGAAAGTCATAGACAGGGTCGTCCTTCTGACGTCACCTCTGAGTGTTCCCATGGGGCTGCTCCATGTTCGCTCTGGGAGCAAGGAGCGCCCATCCCTGCTGCCCTCATCCACTGATCTGAAGGAACCTAGACTGCCAGGAACCCCACCCAGTACAGAGCAGGGGTGCAACTGGCCCTCAATGCAGCTCGTTCTTTTTAAAATTCTTTGTTTCATATATGAATATAGTGAATTTATGACATTTTCATGCTAAAATCCCCAAATCAGCCCACTCTTAATGAGAATCATTGCTGAGCCTGTTTTTCTTGGTTGCAGCAATTTGCTCATTGCCATAAGAATGGGCATGTTCATGTTCTTTTTCCTGACATGACTAATTTGCGTTGACCCCAAGCAAGCTTCTCTTCTTTCCCTCTCTGCACACATGCATTCAGCCTTCTTATGCATCTAATAGGCACAGATCAGGAGACTCTATTGATGTCTCAACTATCAGTCATTCTCTTCTTCTTTATCACGTGCCCACATTTTTGTTTCAAAATCTGCCCGAAAGGAAGAACTGAACTAATGTGAAGCAGACTTTTTAATGCAAAAATATACATGAGGGACCAAAGGGCAAGAATTTAAATTATATGAGAAGATGATTTTTTTTCCAGATAATACAGTTATTTGATATCACTAGCTCGTTCTGGAACTTCTTCTTTGCAACTATATGCTGTTTTTTAATTTGTTCCCTCCCCTCCCCTTTCTCTCTTTCTCTCTCTTTTTTTCTCTTTCTCTTTTTTCTTTCTCTTTCTCTTTCTTTCTCTCTCTTTTTTTCTTTCTCTCTCTTTTTTCTTTCTTTCTCCTTCCTTCCTTCCTTCCTTCCTTCCTTCCTTCCTTCCTTCCTTCCTTCCTTCCTTCCTTCCTTCCTTTCTTTCTTTCTTTCTTTCTTTCTTTCTTTCTTTCTTTCTTTCTTTCTTTCTTTCTTTCTTTCTTTCTTTCTTTCTTTCTTTCTTTCTTTCTTTCATATTCAGATGAAAATGTTTCCTAATAGACTCATGGGGCTTTGAAATACTTACACTGGAAATGAAATCAAACTAAAATATGTTCTCTGTAACCAAAATTGCCAACATTCATATTATCATATCCATCACAGTTTCTTTGTTTGCATTCCTGGGTCTAGTTTAAAGAGTCTTAGCATTTTAGTTTAATATCTTCAAAGTGATTCTCAGAATGCTGGCAGGGTGGGCAGGAGTGTGGACCAATATCTAGTCCAGTCCAGCATCTAGTGACTGAATCTGTTCTTCAGCTTCTCTACCAAATGCTTCTACTTGAATATCTCCAGGATATTTAGTTCATCTCTAGAAAACACTGCAGGAAGTTTCTTATGTCGAACAAAAAGAAGTTTGAGTAGTGGCGTGTGTGGCCAGAGGTCACCCTTGGGTATTGAAGGTCTCCACCTTGTTTACTGAAGCCATTATCTCTCGCTAGGACCTGGGGGTTTGCTGATTAAGCTGGCTGGCCAGCAAACCATGAGGGATCTGCCTGTCTCTGCCTTCCCAGAGCTGGGACTGTAAGTGTATGTTTGTCATGCCTGGATTTTTCATGTGGGTGCTGGGGATCAAACCATCTCAAAAATTGACCATGCTTGTACCACAAACACTTTAACAACTGAGCCAGCTCCTGGCTGTTCAAATACTTCTTACTGAGTGTTTGGGCTGGGGTGGGCACCATGTTCCAGAACGATTTAAGTTTTGTGGAGACAGCAGTAGGCACAGCTGAAAGGAATCCTTGTACTCCTGAAGCTTGCTTTCCTGTGGGAGACAAGCAAGACAAAATAGAGAGAGAGAGAGAGAGAGAGAGAGAGAAAGGAAGGAAGAAAAAGGAAAGAAAGAAAGAGAAAGGAAAGAAAGAAAGGAAGGAAGAGAAAGGAAAGAAAGAAAAAAGAAAGAAAGAAGGAAAGAAAGAAGGAAAGAAGGAAAGAAAGAAAGAAAGAAAGAAAGAAGAAAGAAGGAAACAAAGAAGGAAAGAAAGAAAGAAAGAAAGAAAGAAGGAAAGGGTTGGATTCTTATACTTTGCTAGTATAATCTGGAAAGGTTTTACCAGGGAGTGACTTTCCAATGGAGGATTCAAGGAAGAGCCATCTGGGAGCAGATACAGTAAGTGTCAAGGTCCTGAGGCAGGAGAGGGCCTGGCGTGCTCATGGTCAGCAAAGAGGCTATGGAGTGAGGAGTAAGGCATGCAGAAGGCAGTGTGGAGGGATAAGCGCTAAGCCAGGGAATGTGGGGACATTTCACTTCTACTGTGGGTGAGATGGGGAGACGGGCACGAGGGGGGTGTGTCTTCAGCTGAGGACAAGGGGAGATACTTGCTCTGCAAATGGGCTTCCCGGGACACTGGGTGGCGTGGGAAGGTTCTGAGGCCGTGAACCACGTGGTTCATGGTGGTGGGGAGGGTGGCTGTGTTTTTGTTCTGAATGGTGTTAGATTTTGCCTGGCGGGTCTGGCATGCCCCCCCCCCCCGGGGCCCGTTCCTCCTCTGCGTGGACTGGAGGAGCCTCTATGGTCCCTCTCGCTCTGCCCTTCCTATTCCGCAGGCAATCATCGTAATGCACGGGGTGCAGCGCTCCATTTGTGTGAGCTCTTGTAAAACATGTCTTTTTTTTTGTCACAGATTTCTTAAACTAAATGAATGGTCTTTGAGAGACCACATTCTGTTTCTTTCATATTTTAAGAATCTATCTCTCTGGCTGAATGTTTCAGAATCTGCTGCTTCCAGCAGTGCAGCTTTTTCCAGAGAGACCGCTGAGCCGTGGAAAGAGCGCACTAGCATGCCATGCCTCGGAGACCTCTCTGCACCCCCAAATCTGCCCACTCCTTCCGCCTGTCCCTGTGCGGACGCCTCCGAGACTTCTGGTCACTTGCTTTCCTTGGTTTGTTTCCGCCCGCAGCCCTGGGCTTCTGAGCGGGGCGCCAGGATGGGGACTCGGGGACTGAGGAGTGGGTTCGGGACTCCCACAGGACAATGTGGGCCCCTGGACTCCCCAGATTCCCAGAACAGGGCCTTTGCTTCTGTTTCCATGGGCACTAGTGAATGGTAAGAAAGAGGCTGGGCTCAGAATCTGATGGATTTGCGCTTGCCTTTCTAGCTCTCCTTCCAATCAGCTCGTGTGACCTGGGACAAGCCCCTCAGCCTGTCCTATAAAATGGCAATAATTGTATTACTAACTGTGTGAGCCTGTTTTCAGATGTGATACAAAGACACAAATCTTTTGTAACACAGGGTGGACTCTTCATCAATACTGGGTGTAGTTTTAAAATATACATTTATATTTATATTGAGCGTAGTGTTGTGTGATGGTCATCTAATGGCGCCAATACAAAATCATAACTTATTCCAAATATTATGAGTTTTTTTGGTAGTTTGATTACGTGTTTCTTGAGTATGAGTTTTGTAGATGAGAGAGATGTGTTTCAATGTCAAAAGGTTAGGCACACTTGTTTCTCACAAAAATGAACTAGGGGGTTTTCATTTGTGTCAAGAAAGGTATTGAAAGGAGTCTTTCTGATAGCAATCTGAGGAATTATGCTCTGTCTTAAATGATGGAGTTTGGATTTAGCCTCATTTGTATAAAACATAGTTTACCTGCAGAGTGGCACTAGGAGAGATGAGAATGGAAAACAGACACCACGTCGTTGCATGTGTTCACACTTCTTGCTTTTTCTCCTATCTGCAAATTTAATCTTGGTAGTGATCTGTAGCTTGCAACCATTTTGAGAAGAGGGCTGTATTCTAAGAAGCAATGCTCTCTCTTCTCTAGCGATTGCCTGTAATAAATGGAAGCATCAATGCAGAGGACTTGAAGAGACCAGCCGAGTTGGTAGAGTCACAGGACTCAAGGGAACCAGAGACACCGACATTCTGGCTTCTCTCTCTACGGAGGACTCTGGGGCTCACGGAGGAGGGCTTCTTTGTCACGGTCATTCAATGTAGCAGTGATGTCACAGTAGGAACTCACCAGCATTCCTTTCTTAGCTCAGGTTGCTGGTAAGTTTGGGATTAGTTATTTTTTCTTGAAAACCAAGTGAGTGGAATTTGTTTTTGCCATGTAATCTATCCCAGTTCTTTAGCCACAGCCCAGTTCCCACTAGGAATAATTTAACTATTCTCATTCAGGCCTGCCCTGGACTTCTGCAACATTCCACTCTTGAATTCATTACTGTCACCAGCAGCTGTGCACCAGCCACATGGAAAACCTTGATTTAGATGACGGACCATAGTTGGGGTGGTGGCCTTCAGAGACTTTCCAGGGTGACATGAATAACATGTTTCCTGGAAACATGTAGGGCAGTTCAGGGCTAGAAGTTGAGGCTTGACTTTTTGTGTTTTCTTGTTTTTGGATTTATTTAATTTGTTCTGTTTACTTTAGCATCTGGGCAGATGCAGGCTGCATGCTTACTGACATACTTCTGTGGCATGTTTGATCTAAATGAGTTCTCATCCCTGCCTCACCACTGATTGGAAGAACTTTCCTGTTCCTTAATTTGTAGACCCTTGACTTTTAGAAGACACTCTTAATATATATACTTTATTACAGCAATTAAGCGTGGTAACATATCTGAGAGTCCACTTCCAACTAGAGCATGCAGAGGATGCTTTTTATTTTTTAAGTGAATGGATTGAATGGGTGTGTTACATGCATCACCCTGATACTTCTTTCACGCCTCTGTGGAGTAGACATCTAGGCCATTTAGTTAGCAGAGCACGTTGGCACTCGCCTATAATCTGGCCACTCAAGAGGATTAAGATTTTCAGGTGATCCTTGGATACATTTTAAGTCTCCGATTTGCTTGACTTGAGAAAACAAAACAGAACAAGACAGAGCACCCGACCACCCCAAACAAAAATACAAAGCAAACCAAACCTACAGCGTAGGAATAGCGAAGTACATTGACTACAGTTGGGGCTGGACTCAGGATGACTCACAAATCAAAAGAGCTGCTTGAAAATTTCCTAAAGCCCCCACAATTTTCCTAAAGCCCCCACAATTTTCCTAAAGCCTCCACAATTTCCTAAAGGCTTTTTTTGGGTTATATTGGGTACTAATGAGCTGGCTGTGTGGGCCGAGACTTGATACAGGAGAACGAACTGAATCATTAAGCTCACTGTATTCCGGCTCTTGACACAGCCGAAACAGACTCAAGGAAATTCCACCAACAAACTTCAGGATGGAAAAACAGAAAATGAGCGTGGCAAGATCATGCCACAGAGCTCCGCAAAGGTCAATGGGATTAGTGTGCCCTCTGAACATGGTTATTTAGCTGAAATAAGGAAACGACATGGGGCGGCTTCAGAGACGACTTGCACAATGGAAACGTAATGTATTTGCCCTTTTCCTCTTCTCTGTAGCGGAGGCGTGATTGCATGAAGCAAGCTGGTCCACGGGCCAACCATGGAGACATGCTCTGGAAATGGGCTGGTTATGTTGCAAATGTTATTTTACATTCTCAGATTCATCTAAGCCATCAGTTCAAGGTGCCTTGAAGAGAACTAGGGGGTAGAGAGCTAAAATTGATGCATCAAAAACAGAGAAAACGTGTGCACTTGGGGACATTCAGAGTAATTTAAACAAACTACTTCTAACTTGCTTTATAGGTCACACTTAATTTTTAACCTCCCATGAAATGAAAATTAACCTTGAGGTAAATTCATTGAATTTCCCAAGTAGAAATCAGAGAGCCCTAGCAGACATTAATAAGTTCCCAGAAAGAAAAAGGTTATGTATGTGGTTAAAAAGTTTGGAAGCCAGTGGGTTCAGTAGAACCTCAGACAGTTTCTGGTGTAGCCCTTGTCGCAGCCTCTAATGTACACATGTGGACAATGAGGGCTGTCCACTGCATGGAATGATTTCATTCTGGAAAAGTCCCTTTACTCCAGGGCACTATCTTTTGGGGTCTGTGTTCTCTGGAACACACTTCAGGCAATACCGATTTGCTGTGACATTCTTTTCCAGTTTAGGAAATCCGAGTTTATGTACCTTATATTCAATTCCTTAGTTTTGTATCTGCCTATGAGGTGTGACTGTGAAGTAATACAATTATAATTTTATGAGCCTCGAGATACTGCTTGAAGATGAGTGTGTTATCTTTCACAATGGAACCCGGGAGTGTGTTCCCATTGTCTCAACGATGATGGCTTCATTCAAATAAGTTTCAGAGCTTCTTCTGGATGTGACTTTACCCAGGTCTCGAGTTTTTCACATAGTACAGTTAGCCTGGGGACGGCTCTGAGGATTGGCAGGTATAGCTGCATTAGAAAGAACCTTTAGAGAAGGCCATCATGGGGCAGGGGCTTCAATTACTACTTCATGGTCACCGGGTTAAAACACTTTATGTTTTAGGTACTTAAAGCACCAACCTCTTCATGGGTAAATGTGGGTGGTCTTTAGAATAGCTACTTCCTGGGCCAAGTGTGCATGCCTCCAGCCTAGCACTAGGGAGGCTAAGGCAGGAGTTTCAGCCCAGGCTGTTATAAAGTGAGAACCTCGCCTCAGCAGCCTACTCCGCATGAGTGAGGCAGTGAGCATGGTGGACATCCTTTACAGAGGGGAGGTAGAGTGTATAGTCTATGGAAATTAACTTTCTCACTGTCGAAGCATGATTTTGGTCGGTTTTTCCACTTTCAGAAAAGGAAAGCGCTATAGTTTGGATGACATACAGTTTGGATCGACATGTTATAGTTTTTATCCCCAGTCTGGTGTTTTTGGGAAGTAGTGGAAACTGAGAATTGAGGGCCAGTGGGAAGTCTCTGAGTCCTTGAGGGGGGTTTGTAGACTATGGCTTTTCTTCTTTTCTCTCTGCCTCTCGCTTCCTAGCCATGAGCTGAGTGATCTTGCTCCACTGCTCACCCCTGGTTGCACTGCCCAAAGCAACAGCTCCAGTCAAAGCATGGGTTGCAATGTCTAAAAGTTAAGCCCTTTAAAGCTTCAAAACAGACTCTCTCAGGTATTTGCTATAACAATGGGAAGCTGTTAATATGGAATGTGAGAGTTGCTATTTTCTGGAATTAATGTAGATCAATAAAATAATATTTATAAAGAACCTAGTAATGTATGACACAAAGTGATGCTAGTTGTTCTTCATCTAACCTGTGCAGCACTGGACAGACTGAATGGCACCTTTCAGCTTTATGAGATAGGCCTCATATAGAGCCCAGGCTGGCCTCAAACTTGTTATGTAGTGAAGATGGCCTAGAGCTCATGATGCTCCTGTCTGGAACACTAGGATGACAGGTACCACCATGGCCCAGCTGGACACAATCCAGGGCCTTCATCATGTTAGGCAAGTGCTCTATCTCTGAACAGCATCCTTAGCCCTTACCTTACGGCTTGGGGGATGGTCCCAACAGTCTTGTTAAAGGATATGCCTCAAATTCTTGATTTTATTAGACGTAAATAGATGGAATAGGAAGGTAAAAGAATAATTTAAATAAAAATATTGCATATGAGATAAAAAGTAACCATTCTGCAAATGGGTGATAGACCCCTCCCTTAGTATGGTTTCCCACTTTTATTACATCTACCTTTGAATGTGCTTTTATCACAAGAGTCTAACAGCTTTTTGTCTCTGGCCAGGGGGTAACATACAATGCCCACCAGGATGGAGTGAAGGGCATTGCAGGAGCAGCAAAACTGCAAAAAAAAATCAACAAACCACAATCCAGAACTTCAGAGACTCTATATCAACCACCTAGAACTAGGCCAGCTTAATCTCTCCCCATCTTGAAGCTCAGGGAAATTTGCGGAAGAGGGGGCGGTAAGAGTGTAAGAGCAAAAGGATGGGAGGAGCAATGATATGTAAGATACTCCATACTAGTTAGGGCTGAAGCAATCATAATTGGACTTTGCATGCCCTGCGCATTGTCCAACACACTGTTGACCTCACAAAGTCTAGCATCTGCTAAAGGCACCAAGAGCCTTGGAGGTAAAGGATTGGCAGCCACAGCAGTGTTCCTATACCTAAGGGGAACACGGGAAAGGGTTCAGGGAAAGGCCACTGGGTCCTTGTACGTCATCGGAGAGGAGGGCCCAGAGGAAAATCAGACATGCACAAGAAAGGACTCTCTGGGAATTGGGGCGGGAGGCACTGGGGGATGGGGAGGGAGAGGGGTGGGGAGGGGGGAGCAGGGGATATGGGGGGAGGAGGAGGAAGGGAGGGAACTGGTGTACCTAATAAGTTTGTATGAGCTGAAATAAAAATAAATAAATAAATAAAAAAGAATAAACGATGGACAAGAAAAAAAAGTTATAGTAAAAAAAATATTGCATATGATCTTGCAGATTATATTGATTAGACCCAGATTAGAATAACTAAAACTTGATATTGGTTAGCTCTTGCTGCACAACCAATAAGACTATGAGAGCAGCTGAAATCAACCCCCATCTCAGTTTACATTTTCTCAGCGAGGCCTTTTGAAGGCTCAGCTGGGATGGGTTTACCTCACAGCTTGTGTAGCTGTTCTCACAGCTTGTGTAGCTATTGGTGGAGTTGGTTGTTTAGATCTGTGGAATTGACTATTGAGAGCTTCACTTTCTCAGGCATGGCAGTAAGTTGCCAGCTGCCCTCCGCTCCTTGCCACAATTCTTCTGAGGTGACTGCCTGCCTCTTCAAAGCCAGTAAGGACAACGAGTCGGCCAGGAAGATGGGTCGCAGCCTTTTGTGACCTAGTTGCATTTGTGTACTCAAGCCTATCCCTTCACCTCCTCACTATTCTTAGCTGAGGGCTGCCCTAAATCCCACCCATCAGTAGGAGGAGGGCTTCATCCAAAAACAAGAACAATAGGGGGGCAGAGGTTATGCTGATACGTTAGCCTCTGCCTGTACCTTTCCCCTGCCAAGAATCAAGTCCACCTAAAAGAGTGAAGGTTTTGACAGGATGTGCTCCTGAGACCAGTGCCAAAAGGTGTTATTTTTTCAAACAAAAGTAACATGGTTAGAATATGTACTCTAAGACGGCTAGTGTGAAGGGACCAGACAGTTGCAGCTAGCGTTTCCCTCCTCACATACTGTTTGAAGGCAGTTCTCTAATTTCATCATTATATTTCAACCATTCCAGAACGAGAAGGGTTTGTTGTGACCTCTTGGTAGCTACAGAGTTATGAAAAGATAAACTTGCCTTTATCTAAATTTCTCTGATGCCATGTAATTGGGGTTTCTGAATCCACCGCATAACAATGCAGAGGGCTGTGGGATCTTGCACTGAGCAGCTCCAGGCTTTCATTACCATTAAATGTAGTCATGGGCATACTGAATCTCACAACCTGGAGGAAGCCTGATATAGTGCTCACCAGCATGACAACAGCCTTGAGGAGAATGTCACACTCAGGCAGCACAAAGAGACTCAATTTGATGAACACTGGAGAATATAAGATCATCCTAACTATGGAGCTTGAGGATGCAGTGAAATCAACAAATCATAGGCCATAAAAAATCTCTTAATTTAGTCCAACAAAGACGTGTTTTCAGCTGTACTTGAACTAGGGAGAAGGAGATTAAAACCAACTACATGAGAAATGGAAGTCAGCCGGAAGGATCTCACTTAGTTTCTGCTCTATAAATATCATAGTGAGCCCCTAATAAATGCATTTGGATGCTGAGACAGCTCCCCGGAAGAAAGTTTTCTATGAAGGTTTTCAGAGCTCCGACTTGGTCCCAGGATCTGCAGTCATTCTTTTCACTTCATTGGAAACATTATTCATCTAGGACTTTGTGTGTAGTTGAGCTCTAAAAAGAATAATATCAGCAAAATGTTTCTCCTTGAACTTCATTTTTCTTTGGATGCTGGCGATACACCGACAGAACCTGGAGATTTTTGTCGCAGGCTGGTCCAGGCTTATTTGTACTGAAATCTGACCTGCTCGTCATTAGAATGCTAGGTCTCCATGGGTACAGTGTATGTCGTGTGCCAGGTGTTTAAGTAGATATGTACGTGAACCCAAGACTTTTTAAAAATGAACGTTACTGTTTTGACAGATTGATATTTTAGGTTTGTACTTGAAAGCACCATATTTCTCTAATACGTAAGCTCAAGACCCCCAAAGAGAAAAACTCTAACGTTGTCTATTATGACAGATTGATCAACAAAGGGCTTACTCTTGGCTTAGATTTTTAGTCCCGTGTCTGCCCTTAACTTGATATGTGACCTTGGAGAGTTCACTTAACCCCGGACTCAAATATTATAGAAAGGCCTTTTGAGATCTCAATCCCATAACTCCTAGGGAGGCAGAAAGGTGGCAACCTTTTACAAGCAGAGTGTCAGATTTCTAACCTCTGATCTTCTGGTATTTCTGGGATCTCTGAGGTCACTTCGTGTTGACTCCTGTGAGCAGGGGTGAGAGAAGATGTACAAGAATGATGGAAAAATGAATTGCGAGTCCCAAAAGGTTGAGGGGAAATGTTATAGATAAAATTCAGCCCCTGTCATTGGCTTCTTCCCATGCAAGGCACACTGCCAGGTATTCCAGAGCAAAGAGGATTGAGACACGGGCCCTGTCTTGAAAAGATTCAAGATGCAATGCAAATAAGAGTTGGTGGGTACATAAAGCAATCAGAAGCAAGGCGCGGGATGATTCCTGCATCAGGAAGATGCAGAACACAGTTATTAGAGTTCACATGGGATGATCATACCTGGTTTGGAAAGGATGGGCCCAGAGTAGCGTTCATTAAAAGAAGACCCTTGTGTGGCTGGAGATAACAGCTCAGGGATTAAGTCTTTAATCTGTAAGCAAAAGAACCTGAGTTTGGATCCCAGATCACATGTAAAATATGCCAGGCAGTGGTGGTAACAGCGTTTAATTCTGGCCTTGGAAGATGGAGGCTGGTATACCTCAGAACCAAGCAATAGGGAAGTAGAGCAATCCAGGATGATTCCAGAAGTGTGGGCCTCCACAGTCTCTCTCTCTCTCTCTCTCTCACACACACACACATACACACACACAATGACCTTTTGCATGGACCACAAAGGATAAAGAATGGTTTGCCTGATGGGAATGGAGGGAATGAGGGAATGGATAAACTGCATTTGGAGATGGGTGAATGCAGGTTTTGGGAATCAACCGAATAATTCCATTTGGGAATCAACTGTGAAGGAAGCAGACAGTGGGAGCTGAGGAAATGGCTCAGGCAGCGAAGTGCTTGTCAGGCAAGCATGAGGACCTGTGCTCGATTTCCGCCATCTACATACAAAGCCGGGCATGGTGGCACATGCCTGTTATTCCAGTGGTGGAGATGGAGACATAAAGAGCCCTGGGACTTGCTGGGCAGCCGTCTACCAAAATGGTGAGTTCAGTGAGAGATACCTGTCTAAAAAATAAGATGGACAGCAACTGAATAAGATGTCCAATCTCAGCCTTTGGCCTCCACACATATGTACTCTTTCCCCACCCCACAATAAGTAGGCAATGAGCTCATGACTTTATTGTTCACAAAGTATAGCAGCTCTGATAGACTATGTGGCTGGGCCTCTGACTTACACACCTTACCGACTCTCTCAGATAAACTAGTTTTCATCATTGCGCCAACAGGATGAGTTTTAAGGAGAGGAGAACCTGTCTTTCCTTGACCCAGCCTGGCTGCTTGACCTTTATTTGTGTGATGCAATGCTTTCCAGCTGCATTGGAGAAATGTCTAACATCCTCGGTCATCTACCAGCAGCAAGCATCTCTAGTACTCAATGTGAGCAGCACTGACAAATCCTCATGGCCTCTATGTGGCAATAACCACTCTTTCTTTAGCATATTCGATGTTTCTCAAGTCAGAGGAAAAGGGACCATTTCCAAACAGGCTGAGAAACAGGTAGCGTATCTTTTATTTTTGTCGTCCTGGTGGCTACTCTTTGGGCAACCTGTTCGGATTTAGCCATCTTTTAAATATTTGTCTTGAGTCTTTTCTGGAGTTTCTGTTTTCCTCTGCTTTTGTTTTGCATTGCTGAACTTTCTGCCAGCTGCCTGCGAGGTCAGAGTCCACATAATGGCATGTGAGGAATAAGTGGCTCTCATGCAATTTGCCTGTCCTTGTCAATTGCACGTGTAGCGCACATGAATTATTTAAACTCTTCTCTCCTGGAGTGAGCCCAGTAGTGCTCCAAGAATTTGGGAAGAAGGCTCTCCCCTTAAGGGAAGTGGTGGCGAGGGACGCAAAGTGCTGGCAGCAGTTTGAAGCCTCTGGTAAACAAAGTCGTAAGTTGAGGCTCCTGATACCCTGAGCTTGTGGGTTCATTTCCTCGCCTATGCCCAATGGCATCTGACTTTAAAGTAATTTATTTTATGCAGGGAAAAGCTGACTCGGGGGCAAAACAAGTGTTTAATAACATCACTGCCTTAACAAGAAGCGCTTGGCAGGTACTTATGAGCTAAGAACTACCTTTATCTTGGAAAAAAAAAACCCGCCTTTCCCCACTCCATGGCGGGGATGCGCACAGTCCAGCTGGGACTCACCATGACCTAGGTAAGCTCCGCCCCCGCCCACCCCCAGAACCCCAGGCAGCCCAAGGGATCCAGCTCCTCCCACCAGCCAGCCGGAGCCGGAGCCGCCTGGGGCCGGGGAGGACCTCCCTGGGCCATGCCCCAGCTCCCCAGGTTAAATAGCCCCCCCCCCCCCCCCCCCCCGCCGCCACATCCTCCCTTTCCCCACTCCGCCGCCCACCCAGGATGCGCAGTCCAGCCGGGACTCACCATGACCCAGGTAAGCTCTGCCCCCGCCCAACCCCAAAACCCCAGGCCAAATAATTCAAGTTCAGTGAAAAACGCACAGAAATTGAATAGAAGGTCTTAAGAGTTAAAACGACAATGCCCAAGTCAAAGTGCATAATCCATGAGAAACAACACCCAAGTAAACAAATCTCCCACTGAAGGAATTAATCCCATAATGATAGACTCCGACCAGAACAAACCCACGGAACAATAGCCAAGAAGGCCTGACCCAGAATGACGACTTTCAAAACATGATCATTACCATGTTAAATACAATGAAAGAGGAAATCCCGGAGGAATTCAAAAAACGCATCAATCGCTTTGAAGAGGAACACAACAGACACTTGGAGGAATTGAGAAAAACAGTTCAAGAAACAAAAACAGGCATAGAGCAGTTAAAACAGACTCAAGCAGAGTTTAAAACTGAACTAAAGGACAAGTTATCTTCGACCCAGAACTCCACAGAGAGTCTTATCAGCAGAACTAATGAAGCAGAAAACAGAATTTCAGACCTTGAAGACAAAGTGGGAGTATTAACCAGCTCAATGGAAGAGGTTGTTAAAGCCAAAAAGATACTCGAGAGAAACATTCAAGAGTTATGGGAAACCCTGAAGAAGCCTAACATGCGTATAAGCAAGAATCTCAAAATGCCACACCTGAGGAAATTTTTCAAACGATCATCAAGGAAAACTTTCCTCATCTAAAAAAAGAGAGGCCCATCCATATACAAGAGGCATTCTGCACCCCAAACAGATATGACCAAAATAGAAACTCACCATGGCAAATAATAGAAAAAAAAAACCCATACAATATGACTAGTGTTTTCATATAGAAATTAAAATGTTTATTATTATTTGTGTGTGTGTATGTGTGTATGTAAAAATGTCACAGCATGTGTGTATAGGATACAGGATACTTCGTAGGATTGTAAAAATGTCACAGCACGTGTGTATAGGTAACAGGAGTACCTCGTAGGGTTGTTTCTCTTCTTCCATTTTTAGGTGGGCTCCTAGGATCAAACTCAGGTCATCAGGTTATCAGCAAGGTCATCACTGAGTGGCCCTCCTGAGCCACCCCGCCCCTGGCTCTTCATTTTTCAGATTAGAAAACTGAAGCACCTTGATAATCAGTCAGCAGATCAAGGTCACAAAACAAGTGTCAGAGCTGTGACAGGCAGCAGTTTCTTTCCAAGTGTAGTGTGTACAACTTGTCTTTCCAGCCAGGAGGGTGAATCAGAGTGGACTGTTAAGGAGAGCTTGTGTGGTCCGCGTGGCAGATGCATAGGATTCGGCCCAAGTCCTTGGAGGCACTGAGACTTTCTCCGGTCACTTTCCTTAGCGCACATTTTCTCCCTTGGGCAGCCAGATTTTAAGGTTATATCTCAGGGGAGAGTGTGGAAAGAGGAGTGCTTCCTAATCTTAAGCTGGACAGTTCCCCAAGACTTTAACCGTAAGCCCTTCTCTCTTCTGCAAGAATGGAGGCCAAAGTCAGTCATTTTCCAGCTGAAGAAAGCCTGGCTTCCAAGTCAGGTGGCTTGATTTTCTCTCCAGTTCTGTTGCTTCTTCTCCAGCAATAAGCTCTTGGATATGTCATATCTCCCTTTGGAATGTGTGTTTTAGCATCTGTTCAATGGAAGTGAAAGACCAGTGTGATTGTTGGTATCAAATTAGATGAATGTGTCAAACACATTGCATGATGTTTAGTCCACGGCCAGTCTCCTTTTATCACTTCTCAGGGATTTTGACAGGAGCCTGGAGTGTGACAACAGCTGAGTTCTGCTTCAGAGGCAGAAGCAGGAGATTCCCTGGGGTGGGGGGCGGTGGAGTAGATGCTGAGAACGTCTGTGCAGCATCCCAGCCCTAATCAGTGCCCTGACTGGGTGCTGGCTGGGCAGCTGTGCCTACTCAGCTTCATGGGAGTTTTCTGTGTTTGGTATATACTGACATTTTTGACACATTTATATAAGTCTATCCATAGTAAACTTTCTGTTTTGTTTTTCCTATATGAAAACATATGGGATGGTCTTGGGAGGGAAAAGGGGAGAGGCAAGAAAGGAAGACAGATAAAAGCGATTCTAATCAGAGCTCATGATTTTCTTGCCCCTTGACTATGCACGTTGCCTTCTCTGCCTGACACACGTGTAAAGAAGTGCACATCCAAATGCAAATTTCTGAAACAAATGCAAATTTTTGACCCGTGCAGTGTGACATGTTCTTTACTGCTCTGTCCATTTCATTCCATTCTGTTTAGATTGGAGAAATCAGACCCAGTGTCTCCACAGGCGGGTTCTTTCCCCTCTCAGCATATGAGAGACCTGGCTCAGTAGGTCTGAGTGCTGAGTAGGAGATCAGGGCTGAGATCTGATCTTCTGTCATTTCTTCAAGCATCTGGTCACTGTGCTTTTGTATTGTCCAGTGTTGGGTGTTGGAGTGGAATCAGCCCTGCTGTGCATGCTCAGTTCTAGTCAGCGCAATGGACGACATGAGTTTGGGAGCAGGATCTCACATACTGCTTTTAGTCTTCATCATATGTGCCCGACTTTGTATTTACATTGTATGGTTCTGATAGGGTGTATGTTGACTGATTTCTTTAGAAAGGACGCTTTACCTTGCCAAATTTATTGTGTTACAAACCACAGCTTGTTTCTTTCTTTCTTTTTCTTTTTTCTTAGGCTTACACAGCCCAAAATGCCATATAATTGAGGCTAGCCTCAAACTATATATCCAAGGATGCCATTTGACTTCTGATCTTCCTGCCTCTACCTCCCAAGTGCTCCTCGAGTGCCACCGATTTATAGTTCATGTGTTGCTGGAGACCGAACAAGTCCCTTTGATCTAGCTGGCTGTCCCTTTTCTGGCAGCTGTGTGACCAGAAGGCCATAAGCCCCTTCTTTGGAATTCAGATTCTTGGGGAAGGAGAACTGTGTTCTTCCCTCACACTCATTCGCTCTGAAGAGGCAGCTTGGTCAACTGCGCTTGCAGCAAAAGAAGCCTCTTTTCTACCCCTGGTCAAGATAACCCATAGAAGGTTTTATTTAACTGCATATGATTCCAAACTGCATTGCGGTGCACCCTTGTGATCCAAGTCTCTCAGTTGGAGCAGGCATGAGTAGCCTAGCTACCTGGGGAGGTTAATGTTGCCTGGCTTGTCTCCCAGATATTTAACAGCAAATCTTGACAAACAGATGCTGGCTAGAACAGTGAAGAAGGCTTGCTCTGCCAAGCACCATGGAGCCTGATGCCTGGTCATGGAAGGCAGGCAAAGAATTTCTAGTGGTATGCCACACTTGGGCAGCTGGTGTCCAGATACAAAGACCAAAGAGATGCACTTGAATCAAAAGAGACAAATGCTCTGCAAAGGCGAAGGGGATTCCTGATGCTCCCCTGACCTGGTGGTGACAAATCCCGTTACATAGCAATGAAACGCTGACATAGGAAGGCGCCTTCTTCCATGCTACAGCTGAGCTGATGTGGAGAATGTAGATTACAGCTTGGGATGGGGGAAATGTATAAACCAAAGGGGCAGGGTGAAAGGACAGTAGCAACATGAGGATTTGGAAAAAGAATTCTCATAAAATGCACATTAAAACTTCATGGAGATTACATCTCAACCCTGCTAGAATGGCCAGCAACCAGACAGCAATGGACAATAGATGCTGGCCAGGATGTGGGAAAAGGAGGATCCTGCTGGTGGGAATGCAAACTGATGTACCTGCCGTGGAAATCAGTATGGCAGTTGCTCAAAAAACAAACAAACAAACAACAACAACAACAACAACAACAACAAAAAACCTTAACTGAACTGATCTGTGATCTAGTCATATCATGTCTGGCCTCATGCCTGAAACCTACTATAGGGCTTCTTGCACATTCGTGTCTGTTGCTCTACTATTTGCAATTGCCAAGTTATGCAACTAGCTTAGATGTCCATCAGCAAGGAAGTGTATAAGAAATATGGTTCAGGTTGGAGAGGTGGCTCAGGGGTTAAGCCTCTGCCTTGCAGGCGGAAGGTCCTGAGTTCGGATCCTAGACCCCACGTATAGACGCCAGGTGGAAGCGGGATGGCCTGCGTTTCTGATCCTGGTAGGGCGGAGCTTGTGAATCCCGGGGTGAAGTAAACAAGGAGGAGGTGGAGGCGGTCCCTGGTGGTTCCCTAATTCACCCGTGGTTCTACACACACACACACACACACACACACACACACACACACACACAGACCCACGTGTGTGCATACACGCACAATTGAATAAATAATAATAAAAAATTTAAAAAAAGAAATATGGTTCATAGGTATAGTGGACTTTTATTCAGCTGCAAAGAAGAATGAAGTTATAACATTTTTAGAAAAGTTATGTTGTGTGAAGTAAGGCAGACTCAGAAAGACAATATCTCACCTGTGAAAGTAGATTTGAATACAAATATATGACATGAAAGTAGAAGGAGAACCGTGAGGAGAGAGGAAGGAGGGAACAACAGAGAGTAATGGGGTGAGAATCATCAAGTTTTCTCTCATGTGCATCTAGATTTATCTATATAATATGTATGTCATATCATATATGCATAGATGCATCTATGTTTACTATGACAGCAGAAGGGGGACTATGTGGGTCAAGAAGGGGCCCAGTAGAGAGGGGAAAGAAGAAGGATAGTATAGTGGAGAACTGAATATGAGCAAGGTGTAGTTATATTAATATATAAAAATGTGATATGAAACCCATTATTTTGTATGTTAACATAAAAACAGCTAATTTGAAAAGCGTTCCTCATGTCCTGAACTCTATGCAAAGGGTTTAGCACTAGTGGATTTGGGCCACATGGTTCCTTGTTTGGGGGCTTTGGCTTCTGCATTGGATGTTGAACATTTTCCTTTCCTCTCGTTTGTGATAATAAAACACACCTCCAGATGTTGCCAAGTGTTCTGTGAAAGGCAAAACCATCTCTGGCTGAGGACACAGGCTTTAGGTCTTCGTGTTTTCCTACTGTATTTTTCAACCTTTTCTGCCTTTAGCCCCTAATAATACGGAAGCATTCAATAATAGTCCTACTTGCTTGTTGATGAGCGTGGATGTCCCATTTCTATGAACAGAGTCTCACACAGTGTTACAGTGGAGGAATGCCACCAAGTCCAGCAATGAAAGAGATGCTTCATCCTCCCCCTCTTCCTTTGTGTGGGAAGGCGATCTGAGCCACCCCTCAGAGAGAGGTGTGCTGGGTTGTGGAAGATGGAGTTCTACGGGATGTTGATTAAAGGGGAACGTTTCTAGAGCAAGTCCCATGCCCAACGCCACCACTTATTAATTAATGAGAATGGGTTTGGGGTCAGCTGGCCTCATCCCCTGCTTTGCTCTGGGCTCTGTTCCTTTTCCTTCCTTCCAAACAATGAGTGCTGGAAAACGCAGAGAACTTGAAACTAAACACACGGTGATGGGGGAGCGAAGCAAGCAGGAAAATAATAATAATAAGCAGCCACAGGCTCGGGGCCCCCGGCTTTCAGTGCTCTCCTGGCCGTCACGCCCTCCACACAGGGCCCCTGAGAGCTGGCCGCAGCAGAAGCACAGAGCAGATCGGAAAGAACCAAATGTCTTTTGTATCCAAGGAACAAACAGTAGTTACCCTCTCAGCATTTAATAACCCCAGCAAGGTGAAGGTTAGCAGAGAAAGCTGAGAGAAATATTGAAGGACTTCCTCGAAACCTCCATTATCAAGGCTGTTGGGCTTCCAGACAAAAGAATTAATTGCTTTCTGAGGGGAACTATTTTTCTTTTCTTTTCTCCCCCCCATTTTCCCTTCTCCGTCGTCTTTTATTTGTAGCCATTTTTTTTTTCTTTCTGGTTGTTCCTTTCCTCTATTAAGCATGTGCACGCTTGTGCTTTCCCCCTGCCCCACCATGTGTATCCGTGGAGAGACATCTCTGTTCCCCCACGTTTCTTGTCCTAAAATTCTGGAAAGTGGCAGAGATCACAGCCCTTCGCCAGGTGTTTCTTGTTGGAGATGCGCTCAATTGTCTGTGGAGTGCTCATTCTTCATATCGAGCGTACAAAAGAAAATGCTTTTCAAATGATGTTTTAAAAAAGAAGACCTTCCGTAGGATTCATTTTCCTCTACAATGACAGTGTTGCATATCTTAGAAAACTTTAAATTTAAGCAAGAGAAACAAGGAAGTAGGAGACGGGGAAGGGAGAGAATAGAGAATGCCTTTCCATGAAAAGCGGCCACCCATTGAATTCCAATCAGTTCTGATCAAGCTGCCACGTAGGCAGAAAGATCTTTTCAGTTTGTAAGTCAGAAACCTGGGAAGAGCCTACCTGCATTTATCCTTTCTCACTTTGAAGTCCCAGTAGAGCTTAACACAAAGTATCATTGGATGTGAAATATTTTTCTTGAAATCATATGTTACTTATGCTAATGAATGAAGAGACTAATTGGTCAGCAACACGTGGGATTCTGGAATGCTGTAAGCAGTCATTCGGGTTAATGCATCTTTAAAAATAGCTTTAATCCTATTTACTTAATTTTCTTCATTTGTGTGTGTGTGTGTGTGTGTGTGTGTGTGTGCGTGCGCGTGCGTGCACAGGTGCACGCATGCTATAGTGCACATGTGGAGGTCAGAGGACAACTTGTAGGAGTTGGCTCTCTTTTTCCATCGTGTAGGTTTCAGGGATTAAACTCAGGTTTTCAGTGTTGTACAGCAAGCACCTTTACTCGCTGGACCATCCTGCTGGCCCATTCCAACTAAGAACAACCAGGAACTTAGTTGTTTAAGGTCCAACATAGCAGAGCTAGGAGGGAGATACTACCACCTACTTTGAATTCTGGTCCTCTTCAATTTTTTTTTATTTTCATTTTTAAATTTTATTTATTTTTAAATTTATTTTTGCATGCATGTGTGTCTGTCTGTATATACCACGAGGCCCTGTGTGTGCCTGTGGAGGCCCAATGGTGACTTTAGGAATCACCCTGGATTGCATTACCTCCTCTTTACTTTGCTCTGGAGTTCCCAGGCTCTGCCTTCTAGGACCAGAAGTTCAGTCCATTACCATTTCTGCCTGTCATTTTTATATGGGATCTTGGATCCATATTCAGGCCTTCTGCTCGCAAGGCATAGGCTTAACCACTGAGCCATCTCTCCAGCCCCTGGTCTTTTTTTAAAATGTAGAGTTTTTCTGAGGAAAGCCTAGCGGCATATTTTAAAATCAGCCTTGTTGTTCAATCTTTCAGGAGAGTTTGAACACAAGACAAGTTCATCTTCAAGTGCCTCTTTGTCTTTGTCCCTAAATCCTGCTGTTTGCTGGAGATGAAGACAATGAGATGCCTGCGCCATTACTTGGATTTACTGAATTGCACCGTTCATGTTTAACAACAACACAAAAGCTTCACAGATGATTCTGGCACTGTCCTGTACAGTAGTATTCTTCTCCTCTGGGTCATTGCTCATATAGTCCATGTCTCACTAGCTGAATGTGAGATTTTTGTCTCTGAAAATGTTAGTTGCCTATCAGAAAACCCCTACAATTTTCCAGCAGGCTGTTCAATTACTATTTGGAAATAGGAACTTTTTTGTTTTCTTCTTTTAATGTCAATGCATAATGGATCCCAATACTGACTCTCCTTTTTACTTTAAGTTTCTGACTCATGAGAAAAAAGGTCATACTTCCTAACCTTCTCCATAGAAAGGGTTTGACAATATGACTTGGTTCTGGCCAATGGGATGTGAGAGGAAGTATGTGTAAATTTGGTTTATGCCACTGAAGGGAAAATAGCTAGCCTTCTGGGCTCTTCTCTCCTGTCTGTAGGAGGCTACTGTACCAGCCTGGGCCCAGTCTTTCATAAAATAGAGAGATAATCTATCTCATGTAAGCCCCAATACTTCTGTTCTCTGTTATAAGAGTTCAACTTATAACAAAGGCCGAGGAGATCTAAATAACAACTCTGGATTCCCTGGATTTTATTCCTTGGTTGATTATCTGTGACACAGCAATGCCCTTCTGGATTGGAATCAAATCTCTCACTTGCTTTCTAATTCTCAAAGGCTGGCATTTGCTGATCACATTTATTTATTTAATAGCTACATAGTGATGAATGCCAGTCTGTCCTCAAAAGAGAAAATTTCATGCCTTGATAGCAAAGAGGTGAGTAAAGAAGTGGAGTCTTAGAAAGACACTGTTGTAGTTTTATTATGCTGTTGCAAAAGCACCTTACCCAAGGAACTTCGGGGAGAAAAGTTTCAGGGGTTCATACTTCCAGGTTATAGTCCATCGCTGTGGGAAGTCACATTGGCAGAAACCGGAAGTAGCTGAGCATGTCAGACCCAGAGCAAGGAATCAACATGTGTGTGTTTGCTTCTGTCAGTTCTGCACATTCTTTTACAGTTATGAATCCCCTGCCCAGAAAATGGCCCCAGTCACAATAGAAGGGTTTCCCCACCTCACAGCAACCAACACAGACTCCTATGGGTGTGCAGAGATTGGCCTCCTAGTTGTCAGATTGGCAATACTGACTATCACAGGCACAGTGCGGATTGCTACTTATCGGTAAGGTCACACGCTCTGTCCTCTGAAACACAGAGAAGGATGACACTTCCCATCCTGCCCTGCAGGTATGTGTGTGTGTCCAGGACAAGTTCTGATCCTTGCTACAGACCTACATCTCTCCATTTTCCCTCACCAGCATTCACATCGTGTGCAGCCCTAAGTTCTGTTTCCTTCTTTTCTTCCCTACACTCACCTACATTCTTTGAAACCTACCATAGTCAGTGCTCTCAGAATCAACTTTACGCATCCTCTGAATCCAACCCCCCCCCGCCTCTTTTCACCCTATCACAATATTCTGATCATGTCCAACATTCATCTCACAGGCTGCATTTAGAGAGAAGCTGTTGATTTCAAAAGATAAGGTCATGCTAATGCACGTGCCTTCCACTTCAGATTAATTTCTCCATTGTTCCATTCTGTGGAACAATTTTTACATACTCATTCCCAGTCTGTCTTGGGCTATATGCCACAGTTGTGGCCTTGGGAAAGTATACCTGAAAGAGCAGAGAAAAAAATCTTTTAGAACATTCTGTTTTCTCTGACAGCATAATGCCAGCTGTAATCTTCATTTCAATGCACTCTTCAGAGTAGAGCATTTGTATATTTCTAACTCTGATGTCCTCTCCCATTGTCAAATGTCCATTATAGTGTGTGTTGGTGGAAGTGAAACTAAAACATGCAAGCAAATTGGTGGGTGTTCATTAATACAATGCAGGGACAAAACTAGACACCTGGGCAGCATGTCTAGAGGCCTCTTTTTTTGTGATGAGACAGAATAGCTATGCAGGCAGGTCCTCACGTGAATGCCCAATGTATAGTTTCCAATGTTAGATGATCACAGTCGTTGCCCTCAAAACACATTTCTTCATCAGTTTATGGCTTATTTTTTTCTAAGAGTTTGAATTGGTTTCAATTTTTTGCCAAGGGAAGAAATCCCAGTTCTTCAATGCCTCCCTCACTAGCTGGCCACTCCCGTTACATTGCCTGAATGCTCCTCTCTTCATCTTTGGCTGAATGTGCAGCCTGTGTTAGTTTGAACAAAATGAAGCTCCTATGACAATAGACCACAGTGCATTCACATGCTGCAGGTATTTCTTATGTCCTAAACTGTTCAAGATGGGAGTTCGTAGGGGCAGGAGATGTCTCCTCTATGAACTCAGTCATAGGCTCTGCATCTCAGGTATCAGTTACTTTCCTTATTGTTGTAACCCAATAGTCTTATGGGAAGGAAGTGTTTATTTTGGCTTACGGTTTAAAGAGATCAATCATGGTGGGGAAGGCATGGTGGCAAGAGTGCGAGGGGGCTGGCCATACTGCATCCACAGCCGGGAAGTGGAGAGAAATGAACATTTGGAGTTTTGCTTGCTCTTTCTTTTGATTCTGTCTTAGACCCCAGTACAAGGAATGTCAATGGTTATATCCAGACAGAGTCTCCCCTTGTCAGTCCACCTGTCTGGAAATGCCTTCACAGGTACGCCCAGAGATTGTTTCTTAGGTGGTTTTGAATCCCTTTAATCCAATAAGGATTAACCTTTGCTCCAAGCTTCTAGAACTGTCCCAATCATCCTTGCTCTATCCAGTAGAGGGCAAGAGGCTCAGAAAGCTCATGTGTAAGGTTTCTTAGCCAGGCCTTCTGATATGCATCAGCCTGAATTTTTCATTTTGTGACCACACTGACTGACCACGAGCTTTGGGAGTGAAGCTCTGGTCATGTCCAGGAGGAAGTGGATGCTTCTGACCAGTTGCTAGACTCTTATGGTGTGACCCTCTAAAACTCATATTGAAATTTGGTTCCCAGTATAATAGTGCAGATAGGTGGTGGGACCCTCAAGGGGTATATAGATAAGACATTCATGCTTCACTCTGGGGACAGGATTGATTATTAGGAGGGAGAGTGAGACCTTGCTCTAATGGGTCAGAATTAGTGACCATGAGAGCAAGTTGCTATAAAATAAGGACAGGTCCCATGCTTTCTCCCTTCTGCATGTGACCACGTGCTTTTCCACTCTTTGTCATGCTGAAATGCAGTCCCAGGCCCTTGCTGGATGATTCCATCAGCTGCCTTGACCAACTGCTTTAGAACTATAAGCAGAAATGAACGTCTTTCTTTCTTTCTTTCTTTCTTTCTTTCTTTCTTTCTTTCTTTCTTTCTTTCTTTCTTTCTTTCTTTCTTTCTTTCTTTTCTTTCTTTCCTTTCTCTCTCTCTCTCTCTCTCTCTCTCTCTCTCTCTCAGTATATGTATGCACAGGAGTATACATGACACACTGTGTATGTGGAGGTCAGAGAACAGTCTCAGGTGTGGTTACCTACCTTGGATACCCTTGGAGACTCTTCCATTTGCTGATATGCTGCATAATTCAGGCTGGCTGGCCTCGAGGTTCCAGGGGATCTTCCTGTCTTTCCTTCCAACCTTGCTACAAGAGTGCTGGGAACACACACACACACACACACATACACACACACACGCCCCCATGGCAGGCTTTTAAATAGATTCTAGTGATCCAAACTCTGGTCTCTGAGTAAGCACACACAAGCCCTTTTACTCACTTGTCTGGCTTTAAATTGCTTAAAATTTTAATTTAAAATTTTTAAAATTATTCTTTGAAAATTTCACCTAGGTACATAATATATACTAACTATTGTAACCTCATGCTCTCTGCTTTCCCTATGTTCTCTGCTCCCTTCTCAATGAGTCTCTTTTTCACATTCATTTCTCCTCCTCCTCCTCCTTCTTCTTCTCCTCTTCCTCCTCTTCATCTTTCATTTTCCTCCTCTTCCTCCTCCTCTTTCTCTGCTCCACATCTGTGGCCCACTGAATTTAGCCAGGGTCCTGTGGGCTCAGTGGTCCAAACCTTTATTCTGTATAAATCCCTATCTCTGATATTTTTCCAGGTAATCACAGACACATATCTTTCCATGCATCTTTTCTGTGTTCACCCAACTTCAAGATCTAGCTCAGAAGCAGCTTCCTAGTCACAATGACTTGTTGTTTCCTCTGTCTTTCATTTGAATTCTCTACCATAGCCCCTAATCAATTCTGCATTGGACTCCTGTTAGCTTCTATACATTGTCGTTGTCACTCACAGACACTCCTGTTAGCTTCTATACATTGTCGTCGTCACTCACAGACACCATGAACCGCCATGAAGTGGTGGGGAGGAGCCGAGGTATAGATTTCAATGGACTTTGCTACTTTGTAGATGAGACCTTTGATCAAGTCTCTGTCTGTCTTTTCACTTTCTTCATCTTAACAGCAGCCATGTTCTGCACACACACTGTTGCATAATGTGACACTAAGGTTCACTGAGTTAGCAGGTGACATTCTCCACTGCGATATCTGTGGATAGCAGGGGCTCAGTAAGGGCCAGTGTTGCTGCCTTTGTCTCTTCCACAGAGATTTCCCCTTTGTGGGGTGTTTTAAAGAGGTGCAGCTGAGTTGAGCACTGCATCCCATCCCTCACCTGGCATGGCCACAGGATCAAATCCAGAGCATGAGCAGAAATAAACAGTGTGGGCTGCAGGGGCAGGTCAGAAGCGGCCCCTGGAATCAAGTCGGCGCGTTGGCTGTACAAGGTATTCACTCAACTCGGAGGACCCCCTCCCTCCCAAGTGAATTGCGTTAGCTCCAGCGGAGCTCGAGGCTGCCTCACATGACCTCTGAGAATTACTTTACACCAAGCAACCGCTGCTTCATTGCAGATAAGGCCAGAGGCAGCGGGCAGGGCTCAAGCCAGGGCTGCCCCAAGTGACCTACTTAGTGCTCCCGCATGGCCTAAAATATGTCACACCAGATTCAATTCAGTCTAGACTTATTCTGGTGCCTGCACATGCTCAGGGAAGTCATAGTTTAGCCTTGGCCATTTGCCTGGATGATGTGGGCAAGAAAAAAGCCCAGGATGTGGAGTTTTCGGTGGGCCATTGTTCTTGTGCCTTCAGTTCGCTGTATAACAGAATTGCTGTTGTAGCAGAGGAGAAAGACACGGGGCGCAGTGGACAAGAGCAGGCTTTGAGCCACACCTCATGGTTTGATCAGTGTCCTCAAATAAAATGTGTGCATATATATATATGGTGTGCCATGTGACAGTTGCATATATGTATATATGGTGAAATGACCACAATCAAGCTAATTCACATATGTATGAGCTGATTGTTCATCTATCTTAACTGAAAGTCCATATCCTTTGATAGCATCTCTCCCTTTCTCCCAGCTTTCCTTGCGGCCATTGTATTCTTTGTTCCGGTGAGCTTGACTTTTTAAAGATTCTACATGTTGCAGGAGACCAGGCTGTATTTGTCTGTCTGGCTTGTTAATCTAATATCTTCTAGGTTCATCAATGCTGCTGGAAACGGCAAGACTTCCTCTTTTTACAAAGGCTGAACAATGTGTCATTGTGTACATCAAATTGTCTCTGTCCATGCATCTGTCAGTGAGCACTGAGGTTGTTCGTGTCTTGGATATTGTGAATAATGCAGCAACGAGCAGAAGAGTGCAGGTGTCTCTTTCACATTCTGATTTTTTTCCCTTTGGATAGACACCGACAAATGGAATGGCTGGATAATGAGAGTTGTAATTTGGAGTCTTCATTCTGCTTTTCATAATGGCCCTGCAAATTTAGAGTCCCATTAAGACCGGGGTGCCTTTTACTCCTTATACTTGCCAACGATCTTTTCTCTTCTCTTCTCTTCTCTTCTCTTCTCTTCTCTTCTCTTCTCTTCTCTTCTCTTCTCTTCTCTTCTCTTCTATTCTCTTCCCCCTTTCCCTTTCTCTTCTCCCTCCCTCCTTCCTTCCTCCGTCCTCACTTTCCTCCTCTTCCTTACTTCCTTCCTTTCCTTACTTCCTTCCTTCCTTCCTTCCTTCCTTCTCTTCCTTCCTCCCTTCCTTCCTTCCTTCTCTTCCTCCTTCTTTCTTTGTGATTCTAACAGGTGTGATATATTATTGTGGTTTTGGTTTGTATTTTCTTGACAGTGTGGAATTTCTTAACAGTGTGGAATATATTTTTGTTGAGTTTTGTGTCTCTTCTTTGGAAAAACATTTCAGTACTTTGTCTATTGTAGAATCAGGCTTTTATTATCACTTTTGCTATGAACTTATGAGTGTCTTAAATATTTTAGATATTAACTCCTTATTGCATATATGATTTGTAAATATGTTCTATTCAGTGGGTTACGGACACCTTTTACATTATTTCTTGTCAACAATGGTTCTGTGCCTCAGTTTCCATATGTGTAAAGTATACCTAATTATCTCATAAGACTGTTTTCATAAGTGTGTGGGAAAATGTATTTGCAAGACTTAGAAGCAATGGGAACTTAAGTACGAGCGTTTGTTAAGCAATGCTGTGTTCTTGGAGTGAAAGCCCTTTCCTTGCTATGTTGCACAGCAGGACTTAATATACTTGAAGAGAAGGGGTTTCCTCATCTCTAGGCACTGACCACTGTTGGCTTTTGATGCACATGGTGGGTTAAATGTGCTTATTTGTGCTTAAATGAATGTTAGATCTCTCGGGAGATTTGTGGGTGGGGGCAGAGATCCGGGAGAGAAGCCTATACAAGGGAGTTCAAATCCAGCAAGACTGGACAATCGGATGCCTAAGGTTTAGACTGGAGGAAAGTGGCTGATAACCAATGACACCCCAATATCCTGCTAAAGTGATTATGTTTTCTTGCCTGGGGAAGAACGCAACAGGGTTTATAAACTAGAGTCACGCCATGTCTGCAAAGCCCTTCAGTGTGGCCCCTGATGGGCTGTCACCTAGGAAAGATGGTCCTTGCAGCTTCACAAGGAGCTACTGGAGATTCTCAGGGCACTGAGGACTCAGGAGCTGGCTTCTGGGGTGACACATAGAAATGTGAGGTCAGGAGTGGGTAGGCGAGTCTCTCTGGGCAGGTTACCTGGTCAAGGTGGTCAGATGAACACGTGTCACAGGGTGGGCTGTTTCCTCGCAGATGCTTAGATGGAGTTTGCTATGCAGAATGCTTACTGGAAATCAGGAGAAGGGGATGAAGCAGGATCGGTAGTCAAAGAAGTGAAACTTCTGTGCAGATTGGACAGATGTGTTGATCAGCCTCTGGGAGTTTCACATTTGGTATGGCATGCCAGAGCTATCCGGAATGGGTGACGACAGGTGGGACCTCCACACTTTCTGTCAGTCACTGGTTGTGGGCTGTGCTGAGGGTGCCCTGGGCTGATGCAGCTCTGTGATCCAGCAGACTGTGGATGAACCGACTGCCTGCACAGTCCTCCCTTGTAAAGGACGTCTGGGCGGCACATCTCCATGTCCATCACAGCCCATGTAGCCTCAGAAGAGAATTCTCAGAGATGGAGGTTGGGAATGGGCGCTCTGCCAAAGCCAGGGGTTTCTATATCAGCAACAGGGCTTGGGAGCTGGCGAAATGTATGCAATTAATATCAGCGTGAATTTCTTTATGCCCTGATGGGATGGTCAGGTTTTATATGATGTTGTATACTTTAGAATGAACATTACAGAGGGGCTGGAGAGGTGGCTCAGGGGTTAAGCCTCTGCCTTACAGGCGGAAGGTCCTGAGTTCGGATCCTAGACCCCACGTATAGACTCCGGGCAGAAGCTGGGGCGGCCTGCGTTTCTGGTCCTGGTAGGGCGGAGCCTGTGAATCCCGGGGCAGAGTAAACAAGGAGGAGGTGGAGGCGTCCATGGTGATTCCCGAATTCGTCCGTGGTTCTACACACACACACACACATACATACACACGCGCACACATGCATACACGCACAATTGAATAAATAATAAAAAAATTAAAAAAAATTAAAAAAAAGTCTTATAGAATGAACATTACAGAAATGATAATAAAAAAACCCTAAAATCCAGCTATTTCCTCTAGTCAGTTGATATCCGTAATGCTGTCTTAGATATGTTTGCTACTGTGATGGAGTTTAGTTGCAACTTGTTTTCATGTTAATTCAAGGAGATAGACCTGGAGTTGGGTGATGTGGTCCAGGTGCTAATAATGGGTGTGATGTGACAGGGGTGGACAGCATGGGGGAGTAGAGGCAATGCATATCTCCTCAAGGTCCAGACAGCCAGTGAAGGATCACCAGGAGGAAATAAACAAGCTGACAACTCCAGTGAGGCACTCCACCCTGCTTTTTAGAAAAATTAATCTTTGCGATGACATCATCCTTTGGTGGCGTTGGTATGAAGGGCCGTATTCATCATATCCTGCCCCAGCCTCTTCCTTCTGAGCCGTCAGCATCATTCCCTGGGCTGCGTAGGCTCTGCGCGGCCGCCTCATAACAGGCAGCTGCATTTTGGGTGTATTATTTGCATTTGAAAAAAGAAGCTGCTCACACTGCATTAATTTTTTATAGCTGCTGTGTTCATCGATCAGATCCCTCTGTTAGCGGTTACTAGTCCAGCTGTGTATTTTAATTACACTTGAACAATCAGCCTTTCTGAGTCCTTGAGTAATGTGCCGAGTTTAATTTGTCCCTTTGTCTAATTCTGACTTAAATTATTTCATTAGTGTTGGCAGACCTGCATCACACATCCTTCCTGGTCTTTCGGAGTCGATGTCTTGGCATTTTAATTATGCAGAACAGTCAATAAAAGTTGATGCCAGCAAAAGAGCTATCAAAGCAATGGTCACGAAGAACACACACCCATGAGATGGGTTTCAGTAATGAACACCTCTGATGTTTATACCAAAACATCAACTATGAGCTCACAGGACACAGCATGAGAATGGTCAGCAATTCTGTTTTCTAGTTAGTCAGTGGCAAATGGAGACACAGGGAAACCCATGCGTGGTATGGAAAGTCACACAGCACACTGGTAGGGGGTGAATAGCTATTTGGGTTAAAGAAACATCAAAAAATAATTTATTTGAAGATATTCAGAACATATTAAACTCTGATGAAAATGGTTGTCTGATAACTTTGTATCTTACGTTCATCATCAAAAAAGTATGGAAGCCAGAGATCTAAGAACCAACTTCAGAAGAATATAGTGGCTGTGTTGAGGGGAATGCAGACTTCTCTTTAGGGATCTACAGTTTTATTAAGTATTTTTCATTTTTTGAAACTTTTTAATTTTTGAGACAGGGTTTTATTATGTAGTCCTCAAACTCACTGCAGTCTTCCTGTCTCAGCCTCCTCCTGGATGCTGGGCTGAGGAATGAATCTTCACACCAGCCTCAGTTTTATTTTGTAGGGTTGGATTGTGAATGCTTTTCATAAAGAAGTGGTCAGGGCAGCGACTCACCTCCTTCCTCAGGTCTTCTGGATTGTGTTGAGTTACTGCCTCTGACCCTTGTTCGAGGCCGTCACGCTCCACTAGAAAACCCTCAGATGCAGGGGGTTGAAGTTGAAAGGGGGTCCATGATTCCTTGTAGTGTGATCAGTCCAGAAGCTGACTTCCTTGCTCCAGCCATGTGTATTCCCCCACCACAGTGGGCAGCCTCTCCATAGGTTTCTTTCAGAGAGTATTTCATTACCTATTTCTGGATCATGAAAATAAGCCCCTACAGCTATAATACAGAAACACACAGCAAGAACACCGTCCATTTTCCAGTGCTTAAAAGTGTGCCAGTTTGGCGTGGTGTAGAGGATGCTGGCGGCGAGTTAAGAGACAGTTCCCACCTCTGCCGTGTCACTGACGACAAGCTGTTGGACTCAGCAGGCTTCACTTTCCTCTAGGCTTGGACTAGATGAGCTCCAAGTCTCCTCCCAGCCCCAGGATCCTACGATTCTTTCATGAACCTTCATAAAAGAATACACAGGAGGCCTCGAAAGATAAGCCATTCGATTTGAATGCCACCGTGCCAGGCATTCAGTTGTCCTCTGGAAGCACTTTGAAACTAATCTGTAACCTCCTTGCTTGGCTGCTCAGCAGGGTAGTGATTTCAGAGCTGTAAACTCCAGGGGAGGGTCCGCTGGTGAATATGCACAGTGACAACTATTCATAAAAGGTCTCTGGAAGAACTCACTGGATGGTTCAGAGGCCTTTAAACCCCTTTGAGAAGGGTATTGCTAAACCACAGACTGTCAAGTCCTCTAAGACCATGAACTCCTCCAAGACAAGGACTCTTTTTCATTCATCTTGGTTTCCAGAGTACTCAATAAATACTGAATGCATTTCAACAATCAGGGGGAGACTGTGGAATCAGTGTTGGGAAGCCTCTTGGAGAGTGAACCCGATCTCTCCCTGTCCAGAAATCCTTTCCACTGGCCACTGCGATGATCACAGCTGCAATAGCATGCACAGCTATTTATCCATGAATATTCAAAGGCTGGGAAGGGCCTTTAGATGCAGTAATGAATCCAGGCGACATGGGCCCTGTCCTGGGAAGCACGCTGATTCCGTGTGAACATTATTCGTGACTGGTATCCTGGGTGTGACTGTTTTCCACTCACCTTGGCTAATGCCCCAGCTCTGACGTGCTTCCTCTGGGAAATGAGCCCACAATGATGACACTGGCATTAGTTCTCCAGGCGCCACAGCAGATGGCTGAGGAGCTCCGGCGTCTCTGAATCTGCCTGGCACCTTGCCTTCTCCTTGTTAAATCGCGTTAGCCGTGACCATTCCATAGCTTTTCAGGAACCAGTGTCTATAGGCCACACCTTCTGAGCAGCAGTGACCTATCACATTCAGAACATCTGCCTTGTGGGCCAACCTCCTGGGAGTGCTCTTGCACACCTGAAAGAGGTGTCCTGATCCCTTCTTCAAAAAAGCTTCAGTGTTTCACTTGGTCAAAAGCTTAATTTTTTTTAGGAATTAATGGAAAATCCGAGATGGTGAAGGAACAGGGAAGAGGTAGCCCAAGGACAATCTGGGCCCGCATATAAAACCATGAAAAGGCCTCATCTCAGGAATACTCATTCGAAATCTCTACTGTCTGTCCCTACATGCTGCTGTCTCACAGAATCAGATCCTCCTGCTCTCCATTGCCGCGTCTGCCCTTATAGACGCGTTGCTTTAGTTAAATAGAACTGCTCAACATTTGCTTAAACATCCCTAGGCTTACTTCCCCTGACTCTTTCCTTAGGGCTTCCCTTCAAGGTAGAATTCCTTTCCCTCCACCTGGAAGACACTCCCCAACTTCACGTTCCTGCCCAAAGCCCACTGTGCAAGGTGCGACTTCGATACTACCTCCTCCAGGAAGTGTTCCTTAATTTCTGGGGGCTCTCCATCTCTCTGACTCTAGCTGGAAGTACACTCTCCATGTCTTGAGTCTTTATGCAATTCGATCTGTTTCCCTTTTAGTGAGTATCTGTTTTAAATCGAATATAATTACGCTAGCCATTAGATGGTGATTACAGTGGGTTAAGCTCCTTGGAAACAGTGTCTTTGTGATCTTTGAGTTATCTACAGGCTAGGCTGAGTGTTTTGCATCCAACAGATATTAAACAAATTAAATAAATTACTCTCAGAAAATACCCGACATAAAATCCAAACATACCCAGGAAAATGGAATCATTATATGGGCTGATCTCAACACAGTTGCATCATTTATAAGGAAAAAAAAATCCTTGTTTGGGATTCCAAAAATGCTTGAAGCATTTTAAAAGCAATCTTAATCAAAAAAAAAAAAAAGCTGGAATGAATTCCCAATATGCTTGTAAAAGTAGGAAAAAAAAGACTCTTAAAAAATAAAAAACAGAGCAAAACCAAGTAAGCAAAGAAAAATGCAAACACAGGACCAAGCAAAGAGGATTCATATTCACAAGGCATACATGATGTCTTTGCAAACCTGTCCCCTTAGCCCACCAGAGCACCCCAGCCTCTCCCACCATCAATCTCGGCAGCTCCCAGAGCCCTCTCTATCCTCTGGTCTTTCCAACACAGCTCCCACCCATTCTGTTTTTTATTCTTCCTGTTTTCTTTTTACCACTTCCCTTCAGGGTCACCCCCCGAACTGGAGGATGGTAAGCCAGGACTCCTCTAGGGACCCGTGAGTTGGGAGTTTCTGGGTGTCTACCTTCCTCAAGACGGTCTCGGATGGGTGTCTCACTAAGGATTTCTGAGACAGGGGACTGCTGTCATCACTTCTTAAATGAAAAAGAGATCAAGAGAGCGCATTCTGGGGTGCGGCCTCTCAGCGTCTCTCTAAGCAGAGTTTTTGGACTAAATCTGCAATCAAGGTGGAGGCAGCAGTGGTCACTCGTCTGCAAGCCAGTCCACCGCCAGTTGACATTCATCGGCTTCCAGGTTCCCAGAGAGACTAAGAGCATCTCCTAAGCGGCTTGTTTCTGCTGCTGTCAGGAGCACCCCCCCCCCCCCGGAGGAGGAAGACAGCGAGTATTTTTCAGCTCCTGCTTTCAGAATGTAACTAGTGTCGTATTTCTCATCCCCGTGCTGCTTGGCTTGCTTCATTTGCTTTTATGACAGTGCTTGGGTACGATTAAATGACAATTTAATGTGTATAATAACTCATTTAAAGTTTTAGCGAGGGCTTGAATGAAGGTGATGGGGTTTGAACACATTTTTGAGATAGCTGTACAGTTTAAGCCTAAGCCAGGGGGCAACTTAGAAAGATTTCTTATCTCGGCAGAAAACAGCTCTAATTTCCACTTTCTTTTCCTTCTCCTCGGCTCTCTTTTCCCTCGCCTCTGACACATTTAGTTCTACATCTCAACTGTGCAGGAAGGAATACAGTGGAATCTGGGCTTAATTTAACCTCACTTCAGGGACTTTTATGTCTCCTTGGGATTAGTAGCAGTTCTGGAAATTATCTCTGGTCACTGGGACCCTTCTAAGCCTGAGTTTTTATGAACCAAGAACAGTCTACAGGCTCAGAGATTGGGGATGGAGGAAGGCTCTGGGCTCTTTCGCTCTGAGGGTGGCCAGCAAACTGACTTTGTCTCCATCCAAGGGAGAAAGATGAGCCAGTTTTTTCTTCTCAACATCTACAATCGAGGAGTCCATGGCTCAGTGAGTACTCTTCTGTCCCCAGGGCTGACCACTGTGGCCCAGAGGAAGGGAGACATGGAAATTCCTAGTCTGAAGATAGTTCTGGCTTTAAACTTTCCCCTGCCAATGACAGTGGACTGAATGGGTGAGAGGGGCAGTTTCCCCTCGGCTCCGGAGACTTTTGTTTCTTAAGCGCTTAACTGTCCGCTAGTTGCTAGATTCTAGTTTGAGAATTCAAGGTGGATGTAGTTTTCCAACTGCGAACTGGCAGTTCATACAGCACACAACAGTCCAACACTCTAGGAACGACATTTCTAAGAGGGCTGCTGAGGTCTCAAGCTCAGAGCCACTGCTTTTCCACTTGGTGTCCTTGACCTGAAACCTTGATTTCTTATCCTCGTTCACTACTTTATACTAAAGGGAGATAAGCTGGCCTGCGCAAAAGTGACCTGTATCTTAGAATGTGACCTGTGGAAGTTTTTTCTCCTGTCCTCTTCTCCTTCCTCCCCTCCCCTCCCCTGCCCTGCCCTCTCCTCCACTCCCCTCTTCCCTCCCCTCCCACTTCCCCTCCCTCTTTCCCCTCCTCTCTCCTCCTCTCTTTCCTCTCCCCTCTCTTCTCCTTTCCTCTCTTCTCTTCCCTCCCCTCCCCTCCCCTCTCCTCCTCCCTCCCCTCCCTTCACCTTTGCCAACCTAGCAAAACAACAGCTCAAGGTTCAAGGAGAGACCTTGTAGAGAATGATAGGGAATGATACCTGCTGCCTTCTTTGGTTTCCAAGCATGGGCAGACTTGTATAACTGCATATACATGTGCACATACACTATACCACTACATGCTATATACTCACATACACACACTGCAGCTTAATATTAAAACTTTTTAAATTCTTAAGTTAGTCCAGAGTATGATTTAATGAAAAAAACAAAAACCACAAAACAAAAACCAATATCTTCCCCTCCCTTTCATACCTCTCTTGGCTCCAGATCAATGAATAACTGTAATGGGATGATTTCAGCTTTACCCATAGTCTGTGTTTCTAGCAAGAGGTGATGAGACTAGGTTTCTGTGGTTCACATTGTTTCTTCTGAGAGGCGTCTGAACACAGGTGACCTTGGGGGAACTTCAGGGGGTTTCCTGGGTGCGGAGTGACAGCGCCATGACAAAGAAGCTTGGAGACTCTCCGTGGCAGCCTTTCAGATCCAAGTGGAAATGGATGTCTTAATTACAGAAGCATTTTTTGTTTGTTTTGTTTTGTTTTTCCCTACATGAAGAGGCAGTTAATTTCCACAAAGTACAACAACCATATTTCGGAATGTCAAGTTTTACAGTTATTTTGTTTGCATCTCAATGGCCATTTCCAAAATAGGGGCAAGGAGGGTGGTTTGAACATTCCAAGAATAACAGGGTATCCAGAGCAACAGCAGGGATGCCACTTTATAGGGCAATAGGAGGGAAAGCTGAAATCACAACCTCTCATTTCTCCACTGGTAATAATGCTGGGTGGATTACAGGGTGCTTTTCTGGCAGGAGCATTTGTTTCTGTAGAACAGCACTAGATTTGAAAATGCATTTTGGAATTTTAGGTTAGCAACCCCATTTCCCCTCATTGAGAAATAAAGGATTTGAATACCGCTTTGTTTTAATTGCATGTGTTGAATGTTATGCGCATGTATCAGTATGTATGCATGTGTGTGCCTTTCTCAATGTATGTGTGCAGTCATGTATGCATGTTTTATGTATGCCTATTCATGTATATGTTGTGTATATGTGCATGTGTTTATAGGCATCTGTGTATATATGTGGATGCCTCTGTGTACATAAATATACCTGTGTGTGCATGTATGCATGTGTTTGTATGTATATGTATATATGCCTCTGCATGTATTATGTGCATGCTTCTGTGTGTGTGTGTGTGTGTGTGTGTGTGTGTGTGTGTGTGTGAGTGTGTGTGTGTGGTTACATAGCTGGTAGAGGAATAGAAGAGGACTCTGCAGAAGGAATGTGAGAAATAGGTACATGACTGTTCTTCGAGTCCTTTGGCTTCTATTCATTTTTCTTTTTCTTGGTGTTTCCTCTAAGTCATAGGAGCTAAGAAAGAGAGATGGGCACATGGTGGGAGAATGATGAGCAAGATTGGAAACCACAGGGGGCTTTGCTGTTCATCTTTATCATTAGTGCTGAATAACTGACTCTGAAAGCTAAATTTCAATTTTTAAAAAAATTCAACTTAATTTTAACTCCTCTCTTAGAGGATTTAGTTGAATGTTCAACATGCACTCTAATCAAGATTGTGCTCAGTGCTGCTCTGGGCCCTTGTGGAGAGCCCTATAGAGTCCTTTATTAACTCAATGATATAAATGAGTGCATGGAACAGATGCAGCTCGAGATAGGGGAAGAGGCAAGCCCGGGCAGGAAAGGGGAAGGAATAGGCTTATGTCACTTTAAGAACGAAGACGAGGACAATGGAATGCTGGCGTCTTGGGCACAGAGGCTTACTGAGAAGCATGGAGAACCTGACTTGCCATCAACACACAGGGGACCAATAGTTCGCTGCTTGTTTGGCTGGGTTTTCACAGTCAGTTTGATGTGGGGTCCCTTAGATGTGTCCAAGTTCCTGTGTTTGGGAGTTGAAGATTAAAACCAGAACATGCTTAGAAGATTAAGGCAGAGTTTATCAGAGGAGAGAACTCATGGACCTGAATCTGTGAAGGGCAAGAGAACTGGAACTCATGGACTCCAGACATAGAGTCCATGAAGGGCAAGGGAGCTGAAGATGGCTGCCAGGTCAGGATTATTTATAGGCCTAGGCAGACCCTGGAAAAATGGCTTTTCCTCATTGGTTAATTCCAGTTTCTGCAAACCTGATCGGAGCTTTAGTCCTCTACATCTCATTGGTCTGTCCATGTTAGAACCCAACCCAGTTGATCTTGTGCCAGACTTCATGGTAACACTTAGCTACAATGGAGAACTAATCTCCATATTTTTTCATAAATGGAGGATTGGGGCAAAGGATTAGAGTCAGTTCCTCCAGATCAGTAGGATGTGTTCCTTCAAGGGTAATCCCAGCAGTGGGCAGTGACCTCTGAAGACCTTCAGAGACCATCCCAGCAGGGCTGCTCTAACACTGCCTAAAGCTGAAGGCTGTTGCTGGTCAAGAAGCTGGCCCCAGGGGAGCTGTGTCTCTCTGTGCCAACGGAGGCCTCTGAGATGTAGTGTTCCTTTAGCTACTTGCCGCAGTAGTAACGCACTTCCTCATCTCTGCCAACTGGCCCAGCTGCCCTTCAGGCCCACAGAACAAGAGCATGCGTTCCAGGTTATCTCAGATGTGACTGTGATCTTGGGGAGTCCATCTGCCAGCTTGTGGGGAGGGTCTCTAGCTCATATTTGGATAGTCTTTTTGGGTTTATTTTCCTTGTAATTCTCATCCAGACCTGTATTTTCCTTTTTCAGTTAGAAGGCAAACACACGTCTTCACATTCTTCCTTCTCCACCTCTGAGATCTTCCCTTGACATTCTCCACTAAGTTGAAGGAACGAACAGCAACATTTTCCTTCCCTGTGATAGGTCAACACCTTATCACTGTCAGTGCTCTCTGTGAGGGCACAGCCGTGTGGCTTGTCTGCAGGTGAGACCTGATGAACTGCAGCTCCCTGGTGACCTGTCAGACATTCTGGCCAGTGTGTGGCTGTGATTATGTCGGTTCTATTCTCAGCATGTCTTTAACGATGGCTCTGCAAAAGGAGCTGAGGTACTGAATGTATGTTATTCTGCAGTGGCAATTGTACAGCCATGAAGGGACCTCCCGGCAGAAGTCATGCCTTACATGTCGTTCAACCTCTTGGCTAGCAAAGTGGGTTGTTTCGTGACACAGATTCAGAATGAGATGAGGCCACTGCAAGCCAGTCTTAAGTCTGGCAGCTTCTCTGGGCTCAGAGACTAAGGATGGCTGGTATAGGGCTGTCTTTTTATGCTAGAGGACAGAGACACTTGAGCAGCTCAGCAGGGAAGAGTGGGGTGGAAATCCAGCTGAGTTTTGAGGTGGGGCTGCAAGCTAGCATGCCCTGTTTGCTAAAGTCTGCTTTTGTTGACTCTGCCTTTTGTTACTAGAGTCCATGTGCATGACCCTTGTGCATCTAGTATGCACATTTCATTGCACCCTGCATAGCCATCACAGGGTGAGGATAAATGACAAGCAATGGCCAATTTACCTATTAGCACCAAAGTGCTTGTCTCACTTAACTATCTAAAGGGGAAATGTAGTCATACTGTGGGAGAGCTCAGGGTTTAGACGAATGGAGGCAGAAGGAGGTTTTCTTTTTTTGCTTGCTTTTGTGTACAGCTATTATGATTGTCTTGTAAAGTGGGGTGGAGCCACAAAACAAAGAAACTCAGAGTAAATTTCAGGGAATTGAAGCATTCTTACACAGAGAAATACAAAGTTAAATGGTCCCCACATGTAATGCAGAGCATGGAGTTTGTCTTTGGGCTGACTTCAACAGAAGCACTGAAATCCAATTGCTATGGCTACGGGGGACTCATCTGATCCACTCACCCTCCATTCCACAGGGGCTAAAACGGTTTTGTTTTCAAAGGGAAAAACGTATCTGTGTTTGCCCTCCTTTGCTTTGTAAAATTGAATTGCAGAGAACTCATGAATAATAGAAAGAACACTAAGGACTGTGAAATTAACACTGTCACGAGACAGAATGTTAAGGGGAAACTGCTGAGAGAAGGTTCCTCTGCCTCCAGTGCACACACAGGGCTTTGGGACTGGGATGTCTTAGCCTGGGAGGACGCAATAAGCTTTGCTTTGGCTCTGGCATACGGGATGGTGAACACTTCTAATCCCTTAGGTCATGATGGGTGTTTCTTATCAAGGGCTGGTAACTCTAATGGCTTGTGTTTCCATGGGGGCCACAGGTCAAATCTGTCCCTAGGAGTCACTGACTTACTCTTTTATTAATTAAAAAAATTTTTTTAGTGTTTATGCATAAATACACATTTTATGATATTTTCACAACTTAATCCCTAATCCCTTTCCCCCTCCTCTTCCTATTACAACTCTTCTTTTTCCCCACCAGACTCCCTCCTATTTTCAAGTCTTTTCACATGTGTTGCCCATTGGGTTTCATCTGGGTTGCCTTTAATTTCATGTGCCTGAGTACTTGCTGGAACATGAATCATATATCAGTGGGTATACCACTGAGGAAAGCATCTTCCATTTCCTCCCCATCAGCCTTAGCTCTCACCAATATGTCAGGGAGGTGTGGAGTCTCTAGGGATCTTGCCCCTTCTATGATGAAATGTTGGTAGGACAGTTTCCATGCAAGTTTTTTTGTGAATATGCATAGCTGCCATGAATTCATGAATACAATAACCCTGTTATGTCCCAAAGATAGTAACTGGCTGTGCCCCACTTCAGGCTTTTAAAATCTTTCTGCTCCCTCTTCTATAATGTTTCCTGAGCCTTAGGGTGGGAGGTGGGGTGGCTTAGAGGTCCTGTTCAGGCTGAACAATTTGCAATCACTTATTTTCAAAACATTGGCCAGTTACAATAAACCCCTTCCATTGCAGAAGAAAGCTTCTTTACTCTTCATTATTGAAGGGGATGTTTATTGAGTCATTACTTTGTGCCAAACACTGGGTTTTATGAATATTTGCTCACCTGGTTTCAGGACCCCTGCTAGGGTTTGAATGCCATGTTTCCCCAAACTAAATGAGGTTCATGTGTTGGAGGTCTAGACTGATTCGCAGTATGACTGTGCAGGTGAGAACCTTCATTACCTGGTCCACAAGGCAATATCCTGTCGGTATCTCTCATATCTTGGATCTTTTTCAGTGTTGTCTTGGAGACATCTAGAATAAGCTTAGGAAAAGGGATGTTTCCCATAAGAGGGAGAATTTGGGAAAATGCTTAAAAACTATCAAGACCTTTCAACTTCCCAGGATAACAAGTTATGCACTTTTGTGTAAAACTTGCTCTGTCCAACACCTTCAGACAAGCTGGAGTCTTGATACTTATGTTTAATAGATCTTCAATCTGGTAGCAAGCTAGCCATGCTGATGGAAACATGTAACCAGTAGTAAAAACAAAAACAAAACATAAACTGTTGGTCCATACAATTCAGAAGGGTCTTGTGGTAGCCAAGGAAAGTGGCTTTATATAAGGAAGCTGGATGGAGGCTCTGGAAATACAAGATGGTTTAATGTAAAAATTAAGCTAAATTTTTATAAACCAAAAAAAAACTATCAAGAAGTACATAGATTCCTATGATTAAGAATCTGAACTTTGGCCTTAGATAGACCTGTATTTCTTATTGATTGATCGAGCCATTCATCTATTTGTAGGTCATGTGGTGCTGAGCGCTGGGCCAAAGGCTGGGTTTGATTCCAGATTCACTCCTTACAGTCTTGGACCTTGGGAGATTTACTCAACCTCTTTAATGAGAAGAAGAATAGTTACCTCTAGGCTGTTCTAAGATTAGGAGCTGGCACAAAGTAAGAGCTCAGTAAATGGTATTATTAATAAAATTACCAAAGAGTGGTGTTGCTGGGCTAGTGCCTGCTTCCATTACTTTTCCTCAGGACTCTGCTTGCCAAGGTTCCTCCTGCTAGTGAGCAACACCAGGACTGGGAAAGTTAATGGGCTAACCGAAGCTATTAGGCTTTGCAAAGGGTTTCCAGAGATAATGACTTAGCTCCAAGCAATAACCACTTCTCACTCATGGCATCCCCAAACGGGAGTCGTTTCAGCAAAGGATTCTGGCACCAAAACATCCCATATCTTACTGCTTCTTTACCTCTAGTAACTGCTTCACCCTGGTAGAGAAAAGGTATCCTTGTATATGATCCAAATAATAGACAGTTGCTTCAGAAATATTGATAGATAGATTTTTAAATAATAAAAGGACGGTCAGTTGTCCTTTCAGGCATTAGTGTCTCACCTCTGTTTAATGCAGAGTCCACTGACGTTAGCACTTCAGGTTTTTTCGGATGCCCTCGATAACACTACTTGGCTAATCTAATGTGATTCAGCTAATGGATTTTCCATCAGTGTTTATGGGCCATCTCATCTGTCCACCTTGCTGCCAGAGAAGAATGTACATTCAGGACTGAGATAGCCTCTTTTCCAAAGAAGCGGAAGCTGTTTGGAAACTAGCATGTGGAATTCCATCAGGTGCCATCTGAAACATAATGAAGATAGCGTCATAAAGGAGAAAGACAATGAGCCTTGAAACAGTTCTGCTTGTAAGGGTTAAGTGTTTCTGTTTGTTTTAGGACACAAAGCCAAATGGTTACTAATAGCTGCTGCTTGAAGATGATTTTAGTTAGTTACAAAAGAAATTTGGATCAGAAAAAATTGGGTGATAGACTTGAAAGAACTTCATTGTAAACCTTGTATTTCAAAGTACAGGGACCTTTAAGAGGTCGTACATAGGTAGCATGACCACCCTCCCCCAATGGTGCTATTAAGTACCTTCGAGATATTAGCTATCTACAGCTAGATATTAGACTTGGAAGTCATGGAGAATGATCCCCTCTCTCATAAACAGCAGCTCGTAAAACCGAGAACGGAATTGCAGGATTCTAATTACAAACCCCATCTCTGGCCCTGGGCAAAGACATGATATTCTGAACTGTCTGGAAGGTTATTCATGGTAACTACATAAACTTTGTAAGCTGGGGGCTTTCTGATGACGAATAAGGACATAACATGCACCTCTTCTGCGATGTCAGGATCAAGAGCAGAGCAGCCCCACTTTGCAAGGTATGTAGTTGGGGTCACAGGCCCAAAGAACAAAGGTATTTATTTGCCCTGGCAAAACTGGTAGTCAATTCTGAGGACACAGCAGCTCCCCCATGCAAGTCTAAGGACCCCAAGTGGGTCTGGCTGCTGAGGGATCCAAAACCTTTGCTCATCAAGATGTCAGGGATAAACAGCCTTTTATTCTTTCTTGCTTCCTACTTCTTCCTCTTCCTGGGAACCTTTGGCTGGTGTTTTTTGGTGTTATCCTCTACCCTTTGGCAGGTTTTTTCCTGAGTTAGCTCTTCCATTCAGACCCTTTGACCAATCAGAATCTCTCACTTGCATTCAGATTAACCATCTAGGCCTATTTAAACTCAATGACAAATTTGCATGTATGTGGGACCAAACCGACCAATTTCCAAAATATAAAAGAACCCCACATCCCGAGCGCAGCTTGGCAACCCATCGCGGGGCCCTTTAGCTCTGATCCTTACAGATTATTCTTGATGATCGCAAGACAAGGAACTTAGCCTGGACACAGGAAAGTGGTAACAACAATAAGAGTCAATCCAGGGCTGGAGAGTCGCTCAGGGGTTAAGATGGACTCACAAACAGAAGGTCCTGAGTTTGAATCCCCAGGTGCCATGTGAAAAAGCCAGGTGGAAATGGCCTGCGCTTCCCAGCCCTGGTGGGTGGAGCCTGGGAAATCCCAGAGCTAAGCAAAAAAAGAGGTGGGCAATCCGGGATGATTCCCTATGGTCCTTCATAAGGACATATAGTGACCACATACACATTAAATAATTAAATAAAGAATTTAAAAGTCAATCAAAATGGCCTGTCAGTCATCTGAGTAGGAGAATGGCTCTCAGAGAAAGCTGTCTGTACTAGAGACTTTAGAAATACTCTGAGACCTGCCTACTGGTGGAGGAGAGAGATGCAGTTTACTAATCTCAGTGGTCTCTGGCTGTTTCTCACATGCCGACTGTATGCTTTGCAGTGGTTGCTTTGACTTCCATCTATTTGCACCCTTCAGTGTGCTCTGCTCTGTAATAAACTGCTTTTTCCTCTATGCTATCTCTGTCTCAACTGAACTGATTTATTATTATTATTATTGTGTGCGTGTGTGTGCGCGCGTGTGTACTGGCACACATGCCGTGGTTCATGTGTGCAGATCAGAGGACAACTCTGTGCAGTCATCTCTCTCCTCCACCTTTACATGGGCTCTGGGAAGCAGCTCAGATCATCAGACTGGAACTTGCAGGCAGCCCCTTCACCTGCTGAGCTGTCTTGCCAGCTCTCTCCTGAATCTCTCTGAGGGATGTCACGAGGGTCATGAAGTTGAGGGGAGTCAGAGCAAGCTCTGATGATGGTTGCGTCTTCTGTACCCATTTTATCATTTCATTTTTTTTACTTCAAAGAATATTCCAAAAAGTAAGGTTGGAGATGAATAGGTTGCTTCCTGGCCATTGGCTCTTGCCTTTGTTAGTATTTGGGAATGTCTGCTCATAACTCACTGTCAGAGCATTCCCTCTGCCTCCTGTTTCTCTAACTCCCAATGACTTTCATGTCACCCCGAGCTCTGGCCAGAGTCCTGGCCTTTGTTATGAAGTCCAACCCTCTGCTTGAGTTTCATTCCTAGTTCTCCCCTCTCTCCTCTCTCTGTCATTCTTTCAGTGCTTTTGCTATTTTACTTTTCACTTTCGGCACTTCTGCCTTGCTCCCTTACTAACATAAGCCCTGGAGAGTAAGTGTCCTCTGGAGAATCCCCAGACCCCAGAGAACTCTTACTTGGCATATAGTCAGCACTTAGAATGTGCCTGTTAAATTAAGACGGTTCATGGGGGATGGTGAGATTAGCTGATGAGTAAAATGCCGGGTTGCAAATCTGGTGATCTGAGTTTGATCCCAGGAAGCCCATGTGGTAGAAGGAGAGAACTGATTTGTCACATATACTTTGCTCTCTCTCTCTCTCTCTCTCTCCTCTCTTTCAAATAAAAAAACCAAAATATTTTTACAAAGGAATGACCATGGATAAATGTGTATATATATATCAGTTTGTCAAATTCACTCTTGGTGTTTAGCTGTAACAACAAAAATAGTGTCTTAACTATTCTACAGAAACTTGAATTTCTCAGACATGTTTGCATCTGATTTACTGAAAAGCAAAACATTCAAAATGTGCAGAGAGTAGCAGAAGTCCACTTGGGATTCCAAGTGAGTCAAAATTTGGGGGTTGCTGCAAAACCAACTAAAAGTAGGAATCTACATACCAAAAGAAATCTCCATATAAATGAAAAACACATTAAAGACCCAGATCAAAAGCCTGAGGGGGCTTAGGAAGAGAAATCAAGTGGTTTGCAATCTCACTTTCTCTCCCAGGACACTTTCTGACCTGTGGGCCATTTTTCTAACTTCTGGGACTCATTATTATTTTTTCTAGGGGATGATGACTTCTCCCCCTTTCGTCACTTGATCATTTTGTTAGTGTTCCTTCCTGTCATTTGCTTTGAGATCTTCAAGCTGTGGTGCGTCACTTGTAATGAGGTAGGGAAGGCACATGGGCTCCTGCGAAACTTTTCATTATCGTTAAAACTAATACAGTGGAGTTGCGCCCTCTCCTGGGGCTCCCCCAAAGCCATTGCTACCACCAGTAAATATTCATAAATCTGCTATCATGGAAATTAAATAGATAACCTAAAAATTGCTTTGGGGGCATAAAGAGGGCTCCAAAGAATGAACTAGGAGAATGCACTTCATTTGCAGAGTTGGAATGAATTGAGTGTCCGTTTTGTCTGCAGATGACAGACTCCACCAGATCTGGGAGAAGAATCCAGAGAAACTTATTACATAGTGTCCAGGGGATATATGCAGGGTGATGATGGGATGGGGAGGAATTTCTGTCTGCACGAGAGCAGGTGACTAGTGGCAGCTTCCTGGGCATTCTCTAGGGGAACGTGGACTGGTGGCACTGGTGGCATTTTGGGAATCATTTTCTTCACAAATTTTGACTTTTCCTGTTAAAAGATTTTTATTAGGCCAATATACATTTATGGAATGACTCCAGAGGCAGAGAAACCCTCTCTATATAACACAACCCAACTGTCGGTCGCAGTCACTCCTTCCTAGTGCCGATGTCTGTGCAGTGACTCTATGCTGTTGCAAGACAACACTCAGACACACGTGGAGAAAAGAGGAGATTTATTTATGTTCCAGAGGGGAGACATAGTCCATTAAGGTAGAATCCCAGAGCAGAAGGCATGGCGCATGGCAGAAACTGGAGGCAACTCAGAGAACTGCAGCCATTAGGAAAGCCGAGAGAGCAAACAGAAACCTTAAGCAGCCTGCTGGAGCCGCTTACTAGTGGAAGCAGGGAGAAGCTACCAAGCCTCAAGGCCCCACCCCCTGCAACATGCTGTCCTCCAGCAAGGCTCCACCTCCTAAAGTTGCCATGACCATCTCAAACATTAACATCAGCTGAGGATGCAAACACAGGAGCCCCGTGGGAGACAGTTCATGTTCAAACCATGATAGTAATGCACCCAACCCAACTCAACCCACCCAAACTAACCGAAGCAAATGAAACACAAGTTCAGGAAGGCCCCACCTGAAAAGTGTTGCTATATGAGGGACTTCTGGTGGGGCCATTCTGTCAGGGCACATGTGGCTGTGCTATTGCGCTCTCCCTCCTCTCCTGTGATAGTTAACCCTGGGTGTCAACTTGACACACCTGGCATTAACTAAGATCAGCTGAGACCACCTGAAGAGATTATCTGGATAATACAGAGATCAGCCGTAGGTGCAATTAGAACCTCCCTAGATCTCATTGGAACTGCCCAGTAGTGGACCAGATAAAAGGAGTCACAGAACAGAAGATGGAGAAGAAGAGAGAGACTCTCCAGGAATACTTTGGCCACGTGGATATGTGCTGTGACTTAGCCTGCCTACAGCTTCAGCCGCCAGCCATGTCACCTCCGCCGTGAAAAACTATCTCCCCTCTGGAACCATAAGGTGAATAAATTCCCTTTTCTCCCTTAGGTTATTTGACTTTGGGTGTTCTTTCACAGCAATAGTTAAGAGTAACTTTCACATCTCTTCCTTTTGTTAACACCTTATGGCAAGTGGAGGCTCTTGGGTCAGGGCAGAAAGACTTAGTGGATCTGATGAGTTGATGAAGGTGGTATGTTGAGCGGGAAGTAGTTTCTAGAGACAGACTTCTGTTCTTTGGAATCACTTAAGGGAGAACTATGATGTAGGAAGTTAAATGCATCAGCAACATTTGTAGTTATGGAATATCAAGGTCAGGAAGAAAGAAAAAAAAAGAGCCCGTGAGGGCCCTCTTGTCGCTGACTTCACAGGAGCTAATTCTTAGGGTTATTAGCTGCCTCAATTTACAACGCTATATAGTCTTGAACACCAAATGCTCATTATCCAAAATTAAAGAAGCGTGGAGCTGAGCTTTGAATTCCATTTAGATAATAGATTTGGGAACATGCTTCCTATTGTTAAGATTTACCTGACCTTATAGCTAACTCAGGTTTCCACTGGGCATGGAATTCCAATAATAATACTTTGACCCATGAGTGTGAGGGAGCTAAGGAAACCCCCTTTGTTGATTTTCATGGTGGTGTCTATTAGCAGCCTAAACTGTTAAGCAGGTGAGGGTGGGGTGGAATCCTCAGTCTCTGCTCTCCTCCTATTTCTATGGTCTCAGGAGTTTTTTTTTTTTTTTTCTTCTTCACATTTATAGTTGATTTAACTCAAAGACCAATTTAAATTCTACATTATTGAAGTCATTTCATTACATCAAAAGAACCCAAGCTGGTAGCACTGAGCGTTTAGAAGGAGTTTCCATATCGATCTACATGAAAGGCCTCTAGAAGCAGATGTGCTCCTGAGGGTATTCACGGATGCACATACTTCCCTCCCTGAGAGCACTCAGAAGACAGATACCACTAATAGAAAGCCCAACCTGCTGTCCTGTCCTTAGGTTTATATCCAACTTGCTCTCCTTGGCCAGGGAAGGAGCAAGGGAACAAAAGCATCCTTAGTTTCAAAGGGCTGACAATAGTTTAATGGGTGTTAAGGGTTGATTGTGCCCCCCAGATTCATATGCTCAAATCTTAGTTCCTAGAACTTCAGAATGTGGCTGGGTTGGAGACAGGGACTTTAAAGAAATGCTGAAGGTTAATAAGGTGATCAATTGGTGTGGGCCCTACTCCAGTATGTCAAACATTGTAAGAAGATACCAGGACAGGCACACAGAGGGATGACCTTGAAAAGACAGGGCTGTCCAAGGCTAAGGAATGAGGCCTTGAAGTAAATTGGCCAACACCTTGGCCTTCCAGCCCCTAGAGTTGGGAGGAAATTAGTTCACCAAGTGTATGTTGGTTGTGTTTTGGCAGCTCCAGTGAGATACTGCAGTAGCTTTTCAGAAGTCAGAGTGTAATAGTTACTCTTAACTGTTGCTGTGAGAGAACATTCAAAGTAAGCGACTTGAGGGAGAAAGGGAGATTTATTCAACTTCTGGTTCCAGAGGGGAGAAATAGTCTTTCAGGGCGGAGGCGACGTGGCTGGTGGCTGGAGCTGGAGGAGGCTGTGATAGTTAATCCTGGTGTCAACTCGACACATCTGGCATTAAATAAGATCAGCTGAGACTACCTGAAGAGACTATCTGTCTAATACAAAGACCAGCCCTAGATCTGATTGGAACCTCCCAGTGGCAAACCAGATAAAGCAACCATAGAACGGAAGACTTGGAAGAGGCCTACTGGACTGAGCAGCTCTGGGCCCTCAGGATGTTTGCAGAGACTTAGCCTGTGTAACTGTTACTCGTGACTATTGTTGTGAGAAAACACCCAAAGTCAAATAACTTAAGGGAGAAAAGGAAACTTATTCACCTGAGGGTTCCAAAGGAGAGATACAGTCTTTCACGATAGAAGCAGCATGGCTGGTGGCTGAAGCTGGAGACAGGCTACATCCCACCCATCCGAGAGGCTAGTGGGCTTCCTGGAGAGTCTCTCTTCTTCGTTCTGTGGTTCCTTTTATCTGGTCCACTATCAATGTATTGATCTGGGTAGTCTCTTCAGGTGGTCTGACAGCTGATTTTAGTTAATGCCAGGTGTGGTCAAGTTGACACCCAAGATGAACTATCATGCAGCGAAAGTTCTGGTATTGGCTTGTAGGGTTGAGGATAGGGTCAAATGCAGAATCCTGGAGAAGCCTGGCTCATGACATGACTTTCTGGTTGTGTTCCTATCCCGTTTTCTTTCCCCTTCCAAGCCTGGCTACAAGTATGTGTGAAGAAAATCCCCTTCATTACGTATGGGCTTGTCACAGCGCTTCTTTAATGAGAGCAAGTGGCAGTTCTAGGCTGTCATATGCACGGTGATCGGCTCCCATGGATCCTTTCTGAAATCCAGGTCCGGTTCTGTCAGCAACCTCTGGTGCTTTCATTTCAATTTCTAACAAACTCACATCCCCTGGACTTTATGCTTTAGCCAGACAAATCACTCTCCTCCTTCACGTGTGTTCAGATTTCACAGGCTTCTAGCCCTCGGTCTTCCCTGTGTTACTTCAAAATTATTTTTGTCTTCATATTACCATATTTTACCAAATACTAGAACTTTTGCTGCATGATAGTTAATCTTGGGTGTCAACTTGACCACATTTAGCATTATCTAAAATCAGCTGTCAGACCACCTGAAGAGATTACCCAGATCAATACATTGATAATACAAAGACCAGCCCTAGATCTGATTGGAACCTCCTTCGTTTAATTACTCCTCAGCCTGGATTTTTTTTTTTTATTAAAAATTTAATTATACATTTTAACATTTTTTACCAGTTCCCTCCCTCCCCCCTCTTCCCCCTCCCCTTCCCCCAGTGCTTCCCCCCCAATTCCCAGAGAGTCCTTTATTGTGTACGCCTAACTCTCCACTGGGTCCTCCTCTCCGATGACATATAAGGACCCAGTGGCATTTCCATAAGCCCTTTCTCTTGTTCCCCTTAAGCATAAGATCACTACTATGGCTGTCAATCCCTTGCCTCCAGGGGTCTCGGTGCCCTTAACAGATGCTAGACTTTATGAGGGCAACAGTGCGCTGGACATTGCGCAGGGCATGCAAAGTCCCATTATGATTGCTTTGGCCCCAACTATTGTTGAGAATCTTGCAAATCGTTGCTCCTCCCATCCTTTTGCTCTTACAATCTTACCGCCCCCTCTTCCGCAAATGTCCCTGAGCTCCAGGATGGGGAGAGATTAGGCTGTCCTAGTTCTATGTGATTGATATAGAGTCTCTGAAGTTCTGGATTGTGGTTTGTTGATTTTCTTTTGCAGTTTTGCTGCTCCTGCAATTCCCTTCACTCCATTCTGCTGGGCACTGTATGTCACCCCCTGGCCAGAGACAAAAAGCTGTTAAACTGGAGTCTTGTTGTAATAGCACATTCAAGGGTAGATGTAATAAGAGTAGGAAACCTCACTGAGGGAGGGGTCCATCACCCATTTGCAAAATGATTACTTTTTATCTGCTAGACTATATGCCCTCCCCTTCTGGTGAGATCAGGAAAGAACGTCTCAGCCTGGATTTTATTTTATATTTTTTAGTGGTGCTGTGGATTGAACTCAAGACCACACACATGCCAGACACGCTCTGTCACTGAATTATGTATGCCCCACCCCTCAACCTAAAATGTTTGGAGCACATTTTTGGGGACAGACTCACTAACCACTATTGATGGTTTTTACTATTTTTTTAATTTATGTTTAACTTAGACCATTACTTTAAGATTTAAACCCATTTTTCTTCCTCTTCTTATTCCTCCTTCTCTTCTTTTGGCTTTGTGACTATGAGAGAAAGATGGTAAAAGTTTTCCCATCTAGGACTCCTTTAAATGTCAGATTTGCTATAAAATCGAGTGCTGATCTGTTTCCCAGCTCTGTATTCTGCATTTTTTGAAATTCTTCTCTAGCTGTATACAGTTTTCAAAAGTATATTTTGTTATGTATTACAGAGAGCATATATATTATTTATTTTATGAGGTAGAGAGAAGGTATGCATATGCATGCCATGGCATACAAGTGGTGGGACTTTTAGAAATTAGTTCTGGGCTGGAGAGATGGCTCAGGGGTTCAGCCTCTACCTCACAAGCAATCCATGATGATTCCCAGAATCACCCTTGGGCCTCCACAGGGACACACAGTACCTTCTGATATGCGTGTTTGCGTACACACTCACATTAAAGTAAGAGTCAGTTCTCTCCTTCTACCATGTTGACCTCTGGGGAGCGAACAGATCACTAGATTTGCACGCAGGCACCTTACCTATCTATCTCATCAGATTTGCTTAATTTTAATTATTATCACCAAACCTTCTTTTTATTAAAAAAGTCCCATGCAGAAATACCTTATTCCATTGCTTCTAGAATGCAGCATTTCTTTTCCCACCTTAACATATTAAGTTCTGTTACTTAGCAGAATTCAGCTCAAAACCGATGATATCTTACCATTTTAAATGGCAGAACTATTTTTATTAGTGATAATCAAAATGAAGGTATATCTTGAGTGATCAAAAAAAGGCAAGAGGAATCAGGACTAAAGAGACAAACAAGTAAAATATGTAATTTTATGAGGTTCCAGAATTTTAAAAAAGCACATATTTTCTTTTTGATAAGAGGGGAAGTTAAAATGAACTATATATTAGTTTGTTCAAACTGTCATAACAAAATAGTACAAATCTGTGACTTAAACAGCAGAAATTTATTCTAACAGTTCTGGAGACTGGACAGCTGAAGTTCAAGTTTCCTGCAGGGGTTGGTTTCTGTTGATGGTCTCCTTGCCCTGCTTCCATGGCTTTGATAGAGAGAGAGAGAGAGAGAGAGAGAGAGAGAGAGAGAGAGAGAGAGAGAGAGAGAGCAAAGCAAAGCCAGCTGGAGAAAGCTCTCTCGTGTCTCTAATCCCCTTGGATCAAGACCTCAACTCTGTCTAATTTCACTTCAATTACCTCTGAAAAGTCCAAAAACAAGTCACATTAGGGGAGGAAACAATTCAGTTCATAGCACAAGACATTGGAATTTAGGGAGGAAACAATTCAGTTCATAGCACAAGACATTAGATACATCTGTAGTTGCAATGTTAAATTTCTTCCATGTGACAATGGTATTTTTCAGGAGTTTGTCCTTTGTTTTCAGGAGACTTGCTCTTTGGCAGAGATTAGGTGGATGATGTCACAAGGGCTCCCTACAGCTTACTTGCCCTTTAGCAAAAAGTACATTTGTGTATGTATACTATCCGATGAGAATGTATGCATAGAAATACACATAAATGCAGATGTGTCAAAACTTTAGTAATTGAAGTTACAATGAATTTAGGTAAAGAGGAAGAGGATGATTATTGTGCTACTATTTCAGTATTATGTTTCATAGTTCTCAAAATAAAAAGCTGGGGAAACAACATGAAAACACAATGATGGGCTCTCATCATTGAGAACATCTCGTATTCAATAGTGTTTGATGTTGCGTTAGAACAGAATTTTGTAAATTGTGTTATTGGCTTGTTCTTCAGTTTGGGCCCCAGATTCAGGACCAAGATAGTCATAGCAGATCCACCAGTTCAGAGAACATATTTAGAATGTGTTTGTTCTTGAGAAAATATTGGTTACATGTTCTACAAACATAAAAAGCTGAGTAACGGTAATCCCAGTTTTGCAGATCATTGTGAAAATTGGTTGGTCACTGAAGAAACACCTCCTGAGATAGGGTTAAGCAGGGCTAGTCTGGGGCAATGGACTACTAATGGTGAAGTCTTCCTTCTCGTTGGATGGGGACTGAGAGGAGAGAACATGCTGAATTTGAAATCTTATGTTTGCATGTAATCAAGGCCTCTTTTCAATAAATTTTCTAAGTTTTGTAATGTGGGAACAGAACTCATTAATATACATACTAAATTGGTAATTTTCCCTTTTTATGACTAACTCTCAGCCCCCTCTTTTCCCTTTTGCTTTTTCCTTTGACAAATCTCTTCATTACAGCAATTCTGAGCTCAAATCTTTGGGACACCTCATGGAGAGGGAACATCATTCTTTACATGTGGGTATTTTTTTGTCAGTCTCATTTTCTTCTCTAGTTACTCACCAACAGGGCTGATTCAGGCACAGAGTTCCCACTGACTTTAAAGGGCTCTAATGCAAAGCGAGAAACAGGTTCATAGAAATTTCCAATACCCATCAAGATGGAGTGAAGTGCATTGCAGGAGCAGCAAAACTGAAAAAAAAAATCACCAAACCATAATCCAGAACATCAGAGACTCTATATCAACCACCTAGAACTAGGCCAGCCTAATCTCTCCCCATCCTGAAGCTCAGGGAAATTTGCAGAAGAGGGGGCGGTAAGATTGTAAGAGCACAAGGATGGGAGGAGTAATGATATGCAAGATACTCCACACAAGTTAGGACCAAAGCAATCATAATTGGACTTTGCATGCCCTTCACAATGTCCAACACACTATTGACTCCACAAAGTCTAGCATTTGCTAAAGGCACTAGGATCCTGGGAGGCAAGGGATTGACAGCCACAGTAGTGTTCCTATGCTTAAGGGGGATACAGGAAAGGGTTCTGGGAAATGCCACTGGATCCTTGCACCTCATTGGAGAGGAGGACCCAGAGGAGAGTTTGGCATGCTCATTAAAGGATGCTCCGGGAAGGGAGGGGGAGGCACTGGGGGATGGGGAGGGAGGGGACCAGTGCACCTGCTAAGTTTGTATGAGTGGAAATAAAAAAAGTTGTAAGATAAAAAAAAAAGATACTCATGAGAGACATAACAACTAATCTAATAAAAGGACTTATAATGTATATTACTTAGTGGTATGTAAAGCATTTTTATGAGTATTATTTTGTATAAGCAAATAACATTTTAAGGTTTTATAAAGCATTTAATAGATTCCAAATTACAATTTTAAGAGATTTAAGAGACCTAAGTTTATGCATATGTACTTTTTAAAGAATATATTTTTTTATTTATTTAAAAAAAAAGAAAGAAATTTCCTAAAGGCATTTTGGATCTATGAAAAGGGTATAGGTAATGTATCTTTATTTATTAAAAAACTGTGATTATTAGCCCTGGAAAAGTGAAGGAGCATTGTGGGTGATTACTAGAGTCTAGGAGAAATAAAGGGAATTGTATAGCAGGTACCAAAATATGATGGAACTCACCTCAGAGTTTAGCAGTTTGATACGCCCAAAGTGGTAGTTGTTTATCCATGTTTTTACTTGGGCTGAGAAGGGTCTGTAGCTCACTTCTGCTGCTCAGTGTCATGAGCACACTGAACTGTTAACCCTGGAAACCTCAAATTCCAAATTTTAAATGTGGATTTCTAATGAATCATACAACCTCTGTTGTTTAAAGCCCAAACCATCATGAGCTAAGCCATCACAAGCTAGAGACCACCTGTATTATTTTCTCTTACTTTATAGAAATTACTGTTTCCCCATTGGCATTCCAGTAGTGCCAAGGAGAATAAATAACTGTCTTGGGTGTAGCTTGTCTTGTGAAAGCTCTAAGACATGAGATGGAAAGTAGAAAAAAGAAGAAAAGCCCTGGATTCCAGTGTGTGGAAAAAGTATAGTGAGAATAAAAGTTTGCTCAACTGCATGATCAAGAAGCATCTCAGAACTCAAAAGAATGAGACTTGCTGGTTAGGATGTAAATGGATACTGCCTTCAATCAAAGAGTGCTCCCGTTCCCACACTAGTGTTCTTTCAATTGGCAAAGGGCCACCTCCATTGCCATATAAGGTAAGTTTTCTATCCAACTGACCATTAATATGCCTTGTACTTTCTTGAGCCTGTGGCTGTGGGGTTCACTGATACTCCTGAATTCACAGGAAGGTATTCTGCACTCTCACTACGGGGAGTGGAGTTTCATTAGCATAGTCGAAGCAGTATTTCATTGGGAAGACATAGCAGCTTTTAAAGAGAGGAATAAATAACTCTTCCCTTGTTTAATAGAGAGAGTGATGTTCATGCTCTGTGTCCGTCTAGTCACTAACTCTTCCCCCTTATCAGGTATAATATATTCCCGTTGGCAGCCTGATTTAATTGGGCTTGTGGTAACTGATTCAATTGAGCACTTTAATTAGGTAATTATTTTGTTATAAGAGCCACTTTCTAGCATGCTACAGAGAGGGAATTTTCCATTTTTCTCAAGCTAAAAATGGAACTTGTATTCTTTTTTTTTTTATTAAATAATAAAGTGGAATAAAAACGAGCAGCTGAAGAATTAGGCTGAGACAGAGCTGTGGAACTAAGAAAAATAACCTTGACTTATATATTGATAAGAGACAAGAGTGTTCCTGAGAGGGAGACGGGAAGCGTCTCAGGATGTGAGTACTGCCACACATGTACCTGCGCTGTCGAATGGAGTGATCGCTCATCCCCTGCCTCAGTCCTGCTAGAGGTGTGGATTTCTTTCTCAAGACCCTGTGCAAGAAAATAACTGCTGGAAAAAGGAAATGAGACATTTTTCATGTTCCTTCATCCTGAGCAAATGTCCGCAAATCTAAGAGCCCTTCCCTCCCAAGCACATTTAATTAATTATCACCCTCTTTGAAAATTTATTATGAAAGTCAGTCATTTATTAACTTCACGGAGAGACTGCCTTGATAGAAGTCCCAGGTTCTGAAAACACTGCCCAAGATGGAGCTCTGGGGATAAAAGCGACCCCCCAAACGCTCACATGCTTGAAACATCAACCTTATTATCGTTCCTTGGGGGGAGGGCAGGAGTGATGTAAATAATCTAAGGACACCTCAGATCCGACAAACAAATAATTAGAGTCGACACTAGAAAAGCCAACGAGACCCTAATTAATTGTTTGCTAATAGCTCTTCTCCATGTATAGACATTAACCCAAATTGGGCCTTAAGCTGTGACAAGGACCGCTGGATAAACATTTTCTCTAAACTCCAGCTTGTACACCAGTGAGCCTCCCAGTCTCACCATTAAACTAGTCTTTCAAAGTTCTTCTTGCCTAATGGGTTTAGGTTAATTCAAAATGGATTCTTCACGAGCTCTTTGTGGAACAGCCGGTTGACTGTCATCGCGTTTTGCCCAGAACTTTCCAGCTTTACCTTTTCAGCCAAGGAGACAGAGCAGAAGGAAGCATTTCTCAGTGAAACTCTCATTTAAACAAAGGATCGCTGGTTGCCAGTGAAGCCTCTCCCAGTGGACCACAAGAATAATGACTATTCTGTTCCAGAAACCCAGGGGTCAGTGAAGGGCTGTGTTCCAGTCATCACTGGGCAATAAACCATCCCCAAACCTAATGGTGCGGGACAGCAAGGATTTTGTTGCCTGCAACAACTTTGTGGGTTGACTGAGCTCAGACAGGGTATTTTTTTTTTTTTCTGTTGCACCTAATGTTGTCTGTGTTAGTCATCTGGGAGTCTGGCAGGGCTGGAGATTCTAGACGAAGGCACTTGGAGCAAGTTGTAGGTACATCTCTGGTCATCTCCAGGGAGCTCAGCAGGAGATGGCCTTTTTTTTTTTTTAAATAAAAACAAAACAAAACAAAAAACCATGGGTCTTTTAAATTTTTTTATTTTACTTTTTTCACTCATACAAACTTAATAAGTACCCCGTCCCCTCCCTCCCTTCGCCCTTCCATGAATCCCCTTGCTCCCTTCCCCCTTTTCCTTTCCTTTTCCCCCTCCCTCCCTTTCTTCCAGTGCCACCTTCCCCCATCCCTGGAGCATCCTTTAGTGTGCATGTCAAACTCCCTCTGGGTCCTCCTCTTTAATGAGGTGTAAGGACTTAGCAGCATTACCTAGAGCTCTTTTTTGTGTTCCCCTTTAATATGGGAACACTATTGTAATCCCTTGCCTCTAAGGATCCTAGTGCCAGTCATTGCACAGGTCATGCAAAGTCCTATTGTGATTACTTTGGCCCTAAAAACCATGGGTCTTTAAAATCGTGGCACCTGGGCTGTTGGAATCAGTAATTCTAGGGGAGTGAGCTCAGTTTAGACCCCCCAGGGCATGACCGTGAAAGCTAAAAAACACTCTAGCAGGTGGAGTGTCTATCTGGAGACATGGTCAGGGAGCCATTTTCAATTAGCTACTTAAAGCATCCCATCAGAAACCAAGATGCTCTACAAAGCTCCTTCTGGCTTTTTCCCTGTGGCTGTCCTCACAGGTTGTTAGGACATGGCTGTTTGGATGTGAAATGTCCCTCACAAGCCCATGTGTTTGAACACTTGGCTCCCAGCTGGTGGTACTGTTTGCAGTGCTTGCGGAACCCTCAGGAGGTAGAGTCTGGCTAACAGGAAGTACTTGCTGGAGTCGAAATGTCCTTGAAGTTGTATAGTCTAGCCTCACTTCCTGTTCTTTCTCTGCCTAGTGACTGCTGATGCAATAGGAGGAGCTGGCCCCCTGTTTCTGCTACCTTCCCTATTATGATGGTTGCTGTACTTTGGAAACTCTAAGTTAAATAAACCTTTTCTCTCTTAAATTGCTTTTGTCGGTATATTTTATCATAGTAACAGAAGAGAATCTAAGACATAGGATGACTAATTGGAATCAGGGGTAGGCATTTGGGACTGTCTCTTTAAAAAGCTCTTCCAGTCAGTTTTGTTAATTTTCTCTTCTGCATTCCTCAGAGTCAACAGGTAAGGAGGGGGCATCCTAAGAAGTTTTCATCCCAGCTGCTTCTCCTTACTGCTGGGATTGTGATGGTTGCGTGAAGTCAGTTGTCTTGGATTTGGATTCTGGCTCCTTCAATTACTTGCTGTGTGAATCTAGGCAAGAGATGGGAGTGATGAGCCACAGCTTCCTGTGTATAATGAAGTGTCCATTCTAATGCATGGATCGTGAGAATGGAGCTAATGCACACGGGGTGCTGAGCACTGTGCCTGGCTCATAGAGAATGGCCAGGAAGGTGTGGCTACTGTTTCTAAACAAGGAGCGCGTGGAGTTGAGCATGAAGCCATAGCCATACTGGTGAGTCACACTGATAGAAGGCGCTGTCACAAGTCATTCTCCTCCGACTTAGAGCACATGTCACTAGAGCAAATGGATCTCTTGCTTCTTCCGATACTCATGCCATAGTTTGCGCCCCTGCAATCAGGGTTACTTTGGTGCTGAGAAGGGGCTAGAGCTGGGAGGGGTCTGGGCAGCAGTGACTGGAACCAGGCCAAGGAAACATTTTTGCAGGTTCCTTTGTTTCTAACTAAATGTTCTGGTGTCAGAACCCTTTGAGTGTGTGGGCTTGTGGGCTTTTAAACTGTTCTGCAAAGGAAAATGTGTGTGTAAACTATTGGATGCTTTTCAGAAATGAAGGATAGAGATTTCATAAGTTGTATAACCTTGCATATTTTATTTCTCTCGTGTTTTTTAAAAAAATTTATTTGTGTGTGTGTATACTTTGCATATTTTATGTTCTCTCGTGTTTATTTTTATTTTATTTATTTATTTATTTGTGTGTGTGTGTGTGTGTGTGTGTGTGTGTGTGTGTGTGTATGTGTGTGTGTGTGTGAAAGAGAGAGGGCACTGTGTGTCCCCATGGAGGCGCAAGGGTGACTTCGGAAATTGTCCTGAATTACTTCTACCTCCTTTTTGCTTCACTCTGGGATTTCCCAGGCTCCACTTGCCAGGGCTGGAAGTGGAGGCTGCCACCACTGTTTCTACCTGGCATGTTTTATGTGGGACCTGCGATCTGAACTCAGGACCTTTTGCTTGGAAGACAGAGTCTTAACTTCTGAGCCATCTCTCCAGCCTGTTCTCTAGTGTTTTTTGTTTGCTGTCCACACACTAAATATCTCAGTGTTGGATGAGGGAAACTCACTAAAGGTTTGCCTGTTACAGGGGGTTCTACTCTTCCAGTCTCACTACTTCATCTTAGGACCTTAGAGGCCTTTGCTGGTTTATTGTCTTCTTATCCATTTTCTTCGTGAGTTATCTGAATAACATCCATTCAGTGGTAGTGTTTCCGTGATGCTCAACAGAAGAAAAAGTCCAACCTGTGGGGATACCTGAGCTGTTCTAGGGAAAGGAACAAGTTCCGCTGTAAGTATCTGTGCAGATGCAAACCTTCCTGTGGATGAACTTTCCCACAGTCTGGGGTCATGAGAGGCAGCAGGAAAGATTGTGAGTTGTTTGGATTACTGATTGAAAGGCACACTGTCAATGGACCAGTCAGGACTGAAGCCATAATTATCAGTACATCACTGTCCTGTAACCATCAGTGCTAAACTAGGGGAAAGAAGGTGTTATTTATCGAGTCTCTAATGCCCCAACAGTGACATTCGTCAACCACCACTCCTCTGGGATTATCTGAATGATTGGGAATTATGACTCAAGTGAAGAAGTTATATACATTTTTTTTTCTGGAAGGAAATTATATACATCTTTATATGGAGTATTAAAACTTTTTTTTCTTAAAAGCAAACATTTACAGAACTCTTAAAAGACTTGCTTCATGCATACTCACAGGATTTCAGCTGGTGAGGCAGGTGTGTTTCTCATTACTGATGCAACAAATATTTATTTAGCACCTTCTATGCCAAACACTGTCTTAAGGTGTTGGAGCTGTCTCTGGGAAGAAGAGCAGATGGGGCCCCGCTTTTCCTGTTGGTCTCGTATCCTATTAAGAGAGGACAGACATAGTTCAAAAATAAATGACACAAATTCTTGTGTGCCCAAGAACGAGCCAAGGTTTTTGTGATGGAGTACTGTCCATGAGTCTGTGAGATGAACAGAAACTTTGGCCGATAGTCAATGTGGGATTGGGAGCCTGTAAAATTATCTCTGAGAAAATGACACTTGCACTGAAGTTGGGCATAAATAAACAAATGAAACTAATTGGGCTTGTATTCCCATAGCAAAACAGTTATTGCCTTCTTATCTTTTATTATTTGGCCATCTGCAGTACTCTATGCAGCCTTTCTGAATACCCAGATACGACAATGAGTTTAATTTCTAGGTATTTTAACCAGACTTCCAAAATCTAAAATAAGAAAGCACAATGGGGCCAGAGGGATGGCTCAGGGGTTAAGACTGCCTCACAGGCAGAAGATCCTAGTTCGGATCCTAGGACCCATGTAAAAATGATGGGCAGAAATGGCATCAGCCTGTACTTCCGGCTCTGGTGGGCAAAGCCTGGGATATCCCAGAGTAAAGCAAAAAGGAAGTAGAAGCTAGGATGATTCCTGAAGTCACTCTTAGTCCTGCACAGAAACATACAGTACCCTCTGATATATATATACACACACACACACACACAAAAGAAAGCACAATTTATCAAAAGACATTTTCCCTCCTGGTTGCTAACTTTTTAGTTTATTTACTCACTTGCCCACTCATGCTGTGAATGTCTGTCCATCCATCCATCCAAACACATATTTATCAAGTACCTGCATGTGCCCAGTACTGTGGTAGAGAATGGGGCACAACAGCACAGAATGAAGTCATGGTTCATTGACAATAGTTGTCACCAGGCTTCTATTCTATTCTGCTCTTCTTCGTGCCTTCCCTGGTACTGTGTCTATTAATTTTCACATCTGTCTTCTTCCTAAGATGCAGTTCTTCAGTCAGGGACCGTGCATTTTTTATGTTTGTGTTCTCAGTGCCTAATTGGTGATGGTCACATTTAAGAGGTACCTAAGTGTATTATTATTACTGAGTAGCACAATGCTAAATGGCAGATGAATGATTGCTATTACTGCTTAGGCTAAAATTGACGCATCCTGAGGATGCAGTAGTGTGAAGTACTGACACCATGCTGAAAGGAAGCCGATGAGACCTCAGGCACCTCCTGTCCCTCAGCCATGTATTTTTCCTTTGTGCCTCAGGTCCTGAAGAAGCGGCCATTGTCCTGCTTCTTGGGAAGATGAATGACACCAGAAACACAAAGGGATCTTGTCTCTTGGACCAGTGTTGCAAGCATCCAGGTTTCCAATTCTTACGGCAGCCTGCGAGCCAGCGTGTCTTCATCACACCACACCATGTCGATTCTTTAGTTTTCACAAGTCTGTAATGAAACGGTCAAAAGTAAAAAGCATTTAAACTTTTCCCTAAGTTTTGGAAATAATTTCTATAAATTTCACAGTTAAGTTCTTGTAAAAAGAAAAAAATGACTGCTGTAGCAGAGTGAATGAAGTACCTCACCCAGATCTCTCGACTCTCAAAATAGACTTGTGAGATTCAGATGTAAAAGGGGCCATGATTTCCCCTCTCACAGGTGCAGTGCAAATCAAATGATTTCCATTTGTTTTTCGTGTCATTTTATCTGCTGCAATAGCTTTATTGTATCTTTGTGCTTCCATCCCTCTTCACTTGAACTACTCTTCCTGAGACTTTCCGCAGTTCTTCATTGAGAAGTAAACTTATAAATTACCTGACAGTAAAGTCAGGAGATAAGTAAATCACCACCCGGTCTGATCACAATATCAAAATGTTTGTGATATGTCAGATCTCTAACAAGTCAATTGCTTCTGAAAAATGTGTCTGCGCTCCACACTGAGAACAGCCAAGTCGTGCCATGAACTTCAATCTCAGGAAGAGCAAAGCTACAATGTTTTGGAAGTCCAAATTATGTGAAGCTAGGTGAACAAAGGATTTTTTTAAACTCTTGTTTCATAGTTTAATTTTCTGTAGAATAGAACCAAGTTTGCTGTGTTCTGTTACTCCAGGAGGCAATGTAAAATACGTCCTGACCTTTATTTTCCAAGGCCCTGAGTCAATCACATTTTTTCCCCTCAAAATTACCAGGTCCTAAGGATGCATCTGTGTGTGTGTGTGTGTGTGTGTGTGAGAGAGAGAGAGAGAGAGAGAGAGAGAGAGAGAGAGAGAGAGATGCATGTATATACATTTATAACTACATATAAATCAGCCTGTAATCTGAAAGTTCTTTATTAGACTTAAATTAATGGCTGTATTGTTCCTGCTTATGTTCAGTTTTTTTTTCTCATTGAGGTTAAACTGGGATGGAAGTCTTGGAGCACAACTTGTGAACCTCAGAAGATATAAATAAAGCTCATAATCCAATGATTTTTAAGAATTGTTTGAACATTAAAGCTGAGCAAACATTCCCAAATCTGCTGAGTTACTGCTCACTGAGTCCCAAGGAAGTGCCTAGGGCTACCAATTTCCAGATGAAAAAGTGCATGCTAAGAGGACTGATCTGGCCCATTGGGTTTAGAAACATACTTGTGAGACTGATTAGAACTGGTCTTTTAGTCAAAGGCAGTTTGCTTTTTTTAAAAAGTACTTTATTGTTTTGTGTATGAGTGTACCTGTGTACATGTGCATATATGTTTGTATATGTCAGAGCTAAAGTAGTGTGAGAAGAATATAAAGTATGACCTGCTATAAATCCTGTAAACTATAATAACCAACTTAACAAGATGCAACTATTAGTGCAATAGTGGCATGACTGTTATAGGTGCAATCAAATGAATTCTATTTCGATTTGAGGCTCACTCAGCAGAAGGGAACTCAAACCAGGTAAACCTAGCTAAAAGCCAAACATTGAGCAGATCTTAAGCTCAAGAGGAGAACTTACTACTATTTCCTAGTGGACATGGCAACAGACTGTCTTATAAACACTTATCTATAAATCTGTAGATTAGCACAGTTCTCAGCCTTTATCCAAGATACATCTTTCTTCAATAGACAGTGGCGAAAACAGAATATCACAATTGGTCAAAGTGCTGAGAATAAGTGATTGTAGAATACTCAACCCTAGAGAGAACATCCAAATCTGCTCTCTTCTCCATGCCCCAAGATTAAGGGAGCATTGCTGAAGAAGGGTCAGAAAGAATTTAAGAGTCAGAAAATAGGGAAAGTATCATCACACAGGTCCTCCTGGACATAAAGACTCTACATCCATGAACTCACTTCAGTTGTGTTCACCTGTGCAAAACCTACACAAGAATGTGCCCATCACATTGCATCAATGGATGACAGAAGAACCCATGTTGCTCCACCCCTCTCATTGAGTGAATGTTGATGACTAATGCTGGATGAAGAAAGGGTAATCACATGCTGCAGGGGCATTGCCAATGATATATCATCTGGTGATATATCATCAATGATGTATATATGCTAATACAAACAGCCTTCAATAGGTCACACAAATAAGAAAAGACATACAAGCAGGAGAGAAACTTATCTGGAGGCGAATTCTCCATGTGAGATGGAGGGGAAATGAGGCAGGTAACATGGGGAGGAAATGACAAAAATTCATTATATGAAACTGCCAAAAAATTAATTTTCACTTATTTATTGAGTGGATGTGTATATGAAGATTAGAGTTGAAACAATGTGAGAAGAATACACCATACTGAGTGAACAAGTTGAATAAAAGCATGATCATGGGATATAGTATAAGGAGTATTCAGGAAAACATAGCTAATCAGTAGCTCTAGAATGTAAAATATAAGAAAGGAAATGATTGGAAAGGTCTCATCATAGAAAGCCTTTACTGACAATATTTAGAAGTTGCAGTTTGGTTTTGCAAGATGCCTTATTAGGTAAAAATGCTTGCTCCAAGCCTGTGGGCCTGAGTATATGGCCGTGGAGGTCAGAAGACAACCTATGGGAGCCAGTTCTCTCTTTCTGTCATGTGGGTTCTAAAAATTGAGCTCAGGTGTCAGATTTGGCAACGAGTGCCTTTATCTGATGAGCCATCTTGCCAGTCCCAAAAGATGTTTTCTTCTATACAAGTTCAAAAATGGTTGAAGACAACACTCCTGGTCTTTTCCAAATAGTGTGTGACTGGTGATTTGAGACAGAAAATGAACCTATCCCCCCCCCCCAGACTTGAAAACAAAGCATAACAGATACTCTTTCTTTCCTTCACATTTCTCATCTGTACACTCCAAACTCACAACTGTCACCCACCCATACCCACCCCCTACACACAAACACACACATACACATGCACCTCTGTGTATATAGAGTGACATATGTACAAGTAGCCCCACCAATTGAAAGAACACTCTTTTAAATTTAGGAATGAATTTGTATGGATGAGAATTTATGAACAAAATTAGAAATGTTTAATCTGGACAAGATTAAATGGCTGCAAGAATAATTTGCTACTATAGCTCTTATTGCTTCCTATTTTAGACACTTTTTCCCCAACATACAAACAGTACTATTTTGGGGGGTTGTCTTTCTTACTAATGATTGTTGTTTTTTTTTTTGTCCATATATACCATTAGACGAAATTGACTACTCTAAAAGATTAGGCCCATCCTGACATCTCTATTTCAGCTCTCAACACAAGGTGAAGGCCAACAAGCCTTTGATGGGTATCGCTGTGAGAGAGGCAGATTTGTAATGCCTTCTCTTTATAGCCTCCATTATCATTTTTCTCCTACAATGAATCAGATCATCTTAGATCTCATTAGCCAGCCCTCCCAATGGCTTGGTCGGCTTCAAATGGATTGCTAGCTGCAGATCATGCATGCTCAAATATCTCATCAATTCCACATAATTCCCCTAATTGAGAAACTTGTTCTTTCATTGCGTCCTCAAAAAGCAATTTCCTAATGACTTATTAAAATCACGCCATTTGCCAGCCTTTTAAGAAGTCTCACTTTTGCATGGTGTCATGATATAATTAGTAACACAGCAACAGTGATTAAGCTGAATACGAATTTGAGCCACCCGCACAGCCTTAACACAGTCCTGTCACTTGGGGAATGGGGTTTTCATCATTCCTTGATGCCCGAATGCCACAGTCATATCTAGATCTTGGGATTACCTTGAAATGTTGATTTCAGACTCTGGAAACCATGGCAACAGTTGGTTCAAATGAATCCCAGAGATTTAACAACCAAGATTTTGCTGTTGAATTTCTTTGCTTCTTCCATTTAACCCCTTGGTTCACAAAACTCAAGGGAAAATAGTTGTAGGCAGACTTCGTGCAAATGTGTATATTCTCCATTCTGTAGAAAAGGGCAGAACACAGATATAATTATCTTACCAGCTGAAAATGGAAGACTGATGAGGGTCCACAACTGGTGACTGGTAGTAAGAAAACAATATACTATTGTAATTCATCCCACAATCTGGTCCAGGCTTGGAAATTACCCTTCTTGTATTTACTTGGAAACCAAGCAACTCCAATTCTATTGAAAACAAAATCACATTTTTTTTTTTTTTTTGCATTTGTCTCTCTTCTCCCTTCTTCCTATTACTACATCCCTAATATAGCCAAGAATCCTGGCTTTGCTCTGTCACCTTTCCAGTTGACCCTCATGTCTGAATGATTTTGCTCACTAAAATCCTGTGGTGGCTCCCAGAGTCAGGAAAAAATTACATTTTTTGAAAGCATGAATATAAACTGCTCATGCAACAAATTGACAAAACCTCCCCTTCGAGTTTATTTCTCTAACTTCTCTCTGTGGCTTCCTCTCCTTCTAGACAAAAAATCACTATTTTCTGAACAAAGTCTGCTCTTTCCTTTGTATTTTCTCTGTTCCCCTGGATATCTATCTGGTGCCTGCATATCCTGGCTTGTTTTTGATATCCATTTGATAGGCTCAAATGTCTTCTAAAATTCTCTGATACCCTTCTTCCTTCTTCTGCCCCACCAATCTCCATCCATATTAGCATTGCTCTGACATTACCTTTCACTTTAATTCATTATGTATTCCTATTTTTTCCTGCTCTACTGCTGTATCATGAGCTGTTTAAAGGTTGGAAACTTGCCATAATATATATATATATATATATATATATATATATATATATATAAATATATGTATATATATTACCATCAGTATTTCGCACAGTTCTTGGCACATGATAAACTCTTAGTGTATTTATTGATTTGAATTGAATTTTTGCTAAAAACGAATTCTATGTCCATTCTTCACTGAAATAGGTGAAGAAAATGACAAGGAAGTAAAAAGCTTGATTTTTCTTCTGTCTTCTAAGAAGCAATCTTTCTGGTCAGTCTAGCTCCAACATATCCCTCATAGCATTCAATGGTATGTGGATTCCCCCTCTTTTGGACCTCTTTTAGACTACGGTTTGAAAATAACTCCAATAAACGCACCAGAAGATCAAAGCAGAAGTTAGGGAAGCATAAAGAGGAAGTCCAGGCTGGTGTTTCAGCGCCAGGATGGGATTGCATGCCTCCAGGGCCTCTGCTACCTCGCGGACTCATGACTTCTCTCTCTTTCTCTTTTTTTTTCCAACGTCCTTGACAAACACAAATCATTTCTTCACAGTCCATTACATTCAACAACCCCCTCAGACCCTGTGGAGATTCATGTGCCTTGTCCTCTTTGGGAAAAATCTGAGTTTATTTTTCCTTCTTACATTTCTGATACCTCATGGCAAATAGGTAAGTTAATGTGGTCATTTGAGATCAGTAGGCAGTCATGCTCCATTACCAGTTATCTGATCTCCAATAGCATCTAAAAATAGAAGCGATTAAACTCCAGGGTTATATTTTTCCCCCTTGAGAACCTTCTTATATGTACTTATTAAAGGGTCTCAGTCTCTTCACCCTGAAATCCCCAGCACCATGTTGACCCATAGCAAGGCCAGAAAATTGTCCAGTGGTAGCAGGAGCTTCACTGCAAGCTCTTTTGTTTGGGATGCTTTGACGAAAGACAGCCAGGGAAGAGTAGGCAAAGCAGATTCTGCTTCCAGTTGGGGCCGAGGCTGAAAGACTTGGAGATGCTTTTGCTTCCCTTTCGTTCTCGAAGCTCCACTAACTCTCAAAGCCACTCTTTCCTACTACTTCTAAACCTTCCTGCTCTTGGGTGCTATTACATTTATTTAAGTATTTTTCAGTTATTTCTCGAGTTCAATCTGTTGTTTCTTTTTAAATTCTGTTAGAATACCTAAGGCTATCTGTCAGGATAAATAAAGATAACAACCTTAGTAGATTAACACAACAAAATTCTATCTTTTTCTATTTTCTTTTTTTCCCACTGGTATCAACAATGTCTCTTTTATTTTTGTTGTTGCTGTTGTTATAGCACCGGGGATTGAACCTTTGGCTTTGTTCATGCTAAGCAAATATCCTACCACTGAGTTATCGTCTACATCCTTGTTTTTGTTTTGGTTTTAGACAGTATGTGATGGTTAATACTGAATGTCAACTCGGCAGGATGTGGAATTTGGGAAGATTACCTAGATTAGTTAATTGAGGTAGGAAGACCTATCCAAAATGTGGGCAGTACCATTCTGTGGATTGAGGTTCTGGACTGCATAAAAGGGGAAGGCAAGTTGTCTACCAGCATGAAACTCTGTCTGATTCCTGATTGCAGATGCAGTGTGACCAAATGCCTCATGTTCCTGTAGCTATGCCTTCCCCACCATGAGCCAAACAAATTTTTCTATCTCTAAGTTGTTTTTGTTAGGTAGTTTGTGGTAGCTATAAGAAAAATAACCAATACATAAAGTGTCTATAGTGATTTCCAGCTCACAAGCCTTTTGTTCCAAGTGTAATGGAAGTACAGGTATACATCCCATGCTGGATGCAAATGTATTTCAGTGTAATTTAGGATGAAGAGAAGAACTGACAGCCACAATCCTAGACACATTGCTAAGTAGTGGTAATCAATGATGAGCAAGAATTAATGCTTAGGGTTAGAAGTTCATACATAGTCCTGGGAGCCGTAGATATATAAACAGAAAATCAAATACAATATGGTGTTAGTAAGTTTATTCTCCTCCATAAGTGATGCCAAAGCCTCACATTAACTAGAAACATCTCTACATTTCGAAAATGGCTAACTTATCTTCATTTCGAAGATGGCTAACTGAGGCACTGCTGTGTGAGGGACTTATTCAGAGTTGTATTGTAAATAAGTGACTAAATTCTATCTCCAAACTGCCTTACATTATATTTCAATAAGGAGGAGAGGCACACAGCATTAAGATATCATCAAGAAGACCCACCCGAGGAAGGGATGCAGACTGGCTTTCTGAAATACTTGATTCCTAAATTAAGGGTACAATGACCAGGTGAGAGTTACCCAGTTTAGGGGTAGGAAGAATTCTAGCAGAAGCAGTAGCATGGAAAAAGGTTGAGCAGCTAGTGTCTTTGGTTTTCCCAGATCCATAAGCAGTCTAACACCAGGGTCAGGGTCTGGGTTGGGAATGGGGGGGAAGGAGGAAGGGAAGGACCTACAGAGGTAGATGAGGCCAGGTCAGGGAGGTCAAGGAAAGCATTTTATGCAGCCTTAAGGACAAGGAATTCACCTAAAGTGACAAGAGCCTTTGAAAGGTTTCAATTAGGGGCTCTAATGAATCAAATTTACATTTTTATCTGTATTCTACTTGTGGCAACATGAAGAATGGATTGGCACCAGAGTGCTGGCTGAGAGACCAGTTAAGCTTTTAAAGCCATCCAGTAAGGTTGAATGAAAAATATCCTGTTTTCATTTTTATTGCCCAGAGCATATAAAATAATAACAAATACTTGAATATCATTTTCTGTATGAAAAGCACAGCACTCATTTGTCCTCACAGCTGTCAAGCGAAAGAGGTACTGATATTATCCCCATTGCGCAGATGCAACACTGAGGCAGACTGTGTGTATAAATTGGGGAGGGGGTTAATGGTTTCCACACATAAGGTGGTGTTGTGGCTTTGGGATACACAAGACTGGGAAGTTACATGGATGAGGAGTTGGAAGGGGTAGGAAAGAGGATCAGCAAGAAGTGAACTTATCATTCAGGCGAAGGGTGGGAGGGAGTGGGAGGGAATGATGAAGGGAGGGAAGGGTGGATGGGAGGGAGAGGGGATGGGAAGGAAGCTGGAATGAATACGCAGTATGTTTGTAAAAGTAGAAAAAAATGGAAAAAAGAGAAAAACGCTTATCATGAGACACAGATTTTCTTCTGAGAAGCAAGAGAGTGGGCAAGGGGGTATTGCAGATAAGGTTAAGAAGGCTTAGGTATACCTTGCTTTACAGAGGGAAGAACTGGAAAAATACAGTGGTTCATCCAAGGACCTGTAATTAGTAAATCACAGAGAGAGGACATGAGCCGAGGTAGTTATATTCCCAGAGTCTAAACCACTGGGCAGTGCTTTCTATTTAGTCAACACCAAGTCAGTTATTTAGAATGAAAAAACATCTTCCTGAGGTAGGAAGAAGTCTTGGATCAATATAAAATTCAGTTCCTCTCACACTTACTTTCATAGCTATCAATAAACACTTTATATCAATAATAAAACAGAGGTAGCTTTAGAATACACATATTGTTTGTAAGGAGGAGAGGTGTTTTCAGTATTTGTTAATGACTTACTCTTCACGGACTTATCAGCCCTTTAAAAACATATAGATCTCAAATCTGATGCCATTTGGAAGCATTTTCATTCCCTGTAAGCTCTCTTGGATATCCTTGCTTTCTTTGTGTATAATCCTGGAATTTTGGTTTGCAGTCCTACTCCATGAATAATGGGAACCCCATGACTTGGGCTGGCTACTTGATTTGTGGAATTCTGGAATGCATGAAATGCATTCAAAAAAATCCATAAGGAGGCTTGAAGAAGGGGCTTTTCTGAGCTTGTGATCCCGCGTGGGTGTGGAGGCCAAGCAGCATGGAGTTGGTCCAGGGGTGCCTCTTAGTTCAGTGGCTTCCCGAAGGCATTGCCCCGAGGCTGTGGTTCTGCTGATACCCGAATTTGTGTTATTCATGTCTCTGAAATGCTTCGTCAGCTCCTTGGCGGGCCCCTCATTTGGACAGGTTTCTCAGTGTCCCTCATTACCCAGGTCTGGGACATAGAAATAAATGATGCTGACAGAAGCCTGTCCTTTCTCAGGAAGGCAAGACACCCGGTCTCAGCCATATCTCATCCTTCTACTTTGTGGCACTGAGCCTCACGGAGGACAAGTGTCTACAGCAAAGGATTACAGTTCAGTAGCCTCTTTTAGTTTCAGGTAAATTTAAAAGAACAGAAAACTTAGAGCAAAAGATATTTTCAATGCATACAACAGCCACCGAATGTGCTCAGAAGATTTAGAGAACGCCAACAACAGAAAAAGGGGCAAAAGTCTTGATTGAGCATCTGGCTCAGGGAAGGTAGCCAAGCATCTTAGGAAAACAAGCTCTGCCCCATGAGTGGTTAGGGAAACACAAATCAGAATTGCAAAGAGATGTCTTTTCCTGTTTATAGGTTGGCAAGTTATGGGTGATCACTGCAGTGGTTTCTTTTTTATGCCATTTCGGTAACTAACATTCAACCAAGGTCCAAAAATCATTAAATTGAAAAGGTCCAGAAATAAAGGACTTGTCAGCTTCAAAGTGCAAACTACTTTGAGTAGCACAATGAAGCTGTGCTTTGTCTCATTCTGGATGTGAGTCCTTTGTCCGGCGTGTTTTCACTGTGGATGGCACGGTCCATCAATCATTTGGTAGCCATCCCTATTATCAGATCTGCTGTCACGGAACCTGGTGCCTGTGTTCTTGTATCCATTACTTTGCTTAATAATGGCCCTAAAGCAGAAGAATAGTGAAGGAGGTAATTTGGATCTGCCAACAAGAAGCTGCACTGTGCTTTCTTTAAGTGGAAAGGTGAGAGTTCTCTACTTAACAAGGAGGGGAAAGAGAATTGTGTGCTGAGGTCTGTGGAAGAACGTGTCCCTTGCCCACGAAATTGTGAAGAAGCAAAGAGAAATTCGTACCAATTTTGTTGTTGCATCTCAAACTGCCAAAGTTGCATCCTTGGTGCGTGGTTACTGTGTAGTTAAAATGGAACAGGCATTAAAGGAGAATGTGTATGCATAACAAACAGAAGATATAGGGTTTGATACTGTGGTTTTAATGCATCACTGGGGGGGCACATTTGAGATTGTAACCCCCATGGGAAGTGTATGTATATGCATCTGGGGCTACTGGATTTATGGGAAAATACGAATTAATGGGAAACTGAAAACTGGTTCAGTAACTTTGATAAAAGGTTGATTTTGTAGAGTAAGAAAATCTTAATCTCATGTGTATATCCTGCAAACCAGGGCATGTCCCTTTACTCGGTGACTTGTGTTCAAAGGGTGGCCCCCTAAGGGTAGTATCTGGAGATGTAGTACCTGGAGTTTTGTAAGAAATGCAGCTTCTCAGACCCTACTCCCAACCACAGAAGCAGGACCTGCAAGGTGGTCCCTGTGGTAGTGGACCTTTGTCCTCTGGGCATGACATGGTTGTATCTTGAAATCAGACCAGCTGTGATTACCTACAGGATGGAACCTACTGATGTTCCCTTGTAGAGTGTACTTGCTCCCTCTTGCCCCCACCTGCATGCTGTTCTGCACTGGCTGCATGTGTCTTTTTGGGAGCATGTGTGGGAGCATGTAGAAGGTGGAAGTTTGGCTGCAGTTGAGACTCAGCCATGCGGCTTTTGTAGTATCCAGGCTGGGGAAATTCTTTTCAGCACTGCAGCTACTCAAATCATCCATGCTTCTGTAAGTCGCCCCTTACCTGTGCTCCTGCCAGTAACTTTAATGAATTTGTTGGTTTACCCAGTTGGACTTGGGTGGGATCGCTTCTTTGGATTGTTGGTGTTCTTCCTGGCATCATTAGGAATCTTTATGGGCCTCCCAGGAGAAGTACAGATTGGCAAACTCTGTTCCAGGGTGTTGTTCCTTGAATATCTTCATAGAAACTTATGCTAAGAAAGCCCAAGACTAAGAAGTACCTTTACAACATAACATGGAATACTATCATATCTATGTATTCATTGCTTTTCTTGTTGCTATGGCAAAAAGACAAGAATCAACTTACGGGAAGAAAGGCCTATTTTAACTTGCAATTCAAGGGGACACGTTCTGTCATGGCAGGAGAGGCATGGTAGCAGAAGCAAGAGGCAGTTGGTCACATTGCATCTATAGTCAGGAAGCAGAGTATAAATAGGAAGTAAGCCTGGACTATCAAACCTGAAGGTCTGCCCTACAGTAAGTCACTTCCTCCGGTAAGGCTCAATCTCCTAAACAGAGCTACCAATTGGGGACCAAGCATTCAAACTCCTGGGCTTGTGGAAGGCATTTCATATTCAACCCCAAACACCCCAGATACTACAAAGCAATGCAAATGGCTAAGTGCTCTCATCTGTATTTATGTGTGAAACAAAAATGAAACAATCCAAGTCACAGGAGAGTGCATACGAGGCAACGTCTTGTGTTAAATCCAAAAAAAAAGTGGAAAAAGCAAACAAGAGATGCATGTGTGTATATGTGAAGCTATAAATAGAAGAAAATTAATTACTGCCTAATGCACCGTGCCTGAGGCCTGGGATGGAAGAGAGCATACCAAGACATGGACTATGCCTGGACTGGTAGTTTTGGGATAGGTGTTGTGACGGTCTCAGCTATCCACATGATACTCGGGAGGCAGGCCACTGAGCAAACCTGTGGAAGATTGTCTTGACTGCATAATTGATGCACGAAAATCCAGTCTCAGTGGGCAGGACCATTCCCTGGGCAGGGGGTCAGGGGTGGAGCGAGCCACTTGGGCATTTGGCAGGCAGGCAAGCTGGCAAGCATGCAACACGGGTCCTTGTCCTCTGCGTTTGTTGCAGTTGTGGAGTGACTGGTTTTCACAGCTCCTGATCCTTGTTGGACTCGCCCTTCCAAGATGGAGTTGAGAAGCTGAGTAAAAACCTCCTTCCCCCCTAAATTGTTTGGGTCGGGTAACTACGGCAACAATGCGTTATGATGCTAAAACAGCATCATTCCTTGCTAGTCTCCGTATCTTGCACATTATAAGCATTCCCATGTGCATATTTAATATTAACGACTACAAAGATAAAGGAAAGGCAGAACAGCAAAACGATGCTGAACGTAGCTTCCAGAAAAGAGCTTCTTTAAAAGCAAACTACTTTAGAAACAAAAGTAGATTTGTTTAAAAACAAATGAAAAACTTTCCCTCTCTTCCATATGGCTCATATAATAGGATGAAAGTTGCTGAATCGCTGTGCTAGTCCAAATATTTCACTGTGGCACTTTATTCTCCCATCTCAAAGTAAGAAAAACGTGGCTTTGTTGATGACAATTATCCCCTTGTGTTACAAAGGGGGCAAATGCCTGTGCTTAATACGAGAAATTATCTGTGTTTCAATGCTGTGAATATCATTCATGATAATGAACAGCAGGCGGTGTAAGCAGACCCTTTCACCTTCCTGACAAATTCAACCAAACTGGCGATAAATAACTGTCTACAAACCCATATGCCACATGCTTCCTGTGGTGGTCCTTTCTGGGCTAGCCACTAACTAGTCAGAATCGATTTGGTCCTCATCCTTTACTGCGCCTTCCATTGCTTTATTCCTTATTCGTTACCAGCTGGGGAGAACGAGGCTTGATTGCTCCTCCCATTTCCGAGGGCAGGCAGTGAGAGGTGAGGTCATTTGCTAAAGGTGGATGAATGAGCCAGTGGCAGGCCTGGGATTAAAGCTCACAGTCCCAGGTGGCGATTTAGATCTCACCACCTCTGTGAGTGGGTACTGGCTATGTGCTCATCAGTCGCTGTCATCCGAGGTTGCTGAGGCATTGCAGATACAGCAGAGCTCCTGGTCTCTGTAGCCCTTGCAGAATGTAGCGCATCACTTAGCGTCTGGATTGCTCTTACATGGTTCTGCTTTCTTCTTTAAATGTTCCATTTCTATGGGACTTGGGTGTCCCTAAGAAAGTCAGGAGCTCCCTAAGAACAGGATCATTTTTCGTAGCAGCACAGTGCTAGGCATGGAGATTAGCTTTCAGGAAATCGAGTGAACCAAGACTTTGCAAATGATGGGTGGCTTTTAACAAGAGATATCTGCATTTGACTTCTGCCGAAATATGGCCCGGTTTAATCCAATTTGGTTTTGACATCATTTCGTGTGTGCACACTCATCAGGGTGGGATACAGAATGATCATCCTTGGAGATCACTTGCTCATGTAAAAAGTACTATAGCAAGCACGCTCTAGGTTTCCTGTGAACATTTGCTTGGGAAACTTTAACCGTGTGGGATGCCATTCCCCCATCAATTCTAATGTTGCTTTTATTTAATGAATTGGGTCTGGCATTTATGGTTTCCAGATTTGTAAGGCAAATGAAGGAAAGGATAAAGCAACGGATGATGGGAAAAAGTTTGTTTTAAAATTTTAACTTAACTTATTATTATTATTATTATTTTGTGTGTGTGTGTGTGTAGTGCAGGTACATGCTTATCACTTTTTGTGTGTAGATTAGTCAATACTCTCCATCTCGCTGAGATAGCTCCTTCTGCTGCTTTGTGTTTGAGAGGCTAGCTCACCTGTGGGGGGTCCAGGAGTGTCCCCTGTCTCCATCCCCATCTCCTGATAGGAGTTCTGGGATCGCAGGTGTTAGGCACTGCATCTATTCCCCCTCCCCAGTCAGGAATGGGGGTTGAACCTAGAGCATCCTGCTTGCTAAGGCTGCGTTCTGCCACAGAACTACACCCTATGGCATCTGGATTTCTGTGTGTTCTTGGAATGAAACTCAGGTCATAAATCTTGTGTACCATGTGCCTTTACCATCTTGCTGACCCCAGACATAAGTTGTTCTAAAAAAGATTTAATGAGTTTGGATTACTTTAAAGCTATTTTAAAAAGGATCAATTGTGTAATATAACCTCTGTCCTTCCCTTCCTCCCTTCCTTTTTTTTTTTAAATTTTTTTTGGAAGTGACCTGTTTTGTTTGGTTTGTAGATTTCTACTAAGCATCAAATCCATCTGCCCTAGCCTGACAAATTGAACTGCTTTCCCTGGCAGACACATGTGCATCAGTTCCCGATTTCTGTAGCATCTGACATTTAACATTTGCGTTGCAAGTCCTTGGATCATATTTGGTGCTAAAGATACTGACTGCCACCCAAACCTTGCTATTGGTGATACAGCAGATCACATATTTGGGTTCTCTTCCAACTAAGTGTTCTCTTTGCAACTTACCCATAGCAGCACTTTGGGCTTCCAAAGTGAAGATGAGCAAGCTGTGATGAACCATTGTTAGTTTTGACTTTCCATCATCTGTTGACTGTATTCTAGTAAAAGTCCCCAGATTTCATTTGGGGATCATTCCTGCCATCTCAGCCTAGGAAACCCCAGTCATGTTTCACATTGTGTTCAGGCCTGGTTATCTTGATTTAGGATCATGTGACATGATATTCATGTGTGCTGTTATTTTCTGGGACCACTTGCCTCCAGAGATATCTCCATCTCTACTGATCCTGGAGATGTGAGAGTGGAGAGCAAGGGGCTGCTGTGGCTATCTCATTGGCATATGAAGATTGAGAATGGAGTCAACGGAAATGATGTAATAATGTAATAATTGGAAAGTGAGAGAAGTCTGGTTCTTACAGTGTTGAACCATTGCATCTAGCTACCCTTAAATCCAATTTACCTCTTGGATTTTTTTTTAGATTTAATTATTAGATGATTTTTAGAGCACTATCATGTTCATGGAAAATTTGCTTGAAAGAACAGAGACTTCCCAAATATCCCATGATGCACAACCTACATGCCCCTCCATCAGCATCCCTCTCCATAGTGTTGCATTTGCCAACATCTGTACACCAACAGTTACATGTTATGATCACCCCAAATCCATAGTGTCCAATAAGCCATCTCTTTTGTCTTGGATTCTTTGAATTTTGAAAAATGCATAATGGTATACATACCACTATAATGTCATATAGGCAGTGACTGCCCTAAAATACCCTTGGTACCTTGCCTGTTTATCCACACCTCCTTACTTCTAGGTCTTTTCTGAAGTATTGCATTTGCCAGAATATCATGCAGTTGGAATTACCAGATTTGACTAGTTTCACCCACCACTATGTACGTAAATGTTCTCCATATCTTTTCATGTCTTGCTAGCATTTCTCTTTGGTGCTAAATAATATTTCATGGTCTGGGTATGAAACAGGTGATCTAGGATGTATGTACTCTCAGGCTCTGGAAGTTATGAAATAAAGTGATACAAACACATGCGGCTAGATTATTTTTAGACATAGTCTCCTATAATTTTTAAGACATAAATCTCTCCCTTTGAATCTTGTTGATTGCGTTTCATATTATAGGCAAATTAGAGGTGGTAATGATACATTGAGGAAGAACTATAAATGATCCAAGGTTTTCTTCCTGCCCTCTTTTCTGTCTCATTTCATTTGGGGCACCTGAGATCTTAAACTTCCCTTGTTCCTTTTATTGAGTGAGGCAAGCAATGGAATCTGTCTGCTTCTCTTGTCATCTGTAGAATGAACCACAGCACAGTCCCCAAAACTGGTCTCTGCTTTTAATGTCTCATCTACTACCTGTCATAGGGATTGTTCTGACCTACAAGATAGAAGTCATCGTTCCAGGGCTCCGTCTGCATGCCCCCTGCTTCTATGGTGGGTTGCTGTTGTCTAACTTTTCCACACACAGTTCCATTAAACATGAGCTGAACACCCCCTGAAATGCTCGTGTGACCCTCTGTTTGCTCTGCAGTCGGACTTTGCCAGGAGCCTCTTCCTAGAACCAAGCTTGAAACTTAACAAGATTCAGGGGCAGGTGGCTGGGTGGCTGGGTTGTGAGTCCTAAGTCTTTTCAAGGGAGATGGAAATAAAATGAGGTGATCCCAGGGTGGAATGCAGTGGAAAGGAAAGGCAATGAGGAGAATATGTGACTTGTGAGGAAGAGGAAGGGACAAACTGTGTGATTGGTATTTGCAGACATTTCTTTGTGAGATATTATTTCTCCTTTTCCAAAAGATGTGATATGTGAGAAAATTACCCAAGTCCAATAATTAACACAAGACAGAGTTGATTGGGTTTTCAGATTTAGGAAATTAAAATATAGGACACTTAGTTAAATGGCAGACTGGGTAATTTATAAATGACAGAAGTTTATTTATAATTATGAAAGCTGAGAAGGCTAAAATCAAGACCCTGGTTGGTGAGGGCTGCTGACTGCCTCCTTGGTACCTCTTTCTTGCTGTGCCCTCCAAAAGGCACCTTGTATGTATCCTTGTGTGGCAGAGAAACACAAGAGTGGGAGACTGTGTGGAGCTTCACACACCACAAGAGGTCTACTGATCTAATCACCTTCTGCACCTCTTAATACCATCACAATGGGGATTAAGTATGAACATGCAATTTGGAGGGGGTATATATTCCAACCACAGTGATAGCTAAGGTGTGTCTTTCTTTCTTTCTTTCCTCCTTTCCTTTCTTTCTTCCTTTCCTGCGTCTTCTTTTTGTTTCTTTCAGTTTCTTTGAGGGCTTGCTTTTTGTTCCTGCCTCCTTCTTTCTTTTTCCTTCTTTCTTTCTTTCCTTCTGCTTTCTGTACTTCCTTCTTTCTTCTTGTTCTTGCTTTCTTTCTTTTCTTTATTTCTTCCTTCTTTTTCTTCGTTTTTCTTTCTTCTTTCTTTTCTTTCTTTCTTTCTTTCCTTTCTTTCTTCTTTTCTTTCTTTCTTTCTTTCTTTCTTTCTTTCTTTCCTTCTTTCCTTTCTTTCTTTCTTTCTTTCTTTCTTTCTTTCTTTCTTTCTTTCTTTCTTTCTTTCTTTCTTTCTTCCTTCCTTCCTTCCTTTCTTTCCTTTCTTTCTTTCTTTCTTTCTTTTTCTCTCTCTTTCTCTCTCTCTTTTTCTTTCTTTCTCTCTCTTTCTGTCATTCTGCCTTTCTTTGCATGTGTGTGTGTGTGTATGTGTATGTGTGTGTGTGTGTGTTTTGCATGTGTGTATACAAGAGGGTATTGAATGTGCGTGCCTGTGGAGACCCAATGACTACATCAGGAATCATCCTGGTTTGCTCTATATCCTTACTGCTTCCTCTAGTTATTCCCAGGCTCCACCTTCCAGGGCTGAAAATAACAGACTGTCCCCAAGATATTCGCCTAACATTTTTACATGGGATCTAGGGACCTGAAGTCAGGTCCTTTTGCTTTTGAGGCTAAGGTTTTAATCACTGAGCCACTTCCCCATATTGACAAATGCTTTTTAAGAGTGTCAGTATTTCTTGATTATTCACTGTTTCTCTGGAATTCCAATGAACTTGGTGCTCAACATTTTATTCAGCAACTCTGAAAGATGGGCACCTTCTGTTGCAGGAAATTTAATAAGCAGGTCAAACCGCTCTAGCCCAGTCAGTGGTTGAGAATATTGAGCGTGAAAAGACAGTGGCCAGCCTGCGGATTGTGTTGACTATGGAGGTGCACAATTCTTTCTTTTTAGTTTAATGTATTTGAATAGCAAACTTACAGGAACAACACAGAAGACAGACAGCACTAAAAACATGTACTTAAATGTAGGTAGGAAAACAGAAAAGTATAGTGAGTGGATGGAATCTATTGTATGATAAAATGCTACAAACAACATTTAGTTGCCATCAATATGAAATTTACTTATTTTTAAAAAATATGTAATGCTGGTATTATCTAGAAAAATTTAACAAATTTATTTATAATTGTTATAAAGTTGAGCTGCTGAAACTTGTTTGCTGAAATATTTTGTCTTGCATTAATGCTTTACCTCCTGCATTTATATTAAAAATTCACACACAAATGAAAATGGAAAAATTGCCAATACTTGATTCCTGTCCCCTAATTTTCCACTCGAAATTGTATACGTATGTACCTTTTGACCCCATGGGCGGGGGGAAGATCTACCATTCAGAACTTCCAATAACAGGAAGAAGAGGGATGATTTGGGGAATAATCCTTGATTGCTCTACCTCGTTTTTGCTTCGCTCTGGGATTTCCCAGACTCTGTTCACCAGGCTGCTGTGGGTTCTCCCTGGCATTTTTTAACATGGAACCTGGGATCTGAACTCAGGACCCTCTGCTTGCAGAGGCAGAGTCTTAACCCCTGAGCCATCTTTCCAGTTCTGAGTGTTTTTTGGTGTAATTGTTATACGCTTGATATGAATAGTATACAGGTTGATATCTTTAAAAAGGCCAACCAGATGGGCCTTTCACACCTCCTGCAAAGCGCCAACAGCTTCACTCTGGAAGTGCAGATCTGTTTTGAAGTCCTGAGCGACTTCTCACCAGACACTGGCAAGGGAGTTTGTGAATCAGGAGTTCAGTGGACATCTGGTAGCGCCTAATTTCTCTAAGCTCAATAGTCTGGGGCCTGTAATATGAAGTTTCTTCACCCCTCCAATAGAAGGTGCAGTGTTACTAGCGGCTTTTGTAGCCAGTTGTTTCCTGGGCGTTTCACCACTGGTGGATTTGGGGGTGCTTTGCTTAGTATGTGCTATGGTATACTAACCTCCTTACTTACTCCTTCTCCTTTAGCTGGAGCTTGGGGAATGTCATGGTTTGAAATGTGTCCCCAACAGTCTCATGTGTTTGGCAAGGTCATGGCACCTTGAGAGGTGGAGACTTGCTGGAGGAAGGCAGTCACAAGGGGTGGGCCTTGAGGTGGATCAGTCCCACCCTACCTCCAGGAGAAGTCAGCCTTTGCTGCAAGCAGTCTGCGGCTCTCAGCTTCCAAGATGTCTGCGGTGACTTAGCCTCCTCCGGCCATGCCATCTCTGCTTTGAGAGACTATACCTTCCCTCTGGAACTGTAAGCTGAATAAACCTCCCTTTCTCCCTAAAGTTGATTGACTTTGGGTGCTCTCTCACAGCAATAATTAAGAGTAACCGTTACAGAAATTGGTACCGGGAGTGGGGTATTGCTGTGAGCTTAAGAACAGTGGGTACCACAATGTGAAGTTGTTTGTGAAGCTGAGAGAAGTTGTACCCAGCAGTATGGCCAATGCTGTGATGTGGCTGTGCGTGCCTTTGGAACTGTTTGTTGGGATAAATACGGAGAACTTTGGGACTTTGTGCTGGGAAAGTCTTTGTGTCTTGGTGGTTGGGCCAATGGGGCCTTTCTCGTGAGAGCTCAGAGGAGAACAATGCAGTGAGAGACGCAGCAGTGGAAGCCTTGCTTGTGATGGTCCAGAGGGGAACAGAGACTGCGTTTGCAATTGGACAAGTGACACATGGAGCTGAGAGTTTAATGAAGTTTTGCCCTCGTCCTGAAAACTTGCCTGAAGTTAAGCTGGAGTGCTTGGCGGAGGAAATTTCAAAACAATGTAGTCTTGACAATGTGATATGGTTGCTTTTTAGTTGTCTTCAGAGTTATGAAAAAGAGCAAAGAATCAGGCAAGAAGAAGCAAAAACTGTAAGACCCAATGATGAAAAATATAATGGCAAACTTAAAGAGTTGAACCAGGAAAAAGCAGAAAACAAAATGGCTGTTGAAGAGATTAGCTCCATTTGTAAATCAAAGCCTGTTCTGTTTGGATAATAGGAGAGGCTCTAGCTTGAGGGCAAGATCTTCAGGGAAGGTTTCCACTCATAAGAATGCAAATCCTTTCAGAAGTCTGGAGCTAAAGGGTGGAGTTCCAAAGCAAGAGTTGGTTTCTCTTACCAAGCAACTGCCCAGGAGTCAAAGACATGGCCAGCATAGAGAAGCAGAATCAGCTGTGATTCAAGGGGTCCAGTCTTGGCAAAATCGTCCACGTGGTTCTGGTTTTAGAGGCATCAGTGATGCAAGAGGGAGGAGATCATGGAGTCCTCCTCCAAGATTTCAAAAATTGGCAGAATCCAGGCATCATGAGGCAAGAAGCCTGCAGTTTAGAGGCCCAAGAAAGGCAGTTTGTGCTGTGGAGTTAAAGCCTGGTTTGCCATTGAGAAGTAAAGATGTTAGAGATTCCAGACACAACGTGGGACAAGGAGAGCTGCCAAGGAGAGCTGTATACCCTGGTAGGAGTCAGCTCAAGAGACCAAAGTATTCTATGGGCAGCTGCATTGAAGGGGTGGAACCAAAGCCCTTTGGAACTGAGATGATTTCAAGGAGGGGCTCACTTATTGGACTTGGAGCTACAAGATTTGGAGTTTGTCCTGCTGGTTTTCGGTCTTGTTATGGACTGATCTTTCCTGGATATGCCCCCATTCCTTCCTTTTGGAATGGGAATGTTTATTCTGTGCCATTGTATGTTAGAAGTATGTAACTTGTATTTTGATTTTACAGGAGACTTTGGACTTTTGGACTGTTGGGACTACCATTGTAGTCTATGAAGACTTTTAAAGTTGGACTGAGTATGGTTTGCATAATGAGATGGCAATGAGCCTGTGGGAGCCAGGGTGGAATGTCATGGTTTGAAATGTGTCCTCCACAGTCTCATGTGTTTGGCAAGGTCATGGCATCTTGAGAGGGGGAGCCTTGCTGGAGGAAGGCAGTCACAAGGGGTGGGCCTTGAGGTGGATCAGTCCCACCCTACCTCCAGGAGAAGTCTGCCTTTGCTGCAAGCAGTTTTGCAGCTCTCAGCTTCCAAGATGTCTGTGGTGACTTAGCCTCCTCCAGCCATGCCACCTCTGCTTTGAGAGACTGTATCTTCCCTCTGGAACTGTAAGCTGAATAAACCTCCCTTTCTCCCTAAAGTTGATTGACTTTGGGTGTTCTCTCACAGCAATAATTAAGAGTAACCGTTACAGGGAGTGAGAGACGGTGTTGGCGTTAGAGTAGTGACTGCAAACCCAATTCTTATACCCGCAGTGACTGAAGTGGCATGTTTCCACAAGGGTGGCACCTCTGACCTGCATCACAATTCTGAGAGATTTATGGAACAGTCACCTTAATCTTGGGAAGAAAGTGAGGTTTCAAATAATGATCAATTGATTTCTTGAGAAGCTATTCTAAAATATGGAAATGTGTTTTGAGAAGATGCTCAGCCTGTAATAACACACACCCTCTCCTAAGTAGAAACAATAGACACATGATTAGACCGGTTTCAAGGAATATTTCACAACTATTGAGAATGATGATTACAAAGGCTTTCATGTGAAGGGAAGTGTATACTACAAGGTCAGACCTGTAATTATACACACACCATAACCACACCTGCCTGAGAAAAGGAAAAAGAGCGAATGGAAATTTATACTTAAAAAGATTGGTAATAGCCAAACTACATGTTGTAAGTGGGTTTCCCTGGTTGCAGGGTGACTTTTGTCACTTCAACTTTTGTTCTTCAAATTTCTTTTATCAGTGCTCTGTATTATGATTACAGTGATAACCCTTAATGTTTATTATGTATGTGTGTATGTATGTATGTGTGTGTGCATGTATGTGTGTGTGTATACAAGAGGACACTTGAGTGTGTGTGCCTGTGCAGTCTCAAGGGTAACTTTGGGAATCATCCTGGATTGCTTTATCTCCTTATTTCTTTGCTCTGTTGTTTCTCAGACTCTGCCTGCCAGCGCTGGAAATGAGGCCACTGCCATTTCCACATAGCCGTTTCTTACACTTGGGAAGCAAAGGCCCTGAGCCATCTCTCCAGCCTCCTCAATGTTTATTTTAGAATTGAGAGGCAAGATGGGTCTATCGAAACATTTTTTTCCATCACATGTAAGTTTTGGGAGGTAGTGATTTATTGAGTTAATAAGTGAGGTATTCTCATTTATTTCTCATCTAGTGGATGACCGGAGAGTTTTAGTGATTTGAAGTATGTAGTCTTGTCTTTTCTGTCTTTTCTTGACTCAGCTTCCTTTTATTTATTTATTTATTTATTTATTTATTTATTTATTTATTTATTTAATTGTGCATGTGTGTGCGTGTGTATGTATGTGTGTGTAGAATCGTGGACGAATTCGGGAACCACATGGACCGCCTCCACCTCCTTTACTCTGCCCCGGGATTCACAGGCTCCGCCCTACCAGGACCAGAAACAGCAGGCCGCCCCTGTTTCCACGTGTCTATATGTGGGGTTTAGGATCCAAACTCAGGACCTTCTGCCTGCAAGGCAGAGGCTTAACCCCTGAGCCACCTCTCCAGCCCCCATTGACTCAGTTTCCTGACCTGTAACTATGGTTGGTTTTCAAAAGTGAGAACATCTTGCTGCTGTTTGTCCACTAGTGAGGCTCAGACTGTCAGGCGGTCAGGGACTAGTGGTCCATTGCCTACTAGGTAATCCCAGGCTGCCTCCTAGCTCTAGGTGGCTTTCCTTTAGGATCAGGAAAGCCTTTACAATGGGATATTTCAAGGATTCAGAACTGCCCTCTTGTACAGGGATCACTCATGATTAAATTTGCTGCTTTCTGCCTTTCTAAGTCTTTATTTTACTCTGCTCCAGAGCTTTCTGAATTACTGCTCCATCTTGTAATGGCAGCAGTTTCTGGCCTGCTTCAGGATTGTTGGCTGTCTGGACAGTGAGTTGTGCCCACGCTACCTCAGGGAACGGGCATGTTGAGCCAATCGGCGTCTTCTGTAGTTACTATTGTTATTTTGTATTTGGACAGGCAAAGAGATATTTCATACAAAAGCAAATTACCAAGGAGAAAGAGGGTTTCGGAAATCCTTTATGTTCAGGATTCTGTTTACCCGTGTGAGGCACATTTATAGCTACAGTGGAAAGTGTGGAGTAGGCTGGCTGCATTTAGGAGGAGGCTTTTGCATTTTGCATTCCACCCTTTTAATTGCGGGGGAAGGGGGGCTTATGCTCTTAAAAATTCCCCCCAGTGTTTTATTATTACAAATGTTAGCAGCTGTTTACTAACCTTAAGTGATCAGTTCCTAAAATCTTTTCTTAGTTTTAAGCGATATATCCTCTCCTTGCCATCTTTTCCTCAAAGCTGGTTTCCTTGATGGAAATTATTTCAATTATGTGAATAGTTTATTCTGTTGGGGAAATGAGAGTGATGTCAGGTGCAATGCAAGTAATTCAGGTTAAATCCATGTGGAGAGGTCATGAATGAAGGATCAGAGGCAAAGCAGTCTGGTGGCATCCGTTGTATTCCCAAGACTCCTCTCTCTCTCTCTCTCTGCTCTAAGAGAGGTTGATACACAGATTAGGACAATGTAGGAAATTATTAAGTCATGAAAAAAGACATTTTCAAAACAGCTTTAAAAACGTTTCTTTAACCCTAAATTTAATGTTCTTGTGTTCACGGCACAGGGCCACAAATACAGACAGAAAGCCAGCAGCCTGTGTCTGGAGACTCTTGCATCAACGTTGGTTTGCCCCTTCCAATTAGTACCTAACTCTGTAATGTGTTTAACTTTTTCCCTTCACAAAAGCTTATTGATTTTGGCAAAAATGCCATTATTTCAGAAAAAGAGAAGAATATCTGATATTGAACTGACATAAACATCCACACAATGGGTTACTTGTCTATTCTGGTCCTTGCTCGTCATGATGGCTCGCAGTGACAATTGTTAGAAACGGAATATAAAGGAAGAAGAGGCATCAATATCTATTGCAGGGATGGTTTCGTCCAATCTCATCTTTAGTAAATTGAGGGGAAAAATAAAAACCAAGAAACCCCATTTCTCTCTTCTCTAATAAGGATGTGGATGTGGAATTTAAATTCATCCATTGGAGGAGGAACAGTTGACTTGAGGTGTGATGGCAGGCAAGATAGGGGCATTTTACAGTCGATAAGAAGGCTGTAAAGCTCAGAAGCTTCCTAGAAAAACCATAGAATAAGAAGCACATGAGAGTGTGTCTCTTATAGGTCAGAGCAGATCAGCAGCTTATGCATGTGTTCATGATGTCTTGAGACTTTGGGACATAGTATCATGACCTGCCTCTCTGTTCTGCTGTTATTTTCCTGACCTTACCTTATGTGCAAGGCTCTACATGCCATGTGACTTCATTACTGATACTTTGCATATATGAATCTCCATGCCCTCTGCTTCCCTTGCCATCTTTTAGTCTCTCTGGAGGATTTGGTTGAAATGTTGCTCTCTGTGAAGTTTTTCAGATACCTCTCAATAGAGGGGGCTGCATGCAATCTGTGATCATGACACAACCAATATATATCATACTATCATACAGATAGCTAGGTATCTGTGTGGGCATTTTCTCCTAGGCTGACTGCTAACCACTTTGGTTATATAACAGAATGCAAAAAAGGCAACCATTGTGGTTTACTTTAAAAATGTCTGTCACTGGCTTATGTATTTTAACACTTGGTCACCAGCTAGTGGGAAGGTTTCAGAATCTTTGGGATGTAGAGACTTGATGGAGGAAAAATGTCATAGGTGTTGCCAAATCCCCGCCAGGCCAGCCGGGGAAAAGAGGGGAAATGGTAGAGGCTTTGCAGGCTTGAGGCGAGGGGGTGAGCAGGCATGGGGTCACCACCCAGACCCCAGGAGTCAGGTGAGAAGCAGCAAGCAAAGGAGGAATTTGCTGCAGACTCATTTATTTCAGGAAGTGCTTGAGCTTATATAGGGTCAGGGATCCAATCAGGTGTTACCACCTCTCTGCTGGGGGGAGGGGGAAAGAAGTCACCAATCATTTAGCTGTTTACTAGGTGTCCATTACAGAGGCATATTAGATGGCCGCTTCCCATTGGTTGTTCATCCCTCCTTCCCAGTGGTTGTTCATACCTCCGCCTGTATGATTCCTTTATTGGGACATGTCTGGGGTGTGTCCGTACTGGTCCGGGCTTGTCTATCCAGACCTCCTGGGAGCCGGGGCTAGGGCCTCCCTGAATCAATGGTGCCACAATAAGGATTAGGTCTATGAGGTTTGAGAGTCCAGTCCCACCTCTCTCTCTCTCTCTCTCTCTCTCTCTCTCTCTCATTTCTTCTCTCCCTGTAAATTGTTGATCTAACATGAGCCAGCTGCTATGCCTTCCCTGCCTGCTATAATATCTTTCCTACAATGATGAACTCTAATTCCCTCTGGAACCATAGATAGAAATAATAGACTTTTTTTTCCTCCTTGTGTTGCTTGGGTCAGAGCATTTTATCACAGCAGTAGAAGAGTAATTAGAACAGCAACTAACTTCTGTCTTTTTTTTTTCAGATTCCATATGCATAATGGGATTTTCTTTTTTTTTTCTTTGTTCATGGAAAGAAAACTTTGGCTAGTTATTGTAAAGAAACAGTGGCTTTACATAACATGCCTCCACATGGAGCCACAAAAGTCATTTGACAGCAGAATAAAGATTTGTCTTGCTGGACTCTAAAAGTCGGATAACTGCTTTATTTAAGAAGTAAGCCTAGGCCCCACTGGTGTGAACCCTAGGACCCTGACACCATGGAAAAGGATGAGGTTAAAATGGTTACCAGATTTCAGGGCAAAGTGGCCATGCTTGTTGTTGCAGTCAGCCTGCCTGTTGCTGATAACTAACCATCAAATGGCTTAAGGGAATAGAGATTTATTTTCTCTTAAGATTACTGGTTACAGTCCTCAGTCCAACTTGATGGGAGAGCATGCACCAACACCAGAGCCGAGGGAACTGACCACACTGTCTCTAAATAATGGCTGAGAGAGGGACGATCCTTATTTGCCAGACCAACATGTCTGGTCAAGTGTACACAAGGATGCCAAGTTCCTCAACTGACTCTCAGTGTTTTAGTCATCTCTTAGGCCTAGTCCCAACATAGGCTGGGTCTTCCCCATCAGCTAGACAATCTCCTGCAGGTTTGTCAACCCAACCACTAATTCTCCACAAATGTGCCCAGAGCTCAAACCCTCCACAGTTAAGTTGACACCTGTGCCTAACTATGATACTTGTGCTCATGGACTATGATCTGAGCATTTATTTATTTATTTTTGTATGCATGCACATGTGTACATGCTGCAGGGCACATGTGGAGGTCAGAAGACACTTTTTCAGGAATCAGTTTTCTTCTTCCATCTTGAACTCAGGAGATTGAACCTAGTTTGCCCACAAGTGCCTTTACTCATTGAGTCAATTCACTGGCCTGACTTTATAGCTTGGTCAATAGTTGTGTTTTGCTTTTTCCGATTATGAAGAAAACACCTATCTAGCATGAACTTATTAAAAAACAGAGTGAAACAGGAAAAACATCCACCAGTAAGCATATCATTATTTTATTCAAATTTGATGTATGAAAAATACAACAAATAGACGTTTCTCTCATTAACTCATGGCATATGTCCCTTAACATTTATGTATTACCATGCAATCTACAATTCATCTATTAAATAATATACATATTAAATATATAAATAAATGTGTGTAGCTGCATGTTGCTGATAAAATCATGATGAAACAGCTTCAGGGAACAAAGGGTTTATTCTCTACAGTTCACTACAGTTTTTATTCTAGCTTGGCAGAAGAGTCCACTGCAATACCAAGGGCTGAGAGAAGTAGTCACATAATATCTACATAGCAGTTGAGAGAGGGACGATCCTGACTTGTCAAACCAGCATGACTGACCAATTATTCACAAAGATGCTCCCTTTCTTAAACAGTTCTGTCCATTTTATTCACCTGCCCTTGGATTAGTCCCACCTACCATGGGCTAGGCTTTCCCCATCCATTAGACAATGTCCTGCACGTTCACTCTGGGCTTAAATCACTACTGAGTCTCTACAAATGTGCCTAGAGCTAGAATCCTTAACAGTCAGGTTGATACCTATATCTGACTATGACAATGTGCATTAACTTACATAAATTAAGCAATTCCAAAACATCAAGTGTCGTGTGTAAATGAGTGTGTGTGTGTGTGTGTGTGTGTGTGTGAAAGAAAGAGGGGGTGGGAGGAAGGGAGAAAATGAGAGAGAAAGAATGAGAGAGAGAGAGAGAGAGAGAGAGAGACTTGATTCTTACCTTTGAGGAATCAATTAATCGCATGTCAGAACTATAGAAATGGAACACATAAACCATTTTAAAAATAAATTTATAACTCCAAACAAACAGTTTCAACCTAGCAGAGTTATTTCTTAGAAACAGGGTAAGATTTGAGGGAAAAGGACTCATCTTTTTTCCATGCCCTCTAGTGACATTTAATACTTTATTATACCTTTGAAGTGATTGCATTGAATTGTGTACTCAGAAATCTAATCAACTCAAATATTATATGGTTTTATGAAGAAAATAAAAATCACCTTTCTAGACCAGCTACAGGGGCCAACCTTTATCTATTCCCCTCGCCTTCCAAGAAGCATTGTGGGAGGATGAACATGTAGAATTACTAGGAAAAACAAGCTGGCTATGACACTGACAGGAAATGTGCAAATACATTGGTCTTTCATCTTATGGGTTAAAAAAAATGACATTTCCACATTTCCTCACCTTGGTTTAGGCTTGGTCAAGCATGAAAGGGGCTTTTCCTTTTCCTTTGGCAGTAACATTTATGAACTTAAATGGGAGTCCTTTATTGGTTCTTTGCTTAGACAATGGGCCTTGTGGCCAAGTCCCCGGGGTGTATTGTGCAGACTGCAGACCAGGCCAGGATGATGGAATCCTGCTTCTGGCTCTGCCCCTGGCTCGCTGTGAGCCCTGGTATAAATCGGTCACACTGCTGTGCCTCCCTGATCTCCTGGCAGCCTCGGACACCTTCTGCCTGGTCCCCAGTGTCACAGCCTGCTGCTTCCTACAGGCTGGGGAACAGGTGGGAGCCATGTCACTTGTCAGAAGAGTCAGCCAGTTACCCCTCTCTGATATGACTGTTTCTCCTTGTACAGGGCTGCCAGGGGGCTGGAAACAGATGTGGTGACTTTCACTTTATGCAACTAAAACAATGATACCTTCCAAACACATGCAAGAGAAGGGAATGTTCAGATACGTATCCTCTTTGATACGTATAAATTTGAGGGTGATATAATTTTGAATTAATCTAGACTTGTCCACATATCTAAATCTCACAAAGAATATGGATTCTTAGATCCTACTAAGTGTAAGAATGCAGGGGCCCAGGCTCCTGAATTAAGGAAATTCCTTATGCTAATTTGAGTTTGGAAACTGTTGTAGTTGTCTGTATAGTTGCTGATAAATGACCATCAAATGGATTAAGGGAACAAGGAATTTATTCTCTTACAATTTCTGGTTATACTTCGTAGTCCAGCTTGACAAGAAAGCACACACCAATACCATGGCTGAGGGAACTGGCCACACCATTACTGCAAAATGGCTGAGAGATGGACAATCCTTACCAGACCAGCATGTCTGGCCAAGTGTACACAAGGATGCCAACTTCCTTAACTGACTCTCAGTGCTTTACTCCTCTGTTCAGGGCCTAGTCCTACCCACCATAGGCTGGGCCTTCCCCATCAGCTAGACAATCTCCTGCAGGTTTGCTCTGGGCCTAATTCAACTACTAATTCTCTACAAATATGCCCAGAGCTCAAACCCTCAACAGTCAAGTTGACACCTGTGCCTAACTGTGGCAGGAGCTAAGGATTATGTCTGTTAAATTGGACACTTTTGATATTTTTCAGTGCATTTGAATGTACTCATTGGCACTGGTGAAACATTGGTTCCAGGATCTCTTGTGGTTAACAGAATCTGTGGCACAGTATTTGCCTACAACCTATGTACAATCTCTTTTATATTTTAAATCACCTCGAGATTACTTATAGGTTCAGTAAAGATGCAATTTCTTTCATGAATAGTTTGGTCCACACTTGGTTGAGTCCACAAACGTAGAGCCCGTGGTCAGGGAATGCTGCCTCCTGTACTATCAGATTTGAGGAAATCACTGTTATGGAAAGTAAATTCTATCTTGGAGTTGTTTGGGAGTTGATTAGAAATGCAAATGTCACTTCAGTTGCTACTCACATTGGGGAATATTAGTATCTTTAGATAATCTGTTCCAGGGGAACACCCCACTTGGTTTCCCTGGTATTGTCTCAGTTTCAGCTCAAAAAAGTTCTATACCCAGTGCATTTACTCTTTTAGGTCTTTTTCACTGTCCCTTTTCATTCTCAAAAATCAGACTATGAGCTATTGACATTACTTAACATTGAAGGAGCTGAGGTATCATTAAGCAGCTCACCCAAAGTGGCTTAGTGTTTGTGTTGAGAACGGGGATTAGAATCCAGACACATCACCTTGAGATCCCTTTTCCATTGTCTTTCACTCCCAAAGGTTTCCAAGAGTCTTCTGACATCTTCAGTTCATGGCAGATTCACCACCATCCTAGGTGCCACTGGTCATCTCAGCCTGTCCTGTTGGTTCTCGATGAGTGGATCGGTTCACTGTTGGGCTTAGGGGGGGGGGTAAGAAGGTGTAGTCTTGCTAAGGTGCTTGAGGCAATGAATGTGGCAGCTTCCCTTGAATGTCTTTCAAGGTATTGTTTTTAATGAGTGTTTTTGTAATGCACAAGACAGGGGATTTCATTAGGGCACTTTCCTCCCCTCTTTGTTCTTATTCACCTCTCCCTACTTTCCTCTTCTGTCTCCTGTTCTCTTTTGATGGCCTTCTTCCTCTTTCTGACTTCCGCCTTCATGTCACATATATTTTGTTACCCTCCCTTTTCGTCATTTTTTTTATAGGTCAAACTTGGTTGTAATAGTAAATATGTATCCTATACATAAAGGAGAATGGAAGGGCCACAAAGGAAGTGAGAAAGCTCTGCAGAGGATGTGAAGTGAGAAGGCAGGTTGTAATGCTGCCGCAGATCAGAGTCGCAGCCTTGAGACCAGGGCTCCCCTGGACCAGGTGGAGCACAGAACACACACAACTTTCTTTAGGCCAAGTGAATTCTGAACCCATTTATTGAAACTTTCGTGACAACCTTTATACAGAAAATTTTGGGGTAAAGAATGTTGCATCTACAGTAGACATATAATTTTCTAGTCAGCAAAAATCACCTTCAAGGTGGACATTTTTTCTTTTTTTATATTTTTTTTTATTACCACTCATACAAACTTAACAGGTACACTGATCCCTTCCCTCCCCCCACCCACCCCTAGTGCCTCCCCCTCCCATCCCCGGAGCATCCTTTAATGAGCATGCCAAACTCTCCTCTGGGTCCTCCTCTCCAATGAGGTGCAAGGACCCAGTGGCATTTCCCAGAACCCTTTCCTGTGTTCCCTTTAAGCATAGGAACACTACTGTGGCTGTTAATCCCTTGCCACCAAGGATCCTAGTGCTTTTAGCAAATGCTAGACTTTGTGGGGTCAATAGTGTGTTGGACATTGCGCAGGGCATGCAAAGTCCAAATATGATTGCTTTGGCCCTAACTTGTGTGGAGTATCTTGCATATCATTACTCCTCCCATCCTTGTGCTCTTACAATCTTACCACCCCCTCTTCTGCAAATTTCCCTTAGCTTCAGGGGAGCTTCAGGGGAGAGATTAGGCTGGGCTAGTTCCAGGTGAAGGTGGACATTTTTTCAAGAACCTAACCCATTGCTTGAGGATAAAGGCACTTCACCAGATAGCCATGGGGCTGAGCCTACATAGTTGACATATCTAAACAGAGACTGCTTTTTTTAAAACACACAGAGGAGGAATGATCTCTTTTTGATTTCAACAATTAACTATAGGAGTCCCCAACACCCCTTAAGTCCCAATGTGAGCTTTTGCTGTTGTCCTCTTCAGGTTGATCCTCTCAGTCAGGCAGGTTGACATGGCATGGCAGCAGGTTCTAACTTGGGAAGTTGCATGCAGCTCATGCAGTCTCTGCTATTCAAGCTTGAACCATGTCTCTAGGGGAGCCATGGCTTGGATATTTAAGGCCATAAGCACCTAGAGTATGGTTCTGTTGATGGAGCACTACTGAGATATGTACTGAAGAAAACACTTAAGAAATATAATTATTAAAAGAATAATTCCTCCTATAATAGCATCCTTCTATTCCTTTAATAGTAAGGTTGCTTATGTCTTCCTTTGAGGAATTACAGAAGTATATTGCCATCAGTTAGATGACCCATCTGTGAACCATGCATTCTCCAAATCTGGGGTCCAATCTGTCAGGCCCCATATGCCTGCCATGGGTGTCTCTTTCGGGGAGGAGGCAATCATTGGGAGGAGTGCACTTGAATGGTCCATCTCTGTGATTTCTCATAAGAGTGCTGTTTGGGAAAGGAAAGACATGGCCCCCTTTGCTTCTGACATGGATTCTCCCAGTTTGGATTGCAAATACCATCTCCAGGGGCAGTCTTGGCATCTAGACTTTCTGGCATGATGGTCTCTTCCTTGGCCTTCAGCAAGGGTAGGAGGGTATCATAGTATCTTTTAAGGTTCTAGTGGGCTGAGAGCATAGTTATGCTTCTGGAATTTCTGAGTTAGTACATAGGTGGGAATTTTACCCACCTATGTTTTAAGACTCTAGAAGTTATTCTCTAATTTCCTTAAAATCAGTGCACACATTCTGGCTAATAAGTCTACTTATTGTAAGTGACTAGACATGAAATCTCTATTTAGAATTTGAGTTAAAGTTAAAAAGCAGGCTTCTTCTCTAGATCAGAGAGCAGGAAGCTAGTTCCAAAAAACCTAAGAGGAGATAAAAGTCACTCCTGATTCCCAGAAGAATTCCTCCTGCCAGAGACACAACTTAAATTACCTGAGGAATTCTTAGCACCTGTCCATGGGTGGTACTGTGATATTCCAAGAAATTCCTAGCACCTGCCCATGGGGTTACTGTGACCTTCCCAGGGAACAGGGTTTAGGTCTGAACTGGGAAGAAACACCAAGGCCTGACAATTCCCATATTTTTCCTTATTTCTCTTAAATCAAGCCATGTCCTTATCCCAAAAGATGTTTCTTTGAATCCATCCTTTCCAAACTGAGACATATTCTACCAGATTGTTTGAATAAGGATGCGGCATAATGCAGCCTGGCTATAGCATGGAGGTTGATTGCTGGTTTAAGGAGTACTTGTAATGTGACAAATCTTGAGTTGTTTGTTTTATTTTGATGTCACTATTATTTTTATTCTTTGCCACTGATAAGTAGTTGTCATGGTTTGAAATGTGTCCCCCACAGTCTCATGTGTTTGGCAAGGTCATGGCACCTTGAGAGGTGGAGCCTTGCTGGAGGAAGGCAGTCACAAGGGGTGGGCCTTGAGGTGGATCAGTCCCACCCTACCTCCAGGAGAAGTCTGCCTTTGTTGCAAGCAGTCTTGCAGCTCTCAGCTTCTAAGATGTCTGCAGTGACTTAGCCTCCTCCAGCTTTGGCCAGGGAGCCATGCCGCCTCTGCTTTGAGAGACTGTTCCTTCCCTCTGGAACCGTAAGCTGAATAAACCTCCCTTTCTCTCTTAAGTTGATCAACTTTGAGTGTTCTCTCACAGCAATAGTTGAGAGTAACTGTTACAGTAGTGTTCTCAGTTTGTCTTCTGTCTGACCCTCAATATTTTAAGAAATTCCCTAAAGGAATGTGAATATTAGTGGATGTTTTATGATGGAATTTTTATAAAGAAATTATTTTTATTTTTGAGATATGCTAATGATATGGATGGTAAGAAATATACCAGTCTTGGTATAGTAAGATGACTTAGTGGTTAACTGTGTTTGCCACACAAGCTCTATGACTTGAATTCAATTCCTGGAACCCAGTAAAGGTGGAAGGAGAGAATCAACCTCACCAAGCTGTTAAGATATTAGTCTCTTAATAGTAAATTTCAAAATATATATGACTGAAGTAGCTTTCTGTGTGGGTTTTCTTTCAATGACCCAATGGAAGAAAAGGGAAATAGGGAGGTTTGAAAACAAAAGATTTGTCACATATCAATGATGTTGAATCTGTTGGTAGCTGTGTGGAGGCTCTTTTTCTTATTTACTCTTTTTTTGGTTTCTTTAAAAAAATTCATTGGAGAAAGGACAACATCTTCAACAAATGATGCCGGTAAAATTGGATATCTACATGCAGAAGAATGAACCTGGATCCTTATTTGTCTGCACAAAAATCAGTTCCAAATGAATCAAAGACCTCAGTGTTAGTTAGACCAGAGACTAAAACTCCTAGAAAAAAAAAGTAGGGAATACCTTCAAATTAATTGGCCTTGGCTGGCATTTCCTCAATAGGACTCCCAAAGGCACAGAGTGTAAGTCCAACTCTAAACAAATGGGATTATATGAAATTAAAAAGCTTTTGCTCAACAAAAGACTGTTAATTAAACAAAAAGGTAATCTGTGGAATGGGAAAGCATCTTCACTAACTATACATCTGATAGGGGATTAATATTCAGAGCACACAAAGAACTTCAAAAATCAAATACTAAGGAAGTAAAAAGAAACTTCTCACAAGATGAATTTCAAATGACTAAGAAACATCTTAAAAATTGCTTTGCCTCCTTAGTCATTAGGGAAATGAAAATTAAAACCACCTTGAGATATTATCTCACTCCTGTCAGAATTGCTGTGATCTAAAATACGAACAGTATCAAATGCTGGTGTGGATGTGGGGAGAAGGGAACCCTCATACATTACTGGTGGGACTGTATACTCATACAACCCCTTTGGAGGTCAATTTGGAGAACTTAAAAAAAGTTAAAAATCAAAATTCCACATGAACCAACTATAACACTCCTGGGAACATTCCCAAAGAACACAGCATCCTGCACCAGAGATACATGTGCAACTATGTACATAGCAGTCCTTTTCACAATTTCAAAGAAATGGAACTATAACAGTTACTCTTAACTATTGCTGTGAGAGTACACTCAAGGTCAATCAACTTAAGGGAGAAAGGGAGGTTCCAGAGGGAAGGTACAATCTCTCAAAGCAGAGATGGCATGGCTCCCTGGCCAAAGCTGGAGGAGGCTAAGTCACTGCAGACATCTTGGAAGCTGAGAGCTGCAAAACTGCTTGTAGCAAAGGCAGACTTCTCCTGGAGGTAGGGTGGGACTGATCCACCTCAAGGCCCACCCCTTGTGACTGCCTTCCTCCAGCAAGTCTCCACCTCTAAGGTGCCATGACCTTGCCAAACACATGAGACTGTGGGGAACACATTTCAAACTATGACAGGAACCAACTTAGATGTTCAACAGTTGATGAATGATTAATGAAAATGTGGTACATGTATTTAATTGAGTACTATTCAGCTGTCAGGAAAGATGAACTAATGAAATTTGCAAAGAAACACAGAGGAACACAAGCTGGGGAGGAGTACAAGAAGATCCTAAAAGAGCAGAAACAAAAGAATCTGGGTAAACTGTTAAATAAAAGGGATTTTATATAAGAAAGAAATGGCTTAAAGGAGAGGGAAGAACAGGAATAGGACACAGTAGAGACTGGGGTTAGCCTCCAGGTAATCAACCACCTGCTTACTAACCCTAAGCTCCCCCTCCCTCCAGGACAGGGAACACATGAGCAGCACTGTAAATTAGTGTAAACAACATGAACAGGGAGTAAACTGACAGTGGACAGGATCAGATGTATCAATACTAACTACAAACACTCAAGAATAAACTTCCATCTAAACAGCTCTCATTATATCTTTGGATAAGAGAGGATTTCAACACCCAGATAGGATGTAGTCTAGTACAGTGGAAGAGCAGTGAAATAGACAACAATAGCCAACCAGAATGCAGAAGACCCGCAACCCTGCAATGCTCACTGAGAATCAAGCCAACCAAATCTCTCCCCATCCTAAGGCTCAAGGAATCTTACAGAAGAGTGGGTGATAAGATTGTAAGAACCTGAAGATGGGAAGGTCTATCAGTGGACAAGACATTCTACTCAAGCAGGGCTGCCGTGTCCAAGAACTCACTACAAGGAGACTTGTCCTTTCTAGACCTGCACAACGACTGACATACCAACATGCCCCCATTTGCTAGTGGGGATCTCAGGAGAAATAATTGCATTCAGTGGGAACGTTAGGGGCTAAGACTAGACAGGTGAAGGGGTCTGCCCAAAGAAAGGACACTTGATCTGCCACTTGACTCCCATTAAAGCAGACGATCCAGGGAACCTTGGAACCCATAGGGAGAGACAGACAGGAGAATGGGAGGGAGTGGGATAGATTGATGAAAGGAGGGGAGGGAAGAAAGGGGGAAGAAGGAAAGGGAGAAAGGGGAGAGAAAGGGTGAGAAGGCGGGGAAGAGGGATATACTCATTATAGTTGTAAAACTAGGAAAAAATAACAAATTTAAAAATGTCTTTATTAAAAAGAAGTCCTCAAATTAGGATCAGAGAGGAATTCTACTGTGCCTCTGGTGACCAAATTATGTCACACCATTGACTGCACCTTTTGCCTTGACATTTCTCTTAAGTCACCTTTGCCTGATCTTGCTTGTGCTGAACCGACTGTAGAAAACAGTACATTAATGATAACGTTATTCTTAAAATGTCATCACATGGACATTTCCTTCTTGTGAAGCATGGGAAAGACCCAAATCTTTGCGCTTGGGATGCAGTCTGCCCAGGAGTGGGCACAGGGAGAGTGAGGTGGGTGGGGCTAGGACAGGAAGGAAGAGGGCTTGTTTCCCGGTGGGTAATTCTGCTTTCTGTTAGCCCCAGTACATCAGTGTCAGCTTTCCTGTCCCTGCCTACAGCTCTCTTCAGCTCTGCTTCCTATTTTTTTCTTTCTGCTCATTCTTTTTAACAAAAAATTCCTTTGCTTCTAGACACCTTATTAAAGCAACACTCTTTTAGCTGTTAGCATTAAGAATCTGTCAGCATTTTCCATTATGTAGCTCTCTCAGCTGACACTCTGTTCTTAATTGGCACTATTGTAGAGGAAAAGAAGAGACAAAATACTTTAGTTAATGCTGGGAACCAGGCTAAGTTTTCAATCTTAACACTATGTGTTCTGGATTACTGGGTTTGAGTTAGTCCTTTACTTTACTTGCATATCTTTTATTCCCAGGAAATTCTTATTCTTATTCTTTTGCAACCAGAAGCCAAAGGAACGTTTCTTTACCTGGAGCCAGAGGAACGAGTTTTTATGTAAATTTAACCCCCAATCTCTGTGGCTTTCCAAACGGTTTAGCTCTGACCGGAGGAAGTTAACTGTGGTAAACCAATTGGAAGCATCCTTAGAAAGAGCTGTGTCCACTTCCCTTATTTTATGGCTTTTAAAACAGGATAAAAATATTAGAGTTACTTTTCCGAGTCATGAGTCTATTTTAGTATAACATAGTCTTCCTGTCTGCATTTAAAAATAACTCAGCTGCAAGTAGTTTTTAAAAACTCACTGCTTGAAACATAATTTTCATTATAAGTTGTAACACTTATTCTTTGTGTTGCTGTGAGGTACCACTGAGGCTCAAACAGTTTAAAGGGAGAAAGGGAGATTTATTCAGTTTACAGTTCCAGGAGGGAGATACAGTCCTCTACGGCAGAAAAGGAATGGCTGGCTGGCAGAAGCTTGAGGCAATCTAAGCCACTTCAGACATTGTGGAGGCTGAGAGTTGCTGCTACTCAAGAGTAAACTTACTCACTCAGGCAGGGTGGGGCTAACTAACCTAAAGTCCACCCCCTGTGACTGCCTTCCTCCAATTTACAAGGCTCCAATTCCTTTTTTTTTTTATTTCCACACATACAAACTTAACAGGTATACGGGTACACCCTCCCTCCAACCCCCTATCCCTCTGTGCCCTCCTCCCTTCCCCCTTCTCTCTTCATCCCTCAGTGCCTCCCCTTCCTATCCCCGGAGCATCCTTTAATGTGCATGCCAAACTCTCCTCTGGGTCCTCTTCTCCGATGAGATGCAAGGACCCAGTGGCATTACCCAGAACCCTTTCCTGTGTTCCTGTTAAGCATAGGAACACTACTGTGGCTGTCAATCCCTTGCCTCCCAGGATCAAGGCTCCAATTCCTAAAGGCACCAAACTAAAAATTCAAACACAAGAGTCTGTGAGGAGCAACTCACATTTCAAACTATGACATGAGTTAATGTGAGGAACTCAAAAAGATGCACGTCTGAAATTTTTTTAAAACTTAAAATGTATCAAGCATGCCTTCTCTTGCAATTATGTTGTGTAAGCTGGACTGATTGGAATTTCTGTATGTATAATCTTTGATTGGAAACTTCTTTCAAGGAACTTAAGCTGAGAGAAAGTGGTAGTTATTTGTTCAACAACCTGATTGCAGAACTTTTCTAAGTTTTTAAGCTTCCTCCTCCATGGATTTTTTTAAAAATCACAGTTAATTCGATAGTGATATTTTTAGTAACTCACCTTTATCGAGTCTTTCCAAAGAATTCAAGCTGTTTCTATAGAAACAATAAGTCCTTTTCTTTACATGTTCATGTTCTGTCAGTTACCTCAATATTTAATTAAATCACAGAGCTAACATTACAAGTATCCAGACAGCATAGGTTTAGAAACCAGTATAATTGACTTTTAGTCAGTATAGCTACTGGTAGAAGTAGAAGTATGTGGGTTTACCTAAGAATTATCTCCCTCAAAAGGAGCATTATTCAGTTGAGTTACAAAGGTAAAGAAGTGCTTTAGTTTATCTCTCCAAATGGTTGCCATCACCATTGCTTTTATTGATACATATTCTGGTTTATTTATAGGGCATATCGTGATTTACAATTCACTTATACATCAGATCATAATCAAATCAAATTAATTAATATATCCACTATCTCAAACATCAACCATTTCTTTGATGCAAAAATTTTTAAAGATCTCCTTGCTAGATACCTTGAAATCTACAGTGTGCTGCTGTTAACTGTGTCCACCCAGCTGTGCGATCGGAACACTAGAACTTAGTCACGCTAAGGGAAGTAAGTCAAAACAGAAAGACAGACATTGCATTGCCTCACTCGTGCATAGACTGGTTGTTCCTGGAGACTGAGAAAAGGAGAAGGGAAGAAGAGATTGGTGATGGGTACAAGGTTTCAGTTAGGTAGAGATTTTTTAATATGCAGGATATTTATTGAGGTCTGTGACCTCCTAAGGAGGTGTTGATCCAGTTTCTCTGTCTCTTGGGGTCCCTCAGCCTACCCTTACCCTGTTCCTGGTCCAGAAGCATAGTTCAGCTGTGATAGAGCTTACTTCTGGGAAACCTTTCTGTTTTTGGCACCTGGACATTTCTATATCTATTTCTATATATTAAACTCAGTGATGCATTGCTTTTTGGGACATATTGAGAATATATGTCTTTCTGTGGAAGAGGGGGACACATCTCTATTGGCCAAGTTCATTTATCAGCAGTCCTCTGGAAGACCTTTGTAGTAGGAGTAATTGATTCAGGAAAGAAGCTGTGATCTTTCCAGTGAGATGCCACAGTGGAGTCTCCACATGATTTCAAGAAGGCAGACACAGACAGCTTACTGTGAGAGCCGTTTCTTTGTATGCCCATTCAACCTCAGAGATACCTGCGCTCTAAAACACTCCACACTCACTCATTTCCCCCACTTCTCCTTGGAAGCAATCCAGGTTATCATTGCTTTTCATCTCCCCTGAAGCCAAGTTTTAATTCTGCTTCCTATTATCCCATCACTCTGTCTTGGACAGTCTACCTTTGATATAGATCTGTCAGGCCCCTTGGTGAAAATGTAAACCCATTACATCCCCTTTATTCACCCTGGCACTAATGTCCTGACTTCAAATAAATGTCCAGAGGCTCCGTTGGCTGGCCTTTACGAAGCAGCACATTTTCAAGTTACTTTCTATCCACTGTCTTCTTTTACTTTGTTTAAGATGTAGAATGAGGGCAAAGAATCACCGGGCTTAACTAATGGTGTGCAATTTCCTGCTGTCTCTACACCTTTTTTATGACATTAATTCATAGCCACTTCTCTGACCCATGGAATCTCTTCTGGATAGAAATGACTACGAGTTAAAATAAAGTTAAAAAAATACTGATTTGATTCAATTGCCTTGTCAGAGTTCCTGTCATTGCCTCTTTGGGACAAGCCACACTAGTGTAATCATTTAAACAACTGCCCTCTGCATTAAAACACATATCTTAATTACTTGCCTGTCTCCTCTAGCTGAAGGTTAGGGTTTTGATTTAGTTTCCTTTCGTTGGACAATGAGCGATATCCACTTGGAACACTTAAAGTCATCTGAATTTCTCACCTCTATACACTTCTCAATTTTGTCAATTTTCTCCAAACAGGTCATTACAATGCAGTTACTGGGAAAAGCATCCTGCTGGAGTTTTATGTTCTCAACATTATCATTTAATAATCCTCTGTTTGACTTTCACAAACGAGTTAAGGTTGGAATTTATCAGGTAAGTTATTTGGCTTGCAAAGAATAGAAACTGATTCTAGTGCTGTGAAGTGCAATAGAAATTTACTGGAAGATTATAGGGGCTCAGAAAATCTAAGAGAAGGGTTTAAAAATGAGGCAGTGTGTTGATCAACCACGGAGGCACTGCATAATAAATTACTTTAAACCTCTGTGGTTTATGAGGGTAGGGAAATGGTAAAGCCCTTGTTTGAGCAGGAAGGTCAGAGATTAGATCCTTAGCACCTACATAAAGAACTAGACATGCTGGTACTTGTCTGTGAACCTATCACTAGGGAAGTGGAGCTGGGAAGATGCTTGCTGACCAGCTAGACAGAACTAATCAGTGAGTTCCTTGCTCAATGAGAGACCTGCACTAGAAACTAAGGTGGAGAATGATTGAGGAACACTCTTACCATTGACCTCTGGCTTTCTCATGCACACGCACACACGTGACAATATATTTGCACTTACAGACACACACAAACATAAGCATGTACACACATTATGGTTACTTTTCTTTCTGCTGCTGCAAGACCGCATTCATACACAATTTAATGGAGAAAGGGAGATTTATTTGGCTTATGGTTCTAGAGGGATATAGTTTTTGTGGCAGAAAAGGCGTAGCTGGTGGCAGAAGCTGGAAGAGGCTCGGATCACAGCAGCCATCACAGAGGCAGAGTAGCAAGATGCCAACTGCTAGAGCAGACCTCTAGCAGAAGCAGGGTGGGCTGTCCAACTTCAGGGTTGGCCTCCCGTGTTGTACTTCCTCCAGCAAAGCTTTGTCTCCTAAAGGTGCTAAAACATTTCCAAATGTTAACGTCAGTTAAGGATGCAAACGCATGAGCCTGTGGGATACAACACATATTCACACACACACACACGTACACACACACAAGTTTAAAACAATGAGTGTTTGCTCTCACTCTAATGAGACTGACGGTTTGGTACAACCTAGATATGTTTGGCTGGTTTGGTAAATTGAGTATTGGCGGCCCGAGACACCTATGTTGTAATTCCTTGATATGTGAATGTTACGTTTGATGGTAAAGGTGTGAACAAGCTAAACTCTTTGAGATGGGGAGATCTAAGTGCATTTTAAATCCATCATAGGTTCTTGTAAGAGGGAATGGCACAGAACAGCGGCTGGCATGTGATGAGCGCAGACAGATTTGAAGAGAGAATGCTGCTGACTTCAACTTTGGAGGAAGGGTCCTTGTAGCAGTTACTCTGCATGTTACTGATAAAATATGATCAAACAGCTTAAGGGAACAAAGTGTTTATTCTCTTAGGATAACCTGGTTATAGTTCTTAGTCCAGCTTGGGAGGAGAGCTCACATCAACACCGGGGCCCAGGGCACTAGGCACACCATCTTCACATAATGGTTGAGAGAGGAAGAACCTTACTTGCCAGACCAGCATGTCTGGCCAAGTATACACAAGGATGCCAGCTTCCTTAAACAGCTCTCTATATTTTATTCACCTGTTCAGGGTCTAGTTCTCTACACCATGGCCTGGGCCTGTCTCATCAACAAAAAAAATCTGTTCTGGGCTTAACTCAACTACCAGTTATGTACAAATGTGCCTGGAGTTTGAACCCTCAACCATCAAGTCGACACTTGTGTATAACTATGACAGTCCCTGAACCAAGAATTGCAGCTTATAAGCTGGGAATGGTAGGGAAATAGATCATGTTTGTGAACTCCATGGGGAACACTCCTGACACCTCAATTTGAGCTCAGTGAAAGAAATGTCAAGCCCCCAAACCTCAAAGGATAAGTTCACGCTGTCTGGGCTCACAACTTTGGGATGGTAGGTTGCAGCAGCCATGGGAAATTCACAGTGCCGGGCAGCTCCTTGGGTGAAGGGTTGGCTGGCTTAGCTCAGACTGCACTATGGGGAAAGGACTTCCTGGGGTTTGCTCTTAAAGCAAATCGCTGGAGCCTGTGTTGATCAATGCATGAGTCCATGTAAGACCTCAATGCTTCCTGTGGGCTTGATGCTTCAAGCAAGTCCCATGGTCAAGTTCAACATCAGGAAATAGTACATATACTGAGGCAGGCAGGGGCTTAAGGAAGTAAAGTGCTGATGTCTAATTTAGTGCCTCACAGACAGGGATCAAGTGAATCTCAGCTGTAGCAATGAGGCTGATATATGACCGTATTTACTACTTCATGTCACGGGGCGCCAGGTGCTATCACCATCACCAAGTATTCACTAACCTGCCTCAGACCATCATCACCTTCCTCTTTCTCCTCCTTGTCCTCTGCCTCCTCTTTTTCTTTATCCTCAACATTCTCATTCATACGCTCTTCTTCCTTCTCCTCCTCTTCCTCTTCTTGTCCTCCTTCCTTTCCTCCTCCTCCTCTTCTCTCTCCTTTTCTTCCTCCTCTTTCTTGGATGAGTTTATTCTATGGGAAAATGTCAGAAACCCATTTGAGGGCATGCTCAGAACACAATCTTCAGTCTGGTGCTGTCAACACTTAAGTGGACACTGTGATTTTTAAAAGTTGACTGCTTGTCGAAGTTCTCAACTTCTTCCACAGGAATATTATAAAAGAGCTGCAATTGAAAACTTCAAACTCTATCATTAAGCGAGTCAAAGAACAACACTTAAGATACAGAGAATTGCCACCCAGAACTGCCAACTTCAGCTCTTTTTGACTGGACTGGTCTCACATCTTGTTCCATGGCTTATTTTTATACACATAAATGGTTGAACTCCAAATAGCAAAGGCAAAGCAAAGGTAAAAGGCAGATGACAGGGAATTGAGTAGAACCACAGGTGATGGGCAACACACGGCGTTGGCAGTCCTCTGCGTCCACTCCAGCAAGCGGAGTGTGCAGGTGGCATAGGGGGACAGGGCAGCTGTGTTGCTGCCTCCTGATGGTTTCTGTCCTGTTGTGCCATGCAGGTTGCATTCTATCTGCTGAGTAAAGTGTGAGCGGAATGGCCCTGACCCCAGCTGTCCCACCATCTGAGTGCAAGGATGCTCCCCGAGGATAGTCCAGGATGGGGTGCAACCATGGTCTACACAAAGCAGCAAAATGATTCTTTCCAGAGGATCTGGAAGACAAAGAGAAGACTCCCCAGTGCAAGGTGAGCTCTTTTCTCCACCTTCCCAGTCTTGGGCCAGCACACCTGCTTTGCAGGTCTGCATTCTCGGGACAAGTCTCAGATGAAGAAGCCTCAGTTGCCTATTGTTTGTAAAGCCTGAGAAACAGGTAAGCTTTTCCTAGCTACACTTGCTCTGCCATGCAGAGAAATGATGCTTGAGAATTAGATGCCCCTTTGTTTTGCACAGTCACAGAGACATGTTTTCAATAAATATTTTCCATTAAATAGAATGTAAATGAAACCCCATATGGATGATAGACATAGGCAAATAGATATATAAAAATGGCATGGACAAAGGATTTCTTTTCCCCAAGGCCAAACATCTTTTTTTTTCAGTTTTCTTATATAAGCATCACAGTTTTTCTTTTTTATAATTATTGTTTTTTATTTAGGGCTCAATATATAATACAGCTAATTTGCATCATTTTCTTTCCTGTTACCCAATGTCAATCTCCTTTCTCTACTACCAACTTTCTTCCTCCACCAGTCTTCCTCCTGCGCTCATGCCTTCTGTGTGTGTAACTTATAATGTCCCATCAGTTACTGCTAATGCCATGGGTCTGGGTACATGCTGGAGCAAGGACGATGTATCTATGGGCATAACACTGGAGAGACAACCTTCCTTTTCCCCATCCAGTGTTATCCTCATAAGGCATAACATGAAGGATCTATGGCGCTTTTTGAGATCCCTCTCCTTTCATGGTGAAATGCTGCTACATCAAATCTTGGAAATAGACATAGGTTCAATGAGTTCGTGGATGTGATAGCCCTGTCATGTCCAGAAGACACTGTCTGATGACGCTTACCTTCTCACTGCACCCTCTTCCATGATGTTTCCTGAGTCTTGGGTTGGGGGGTGATTTGGATGTCTTTGTTTATGGTTGAACAGTCCACAGCCACTTGTTCTCTGTACTTTGGTAAGTTGTGATTCTCTCTTCATCAAATACTTTCTATCACAGAAGGAAATTTCTAGCTTAGATAATGAGAGATCCTCTAATTTATAGGTAAAATATAAATGTTTAGAAAACAGTTTGAAATCAATTTCTCTTAGGTAGCAGTAAATTATTCTACTCGAGGGACTATATATCCTCCTCTTCTGTAGATTTTTGGTCTGGCTTACAGTATCAACAATGTGTTCCTCGATGAAGAGCAGTCTTAGATCCAATAAGAGAATAGTTAGTTAGTCTCAAAACATTTATGCCACGATTTCCCTGATGGTCACCTCCTGCCAGGATGATTTGTCACTGTAGCTTGAAGTTTTCATAGCTGGACGAGATTGTTGACCTCCCCTTTCCCCTCATATTATAAAAGCTGGCTGTCAAGGAGAAGCTTCCAGGCCAGTTTCCTCTTTGTTTCTTCCCTCCATGTCCTGTGATCAGTGCAAGTAGTAACTTCAGCAATAGGGTCTGACTTTCATATCTGATGGGAAGCTAAGAGTAAGAGCAAAAAGCCATACTGTCTTGGGGCCTTCGAGAGCTCTTTCACCAGCAGCTCAAAGGAGGCATCATCCTTATCCGATTCTGGGAGCTTTGCTTTATCTATCTATGGCATCTCAGGTTGATTTCCATTGTCCCTCCTCTTTTATCTCTGTGCTCCCCGAGTAGAGTACATCTGTCCACTACTGTTTTTTTCTCCTCTCTCAATCTTTAGCTAAAAAATGACTTTATAATGTAAAAGGTTTCGGCTGACTGCATTTCCAAACTCTAGTTCTATCTACTACCCCCACCCATACTTGCACCCCACTCCTCCAACTCCCTCCTCCCAAACTCTTACTCCTGTTAGTTTCCTCCCTACTCTCTTACACTCCTGGTCTGGCAATCGCTCTTCCTAGGTTCTGATTTTTCCTTTCTTTCTTCGAGTGTGTGTAACAGAAGGTACTTGAGTGTGTGTGCTCAAGTGAGTGACATTGAGAATCACCCTGATTGCTCTACCTCCTTATTATTTTGCTCTGGGGTTTCCAGACCCTGCCTTCCACAGCCAGAAATGTAGGCTGCAGCCATTTCAGCTGGAAATTTTTTAGTGGGATTTGGGATTTGACCCAAGGGTCTGATTTTTATAAAGAATAAACCCCCTTTTATTCTTTATGGTTTAGGAGGGCTGACTCTACTTTTTGATATTAAGAATTGCCAAGTGACCCAGATTCATCCGCTGGTACAAAAATCTGTTGAGCTTCAGTAGGATCACTGGGGGTCCTCTGTGTGGCGATGAGGGAGAACCTCCTGCAAATGATGCAACAAGCAAAGCGAACTCAAGGGATGAAGAGACTAGTAAGTTCTAGCAAGATCAGGTGAGTCCTTAGGTTCAGTCAAGCCTCCAGTCCTGTAGCTCTGGGATGTTTTAGTTAATTGGAGCTAATGAATCTCTTCCCCCTCCCCCTTTTTAAAATTCAGAGTTGAGCTAGATTTTTGTTACACATGAAGGCCTTTCTATTCATAGAGAAAACAGAGAGCAGAGAAGAAGGAGGCAGCAGGAAATAACGAGCGCAGAGACCGCGATCCTGCCTTGTCAGCTGCAGTGCAACGAAATTTCCAGGATCCCTTTCCTTCATCTGTGAAACGAAGCGAAAAGTTTTGAAAAATTTTTAATTTATTTTACTGGGCATATTGAAGATCACATGGACAGCCAGCTCTGTGGAGGTGACAGGCCCATGTTCTTACTCTAAGGCTCTGATCTCCAGACTTGTCTCCAAGTCTTGCAGTCCTTCATGCTATTAACATTTTCTGCCACCTTCAGAAATTCACATGGGTAAAAGTGAATGCTTCTCTTATGAGGAAAAAAAAAAAGCACTCAGTATTTAGCATGAGGCTGGTACCCTAAAAAAAAAAACAGGTTCAGATTTTAAACCACCATGTAAGGCCTTGGAGATATTTTCTTACATTCCGTGAGAAAGTCTGAGGAAGACTAGGTCAGATACTTGTCAATGCCCAGAGCCCCACTGTGTGCCTGGTTCACAGTGGGGATTGAGTAGTTAGTAGACAGTTGACTAGTTGGGATTATCTATTTCTGCTTACCATCTTGAATCAATAACATTCCCAAAAGGAGATTCACATTAGTACAGAATCTTTGAAAGGGATCTTTTCTTATTCATGGTGATTTTTTTAAGAGACACTTAGTATGATGGTAATTGGATTATTTTTCATGAAATTCTGTATTGTCAGTTGTTTTCATATTTTTCGCAGTTTTAAAAATTAATTAACTAATTTTTCCCCAATCATACAAGCTCAATAGGTACCCCGGTCCTTTCCCTCTCTCCACCTTTCCCCAGTCCTCTTTGCACCCTCCCCCCTTTTCCCCTTCCTTTAACTCCCCTCCCTCCCCTTCTCCCAATGCCTCCCCTTTCCCCCCTTCCATCCCCTGGAGCATCCTTTTGTGTGAATGCCAAACTTCCCTCTGCATCCCACTTTAGTGAGGTGTAAGGATTCAGCGGCATAGCCCAGAGCCCTTTCTTGGGCTCCCCTTTAGTATGGGAACACTATTGTGACTGTTAATCGCTTGTTTGCATGGTTGTTTATTTCCTTGCTGATTTATTTTATTTCATTTACTTGTTATGCTATAGGCAGGTCTCAAAGCTCATCACATAACTAAGGGGGACCTTGAATCCTGCCTCTGGTTCCTGAGTGGTCGCACCTCAATGTTTGGTTCAGACCGTCCTGAAGACTGAATCAGGGCTATGTGCATGTGAGGCGAGCATACTACCAAGGGAGCTGCATCCCCAGCCTGCCTTCTTATGTTTTATTTGACACAGTGTTTGTATGTATTTATGGGGCAAAGTGTGATCATTTTGTCATAAGGTATAGCATATGAACCAAGGTAATTAGCACTTTATTTCTTCAAACTTGCCATGTTTCTTTGAAAGACTAACTTCTTCTTCCTAAAACATCAACATTATTCATGGTTGAAGTTATGTTTTGAATGTTAACTCACTGCCTCTTTCCATGCTATTTGCTGTGGTAGTTCTTCCACTGCTCAGAGAATCTGAAATAGATTTAGATATAATTAGGTCACAGATTATTGAAGAATCAGCCTCTCCACTTACTCCTGTAGAATTTTCAGATGTAAAAGACAGTTCTTTTCTTTCCTCCGTCTTTGCAGAGTATTCTCCTCACTAAAATTAGCTGAATGGAAATTCATTCATGGCTGAATTTTATTCACTGGTAGCTATCTCTTATGTGTACTTTCTCTTTGAAGTCCGCTTTAGGTCCCAAAACTAGATTTATAATTGGATTTCCTATTTTTGGCTATTTTTTATATTGCAATTGTCTCTCACATGTACTGGCTTTGAGCTTTGTCAGCCATTTCAGTAATATTGAACTTAACTTCCTTCCCTTCCCTTTCCTTTTCTCTCTTTCTTTCCCTTTCTGTCAACCCCCTCCCTCTCACCCCCTCCCTCTCTCCCCCTCCCTTCTCCCTTCCCTCCCCCTCTCTTCCTCTTCCCTTCCCTTCTTTCTTTTTCTTTTTTCCTCCACATCTGTCCCTTCCTTTCTTTTTTCTTTCCTTTGCCTCTTTCCCTTACTCTTTCCTTGTATTTGTTCCTTAGTTTATAAATATAAACAAATACATCGGCACTGATGCACCTACCATTAGTTGCCCTAATTGTTGGTCTACTACACAGCACTGTTTCCATCTTTTGATTTTAAGTGTTTTTGTATTTTCCTTTAATTTGTGCTACTCCTTTGATTTTTTTTTTCTTTTGGTCTTTTCTACAAGAAAGAACAGTAGAATAGTAAACTAGAAGCAAAGTAATGAGAACACTGGCATATGTCTATGACTAACTCTGAAATGCATATTTGCCATGGTTTGAAATCTGTCTCCCACAGTCTCATATGTTTGGGAAGATCATGGAACCTTGGAGGAAGGTGGTCACAAAGGGGGGGCTTGAGGTGAATTAGTCCCACCCTACCTCCAGGAGAGTCTTTCTTTCTTTCTTTCTTTTTCTTTCTTTCTTTTCTTTCTTTTTTTTTTTTTTGGGGTTGCTAACATTTGACTCTGAATCCTCCGCACTTGGTTCACTCTTTGGAAAATCATGGCCTGCGTGAACTGTTATGTGCGAAAATGTCGTGCAAAACGAGGAGTGATTTTCTCCTGAACACAAAGCGTAACACTACAGAATCTTCTGGTAGGAATACTATCCCTGAGAAAGTGCACCTCCAACATTTGACTATCCGTCCTCATCACTTGGTTCACTTTTTGGAGGAAAAATCAGGCCTGGCCGGTAACATATTCCATGAAAACGTCACAAAACCCTGTTGTGAACTTCTCCGGAACATAATAAAAAGTTACAACTAATGAACATCTACAGGATTCTTATCACTGAGAAGAGAAAGTGAACATGTGAATTTTGGGTCCTCACTTGGTCACTATTTTCAAGCGTCATTAACAAGCCTAACATATTTGGTAGAATCCACAAAACAATGTTGCTTTCTCCAGAATACAAAGTTTTACAGTCTAGAACCTGTGGAGGATACTTATAAAAGAAGTGGCACATGCTGCAAATTGACCTTCCCAAAGGTGCACATGCTACATAGACTGTTGATTCTTCTTCACTTGGTTCACTATTTTCGAGGAAACGACATGCATGAACATGTTTCATGGAAAGGTCGTAAAACAAGTGTATTTCTCCTGAACAAAAGAGTTACAATATAGAAACTTCTGTACATACTTTCAAAGAAGCCCTTGCAACACTTAACTCAGAGTCCTCCGCACTTGGTTCTCATTTTGTGAAATCATGGTCTGTGTGAACAGTGCCATTCAATGCAGAAAACAAGTATGATTTTCGCCTGAACACAAAGTTACAGTTTAGGAATTTCTATGGATACTTATCCCTAAGAAAGTGAAATGCCACTTGACTCTTGATCTCCGCTCTGGGTTCACTCTTTGGAAAATCATGGCCTGCGTGTGAACATGTTATCTGGAATGTCAAAACAAGGATGATCTTTCCTGCACAAAGGTCAACACTACGAATCTTCTGTAGGATACTTACCTGAGAAGTGCACCTCCAACATTTGACTCTCAGTCCTCCTCACTGTTCACTGTTTTGGAAAAATCAGGCCTGTGTGAACATATTCAGAAAAACATCACAAAACCGTGTGTTTCTCCTGAACATAAAAGTTACAAACATATGACAATCACGGATTCTTATCACTGAGAAGAGGAAAGTGACAGTGAATTGTGCAGTCCTCACTTTGGTAACTATTTTTCAGCCCATTACAAGCCTCTGAACATATTTGTAGAATCAGCACAAAACAATGTTATTGTTTTCTCCAGAATACAAAGTTGTTATAGTCTAGAAAACCTGTGTAGGATACTTTACCGAAGAAGTGACATGCAGCACATGATTTCCCAAAGAAGTGCACATGCACATTGCTGTGAGTCCTCTCAGCTTGGTTCACGTTTTCGAAGGGATGACATGCATGAATGTTTCATGGAACGACGTAAACCAAGTGTGATTTCCCCCTGAACGAAGTTTCAAATAGAAAACTTCTGACGATCTTCTCCTAAGAAGCGCACTTGCAAACTTTAACTCTGTCCTCAGCCCTTGGTTCTCTATTTTGTGAAATCATGGCCTGTTAGAACAGTGCCTTCCATGTGAGCGAAAACAAGTATGATTTTTCGCCTGAACACAAAAGTTTACATTTAGGAACTTCTAGGATACTTATCTAAGAAGTGAAAATGCCCAACATTTGACTCTGATCTCCACACTCTGGTTCACTCTTTGGAAAATCATTGCCTGGCTATGAACATGTTTATGTGGAATGGTCCAAAAAGAGATGATCTTCTCCTGAACACAAGCGTACACATCAGAATATTCTGTAGGAACGTATCCCTGAGAAGTGCACCCTCCAACATTTGAACTCGTCCTCCTCACTTGGTTCACAGTTTTTGGAAAATCGGCCTGCGTGAACTATTTCCATGAAACGTCACAAAAACAGTTGGTGAATTTCTCTGAACATAAAAGTTACAACACATGAACATCTACGGATTCTTATCACTGAGAAGAAGAAAGTGAAACATGTGAATTGGGAGCTCTTACTTGTGTACACTTTTTCAAAGCTCATTACAAGCCTGAACATAGTTGGTAGAACCACAAACAAGTTGTTGTTTTCTCCAGAATACAAAGTTTTACAGTCTAG